>CM066033.1:1253517985-1254181835 GCA_033557465.1 Ichthyophis bannanicus
AAGCACGGCACAAAAAAACTGACCCACCCTCATGAAAAGCCCAAACACCATACCAGCAGTTCCACGGGCTGGGGGCGGGTGAGGTGTGGGACACGATGGCTGAGTGAGCACACCTCATTGCACAGGTTCCCTGCTGGATGTGGACTGGGGCATTTGCACACTGGAACATGGAAGCTAAAAATATGGTGTTCAGACTACAACGTGTTTATATATATTTTAATATGGAACATAATGGAGGTTTAACATAAACTAACACGAACATTTATGTTGTTCAGCTGTGTTTTTTGCAAGCGACAAAGCGTAAGTTTGTCGCTTGTAGTGAATTTGAAAATAGATTTGTTCATTATTGGCAGACCGCAGATCTCATTCACATGTTACCCTCTACACTGTTGGGCTCTCATTCCATGGGTTGCCTTGTTTGTCCTCGGGTTTTAATGTTTCTCCCTAAATGGTAAGTGTGGTTTGGTAGCTGGTTGTTATGATGTTGTATGAGTTGGTTTCCTGTAAAAGGCAAAAACATGAGGGGCATTTTGAGTCTGTCTCACTCAAGAAAAAAAACTGACATTGGCCAATTGTCTACCATTCCCCAGTACGTTCCTGTAAATGTCCTCTGTGATATTTGTCAGATGTTGTGTGTTTGGACAAGGGTTGGGGTGTTTTATGGTGATATTTCTGTATTGCAGGTATGGGGTCAGGATACAGTGTGTTTTGATAATTGCCTCTTAACATTTTCAGGCGTTGTAGAGTGTTTCCACCTGTGTTTTTTGTTCATGTTTGCAATTTTTACATTAGTCCTCCTTTGTAAAACCATGTGCTCAATTATATTTGCATGTGTTCCATTACTCATCATTGTAGGGTTAACAATACAAAAAAAACCAGCCCATTGGTCACGTTTAGGCCACCTATTTTGATAATGTGGACCATACACGAGACTAATGACACATAGACCCTCAATCAGACTGGGATGTATTTTGTTCACAGCGGATGCGATTTGGTGATGGTTTGGTGGGGTTGCTGACAGGGAACATGTTTATGGGCTTGACTGTGGTGCAATTCAGTATATGTTATTTTTGAACCTCCCTGGGAAATAGCACTATGTGTTCACCCAAAACAAACAGATATAATAGGTGTATGCTTAATACACCTCTGGGACACCTTGTATATGGGTGACCTTACGCATTTGATGAGATCGCTGCATATGCTATTTGCCCCTTACCTGGGAAGCCAGATTGTGGGTAATGTTGGCTTTGTGTGGTACCATCACTGAGGAAGGTAACAATGACTAATATATTGTCTTTGATTTGGGTGACTATGGGTTATTTGTCATTACTGTTTGTTTACAAGACATGTGAGTGTCTGCAAAGAGGCATACTGGTGTCAGGCCAATGTCTGCATCTCGTAATTAACTGATGACCTGCTGCAACGTACCACCATTGCTCCTAGGTCTGCATCTGTGTGTCTCACCTGACCGTAGGCTGTTTGTGATTTTACAACATGCTAACCTCATTTACTATAGGCCAGAAACATTTCTTCCACACATGTCCATATAAATGACCCATACATGTAACACTGTGTACAGTAACGTAGCAAACATCCAGCACAACAAACAACAACTACAGATTAGTGCTTGCTTGTGTTGTGGTTGTGACAAGTCATTTTTTACCCACCGTCAGCATCGCGATGTGTTGATGCACCATAGGCCCTCATCTCTGCCCTCATCATCTCTGGGACAGATGTAGACTGTGTCTACGGACACGCTGGGTTGTTGCGTCTGCTCGATTGCTGCAGCCCCCAGTGGTGATATGGTGTGGATGGGTTGATTCCAGGGACTCCGCACCTGCACTTATGCTGCCCCCTGAGACTGCAGGTTTCTGCCTCGAACAGACTCATTGGGATTGGGATTGGGATGTCCACCTGCTCCTCCTCCTCCAAAACATCCTCCCCCTCCTGCTCCTCCACCTCCTCCTCAGCCACCATTTCACTGTAGTCACCTGTATTGTGAACAATCAGAGAGAGAACAGCTATGTTTAAGCAAAACACATATGTGTACATGTGTGCTACAGACACCACAGACATGATGTGTTGGGTTGGCGCAATTGTGCTGCATACAGTACCCAATACACCATCCCATACGCGTGTTTCCACACCATGTAGTTGTTCCTGCGGCACATGTGTATGCTTTGGCTTAGCAATGATTGCATGTTTGCCATGTTTTCTGGTCATGTTTCCATTCCACATGTTTCACCATCCCCTCCATTTCGCGCATCTATGCCAGATATGCAGACACATGCCTGTGGATGCCCACACCCTCACATCTGATTTTGCCATACACTGTAGGTCTGCCTTGGATAGTGCAGATGGCACATATGTGTTCAGACATGTTATGTGCTCATTGCTACATGTGATTGACAGGGACCCATTGTGCAGCGGACGACAGGTGGCTTGCTCCTCTGCCCCACTGAGATGCACATGTTTGCACTGTGTTGATACAATGACAACACAAACATGACATGATCAATGGCCCTCACACTCATACAGGGATGGCAATCACAGGTGCGGTGTTGGTGTGGTCACCGGTGTGTGTGGGTTTCATAGTTACAGATGTGTAGGGGATGGTTTGTGAAACAAAGTGTTTATGTTGACCAGGGACCTGTCAAACAAACAGGTTGGAGAAGGCTTTTTCACAAACATGTGCCACCAGGATAGCAAAATGAGGTTGGATTTGTCACACATCTGTAAGTGTCTGTGCAGATGACAGATCTCTGAGGAATGCTAATAGTTCACCTGAACCTGTAGGTGACACTTAGTGTACATACCTGCTCGAGGATGTGCCGTATCTAGGGCCTCAGGAAGTCCACGCAGGTACATGTGTCCCAAACGTGTTGCCAGCTCTTGTTCAAGGGGCGACAATGTTGGTATAAAGGGGCCCCCCCCACCTGTGCCCATAGCATGCTGTCTCTCTGCAAGCATGTGCTGACGTACCCCTCGTTTGATATCAGAGTACCTTTTTTTTAGACCTTCCACATCACGTGGGGGACACCCTGCCTCAGACAGTGCCTCGCGTACATCCTCCCACACTGCCATCCTGGTGGCCACTGGTGTGCGGCATCTCAAACGCCCAATTAAGACATCATAGTTTTCTATCACATGTGACAGTAAAATATGGTTCTCCCTGTCACTGAACCTTACAGCTCTCTTCCTCTGTGTAACAGGCACAGGTATCCTTTTCCTTTTGGCCGTTTGCCTGTACTCTACCTGCTGTGGCCCAACAGATGGTCCTGGCTGTTCCTTTCTAGGCTGTGAGGTATGTGCCCTGGGTGTCTCACCAACAACTTGCTGCCCCACATCCTCCACCCCCTCACCCTGATCCTCTCTGGCGCTGTCCCTCTCCATCTCCCTCTTCAGCACAGGATCCTCGCAAATAAAACAACGCACCTGAACAGAACAGAACACAGACGGAAACAGAGGGGACAAGGGCAGTACAATACAGCACAGAGTCCAGAACACAATAGCACAGGTAACCTTAAAGGCCAAAAGGAAATATTACAACACCCAACAGTAATGGTAACAATTATTCTCTCTGTCTTGTGTGGCCTACTCCTATGGCAAACCGTCCCCTTCTAATTCGCTGTACCTCTCTATCTCCCTCCTTTGCCTGAAGCACGTTCAGCACAGCTTCTTGCCCTATTAGTCCCTGTGACTGTCTATCTGAACCCTCCCTGTGCAGCACTGCCAACACAGGCTCTCTAGCTCTCTCTGTAACTCTCTGTCTGTTAGTGGAAACTCCTCTAACAACCCTCAACGTGTGCCACGTGCGCAGCCTTATTTATAGGGTTTTTCCACGCTTTTCTCTTTGCACATGCGCAATTGTGCAGGTATGGTGCTCGTGCGCTGTCCTCGTGCACGCTTACGCATGGGCGCCGTCCTCGTGCACGCTTACGCGGACATACGCACATGCGCCCTGCGACACCTATTGACGTGTGACGCATGGGCGTCTGTGTGCGTTTTACGCATGCATGTGGCGATGCGCATGTGCGTGACACCACGCACAGGCAGACACCCATGCGTAGGTTGGCGCATGTGCGCCACGCAAGAGAGACGTATGCGAGCATATGCACATGCGCGTTAGACGGTAGGGCAAAAAAACACCAACCCTATAAATGACCGTGCCATGCCTCTCCACGTTGTGGGTTGTAGGCGAGGAAGAGTAGGAGTGTGTTTTGAGACAGAAAGGAGGTGAATCAACCAGGTGTATTTGTCAATTCTGTTCTTGTTGTTTGTAGTAGTTATTGTATTTTCCTGTCTGTGTATAGTGTTGTGTGCTTTTTGGTTTGTAGACTGCTTAGTTTGATTTGTCTGTGTGTCTGAGTGTGTTTGTGTAGTTGGGCGGGAGGAGTTAATGGCACATATCTTTCTTCAGTCATGTGTCCTGTGTAGTGGGCAGATGCTGCGGTTGCCGGACAGGGGAGATGGTGTCCATGGAGCTGTGGCACAGGGCATGGGTGTAGTCCCGCAGCAACTTAGTCCTGCAGCTGTGGGGGCTGTCCAAGCTGGTGCTGTTCGTGCACGGCGCAGACGGCGTGCCGAGGTGCAGGCTCGGCAGGAACGCCTCTACAGGCCCAGGGCCCAGCTCCAGGACATGCGAGAGGACCAGGTCATCTCCCTTTACCGACTGAGCACAAGGGCTATTAGGGAGCTGTATGAGGATCTCAAACCTGACCTCCAGCCCCTGACTGATCGGTCCCATGCCATACCAGGTTTAGTCAAGCTCCTTGCTGCTTTACATTTCTTTGCCTCTGGCTGTTTCCAGTCATCTGTGGCCGCAGTAGGTGGTATGAGCCGCCCCACCTTCTCACGCTGTCTCCACCAGGTACTGCGTGCCATGGTCAGCCGGGTGGGGAATTACATAGCCATGCCCCACACTAGGCAACAATGGAGGACCCTGAACCAGGCCTTTGAGGCATTAGCCGGGATACCACACGTGATGGGAGCTATTGATTGCACACATGTTGCCCTGGTCCCGCCTAGAGACAGGGAGGTAGTGTTCCGCAACCGCAAACACTACCATTCCCTGAATGTTCAGGTTGTATGTGATGCAAATCTGCATATTCTGAATGTGGTCCCTAGGTTTCCAGGGTCCACCCATGACTCCTATATCCTGCATCACTCGGCAGTATTCACACAATTTGAGGATCACCGTTACGGGGACTGTGTATTGCTTGGTGAGTATGTCAGGATCACCTATCGGTTTATGACTTTCTACATGTGTGTATTTGTAGTACCATATGATGCAACATGTTTATATCAGAACATGCAGCTAATATTTGAGATATGTTATATAGAGGACTGCTGTACGTTTCAACTATTACAGCCGTCTCTAGGTCCATGTACACTACAAACATGAACCATTGAACATGATCATCCTAATAGTATATGATCATAACATGCACATGGTGTACATGTGAAGACACCCCTGTGCTTATGGCCCTGGTGTTGCTGATTTCCCCAAAATGTGTTTTGGAGGCACCAGCAAACATGTCTTGGGGGGGGGGGTGGTGGCCCCTCACATACACCTGTGATACTGTTTAATAGTTGCCTCCTAATTGTATGCCATTTAACATTGATGTTGTTGATAATCCATACAAGTAACCCGTGTCATGTGTGTCTTAGTGTAACCCACACACTCTGTAATGCAGTTGTCACCCTGCAAGCCAAGGATAACATGAGGGGGTGTAGAGCAATATCTTATGGGTGATTTTTAAATGTTCTACAGGCACAACATGTGTGCATATCTCTGTCCACACTTCTTGGCTATGTCACAGCTGGGTGGAAACACAACATAGGTGTTAACGTACCTTTGTGCACTGTAGATGCGCACAAGTTAGTATCATCTTGTCTGGACATCCTCATATATGTTAACATTATTGATTTGTGACGGCTAAAGCAAGGGCAATACGTGGGTGCATACAAACAGGTTACACAACCAGCTACACAGGAGGCTACTTTGCGTATGTATATGTTTTTGGCCCTCACTCATGAGGGGTACAGTATGCATGTTTGACATCCACAACTTCCTAACAATTTAGACAAAATGGTTAAACAGCAAAGGATGGCTATTACAGTGCTTTGCCACCAACACTGCATGTGGGAATGTACTGACACATATGGATATTTGTACCCTACACAACATGATGTGTATAGGTGATATTGCGTACATTGTGCCATAGCTCCCTGGCATACATGTTGGGGGGTGTGGGTGTCGGTCACGTAGATGTCAACATGTTTTACAAGGGTTACAGTTCAGACATACACTTGGATTATGTGATTTGTGGATTGCTGTTGGAGTCTCACAGTGGCGGTGAGGCCGATCTGGACAGTAACTGCATGACAATATGCATGTTACACACACCCACACACACCCACACACACACAATCTGTGAAGGATAGATGGACATGTTGTTTTATTTGTGATGGGTGTACGTGCTCGAGAGGCCATGTGCTAATTTTAAGTCATTTTCTGTCACCTTTTGGTTTTTCCTTTCCAAATATACTAGTTGTGGTGTTGTATCGTTCAGTCAGAATGTGTTGTGCATTGTTTTGTCACGTGTATTCAGGTGGAAGTAATGTTTGAAATGAGCTCCTGCATTCACATGCAACATTTCTTTCTGCAGGTGATGCAGGATATGGGTGTCGCCCCTGGCTGCTGACTCCTGTGCGTCAGCCACGGACACGTGCAGAGCGGAGGTACAATGAGGCCCATGCCTCCAGTCGCTCAGTCATTGAGCGCACCTTTGGCGTGTTAAAGAGCCGCTTCAGGTGTCTGGATAGGACAGGTGGGGCCTTACAATATAAAGCACACACTGTTGCCGAGATAATCATAGCCTGTTGCATCCTGCACAACATTGCTCTCAGGCACGATATCCCTGCAGAGATTAATGAGGATCTGGAGGAGGATCCAATGTGCCCCCCTGAGCGTGCCAGTGCTGACACACGGGAGGGCACAGCAGTCAGGAGGAGGGTGATTGCAGACATCTTCTCATGTACGTATTGGTTATCTTCCCACAATAATGTTTTCTACTATGTGCGTAATGGTTAGTGAGTTTGATGTTTTTCTAAAGCTAGAATGTTGATGTCACACTCCATGTGCATTAGAATCTCAATGCCAACATCACATGTAGGCATGAGTGTGACACAATGAATGTGGGCAGGGCTCAGCAGCATTTGTTGGCAGCTGATGTGTGTGGTTGTTGTTCTTTTTTTGGGAAAGTTTAACAGTCACATTCCCATCTAGTGTCTGCTTCTGGGAGATGCAGCTGTTGTGCACATGCAGGTTTTTGGTAAGATGCTATGGTATGAGCACAGTATCTGCCATATGGTGTGCTTTACACGTTGTGGGTTTGTCTGTGTTTGTGAACATTTGTCCTTTGGGGAGTGTCAATATAACAGCAAATAGTGTGGGTTTGGTGGTTGTTCAGCTCCTCTGACATGCCTATGTTTGTGTTCTCCTCATGTGTGTGGCACAAAGTCATACATAGCAGAGTACACATGCTTAGTGCAACTATGTCTGGATGGTAATAACTATGTCTGCGGACTGTAAATGTAAACCCTACAGTGTGTACACATGTACTGGTAAACAAGTAGACATGACCTGGATCTGTTTAGGGATGATGACCTGCCATTGCCCATCACGGGGGTGGGTTTGGAAAATGTTTCCATTGAAGAGTATACCGTCACTGCAGTGATGCATGTCTACACACATGGTGAGATGACACAGGCCAAAACAGCAAGGAGTGGGTAGTGGTAGCCAATCTGGGCCATATATGTGGGAGTGGCTTGTGTTATTACAGGTTTTTAATTGCGTACAGAAAATATCTCGCTGATGCTATCACAGCATCTGACATCATGCATGTGCTACAGGCTGTGTATGTGTGTAGGTCAGGGGAAAAGAGTCTATATGAGTAGATACATTGCAAACACGAGCAAGTGTCGGTTATGATGGCATAAAAACAAAGAGCTAGGGGACAGGTATTTCTCTGGCCTACACATCTGGGATATGCATGCTTTGACATTGTCATTGACACACAGTGGGATGGCATACAGCCATCATGGTTTACTGACAGACAGACATGTGTGTGTGTTGTTGCCTACATGATGGCAATTTGGCAAACTATTTGGGCATGTCATCTGAACATAGGTGTCATTATTACTGCATGTATGAGATGTACGCAGCAGGATATGTATTTGAGCAGTGGATACAGGAGGTCCACCTGCATATTTCCTATGTGTTGTAGCAATTGTCAGTGGGTTAACATACACAATCTGGTCACCATAAAACAGGGACAGGGGTCAATGTTGGCAATATGGTGGGTCACTGGTATTATTACGAGCTTGGCATGAGGTCGACCCATGCTGGTAGCACACACATCTATTTCTGTGTGTGTAAACGGACAGAGAGTTAACACACGAAAGTGAGTGAGATTACGGACAACATAGAGATAGCCTACAACACCTCCATGATGCCTATTACATGTGAGACATCTGTACATTGTGATAGACAGCAGTCACTCAGTGTGTGATGTTGTGGGGTCTGACAGCTGGGGGCATGAAGGTGCAGTGTCTGATACACAGCTTGACCATGACATATGTTGGCTTCTCTTGTGTCTCCAAATGCACAGGACATACTTTGTACGGATACTGATTTTGAGATGCATTGCCATGTGACTCTACCTCCTGGAAGATGCAGTGATTTGGGTAGGTCAATCTACATAGACATTGTGTGTGGCTGTGGTCATGTGAATAATATGTCTTCTGAGATTTCTCATATTGGGCAGATGCTTGTATTTCATATTTTCAAACCTGTGCCTCACTAACCCATCTCTCTCTGTGTTCAATCATATCCCCATGTGCTTGTGTTCAGCATGTCCTCTGGCACTGTCTCCATGCGACATGTACAACATACATGCATGTGTGTGTAGGTTGTGGTTTGGTGTAGTTTACCGCCACTTTCAACGTCCCCAAAAATGTACTATCAGACAACAAAACGCTCTCATAACATGTTTCCTGTGTATTTATATCTACAGACATCCACATGTGCACATACAGGCCATGTGTTAGAGATGGGACGCTGAACTTTACATACTGTGTGTGTGGCTGGTTTTATAGGTTGCATGTGTGATGATTGTATGATCAGACATAGTACATTTTCTTCTGCTGTGAGGGGTCTGTGCACCTTCACATAATTGCCAGCAGTCATAACTCATACATAGGGGGGTTTGCCCTGTGACCATTATCTGCATGTGTTGTGTGCTGTGCATAGACATGTGTCTGTTGTTTACAGTAAGCACTGGTGTGCAACTTTGGTGCCTTTCAGATATGAACATGATGGTGACATGTATCAACAGTGGTTTGACCTTGTGATTCTACTCCTTTTGATGACATTGTCCCCTTTCATTGTGATGTCAGCTGGCTGTTTCGGGGCTCAAGGGCTTGATGACATACACCTGTTGCAAACACACGGTGGGTTTCACCTTTGTGATTTTGATTTGTGCAGTTGTATCTAACTGGTGATGATCTCATGTGTGCCTCCTGTGTATGTTAGATTTCCTTTATGCTCACATTAACAGATGCATATTGTGTGTAGCTATGAGACACTTGTGTGACATGAGCATGGACATGACCATATCCATGTGCCACCCGTGTCTATGGTTACCATTACTTATGTTGGCCACAACGTTTGTTTTAGTATTGATATCAGGTCATGTTTGCCTATGTATCCCTTTATTAAGAATTTAGTATGGTGTGACAGTCTGACATTTGTGTTGATTTTGAAATGTGTCAAACAATAACATACTTATCCTCTCCTGACACAGCACAGAGGACATACCAGACACATCTCTTACAGAGCATCTGTTGTCACCAACAACCACCTGATGGATGACAGAGCACCATGCAACTCTTTACCACAACATTTCCCCAGTGGATGTTTGAGCTATGAGAGTGGATCACATGACTGCGAAGGACAGTATTACTCTTTAACTGCTGATTTCCCCATGACAGAGGTGTCGAACGCAATGTTGATGCTATGGCTGGGTAGTGAGTGATGCTCAATGTAGTGGACACACATATACTTTGAAGGAATGTGCCATATTGCACACTGACACGTGACTATGCATGGCCAGAGTTGATATTAAACTGTTAACGTAACCTGATGAATTGCAGATACTATATTGACTTTGGACACTGATCCGCCCTTGTGCAGCAGCAACTGACATGGACAGTGTAGGTGCTACATTCAGACACAGTTGAGCTTTACAGGACTTTGTCCCAAGGGTGTGTCATAGCACCCACGATATGATGCTGGTTTACTTACAACACCCATGTTTTTGGCATGTGACTGATGATGGGCCACTCCTCTTGTCAACATCTACCTGCTTTCCACCTGCACATGATACCGCCTTTACCTCCACAATGCTTTCCGAGCACACCGACATCTTGGACTGATGTTGTCATTGACCTAATGGTTTTGAAGGGCATGTGTGTCATCACTGTATCATGTTCCAATGTGACTGTTGCTTGTGCATATGACTGACTGTTTGTGAGACACAGCATGTGGGGCTATGACTTATGTGTGGTTCACTGTAATATGTTTTTACAAAATGTCCTTCTTCACATGCTACATCTTGTGTTTGTTTACTGTGCATACATGACAGTGTGCATATATGTACAGACCTTCCATTTGCCATTTACACGGGCCAGATTATGCCATGTGTTAGGGACACTCACATTGCCACATTATGTTTGTAGTGTGGCAGTGTGTGTGGCCATTCAACTTCTTCACTTGTGCATTCCATGTATCATGCTATATGTGACAACACAGTGTCTAACCAAAATGAAAGGGCAGGGTGACCTCCTTGATGGTGTTCTATGTGCATTGTTCTGCAGGATGTTTATTTCGGATTATTTCTGTGTTCATGTGGCTGTGCTACCTGTTACCATATGCTAATTGTGATGTTTATGATTGGTTTTGGCCACATTCTGACTGGTTTTTTTCGTAGATCAGCCATTATGATGAGAGCTTACTCATTACTTGTATTGCATGTTTAGTGACATGTAAAACATTTGCCAATATAGGTTTGGATGAGTGTCTGACTCCTGTGTGGTCAGATGTGTATGGTTTGAGGGACAGATGAGGTGTGTTGGGTCCGCAGCATGCAGTGTCTACTCTGTACCTGCACTCATATGTTGTTAACACATTTGCGACAAACAACAACAGGTGTGGGCAGGGGGGCTGCTGCCGGGTGCTCAGCATGCACCTGATGCACATTATATCTTGAGCCTTTAATGTGTGGTCAACAAAGTAACCTTACTGTAGGAGGTGGATTTGTGAGCTGCTAAGGGTGTTTCCCACTTTCACAGGGGATACGGTCAGCCTTCATATTATGATGCCACTGTCTACACTGTTTGTGATGTGTTACGAAAATAAATAAATGTATTTGACAGACATTTTCTCCGTCTGATGATTGATCATGGTGACAGACCTGGACTGCAATGTGTGCCTTTGTATCAGTCCTGACTCCTTGTGACCCACAGAGTACATTGTTCTCTTGTCAATGTCACTGTATGTAGATGATGTGGTATATTTTGTCACACCTCCTCCGCCCCAGCCTTGACTGCTGGTATGGTTGGGCTTTTTATGAGGGTGGTAGTTGTGCCTTGCTTCTGTATATAAACCACGCAGATGCACTTTCTTTCTTTTAGGGTTTTATTCCCCGTCCCTTGAGGTTTCTTCTTATAACAACAGAAATTAACAGCATAATTTGGCTTATAACATAAAGTAACTGGATAACACAAATAGCTTCCTTCAGCATATAACGTCAAACAAAAGTAAATAACAAACAGCCTACGTTGTCTGTTTGGCTGGAGAGAGAGAGAGAGAGATGTAGCGTTTGCCACTTGAATATGGGAATTAAGGTTACACAAACCTTTACCTTAATGAATATTCAGGTTCTTTTGTAGTAAGGGAACATTCCATCAATTCTGTATCTGCTAATGCTCCTGATTCTTCATATTCCATCAATTCCTGTCCGTTGGAATCTGCATTACCCCCTTCTAATGTGGAATAAAAGTATGGCAGATTTGCCCCGTCAGTTAGGAAGTTCCTCTTCCTCTGTGTAGCACTGCCTCTCTGGGGAATGTCACAAAACTCTGTATGCTGTCTTCTAGAGCCCTGCCCCCGCTGGTATCTCAGTGGATAGCTCAGGTCTCTGTATGGCTTGCTAGCTGAGTAATTGTGATACACTCCCTGCCGGGTCTGCCTCAGCTCCCCAGGCTCAGCTGTGCCCGATTGCAAACTGTGTAACGGTGATTCCCTTGGAGCTAGGCGTTCACCGTAATAAGGGATTTCTTCTGCTTCTCTGGGTAGGTGAAACTCCCTTCTTTTAAGACTTTTATAAACAGGAGAAAAGTTACTATCAGCCTCTGAATATCCAGGCTTTTTAAGGGTATATTTATGCCTCCAAGACTCTTCCCTTTTAGATGGCAAATAGCCCTTGTATCCCTTCTTTTCCCCAGTACCTGCTGTTGCAGCCTTCTTATATTTCACTTGCCTTTTCTCAGAACCACACAGGTCTCTGGACTCTTTCCACAATTCCTCTCTCCAGGATTGCCTACTCGGCTCCTCTCTCCAAAATTGCTTCCTTCTCAAAGGTTCCCCCTCTCTGAATGTTTGGTAGTCCGTTTTATCTATGTGTTTTCTGACTCCACCTTTCCTCAGCTGCGCTCCATTAGGTGAAGCAGAGTCCCGTGCTTACTCCCTGGGTGTGTCTCTCTGGGCTCTGGGCACGTGTGCTTTTGTTGTCCCTGGCAACCATCAAGCATTCTTCCATTCATCCTGTCACTTTTTCCTTGATCATTCACACTGCCGTGCATTTTCTCATGCTGCCCTAGGTCCACCCTGTGACAATTTTCAACGTAAATGGGGGGTTCCCAGACTTGCCCTATGACACAGGGAGTGCTAATGTGACTTTATCACTGGTTGTTTGGGGGCAAAGCCACTTTTCTATTCCCCATGTTACTTCTAGACTATTTGATCATACTGTCCCTTTTGGGGTCCTTTACTGGTCATGTACATGGTGCACATGTGCTCACATCCTTGCACAGTGCCAGCTGTGTATGTGGCAGCCATATGGCACATCACTGTGAATGAATGGTTGACATACACACACCCTTTGGGGTATTTGTGTTACAGTGTGCTCATTTTGCAGTTTGTGGGATTGTGTACAGTAATGTGTTTGAACTCTGTAGTTTGGGGTTTATCTTCCGCTTGTTTGGTTCTTTGGCACACTGGCTTAAATGCACCATTAGGTACCAACAGGTTCCTCACCTCTACACACACCCTTCCCTCTTTGCACTGTACAACAGGGTGCATCCTGTGTGCTTCATCCCCTTAACATATTCGTTGTTACATAGGTCTCTTACTTTATGGTTTAAACATGCCAATGCACGTAGTGATTTTGTTTGGCTGTGATTATGGTGGTGTGTGTGGTGCACCTTATTGCATGTTGATCTTTATCACGCCACAATCATCATTAGTCACCTGATCCACAGAGCGTCATGGGATGCCATGGTTTTCCTTTGTTATGGATTTTACATGCTGTATTCACTACAAAACATTCCCTTGTGTTGGTGCAGTTGTCCCCGATGCCACATACAGAGTGGACATAAATATGTACATGGCAGATGTGCATGTGCATTTGCTCATTATTTATTTTGGTGGTTTGCTTGTTCTGACACCCAGCAGGCGTTTGGGGTACTGATATGCAGTGTTTTTGTATGCAGCTTTTGCTAATGTGCTCAAATTGGCGGTTTGGCCTACCGTTTTAGGCATGGCCATTTGTGGTGGGAGAAATCGGTGTGCTCCCTGTCTGCTGTCTTGGATTTGTATGCTTGTCCTGCATTGGTGCGTTTCATTTGTCTGTGTGTCATATCTGTGGTGATATGTGGTATGACCACATAGTACCCTCATCTGAGTTGTGATACATCCTTGTGTCCATCCTCTGTCTGCCAGCTGTGCGCCATCTTACCCAGATGTGCATGCTGCTTCCCCACATCGTGAACTCCATCATATTCATGCATTGCAGCTCACCCTGCTTGCCTCCCCTGTGTGTGCTCAGCCTAGCACCTGTACTCCACAGTCATCCTGATATTTCAGTTATCCTGCCATTGCAGCCACCTCTGCTGGCCACATCTTCCCATCCTCTGTCACACACAGTCATTACAGCATGGCACATTTCCATCACTCTGTGCATGGATCTCGTTGGCCACAACATGTTTGTCCATTTTTATGGCTGTCACATGGACTGAAGCTGATATCTGCATTCCATCAACTTATCTACGTCGTTCTTTTAGTTTAATATTGTCTATGTTCCCTGCTCTGTGCAGTGTTCATGTTACATGTGTGTTTGGCACATACGTCTTTTAACATTCAAATTGTGCAATGTTGCTGTTGTTGCCTAACATTGCTGATTTCACCTATACACCCTTAGGGCATCTTCTGCCACACCTTGGATTCACACAGCTTATGGGGTGCCTACGATAGTGCCTTGGGAGTTGGCAGACTTTAAACATGGCCTCAGGTAGATATTAATGGTTTGCTTTGCTAACGGGATATGTAGAGGATGTTCCATCTGATGCACCGTAAGCTGGCCAATAATATATGGCACAAGGGTGTAGTTCTCTTTAGATGGACGCACGGATTTCTGTACACTTTCACACAGACATGGAACATAACTCAGCTAACCTGCTGTCCAGAAAATAGTATACCATGACCCCTGCAACATCATTGACTGTCTTCAACAGTTGTGAGCATACATTACATAGGGGTATGTTGTTTTTCACCATACCTTGTATGTATTGGGCCTATGCTAGTTTTGGGATTTCAATATGCAAAGGGAATAGGGCATTTTCCCCGATAATAGTGACTCTGATCCCCTGTTCATATCTGTCCCCGGGGCCTGTTTGCAGCACCTCCTAGCTAAATCAGTAATGGCAGATGCAGGTCTGCCATTGATGATTTAGCAAGGAGGGTGGGAGGGGCTGCAGACAGACCCAGGCGACTGCTTACAATGACATTCACTCGGCACCCCTGTTAATATCAGTCACCAGGGGATGGCTACAGCCCCTCACTACTAAAACAAGGAAGTCAGACCAGGGTCAGCACACCTACTTACCATTTCCATACATCACAATGCACAGTGCTGCCATCAGAAACAGTGCTGTGACCTTTACCTGCCTCATAGGGCACCCTACATGGCGCCCCATCGGCCACGCTTTCAACAACATTGTACAGTGCCATGGCGGACAATCCATTTACAAATGTGTCATTTGAGGTAACCTCAGGGGCATGTTATGTTACAGTGCTGTGACAGTACATGTGCTTGAATAAGCTATTGCACAGATATACGAGATGTGCCTCCTAATGCAATATTAACCCTACCAGGTACGCACTCAGCAAGCCATGTTCATTTGCCATTGTTGGGGATTGCACCCCTAACCATTGCGATGTGATTCTGTTTCTGGGCTTGCACATCAGCGCACCACCATATGGCTTACCAACATTATTATGCTTCCAAACTATTAGCACACACCCTTATGCCCAGCAGCACAACGCCTTATGCCACACATACTTTGTAAAAGAACACCACAGCCAGTTTCCTTCAGTGTGCACTGTGGGGTATCGAACCCATGCTCCCTGCACCTTTGGTCAGTGTTCTAACCATTGTGCTGTGGCTCATCTCTTCTGCTTTCATATCACTGTGCCACTTATACCTCCCGGGATTCACAGGCCTCCAAACACATTCGCGCGCCGCTTTAGGCCCAGCAGCGCAACGCCTTAGGCCGCCCATACTTGGTGTACCTTCTAAAATAATGCCACAGCCAGCTTCCTTCGGTGAGCACTGTGGGGGATCGAACCCATGCTCCCTGCACCTTTGGTCAGTGTTCTAACCATTGTGCTGTGGCTCATCTCTTCTGCTTTCATATCACTGTGCCACTTATACCTCCCGGGATTCACAGGCCTCCAAACACATTCGCGCGCCGCTTTAGGCCCAGCAGCGCAACGCCTTAGGCCGCCCATACTTGGTGTACCTTCTAAAATAACGCCACAGCCAGCTTCCTTCGGTGAGCACTGTGGGGGATCAAACCCATGCTCCCTGCACTTTTGGTCAGTGTTCTAATCATTGTGCTGTGGCTCATCTCTTCTGCTTTCATATCACTGTGCCACTTATACCTCCCGGGATTCACAGGCCTCCAAACACATTCGCGCGCCGCTTTAGGCCCAGCAGCGCAACGCCTTAGGCCGCCCATACTTGGTGTACCTTCTAAAATAATGCCACAGCCAGCTTCCTTTGGTGAGCACTGTGGGGGATCAAACCCATGCTCCCTGCACCTTTGGGCAGTGTTCTAACCATTGTGCTGTGGCTCATCTCTTCTGCTTTCATATCACTGTGCCACTTATACCTCCCGGGATTCACAGGCCTCCAAACACATTCGCGCGCCGCTTTAGGCCCAGCAGCGCAACGCCTTAGGCCGCCCATACTTGGTGTACCTTCTAAAATAACGCCACAGCCAGCTTCCTTCGGTGAGCACTGTGGGGGATCAAACCCATGCTCCCTGCACCTTTGGGCAGTGTTCTAACCATTGTGCTGTGGCTCATCTCTTCTGCTTTCATATCACTGTGCCACTTATACCTCCCGGGATTCACAGGCCTCCAAACACATTCGCGCGCCGCTTTAGGCCCAGCAGCGCAACGCCTTAGGCCGCCCATACTTGGTGTACCTTCTAAAATAACGCCACAGCCAGCTTCCTTTGCTGAGCACTGGGGGGGATTGAACCCATGCTCCCTGCACCTTTGGGCAGTGTTTTTACCATTGTGCTGTGGCTCATTTCTTCTGCTTTCATATCAATGTGCCACTTATACCTTCCGGGATTCACAGGCCTCCAAAAACAATCGCGCGCCGCTTTAGGCCCAGCAGCGCTCCGCCTTCCGCCACCCATTATTTATCTGCCTCCAAAACGTACGCCTCAGACAGCTATCTTCATTGTGCACTGTGGGGGATTGAAACACTGAACCCTACACCAGTGGTTAGTGGGCTAAACATTGTGCTGTAGCTTTGCTCTCATGATTGCACATCAGCATGCCACTTATTCCTCCCGTGCAGCCACTTCATGTGCTAATGTGCAGGGCGCATATGGGCGGCCCGCACCTTACCGCATATGCAAATCACGCATTTCCTTCTTCAGCGCGAAACGCCCACTCCTTATATGGCACCCGCACTCTACCGCGGCCCGCACTTTACCGGGATCTTAGTAAACATCCCCCTAAGTTTAAGCAGCATCGGTGAGGAAGATATAAAATAAAAAATTAAATAAAATCAGAACGACAGGATGCTGCAGACTAACTAACATAAAACCATATTTATGTCATGCGGTCAGCGCGCCAGACTCGGCAACTTTTTTTTAAAAATGTAACCCCCTGCATCTGCGCATTGCAGGAATGAAACAAGGATGGCAACATAGTCATCGTTATGTAAACTATCATAAAACCATGTTTGTGTCATACGGTAAGCGCGCCAGACCCGACAGGTTTTTCAAAATGTAGCCCCCTGCATCTGCACATTGCAGGAATGAAACGGGGTAGGCAACATAGTCATCATTATACAAACCAAATAAAAGGCTGATGTTAGCAACGTAGTCGTCATTATGCAAACCAAATTAAATTAACACAAACACATTAAATTTTAATGGCCTAAAACCGTTTCTCACCATTTTCAAGAAAGCACAGATACATAGTCATTTTCTAAAAAGACATCAAAAGACTTTGCATTCACTCAAAAGTAATCAATGATAGCAACATGCTGACTCAAAGTAGGAAATTAGAACTTAATTTTAAGAGAAACATATTGACAAAGGATTGTGCTACAACCAAACTTAAACATCATTGATAAGAAGAACCCAAACAAACTAAAATCAAAAAGAACCAGAAGGCAGAGATTTAAACAAACTGCTACCATAAAATCGTATTGTATCCTGTAGCAAACGCGCCAGAACTCGGCGGTTCTTTTACAAAATATAGACGCCTGCATCTGCGCAGTGCAGAGGTAAAATAGAGAACGAGGCTGACCACGTCATCTACATTATGTAAACACAATTCAATAAAGAAACCATAAAGGTAACACCTTTCATGGAAAAAACAAATGAAGGATTTGTCAAGTCTTATTGCTTAATAAAAATGAGTACAAG
Source organism: Ichthyophis bannanicus (assembly GCA_033557465.1). Lineage (NCBI taxonomy): Eukaryota > Metazoa > Chordata > Amphibia > Gymnophiona > Ichthyophiidae > Ichthyophis > Ichthyophis bannanicus. The sequence continues at coordinate 1,253,536,283 of CM066033.1, forward strand.
AGTATTCAGAAGTACATAAAGTAAACATCAAAATGTATCAATCCAATACATATAAAAAATTCACCCTGAGTTATTCCACGGGATAAGAACTGATGTATATAAAGAAATGATCCAGGAGTGTAAATACTCAAAAATTGTGTATCTTTAAATGTTGACAAAATAAAAACCAAAAAATGTTAATAAATAAATAAAAATATGACCAGATAATGATAATAATAAATGGTAAAATATAAATAATAAATAAATAGTTATGCAAAATAAATATAAAAAAAACCTCCATATAAAAAGAGGAGCAAATGAATGAAACAAATGCTGAAGGCAAAAGTGAATTGTCATTGTCATACAAGGGGACAAGATCTTCATTGCCCGCAAAAGTGAATAACCATTGTCATACAAGGAGACAAGGTCTTCATTGACCGCAAAACCAAGAGAATATGCAGCAAAAGATAAAATGATATACAAATAGATGTATAAAAGTCGAAATGGTGTCGAGTCAATAATAATATTAAAGAAAGACCGAAAAATCACTTTCCATATTAAGACCCTCTGGATGTAGGCTATGTAAATTGAAAATGTAGCGTTGTTCTAATCGTAAAAGGGTATTGTCTGCATTACCTCCGCGCCAATTAAATTTAAGCTTTTTAATAACAAAAAATTTTAAATCAGATGTCTTGTGTGCTGCCGTATGCCAATGCATGACAAGCGGTTTGTCCATTACAACCCTCTTAATATTACTTCTATGTTCTATTATTCTAGTTTTAATGGGACGTATAGTTTTCCCTACATACAATTTATTACAAGGACATTTCACTACATAAATTACGTGACTAGTCATACAGTTTGAGAAATCATCCAAATAGAATTTCTGATTAGTAGTTGGGTGTACAAAACAATTTTTTACAGAAATAACATGAGTACATACGGAACATTGTCCGCATGGGAAGTGTCCTTTATATTTTGATAAAAATCGTCGTTCAGTAAAAGCAGAAGGCACAAGAAGATTTCGAAGATTGATATTACGTTTGTGTGCGATAGTCAGTGGTGTCTCTTCAAAACCAGGAATAGCCTGTACTAAGTGCCAATATTTCTTCAGACATTTACTAATAGTTGTAGATTGATGTGAATACAATAATGGACAGACCATGCCAACTTTAGATTTTTTCTCACGTAAGGTCAATAAATCAGATCTTTTAGCATTACAGGCTCTAGAATATGCCTTGGTAATTTGAGACTGTGGATATCCCCGCATTTTAAATCTCTCTTTCATTGTAGTGGCATGTGTCTCAAAAGTGGATTCAGTTGTGCAGACACGTTTAGTACGCAAGAATTGTCCAATTGGCAAATTATTTCTCAAAGAAGCATTATGAAAACTTGAATAGTGTAATAATTGATTCCGATCTGTAGGCTTCCTAAATAAAGAGGTAGTCAAACCATCACCAGATTTGATAATCAGTAAGTCCAAAAAAAGAAATCTGTATAGGATCGTAAGTCAATTGAAATCGGAGATTATTGTCGCAACCATTAATCCAATTATTGAATTCTCGTAATATATCAATTGAACCTTGCCAAAGAATGAAGATGTCATCTATATACCTTATCCATAATTTCAATTGCGTCTTAAATTGATTATCTTTTATTAATTTATCCTCGAAATTGGCCACATATAGATTTGCCACGTCTGGGGCCATGGAGGAACCCATAGAAACCCCTTTTGTCTGCTTATAAAATAAATCCCGGAAACAAAAATAATTTTCGCACATAGCAAAACGGGCAAGATCAATAAGGAAAACAGTAGGTATACGTCTGTGTTCTTTTCTTAAATATAAAAACTGTTCTAAAATCTGTAACGCTTCAGCCTGAGGGATATTAGTATACAATGATTCGACATCAAGGGTAACTAAAAGTGTATCAGGATGTAAATTAGTGATAGTTCCCAGAATGTTAATCACGTGTGAGGAATCACGGACGTAAGACCACATAGATTCAACAAAGGGTCGTAAAAGAACATCTAAAAACTGTGATATTGGTTCCAATAGTGATCCAATCGCAGCTACAATAGGTCTACCGGGAGGATGGGATAAGGATTTATGTATTTTAGGAAGTATATAGATAGTGGGAATAATGGGGCAGTCAACAATAAGAAAATCCCTTTCTTTCACTGTAAGGTATCCAAACTCAAAACCATTTAATATTAAATTGTCAATAGATTGTTTTAGAGACATAGTTGGATCATCAGCCAGACGTAAATAGAATTTTTTATCGCTGAGTTGTCTTTCAATTTCTGTAATATATGAGGTTTTGTCCATAACTACAACCGCACCTCCCTTGTCTGCAGGTTTGATAATAATACTATTATTAGTTTGTAAAGACTTAATAGCTTGTTTCTCAGTGATGGTTAGGTTATGGTATGGAACTTTGGTGGAATATCTAATGGATTGAACCTCTTTCAGAACCATTTTTTCAAAACTCTCAATTAATGGATCTGTGACAGGCGGAGGGATCCAACGGGATTTATTTTTAATGATAGATTGATCTGTATCAACAGCTGTCTGATTTAGAAAAAAGTTTTTTATGCAAATTTTACGAAAGAATTTGAAGAGGTCTACCTGAGTTTCAAAAGGATCATAATTGCGAGTGGGGACAAAGGAGAGACCTTTGTTAAGTAAAGATATTTCTCCTGGTAATAATGTATATTGTGAAATATTGACAACATTGTCTAACGGAGCCATCAATATCTCCTCTCTATTGACCTCGTTGAACCTCGGCGACCCCTCCCGCGACCGCGACCCCGGCCCCTGCCTCTGTATTGTTCGTTCGATGTATGAGACTCGTCCTGATTTCTTCCGTGATTCCATTGACTTTCGTTCCAATTGTTGCGAATGTAGGATTGGCCTCGGCCCCCTCCCTTCCATAGAAGATCCATATTTAAAAAAAGGTTTCTTATTCCTTTTTTCTTTATCCTCTTTGGAACATCATCATCATCCCTTTGGAAGGAAGTAGAGGGAGCAGAAAAGGCTGCTTCAACCTGATGAGGCATACCTTACCACACACTGTGCTGTTGCAGCAATACACGTGACACGTTATCAATAACACCATTGGAACGTTATCAGGCGCATGTGTACTGTGCTATGTCTGACATATTGCATTGAAAATATCCAACATACAGACATAGCAAGCTGACAGGAGCAGAACATACACACACAAGCACCCATAGATTGTACTACACAAACAAAGAGCCCGCATGAAAGCTCTCCACAAACATGGGCCCCCCTATCACACAAAACCCCTTACCATCTGCCAGACACCGGGCTCCTCACACACAAGAACAACAAATAACTGTGTCTGCACAGCAGTTGCTATCACAAAAAACCCCTAACTGGTACTGTGACCCCCAAAAGCTCTGAAAGGTGTAGCAACACCCACTGACCCAATACACCAACAGCTGCTACTGTGCTCTGTCCACATTGTCCATCACACACCCATGACTACATGTTATGATGGATGTTTACCAAAAGGACAATGCAGTGTTGCATCTGAATGCTAAATGGTCAAAACATCACCCTTTATAAACCTCACACGCACACAACAGCACATATATGTGGGTAGATGTGCAATACATACCAGTGAATCTGTCTGCAATCAATCGATGCCTGACCGTAGTGCCTGCCTGTGTGTCACCACAGGCACGTACAGGGGGGCACGGTGGATCCTCCTCCACATCCTCATTAATCTCTGCAGGATTTCATGCCTGAGAGCAATGTTGTGCAGGATGCAACAAGCAACGATAATCTCTGCAACAGTCATTGGCGAATATTGTAAGGCCCCACCTGTTCTATCCAGACACCTGAAGCGACTTTTCAACACGCCAAAGGTGCGTTCTATGACTGAGCGGCTGGATGCGTGGGCCTCATTGTACCTCCGCTCTGCACGTGTCCGTGGTTGACGCACAGGTGTCATGAGCCAGGGCCGACACCCATACCCTGCATCACCTGCAGAGAAGAATGTTGCATGTGAATGAATGAGCGCATAACACCATCAATTGACAGACGTATAGACGAGAGAGACAACCCACAACACATCAGGAAAGACATATTTGACATCACAAATATCCACCAGACCGAACAACACCTTTTGTGATAGACACACAACAAATGCCCTGTGAAGTCAGTAGAGACATGTCAGAGAACAACACAATCCCACCTTGTCCCCCAAAAAAACCCCTATGTTGAGCACACGTGCCCTGTCATGTGGCTCATGTTCTCATCACCGACACCATCACCATCAATGGTAGACTACGCAACAAACACACATGACACATACAAACAATATATGTTAGCAAATTAAAGAGCACAATAATGTGTGCTGAGCCAATGTAGGCGCACACAGACAACATGTCTGACTGTGATGTCAGCCAGGATGAACACAATATCACCTTGACACCCCATGTCCTCAAAGGTCTCCATATCTACATATAGCAGTGTAACGCAAAATGCTGTTGACTGCTGTCCACAAACCATCTCAGTACACACCATGTCTACTGTACCATCACCGTTCCATCCTTGTTAAGCTGCGCTCCACTGAATTTAACATTGTAGGCCACATGAGTTGTAAAACATCACAGCTACTGAGTATGACAACGTTCCTGTGTATGTCCCACCAATACCCCTACGTCAGGCCACAACATAGGCCCATGTCCTTGCTGTCACCTCTCCCAAATGATGAGTCACATCAGGAGAATCACGGACAATGACGCCTAGGCACTGCACATGTGCAGTGGACAAAGGTACTGCTAACCCTAGACTCGACCCCACCCCTGTAATGGCAGAGGACAAAAGCATTTCCCCAGCTATGCCAAAAAGTACACCCAATAGCAAAGGCAAGGAATATGCATCATATGTTGTCAACCCCCTCCCCCTCCTGTCCAGCAAACAACAGCTGACAAACCCATGACTGCTTGAGTGTGTGGCCCTCACACGCACATGACAAGCATTAGGAGCATGGATTGTAAATAACACACATCTGACATGACCTAACACAGGTACAATCTAAACCCATCCATACACAGGTGGGTGCGAATGCCCCCCCCCCCAATACCTGTGTCCACAGGGAATAGAGACGCAAGTAGCAATACACACCCGAGACACACATCTGAACAGGTGCATATGTTCCGTAACACCACCAGCATCTCTACATCACATATGGCTTCGAAATGGATGTGACATGGCTACTCATGTCCCCTGTTAAACAATGTCTACAGTCCTGTAATTAGGTAACGTCACAACATTTTTCGGTTTGCTGAATGTGAGTTCATGTTGCTATTGCACAGTGGGCAAATACTGCAACACATGGGTGATGTTACGGAAACACATACATATATGACTAATCATAGAAGATATATATGGAGATACTCACCCAGCAATATACAGTCACCTTACTGTCCATCCTCAAATTCCCTAAATAGTGCTGAGCGATGCAGGATATAGGAGTCATGGGTGGACCCTGGAAACCTTGGGACCACATTCAGAATATGCAGATTAGCATCACATACAACCTGAACATTCAGGGAATGGTAGTGTTTGCGGTTGCGGAACACCACCTCCCTGTCTCTGGGCGGGACCAGGGCAACATGTGTGCAATCAATAGCTCCCATCACGTGTGGTATCCCGGCTAAAGCCTCAAAGGCCTGGTTCAGGGTCCCCCATTGTTGCCTACTGTGGGGAAGGCCTATGTAATCCCCCACCCGGCTGACCATAGCACGCAGTACTTGGTGGAGACAGCGTGAGAAGGTGGGGCGGCTCATGCCACCCACTGCGGCCACAGATGACTGGAAACAGCCAGAGGCAAAGAAATGTAAGGCAGCAAGGAGCTTGACTACACCTGGTATGGCATGGGACCGGCTAGTCAGGGGCTCGAGGTCAGGTCTCAGATCCTCATACAGCCCCCTAATAGCCCTTGTGCTCAGTCGGTACAGGGAGATGACCTGGTCCTCACGCATGCCCTGGAGCTGGGCCCTGGGCCTATAGAGCCACATCTGCCGAGCCTGCACCTCAGCACGCCGTCTGTGCCGTCCCCGCACAGCACCTCTCTGGCCAGCCACCACAGCAGCAGGTCTGAGTTGCTGCGGGTCCACACCCATGCCCTGTGCCACAGCCCCATGGACATCATCTCCCCTGTCCAGCAACCGCAGCATCTGCCCACGTCTTCGGGCACATGCAACAACTATTATGTCCTCCATGTAAGCCCCTCTGTGACTACACAAGCACAAACACACAGACACGCACAGACACACAGACACGCAGACACACACAGACACACACACAGACACACACACACACACACACACACACTTCCCTAAACACTGGACAAATGGCAAACCACAACAAACAACAAAGACAACAAACAAATCCCACAATATGGCTCACAACACCTGCTCTCAGATTCTCCAAACAAACACACGCCGCGCCTACAAAAACACCCTCAATGTTTCCGACTCAGCAGTCTCCTTTTATACAGGTTACTGTTATTTCCCGTTTTTTGTTACCGCGCCGCTTGTGCGCGGTGCGCATGCGCAGGACATCACGCATCGGCGTCTGTCTGTGCGTGCCGCACATGTGCAAATGTTGTCACGTGTGCATGTGTATGACTGCGACGCACATGTGCCAATTGGGGCGCATGTGCGTTTGTGTGTTCGCGGAGCCCATGTGAACCCCGTTACGCATGGGCGTATGCGTTGCCGCGATGTCATGATCCACACACAAACGGCCATGCGCTAAGAGTTGCGCCTGCGCGTCGCACACACAACCGTAGAGCGAAACGCATGACCATGCGCAATTCCACACATGCGCGTCGCACAAGCAGCGCCATCGCACAGTGACGCATGCGCAACGTATGCTCCGTCCAAAAAACTACAAATGCACCCAAACGCAAGCCAAACGTTGAGGGTTGGTTGAGGAGCTAGAGCGATTGTAGAGGCGGTGTAGTGAGAGGTGGGTCTGTGTCATTTGTGTAGCCATATTTTCCCATGTTGTATGATAAGTACCCATATCTGTAGTCTGTCATTGTGTGTGTTAACTTGTCTGTGTATTGTGTTGTTGACTGTTCTGTTCCTGTGCTATGTGCCCTGTGCTGGGGTCGTGGTTGCTGTGTCTGTCAAGTGCCTGTTGTGGGAGGGACAGAGGGGGTGAGGTGCGGTGGGGAGACGAGTGGGGAGGTGAGTGGGGAGCAGAGAGGAGGGAGGAGGGCGATGGAGAGACAGAGTCGGAGCCAGAGGGGGAGGGGGAACGAGAGGGAGACACAGAGGGGTAGAGAGAGGGATAGGGAGAGGGAGGGAGGGACAGAGAGTGGTAGAGAGAGGAATAGGGATAGGCAGGGAGGGACAGAGACAGAGAGGGACAGAGAGAGGGTGAGAGGGAGGCTGAGGGTGGGGGAGGCTGAGCCCGGTTTCCATGCAGGTGAGGTGGTGCTGCCAGTACCACTGGTGGCAGGGCCTGCGGGGACTGAGGGACCTGTGGAGGTGGGGGCAGCGCCAGGGCCATCAGTACCTGCCCAGCCCGCTCCCAGCAGGCACACTGGGAAGAGGAAGCGTGTCCCTGTGTCTGAGACCCTCAGGAGGAGGGCAATAAGGTTCACAGACGCTGAGAACCACAACCTCCTCTCCCTGGTCCTTGAAAACTACGAGGTTCTGTTTGGCCGACAGAGCACACGGACAGGCACAGCAGGGCGTCAGGCGGTGTGGGAGGAGGTCCAGCAAGGGGTCGCCGAGGCAGGGGGCCCCCTACGGGATATCGATAGCCTGAAAAAAAGATTTTCAGACATCAAAAGAGGTGTACGGCAGCACCTCTGTGCCGAAGAACAACATGCTAGGGGTACAGGAGGGGGGGCCCCCTACCAGCCATGCTGACGGCTCTCGAGCAACAGCTGGCCGAACGCCTGGGTCCGGAGTACACCTATGGGCTGCCTGCGCTGCTGGATACTGCAGAACCACATGCAGGTATGTATGTCACGCATATCCATCACATCTCATAACCTCCCTGATATGACCAATGTGTACACAGCTGACATTTGCAGATGCACACACATAATTATCTCCCCAGTCCAAGAATGTCCTTAGCCTGGTGTCTGAGGCTGTGTGCACACCCCATCATACCCTATGGTGTCCAACACATAGACACAGTGCCACCACTATCTCCGGAACCATGAGACTCTGAGATGTGTTGCGCACTGTGTTTTGGGTTGTATCCCTGAAGGTGGAACGATAAGGCGGTCCGAGTAATCATATGTAGATGGTGATTAATGTCTCCCACCGCATGGGGTCATGGGACAGTTGTCATGGAATATATATTGGCCAGGGTAGGGGCAAAGGGAAATGGTCACCACAAATGCAGTATACAGAAATGTCCCTCCAAACTGTATTTAACAATCCATCATGTGTTTGTTTTGTATAGAGTATTGTAAACATGGGGAACAGACTATAATGTACCTGTACTGTAACCCAGGTACCCAGCAGCGTCATGTGTCCTTTGTCAGGAGCCCTGCAGGCAGGTACACACACAGCAGACGTATGAGGATAGTGGAGGAACATCCAGGCCTTGCCGTACCAATCTCTGACAGTCAGACAGGTTCTGCAAACCCTTTGTCCTGCAACACAATCATTGCCCATTGGGAAGCCAAGGGTATATCAACCCCGGGGGTTTCCCATGATCGCACCAACCTCTGGCCATGTATTGCACCCGCATCTATGGGATCTCTGAGCTCATTACAGGGTAACTATGCCATCAGTACAGCTGGACTGTTTGCAGGTCTCACTACCCTTTGGGAAGGTTATTGCTAGCAGATGTGAGATCTGGATGAGACATGATGTCATCTGTGTGTGAACATCTATGACATGCAGTGTTGGTACCCCTCTCCCACCTGTGTGTGTATGCAAGTAGTGGATGACACAGGTCAATTGTATGAGGGGTGTCCCTGAACCGTGCCTCACACGTACGACACTCAGATTCCCCCTGGATGATATCTCCCCCATATAGATATGTTGTGTCACGCACACAAGAGTACATGGTACATCTCCCAGATGTCCGTTGATATTATCTGGGTATGTCCCAACCCACGTCAGCCTGCAGCCACCTGCCCTCACAATGGCTGATTGTGATTAGGTCAAACACAGCGGTCAGCCAACCGGGCTGCCACTTGAAACTGTCACTGGGATGAGGGACACCATGTACCTTGCCGTGGGGAGTCCACGCATATCTGTGGCCACTCTGCCCACCTCCCCATGGGTCAGCTGTTCCCCCCAGAGGCCCAGGCATCATTCTTGTGTCTCTCAGTGCACACACCTCACGTTGTTCCGGATGGTCCTGTCAGTCACAGAATCACCCTGGAAAAATGCTGGTGTGTTTGCGAGTACAGTGCCCTATGAATGCTGCTGGCCAGTGCTTGCCCTAAGAAGCCACATGTTACAGCAAAATGTGCATGTCCCTGGCCTTCACGTTGTTTCACATCCCCGTTTTCTGCTCCCCTGCCTCCCTGCCACTCACCCTCTGTCTCTCTGGCTCTCCGTGTTTCGCAAGCTGCCCCTGCATTGGGCAGTCTGCCCCCTGATGTGCTGTGGTCCATCAGTGTCCCAGCAATCCCCCTCTCCCAAGGTGAGGCGTGTCAGCTGATTGGACATGTGTTCCGTGTTGTAACTATAGAAAAGCATGCATGCACCTGCATGAACAGAACCTTACACCTGGACACCATTTGTCCACATGGTATTTGTGTGTGCAATCACGTCACAATTCCCCCCCCCATGTCACACCACAAAAACACCACGAGATGCAATACCCAGAGGGACAAATATATAGCTGTGTGTTACACAGATGTCACGTATCCTACATAGGCTATGATTTGCTGTCAGCCGCATGGCCAATGACTGTATCCTGACGGTGCACCCCCACCCCCAAGGTTTCAGGTACAGAACATCCATCACACACATCCCAATCAACGTCGGAGAGGGTAGTTTCCACAGGACTATGCATCATGTGGGTCATGTATCTGTGGCATGTGTAGAGGTAATGCACATACCCAATCACGTGCAATCTGTGCCTGTGCTATCACCACCCTCCCCTACCTCACAGTCACACATGTACATGGTCAGTCAAATGTGGTGACATGTGACTGTTGTGGGGGACGGGGACAGCACAGAGTATGGGTGGTGGTGCGTCATGGGTAGCCTAGTATCCACCCCTGCCAGCACAGCAGGCAGCCAGTACAGCAATGCGGGCATAGATATTCCCTGACACATGTTATGGGAAAAGTATTGGCCAGGTGTGTCAATACACGTATGCACACAACCGAAGGGCAGATGTGTCACCCTTCCCCTGACCCTGTGGCTGCAGCAACACATGACCTGTGCTGTGACGATGACATATGTCCGCACTGAGATATGTTGTGGACCCTCTCAGCTGCAGCTAGTCCTGTATTGGCGTGTTTACCCATGGCCCCCATTTAGGATACAGGGACACATACAACATGTGTTACACATCCCAGCAGTGTCTGAAACAGTTCCAGACATGTCATGGTGTAGCAGCCCCTAACCAACTCCACCATCACTGCCCTATGTCACCTCATCTGTCATTGTGCATTTGTCTGTGACTGTTTCCTTTGTATCTGACATACTCTATGCACACTGCTACATGTGCCTGTCAATTGTCCCCAGATACTCTGCAGTGGTAGCTCCCTACATTGTAGCTTCGTGGCAAACACATGTAGCACTGGGGAGACAGTATGTCCCATGGGAATCTGCCGTGTGCAATGGCATGCACACTCACACCGAAACTATCATGGATGGTGTACCTGTTGGTGCTGTGTAGCCCTGTCTGCACATACGTTAGCCACATGGGGTGTGGGATGGACTGCTGGATAAATGCACATATGAGGATATAGTCAAACATGGAGGCCACACAGGCCGTGCACGGCTGACTCCCAGACCAGTTTCCCTGACACAGGTACATGGTGTTGGGCGATAGGTATGTGGGTATGTGGGGGCCCTGTATGCAGCACACATTCAGAGTCCCCAGAATATCACATATGTGTGGTATGGATCACACACATAGATGTTGCTGTACAGCTGACACATCTGTTTTTATCTGTGTTTGCACACAATACAGGTGACTATGGTACATTGCCGACACATGCGGAGCAGGAGGAGGACGAGGAGGAGGAGGAGGAGCTGGGGCAGGAGGAGGGGGAAGAGGAGGTGTGGCAGGCAGCTGAAACAGAGGGCCCTGATACTGTAGCCGATGTGGGGTTTCTTCCCCAGGGGGAGAGCCCAGGTCCCCGTGAGGGTCACATGGGGCCTCCACGGAACCCCACACCACCAATGTTGTCTGCAGCAGGAGCTGCTGCAGCAGCACCAGGCCGCAACGAAACAGGGGAGGATGTGCTACTAGCTGAGCTGCGGGCCCATGGTGCTGCATCACAACGCGACAATGAAGGTGGGTAATGAACAATCTTACCATGACCCATCACTATGCTGTGTGTACATAGGCTATCAGGTGTGCACCCTGTGGCGGGACTGTCAATATTAAAAAAGCCACACACAGACACGTGGTGTTACAGAAGCTATCATTGTGAGACACGTCAGCGTGCAGTATGTGCAGCACAGTGCTGGCAGTGGAATCAAAGTGTGAGCCACACATGCACAGCAAACTATATATCAGGACACACAATTGGGGTGTCGTAGCAGTACCACTGAGCTATTACTCTGTCTCCGGTTATACATCCCCTATGTTTACTGTGCAGTGTGTTTGCCCACACACATGTGCACAGCTGAGAGGGAGATGTGGAGGGGCGTGGCCGTCACAGCCACAACACACACACCTCAAATCCATCTCAGGGGTGTGTCTGTGGTGTATGTGACAGCATACCCTCTACAGCTGTGATATGCGTGTCCACATTACACAGTACACATTTGCGTTACATAATGTTTGTGCCTTTGTTGCCTAATGACAATGTTACACACAGCCTGACAGCCCAGAGAGTGTTAACACCTACAGATGCAGATGTCACAGTACTGATGCGTCTGGTGCCTCATTGTGTGGGGGAACACCAAATGAAGGACATATAACAGGTCAATGTAAGCCTCATGGCTGTAGCACACCCATGTGGCATTGCTACATTGTGGCAACTGTCCCCTGGGGCAGCGGGAATCACGGTTCACATACAAAGGCCTAACCTATGTTTGATAGGCAACGTCATAATGGCCCCATCCAACATAGCCTTTATCAACAGGTGTCCACACAGCATCATATACGACATTATCGTTCACAGTGCCTCATACACACAGAGATCACTATGTCCACACTAGACACGATCAGATGTACCTCTACCCTGGTTGGGGTGGAAACACTACCCTGCGGTCACGTGCATGCCCACAACTAGGGTTGGCTGTGTGACATACAGACAGAGTGGTGACGCTGTCCTGCACATGTATATTCCTGCAGCACAGCCGTCTGAGGCGGCCGGCCATTAGGGGCGGTGGGCCATATTATGTGTCCTTGCATCAGCATTGTGGATGCGGCCATCAGGTGATGTGGTTGTGGGGGACACTAAATGCAGTCCAAACTGTATGGCATCACACAGGTAACATGTGATGAGCATAAGTTGTGTTTTGGGGTCACCAGGTATACAGGCAGACCCGGTATAGGTTCCCCTAACCCCAAACAGACAAAAGATCTAACATCCCAAACACACATCTCCCAAAGGAAACGGAAAACTGCTACAGCAGCAGCCTATTCCTCACCCTCGTGACATTGCAGTTCCAGTCAGTTCACCTGAACAAAGCAGTTCACACTCACTGTAACATGCCCAGTCAAGCATGTATGTACAGTTGCGCTCATCCGCTGGGGAAGAGCTTGTGATGCCATGCGGCATGGTAGTCAGGAAGGTGAACAGCAGTCTCATACAGGTCCAGCATGTGACCAATGGCTGTATGGACAGGTGAGGTTGTGCTCACCTTCCCCTGGCGTCCACAATGGCCTATAGAAGGCAGAGACACATTCTACAATTTGACCCACCACACCCACTACAGATGATATACATTGCTCCTGGCAAAGGCACATTCCCTGATATGACCAGGAGATACTGATGTTCGTGTGCCAAATGCAACTGCTAGCTCCCCCTCTGTGCTGTGCGACCCAGGGGGTGGTATACATTCAGGAACATCTGGCCTGGGGCTTGATGAGAGCAAACTGCTAATTCGCCCACTAGGGATCTCCTCCTCCCTTTGGAACTGTGTCACAGACACCTACCCTCTTCCCCTGAGGGATCATACATAGGTGACGTGTGTTGTAACGTGCTTCCTGACGTCATTCCATTCCTAGGCCGTGGGAAATGTTTGGGCCCTTGCCTGTGGTTTGTACGGTTGGTCTCCAAGTGACAGCTGTAGTAGTTGGGATCATCACAGGTTGCATTCTCCCCTCTGACCCTGCTACTTGCCTTGTAGGTTCCGGTTATCCCGTTTGGGATACCAAGATGTCTTAGCCCTGCATTGCTGTTTCCACTACTGGACTACGTTGCTTAACCTGTCTCATTGTGCTCACCTGGCTCTTGCCTCCACAATACATTGTCTCGTGGTTGCTGTATGCCCTGGGCTACCCTCACCTGCAGAATGACACTGTTTAAATGTCTGCCATGTCACCGCCCTCACTGCGTACACCTTCTCTCACCCTACCGTGTTAGTGGCGACTGGGTGTGCCTGTAGGCTAGCATTGGATGTGTGTGTTTGTGATCTATGTTCCCTTTGGGATCTATGCTTAGGTGAGCCATCCCCCATGTACAGGTACACCCTTTGTCCCCTTCCCTACCCAGGGCTGTGTGCCACCCGGAGCAATACAATATGCAACACTGATGTGTACATTTGCATGGCTGCTAATATTGCACCGTGGAACACCACATGTCAATAGGGCACGTGATGTGTTGTGACCCGATGCACACCTCACTCCTGCCACGCCTGCTGCCAGGCACAATCAGGGATGCCCTACCCCCCTATATCTGGGGCTCAACACTCCCATCTGAGGCCTGCCACTAGCATTTGCATGCCTAGCATACCCCTGTACATGTATGTCTGGCATCTGGGACCCTGTGCTGCAGTATAACAACATCACCATGGCCCTTGACAGCACGCAACATGGGCCCCAAGGTGTACATGCACTGTTATCTGCCCACTGGGGTCACCCCCGGGAGGGGTGGGTGGTGTGAGATAACCTTAGCTGTCAGCCACATGTGGGAGTTGTGGTTCAGCCCTGGGGATGTTCTGGGAACTGCTGTTCACACCCCATCGCTCATTGTCATGAGCACTGCACTGGTCACATGGCCATGGTGTGTGTGCCCGTCTGCTCTACCCCAACATTGTCTGCCTGTATGCATCCCATATCTCTTACTCATTGTGTATCCCCTGGTATTGTTGCAGTCACTCCCACACCCTCCAGCCACCCACACCATGGACACTTATTTGCTGTCTGTCTCTGATAGTACCGGTACATCTGATGGACGTTGTTGTTTTTGCGCAGACGGTATATCCCTGTGTCTGTGCCTCACATCACGTACATGGTGCATGTCCTGTGTGTGGCCATGGCCTACACCTTTTTATAATGTTTCCTTACAGCACAATATGTATTTCATTAGTACAGTTTGTACCATGCAAAGGGAATTTGTGTGAGATGTGTTGCGTAGTTGTGCATGACAATGGTACCCTCCACAGGTATCTCACTGACCACCATCTCTTCCCCACACAGGCATTCGTCAGGAACTTGCAGCTATACGGCACACAGGTGAACGCCTCATACAGGAGGTGGGGCATCTGCGCCACGACATCCAAGAAATGCCATTGGGGAGGATGTGTGTGGCCATGGACTGCATCCAAGCTGCCCTGGAAAGGATGGCACCACCGCCCCCGCCGCCAACACCGCCACCACCACCACCACCCCCGCCACAGGATGACCGGGTGTGGCCAGCTGCAGGGGGACATGTCTTGCGGCGTGGCAGACATGGGAGGCCACGCCGTCGTCAATAGTGCATTACATATTACGGTGACATTGCATACCTACTACGTCTCAGTCCAATGTGTTTCCCTTTTATACCATAGGTTGTGTGCACATGCATGCCTTGACCGTGGCCAGAAGAGTTGAGACCCGGACCGTTGTTGCCGGGGTGTTCATACTGTCATGTATTACTGCACACATGCCATTGCCTGGCATTCCGTAAATGCATACGATTTGTTCATTGCCCCTTGGCTGCAATACACCGATGTACACATAGGCCCAATAGCACATGTTGGCCAGCTCCAGGGTTACAGCAACACTATCTTGGGCATTCCCCGTTCCCACCCCCTTATACTGTGCACATTGGAGGAGGCTATGTGCCCATTGGCCCTGTCCTTGGCAGGGATGTCATGCGTGTCCCGCCCCTCCATGGCACACATGTGTCAGAGGCACACATGGGTGTCAGGTGTTTGTACGATGCTGCTCTGCACCAGCAATTGGTGTTGCGACAGACACATCCCTGTGACATGACTGTTTAGGTGGGAGATATTAACAGCAGCATAACCTGTGGCTACCCATGTCCCATTTCTATGCACACATGTTTATCCCACAGCTACGCATGTGGTGCTGGTAACATTATGATGGCCATGGCTACGTTACATGTCCAACCAGGTGTATGGACCTGTCCCATGCTTGCGTACATGTTGTGTGTGTGAGGTAAACACGTGACCAGTGAGGCAGGGTCATAACATTTTTATTGACAACCAATAAAACACACAATGGGCAACATGCCCAACATTAACAGGTGCATAACGTGGGGGCGGGGGAAACACAGCGCAGCAGAGGGCACACAGGGGCATCACAGGTGCCAGCCATGGTACCTGTCACGCTCTTTGGCAGGTGGCCATCGGGATGCCAGATGCACCACATCAGTGGCCACCTGCCGAACAGCCCCAGTCAGACACTGCAGGGCATGGTACACGACACGGATGTCGCGTCGTACGTCATCCAGGGCCACAAACACATCGTGGATACACCTGCCAGCATTGGCTGTGGTCTGTGTGCTGTGGTCTGTGGTCACATTGGCTGTGGTCTGTGTGCTGGCATTAGCATGAGGTGTGCCAGTGGCCCTGGATGCCACACGATCGTGCTCACGTCCATGCCGTGCAGACGCCTGCAGTGCCGGACTGGTGCCCCAGTGGCCCTCTGCTGGGCTGTGTTCCCCCCCACCCACCTCCAACCCCTCCCCGCTCCCTCCACACCCACCCCCCACCCTCCCTGCCCAGACAATCACCCCAACTCCCCCCTCCCTGCCCGCGCCCCTGCCCCCGTTGCCCCTCTCCCCTGCACCCCCCATTGTCCCATCTTGGTGCTGCCCCTGGTTAGGGGTGTGGCTGCTGCCATCCGCCTCGTACTCCCCCACATCACTGGAGGAGGACACCACCACCACATCTGCCCTCTCAGGGCCTGCATCTTGCTGCTCCTGCTGCTGACACATCCCTCTGGCCTGGTCATCCTCCTCCTCCTCCTCCTCCTCCTCTGTTGTGCGCCGGGTGGTGGGCCTGCATAAACAGTACGCAGAGGTGTGTGGGGAGGCATCACTGGCATCACTGTCTGTGAAGGATGACATACATCAGGGCACGTCCATGTGTGACACATACCGAATGTGCAGATACAGGCGAGAGACAGGCTGGTGGCCCTATGGCCCACCTGAACCTGTGATTTTGCCCTTCCAATACTCACCATCGTGGCGGTGCTCCTGCTCCCTGCAGGCACGTGCCAGGAACTCGGGGTGGTACTGGCGAAGTTCGCGCCCCTTCTTCCTCAGGTCCTCCACCTGTGGATATGCAAACGTTGTCTGGTGTCAACACATACCACCTGTCACTGGGGCTATGGGTAAACATACTTTGCCTTGTCTCGCCCGCATCATGCTTCTCCCATACCCCTGCTGTTTGTGGCATGTAAAGCATAGTAACGCACCTCCAGCAGTCAGTCCCTCCCATATGTGCGAATAGGTTAGCACATAGGTGTCACAGCGGTATGACATGAGCATAGCGTACATCCACCTGCACTGTCATGTAGGGCAGCACACAACAGCATCACACGGTGACTGCATGCTGCTCCTCACCCATATCCCCAGAACACCACACCACAACGGTGGACTGGTGGGAGTGACAGTGAGAGACATGGGTGGAGACGAGTGGCCATAGGTGGGACGTCACAGAGACAGAGGGGATGAGGGGGGGAATAGATCACCTAGGGGACATGGTGTGCATTGCAGGTCATGTCCCTGCTGTGCAATGACAGCAGCTGTCAAAGGTGTGTGTCTGATGTTTCCTGGAACAGGCAGGACATGGTGACCGATGGAGGTGACCAACTCTGAGCCATTGCCACTGTCTGATTCCCACAGTGTGTGTCCCCTGTGGGGCAGCTCACCTACACAGTAGGTTTCTGGGTCACCCCCTATGGGTGTTGCCCAGGGACGGCCATGTGTGTACTTGGTGTTTCACAGCATCATCATGACACATCGCATCCCTATGTGTCTGTGCCCTCATGTAGTCTCAGTTAGGTGCATATTGGGGCTGTGTAATACACAACCCGCCTGTTGCGGTGCCCCCACTTGTACCCCTTGTAAGCTAGTTTGCAAATCTCCCACAAGGCATGCTGGGGTTATATTCTGGGGTTTGTCCTCACATTGTGTTGTGCAGGGTGGGTGTGTTTGGGTCTTTTGCATGGGCCACCTCCCATGGTTGACAGTGTCCAGGCCTCCTATGGTGTGTCGCAACACACATGCATGCGGGGACATGGGGATCATGAGCTGTCCCATATCTGTTTCAGTGGTTTGCAGGGGGGTGGGGATGTACCTGACCAGGTGCTGGGATGTCCTCTGGTTGCTATTACTACTGTACAAGCTACGGCTGGGTGTTTTCCAGATGTGTTCTAGTGTGGAACATGTACATTTCTCACAGGTAGAGCTGGGTGTGGGCCATGATGGCCATATGACTGCTGGGCTAAGTTTGTGCTGCACAGTGTGTAGTCATTGTTGGCCTTCCATTTGCTGGGTAGTACTGTTTGGCCCCCCTGGCCAGGACAGACCTGTCAGCATCCACCTCATGGATCCTTGCTGTCACTTTGTCCATGACAGTTAGACACACATACAGTGGGTGTATCAGACATTATCGTGTGACAGACATGTCACTTTCGGCGGCATATGCCACAATGTCAAGGGCAGGGACTCACCCTATGTGTCCACACAAGCCCAATGATACCCTGTTGCCATCATTTGCCCTCGAAACACGCATTACTGACAGGCGCTACCCATACCTCCCCCATGTCATATGGGAGGGCCACATCTAGGTGCTTTACATGTTCGTCAGACAACATCCACGCCATCCCCTGCAACATTGTTTGGGTCAGTATCCTGTGTGAGAGCAGGGATCCATGGCACACACGGCAGCCAAGGCAGCACTGTTCATACGCCACTAACAGAGTGTCTGACGACATGTAATCTGTGACATTGTGTTGTGAGCATAACCGCCTATACCACAATGGGGTGCACAGGGGGCTTTCAATTTGGCACCACAGGAAACGTTTAACGCTGCATAGTTATTATCTCAATATGTGCCATGTGGGTAGGGTTTGGGGGGTATATCCCCTCCTGTTCAGGGTGTTATCCTGTATGTCTTGATGTCCAGCCAGGGTGACACCCTCCCTTGGCGTATGTGGATATTGATGGTTGTCAGCCTCATGTCCCCTGTGTTGTACCTCATTTCTGACTGCAACTGAGTGGAGCATGGCCACAGGCCAGGGCAGCCCCCAGTGGGTCTGATCTTAGGGTGAGACTATTTTCCTTTTTGGACATGCAGGCACCCTCTTGCAAATTACATTACTCTACTCTGAGCTGTCCCATTCACTAGGCACCTAGGTGGATTGGACATATATTGTCCCTGTGGTTTTTGTGAGCGTGCGGTTTGGGGACACAGGTGCGTAGTGCCAGAGGTTACGTGGAACCAATGTGTCCCACACAATAAACATCTGCATTGATGGTCCATATGCCCATGCTGTGCGCCAAAACATTGTGTGTGCCAATGACACAATAAGTGTGGCCTGGGGTGTTGTCCGGTGCCCTGGTGTATTAGGGATGGCTGCAGGCCCACGTCTTTGGCACATCAATGTGTGTGCTAGTGACACCTGCTATGCCGTTGCAGTTGTCATGGACACATCCCATGCCCCAATGCACAGCACGTGGTGTTATGACGCATGTCCCAACTCCCCACTGGTATTGTGGTTACTGACTCACTTTGTTGGGCCTGGTGGTCACACCAGAGCTGTTGTGACAGACTGCATTTGTCAGTGCCACTGCCAGGGCATCCCGATGTTGTGGGGTTTGTGGCCCTCTGTGATCATGCCACATTATGTTGGTCAAGATGTGATGCACAGGACACATGGCGCTCCACAGGGGAAATGGCTACCAACACAGCCACATTGTGGGGTGGGGGGGGGGGTGGTACGCATGGCTGGGCGGCTCGGTCAGACACCACCCCTGGATGCCATCCCACTGGTCACTCATGGTGACAGGTCACATGTAGGCCCTTGGCATTCAGCACACTAGGCATGGCTGACAGTGACCAGAGAGTGATTGGCACTCCTGGCTCATGTCCTCCGGCACATGGTGTGTTCTCCATGCTGATGGCATGGTTTGGCCCTATGCATACATAGTGGAACAACGTAATAGTGTCATTCTCACTGTTCC
The DNA here is from genome assembly GCA_033557465.1 of Ichthyophis bannanicus. Taxonomy (NCBI): domain Eukaryota; kingdom Metazoa; phylum Chordata; class Amphibia; order Gymnophiona; family Ichthyophiidae; genus Ichthyophis; species Ichthyophis bannanicus. The sequence continues at coordinate 1,253,556,056 of CM066033.1, forward strand.
CCTGGTATTGTCTGTGGATCATGTCCACACAGCTACTAGTGCTGGGGTATCAGATACACCAGTGTCGCCGTTAGTGGGGACCTCAGCAGAGACACACACAGGGGTTGCTTTAACATGCAGGTGTATTGCACTTAGATGGACACAGAGATGACATTTTTGCATGACATTATGCACTGGGGAGCAGCAATTGGGGTTTGCATCAGGGCAGGCCACATGAGCTGTGGGTTACTCCCATATGCTTTTATAGTGGATGGTGGGGAGCAGTCGCATGCTGTCTTCCACACTGCATCTCAGACAGATATGGGTCACGGCATTCATGCTTTTTCCAGGTGATTATCTGTCCCCAGTGCCACATACATGCCTCAATGTGGGTGTGGACATGTGTGCAGTGACACCTATGTGCAATGTCCGTGTCTCCCTGAGCGCATGGGGATGTTTCCCTTTGGCACCCTTGACAGACATGGCTTTGCCATGCCACATTTGTTTGGCCAATGTGCATGTCCATGCAGAGGCCTTAAAACCAGTAGGTATTACTTTAGATACATGTGTGGTCACATTATCTGTACATGTCATGCACTCCAAACGCAATGGCACCCTGATCTACCGGCAAACATGTTTGTTTTCACATACATGTGACATTGGGTGGTTTGCCCTATGCACCGTGGCAGGGGGCAGGTCCATGACACGTGGATATCTACATGGCCATGGATGTCATTACCTGACCCACCACATGAGTTGTGTGTCCTGTATGTCATAGGGCTACTGATAGCTACATCAGACCTACCTTGCCGACTGTTAGACACAGCATACTGGCGACGGTGGACATGCATCTGTCACCTTCCAGCCTCTCCGGTGTTGTTATGTTCCTCTGACCTGTGTCCTTGAGGGTTATATGAGATGTGCCTGCACACACTACGGGCAATGACACATTACACGGATATGTGCTTTTTCTGCCCCTGTACATGTGTGGATTATAGGCTGTTGTGTGCAACCTGGATGTGTGTCTGGAACCCCCCAGGGGCATCTGTGAGGTACATGTACAGAAAGGGTCATTGTGCCTGGGTGCTTTTGGGGAGGAGAAACCTAATTCTGCATACATAGCTGTGGACATGTCCCTCTCGCAAGGCTTTTGACGTCCATCTCGAGGCTAATGTGTGATAGATGTTGTTGACGCACATCCGTATCTGCACCTACCATAACATGTCCATACATCTACAGTGCGTGTGTTGGACTATGTGCCACATAGAGCGAGTGTGAGGTGCATCCAGACCACTATACCCTATGTGACAGATCAGACTAACATACCCTCTGTTACAATCAGCTATCAGCCACCAGGGTCTTGGGTGTCCTAGGGCACATCATCAGCAAGATACAGCATTGCAATATGGTGACACCCTGGACGCCATGTGCATGAGTCAGGACTGCATGAGGTACAGATGATTGACTTAACGCCATCCTCACCCTGCACCATATCACCAGGGTGACTGTGGCACACTGTGATGGGCTGGGCAGACAACTGGGGATTGGTGGATGTGTTAGCCTACACTGGCACATCCATACAAATCTCCAGGGTGATTGAGAACCCACTTGGATGGCCTCTCAGCATTCCTGGAGGTAAGGGGGAGGCTTGCAACTGCAATAGGACACAGATCCATATCTCCAGGGTGATAGAGGACCCACTTGGATGGGCTCTCTGACCTCCTGGAGATATGGGTTATGTTTCAAAGTACATTAGGACACAGATCCATATCTCCAGGGTGATAGAGGACCCACTTGGATGGGCTCTCTGCACACCTGGAGGTAGGGAGAAGGGTTCAAACTACATTAGGACACAGATCCATAGCTCCAGGGTGCTAGAGGACCCACTTGGATGGGCTCTCTGACCTCCTGGATATGGGAGGAGGGTTCAAACTACATTAGGACACACAACCCTAGCTCCAGGCTGATAGAGAAGCCACTTGGATGGGCTCTCTGACCTCCTGGAGTTGGGGAGGAGGGTTCAAACTACATTAGGACACACAACGCTAGCCCCAGGCTGATAGAGAAGCCACTTGGATGGGCTCTCTGACCTCCTGGAGGTGGGGAGGAGGGTTCAAACTACATTAGGACACAGATCCATATCTCCAGGGTGATAGAGGACCCACTTGGATGGGCTCTCTGACCTCCTGGAGATATGGGTTATGTTTCAAAGTACATTAGGACACAGATCCATATCTCCAGGGTGATAGAGGACCCACTTGGATGGGCTCTCTGCACACCTGGAGGTAGGGAGAAGGGTTCAGACTACATTAGGACACAGATCCATATCTCCAGGGTGATGGAGTGGCCACTTGGATGGGCTCTCTGCACACCTGGAGGTAGGGAGAAGGGTTCAGACTACATTAGGACACAGATCCATAGCTCCAGGGTGATAGAGGACCCACTTGGATGGGCTCTCTGCACACATGGAGGTAGGGAGAAGGGTTCAAACTACATTAGGACACAGATCCATAGCTCCAGGGTGATAGAGGACCCACTTGGATGGGCTCTCTGACCTCCTGGAGTTAGGGAGGAGGGTTCAAACTACATTAGGACACACATCCATAGCTCCAGGCTGATAGAGAAGCCAATTGGATGGGCTCTCTGACCTCCTGGAGGTGGGGAGGAGGGTTCACACTACATTAGGACACAGATCCATATCTCCAGGGTGATAGAGGACCCACTTGGATGGGCTCTCTGACCTCCTGGAGATATGGGTTATGTTTCAAACTACATTAGGACACAGATCCATATCTCCAGGGTGATAGAGGACCCACTTGGATGGGCTCTCTGCACACCTGGAGGTAGGGAGAAGGGTTCAAACTACATTAGGACACAGATCCATATCTCCAGGGTGATGGAGGTGCCACTTGGATGGGCTCTCTGCACACCTGGAGGTAGGGAGAAGGGTTCAAACTACATTAGGACACAGATCCATAGCTCCAGGGTGATAGAGGACCCACTTGGATGGGCTCTCTGACCTCCTGGAGATATGGAGAAGGTTTAAAACTACATTAGGACACAGATCCATATCTCCAGGGTGATAGAGGACCCACTTGGATGGGCTCTCTGCACACCTGGAGGTAGGGAGAAGGGTTCAAACTACATTAGGACACAGATCCATATCTCCAGGGTGATGGAGTGGCCACTTGGATGGGCTCTCTGCACACCTGGAGGTAGGGAGAAGGGTTCAGACTACATTAGGACACAGATCCATAGCTCCAGGGTGATAGAGGACCCACTTGGATGGGCTCTCTGCACACCTGGAGGTAGGGAGAAGGGTTCAAACTACATTAGGACACAGATCCATATCTCCAGGGTGATGGAGTGGCCACTTGGATGGGCTCTCTGCACACCTGGAGGTAGGGAGAAGGGTTCAAACTACATTAGGACACAGATCCATAGCTCCAGGGTGATAGAGGACCCACTTGGATGGGCTCTCTGACCTCCTGGAGGTAGGGAGGAGGGTTCAAACTACATTAAGACACACAACCCTAGCTCCAGGCTGATAGAGAAGCCACTTGGATGGGCTCTCTGCACACCTGGAGGTAGGGAGAAGGGTTCAAACTACATTAGGACACAGATCCATAGCTCCAGGGTGATAGAGGACCCACTTGGATGGGCTCTCTGCACACCTGGAGGTAGGGAGAAGGGTTCAAACTACATTAGGACACAGATCCATAGCTCCAGGATGCTAGAGGACCCACTTGGATGGGCTCTCTGACTTCCTGGAGTTAGGGAGGAGGGTTCAAACTACATTAGGACACACATCCCTAGCTCCAGGGTGATAGAGTAGCCACTTGGATGGGCTCTCTGACCTCCTGGAGGTGGGGAGGAGGGTTCAAACTACATTAGGACACAGATCCATATCTCCAGGGTGATAGAGGACCCACTTGGATGGGCTCTCTGACCTCCTGGAGATATGGGTTATGTTTCAAAGTACATTAGGACACAGATCCATATCTCCAGGGTGATAGAGGACCCACTTGGATGGGCTCTCTGCACACCTGGAGGTAGGGAGAAGGGTTCAAACTACATTAGGACACAGATCCATATCTCCAGGGTGATGGAGTGGCCACTTGGATGGGCTCTCTGCACACCTGGAGGTAGGGAGAAGGGTTCAAACTACATTAGGACACAGATCCATAGCTCCAGGGTGATAGAGGACCCACTTGGATGGGCTCTCTGACCTCCTGGAGATATGGGTTATGTTTCAAAGTACATTAGGACACAGATCCATATCTCCAGGGTGATAGAGGACCCACTTGGATGGGCTCTCTGCACACCTGGAGGTAGGGAGAGGGTTCAAACTACATTAGGACACAGATCCATATCTCCAGGGTGATAGAGACCCACTTTGTTGGGCTCTCTGCACACCTGGAGGTAGGGAGAAGGGTTCAAACTACATTAGGACACAGATCCATATCTCCAGGGTGATAGAGAAGCCACTTGGATGGGCTCTCTGAACTCCTGGAGGTAGGGAGTAGGGTTCAAACTACATTAGGACACAGATCCATAGCTCCAGGGTGATAGAGGACCCACTTGGATGGGCTCTCTGACCTCCTGGAGTTATGGTTTATGTTTCAAAGTACATTAGGACACAGATCCATATCTCCAGGGTGATAGAGGACCCACTTGGATGGGCTCTCTGCACACCTGGAGGTAGGGAGAAGGGTTCAAACTACATTAGGACACAGATCCATATCTCCAGGGTGATAGAGAAGCCACTTGGATGGGCTCTCTGCACACCTGGAGGTAGGGAGAAGGGTTCAGACTACATTAGGACACAGATCCATAGCTCCAGGGTGATAGAGGACCCACTTGGATGGGCTCTCTGCACACCTGGAGGTAGGGAGAAGGGTTCAAACTACATTAGGACACAGATCCATAGCTCCAGGGTGATGGAGTGGCCACTTGGATGGGCTCTCTGCACACCTGGAGGTAGGGAGAAGGGTTCAAACTACATTAGGACACAGATCCATAGCTCCAGGGTGCTAGAGGACCCACTTGGATGGGCTCTCTGACCTCCTGGAGTTAGGGAGGAGGGTTCAAACTACATTAGGACACACAACCCTAGCTCCAGGCTGATAGAGAAGCCACTTGGATGGGCTCTCTGACCTCCTGGAGGTGGGGAGGAGGGTTCAAACTACATTAGGACACAGATCCATATCTCCAGGGTGATAGAGGACCCACTTGGATGGGCTCTCTGACCTCCTGGAGATATGGGTTATGTTTCAAAGTACATTAGGACACAGATCCATATCTCCAGGGTGATAGAGGACCCACTTGGATGGGCTCTCTGACCTCCTGGAGATATGGGTTATGTTTCAAAGTACATTAGGACACAGATCCATATCTCCAGGGTGATAGAGGACCCACTTGGATGGGCTCTCTGCACACCTGGAGGTAGGGAGAAGGGTTCAAACTACATTAGGACACAGATCCATATCTCCAGGGTGATGGAGTGGCCACTTGGATGGGCTCTCTGCACACCTGGAGGTAGGGAGAAGGGTTCAAACTACATTAGGACACAGATCCATAGCTCCAGGGTGATAGAGGACCCACTTGGATGGGCTCTCTGACCTCCTGGAGATATGGGTTATGTTTCAAAGTACATTAGAACACAGATCCATATCTCCAGGGTGATAGAGGACCCACTTGGATGGGCTCTCTGCACACCTGGAGGTAGGGAGAAGGGTTCAAACTACATTAGGACACAGATCCATATCTCCAGGGTGATGGAGTGGCCACTTGGATGGGCTCTCTGCACACCTGGAGGTAGGGAGAAGGGTTCAAACTACATTAGGACACAGATCCATAGCTCCAGGGTGATAGAGGACCCACTTGGATGGGCTCTCTGACCTCCTGGAGTTAGGGTTTATGTTTCAAAGTACATTAGGACACAGATCCATATCTCCAGGGTGATAGAGGACCCACTTGGATGGGCTCTCTGCACACCTGGAGGTAGGGAGAAGGGTTCAAACTACATTAGGACACAGATCCATATCTCCAGGGTGATGGAGTAGCCACTTGGATGGGCTCTCTGCACACCTGGAGGTAGGGAGAAGGGTTCAAACTACATTAGGACACAATTAGGACACAGATCCATAGCTCCAGGGTGATAGAGGACCCACTTGGATGGGCTCTCTGACCTCCTGGAGATATGGGTTATGTTTCAAAGTACATTAGGACACAGATCCATATCTCCAGGGTGATAGAGGACCCACTTGGATGGGCTCTCTGCACACCTGGAGGTAGGGAGAAGGGTTCAAACTACATTAGGACACAGATCCATATCTCCAGGGTGATGGAGGTCCCACTTGGATGGGCTCTCTGCACACCTGGAGATAGGGAGAAGGGTTCAGACTACATTAGGACACAGATCCATAGCTCCAGGGTGATAGAGGACCCACTTGGATGGGCTCTCTGCACACCTGGAGGTAGGGAGAAGGGTTCAAACTACATTAGGACACAGATCCATATCTCCAGGGTGATGTAGTGGCCACTTGGATGGGCTCTCTGCACACCTGGAGGTAGGGAGAAGGGTTCAAACTACATTAGGACACAGATCCATAGCTCCAGGGTGCTAGAGGACCCACTTGGATGGGCTCTCTGACCTCCTGGAGTTAGGGAGGAGGGTTCAAACTACATTAGGACACACAACCCTAGCTCCAGGCTGATAGAGAAGCCACTTGGATGGGCTCTCTGACCTCCTGGAGGTGGGGAGGAGGGTTCAAACTACATTAGGACACAGATCCATATCTCCAGGGTGATAGAGGACCCACTTGGATGGGCTCTCTGACCTCCTGGAGATATGGGTTATGTTTCAAAGTACATTAGGACACAGATCCATATCTCCAGGGTGATAGAGGACCCACTTGGATGGGCTCTCTGCACACCTGGAGGTAGGGAGAAGGGTTCAAACTACATTAGGACACAGATCCATATCTCCAGGGTGATAGAGTAGCCACTTGGATGGGCTCTCTGCACACCTGGAGGTAGGGAGAAGGGTTCAAACTACATTAGGACACAGATCCATAGCTCCAGGGTGATAGAGGACCCACTTGGATGGGCTCTCTGACCTCCTGGAGATATGGGTTATGTTTCAAAGTACATTAGGACACAGATCCATATCTCCAGGGTGATAGAGGACCCACTTGGATGGGCTCTCTGCACACCTGGAGGTAGGGAGAAGGGTTCAAACTACATTAGGACACAGATCCATAGCTCCAGGGTGATAGAGGACCCACTTGGATGGGCTCTCTGACCTCCTGGAGATATGGGTTATGTTTCAAAGTACATTAGGACACAGATCCATATCTCCAGGGTGATAGAGGACCCACTTGGATGGGCTCTCTGCACACCTGGAGGTAGGGAGAAGGGTTCAAACTACATTAGGACACAGATCCATATCTCCAGGGTGATGGAGTAGCCACTTGGATGGGCTCTCTGCACACCTGGAGGTAGGGAGAAGGGTTCAAACTACATTAGGACACAGATCCATAGCTCCAGGGTGATAGAGGACCCACTTGGATGGGCTCTCTGACCTCCTGGAGTTAGGGAGGAGGGTTCAAACTACATTAGGACACACAACCCTAGCTCCAGGCTGATAGAGAAGCCACTTGGATGGGCTCTCTGACCTCCTGGAGGTGGGGAGGAGGGTTCAAACTACATTAGGACACAGATCCATATCTCCAGGGTGATAGAGGACCCACTTGGATGGGCTCTCTGACCTCCTGGAGATATGGATTATGTTTCAAAGTACATTAGGACACAGATCCATATCTCCAGGGTGATAGAGGACCCACTTGGATGGGCTCTCTGCACACCTGGAGGTAGGGAGAAGGGTTCAAACTACATTAGGACACAGATCCATATCTCCAGGGTGATGGAGTGGCCACTTGGATGGGCTCTCTGCACACCTGGAGGTAGGGAGAAGGGTTCAAACTACATTAGGACACAGATCCATATCTCCAGGGTGATAGAGGACCCACTTGGATGGGCTCTCTACACACCTGGAGGTAGGGAGAAGGGTTCAAACTACATTAGGACACAGATCCATAGCTCCAGGGTGATAGAGGACCCACTTGGATGGGCTCTCTGACCTCCTGGAGATATGGGTTATGTTTCAAAGTACATTAGGACACAGATCCATATCTCCAGGGTGATAGAGGACCCACTTGGATGGGCTCTCTGCACACCTGGAGGTAGGGAGAAGGGTTCAAACTACATTAGGACACAGATCCATATCTCCAGGGTGATGGAGTGGCCACTTGGATGGGCTCTCTGCACACCTGGAGGTAGGGAGAAGGGTTCAAACTACATTAGGACACAGATCCATAGCTCCAGGGTGATAGAGGACCCACTTGGATGGGCTCTCTGCACACCTGGAGGTAGGGAGAAGGGTTCAAACTACATTAGGACACAGATCCATATCTCCAGGGTGATAGAGGACCCACTTGGATGGGCTCTCTGCACACCTGGAGGTAGGGAGAAGGGTTCAAACTACATTAGGACACAGATCCATAGCTCCAGGGTGAAAGATGACCCACTTGGATGGGCTCTCTGACCTCCTGGAGTTAGGGAGGAGGGTTAAAACTACATTAGGACACACAACCCTAGCTCCAGGCTGATAGAGATGCCACTTGGATGGGCTCTCTGACCTCCTGGAGGTGGGGAGGAGGGTTCAAACTACATTAGGACACAGATCCATATCTCCAGGGTGATAGAGGACCCACTTGGATGGGCTCTCTGACCTCCTGGAGATATGGGTTATGTTTCAAAGTACATTAGGACACAGATCCATATCTCCAGTTTGCCAGGGCACACTTTGAGTGGCTCTCTGGACCCCTGAGGGGAGGGGGATGTATTATACCACATTTGTAAACGACCCCTGGGCACCTGTGTGCATCAGGGCCCTTGTGCTGAAGGTTCCACGACCCCTGATGGTTGCCCCTATGTGTTACCCTCCAGATGCAGATACCGCCATCAACACATGGTGATTCTAGACACTCCTTAGGCAGATGGTTGGCCTAGCTGTGTTACAGTGGTCTGTAGTGCATCAATACCAGCAGCTGTCATGACGCCAGGGGGTCATCATGCCCTCTGTGGCCACATGGATCTGGAATTGGCTACATGGGCAACCACTCAGATGTGTTACACAATGCATATGGCATGTGGTTACCCTGCTACATGTACTTTATCTAGACTACTTACACACAACAGCATGGACAGCTGACATTAACCCTGTCTGTGTATATGGTTTTGTGACCTGTGGCCATTCACTTACCTCACGTGGGTGGTCTGCCTCACGATTGAAGCGCCTGGTCACCCTCTCCCAGGCCCTCAGCACCTTCCCCATGTTTCTCCTCCTGGAGGGCCCTGGGAAAAGCCGTTTTTGTGTTGGCCCAATAAGGGAGGCCAGGAGGCACAGCTCCCGATGGCTGAATGCAGGCTTCCTGCTTCTCGTCGCCATTTTGTTTTGTGGGCGTGTAGACGCGCGAACGCTAAGGACGCAACTTCCGCATTTGCGCGTATCGGAGCACGCACGTGCACGCCGCATGGCTGCGGCCCTCATCACTGCTTGCCCTTGCGTTCCGCATTGCTGCGTGCCAGAAAAGTGCAAAGATTACCGGCACGCAGCATTCATACACATTTCTTATATTTAGCAATAGAAATAGGTTTCATGTTCTTGGCATACTCACATAGCTACAAGGTATCTCTCATGTCCCTATAACAGACTGGACACATATGCACTGATTCCTGGGCCATTGTCAGATGAGGTGTGCTATGTGTGTCACATAGCAGGTAGTGCTCTGACACTGATAGTAATGGGTGCAAACAGACCATCAGCGTCAGGGGTCAAGCAACCTGGTGATATGGGGTTATGTGTGTTAGTGGGCTATGTTCTGTGGTGACTCACCATGTACAGACAGCAATGATGTGGTGGTTGCCATAGGTGTTTTGAGGGGATTCATATATGTGCATTACACACAAAAAGTAGGTTGCATGTTAGACATTAGGGGGCAATGTGGTCAGCATGTCACCACAATCCACATTAAACTTTGGTATATCTGCTGGCATACAGTCCTGGGGGCTGAGATATAGCGCAATGGTGGATACATTGGCTGCTTAACCTGGCATCATGGGTTACATCTTCCTTTTGCGCTCTGGAGTGCCTGTCTCAGGCAGCTCACATTATCATACTTTGTTACAACATTGGGCATGGTGCTTTCCATGTACATCTATGCTGTGCACGGCATATATTTTCATACTTTGCAACATTATTACTTGGCCCAGAGCCCTTTCTGCATTACAGAGGTGCTGCTGGTGGCAAGACACTCACACTGCTGCATACATCATGTGTCATACACCATTCTCACTGATGGGGCAACACAACCCTGGTAACAACAACACACAGTCTGCATGATTGCCTCTTTGGCCAGCCAGGCATCTGTTGTTAGCAATCTAGCTGTGGCCCACACCTAACCTTGCTGCATGTGGAGCCAGAGGTTGCATACTTCCATAAACAGTGGGTTTATTGGTGAGTGCAGCCAATGACAAGTCCATGACTGTGGGCTACTGGTGGTTGTTTGGAGATCCTCACAGTGCTGTCAGCAGCAGGTGCTCCACAGACCACCTTATAGGGTGTACCTGGGTTAATGCACTGTGATGGTGTTTAAGTTGCCAGTACTAGAGGACATTACCCACGTTCCAGGCCTGACAGCCCCCATGGACCTTGGAAAAACATTTGCCTAATGTGACACTGCCTTGTTCAATGTATGTTGTTTTTCTGAACGTTTACCCGCACTGCTGCTGACTGGTGGAGTCTGTGGGCCAATGTCAGGATATATAAAATACTTTCCTTGTACAACCACACTTTGGATTTGAACCAACAACCTTTTGCTTCTGAGGCATTGCAGTCACCACTGGACTACAGCTCTGGGGCTGTGATGAGATATCTGGCTGTCTGCAATATAACCTATGCAGACTTTGTGCTGCAGTTAACAGGGTGGGGCCAATCCACTCACACCCATGATGCACTGCACATGCACAGCAGCAGTCTACTAATGGTCCTACGATAGGGTGTGCAACCACACAGCACCTGGGCATATTTTTGGGCACGGACCTTCTGTGTTGCAGGTACAGAGTGGGTACAGAACCTCACAGTGTGTGTGGCTTGTACTCACCCTGACTGTGAGGTGAGACACACAGCACCTGTCCTGGCTGGGAGGGCCAGGAACATCAGATCAGCTTGTTAGACGATGTCTGATAGGTTGATACATCAGACACACATACAGTCCTCCTTCAAGCATCTGTATCTCCCTGACTCATCTGGGCTTTGTGGGCTACAATGCTCACCCAAGGGTGCATATCCTTTGTGGGTGCCCTGCCCTTCCTGATATATGTGAAAGGGTTGTGGGGGTAAGGGAGATTTCTGGCCACATTGGCTATTTGTGTCTGACCACCTGAACTTCCCTGTAAAACACAGTTTGCACAATATTACGATATGCACATTCTGTAGCTCAACTACGGTGCTAGCAGTTGCCAGCAACCTCATTCCGCCTGTTGTACACAGAACCTACAGGTCACTCTCTGCAATTTCGAACATATCCATATGTCTAGATCAGGCAGACAGACAGTAGAGGCAGAGCCACACAGCTCAACCAACACCATCTGACATTTTGCAGCAGAGGGCACAGTGTGTGCCCAGCTACTGACCCTGCAAGGTGTTCCAGCCAGACACATGTTAACTGCTTTCAGGCCGCTTGACGGTCCATGGTGCATGCTACCAGGGAGACTCTGTGCACCCATAACTGGGATGTGAGCACAGCCACCATGCAGTTGACTCAGTGATTGAGCCCCATATATACAGGACCCATAGAAATCACATAAGAGAACTATTGTATGGCAATATGTTGTAACCTAGCCATGGCGTGGTCACTGATAGTTCGGGGTGAGGGTTACCGCCTCACAGTACATGCTATGGGCACCATGTCTGTGGAGGTGATGGCACAGCACAACATGGTCCTAGGCATGCACATTTGCCCTGTGTAGCTGCATCCTGCTCCTGCCACCCTGTCTGTTCTATACCCAGAGTACTTTGCTCCTCATTATGCACATTTGCAGGCCAATACTGGCAACGGTGCTATCATTGTGGGCTGTGGGAGGTGTTGGCAGCCAGCACACACTGGATCAACAGACACACACTCCCTACACCTAGGACAGCATTGAGACGATGTACTGTTATGTAGGAGCAGAGACCAACGCAACAGTAATGGGCACACTGGGGGTATGGCAACATTGGGGTACACTTTTGGTGAAATGTTCCAGGCTGTTAATCTCTGGAGGGCACATGACCTGACACACGTTGTACATACATCTGAGACGTTGGTCTGTTACAGCTCGATGATCTGCTTATGCTTGGCATAGGCATTTCTAACACTCACTGCTCATACCAGGCTTCTGATATGCGTGTGATGTATCGCCATGTGTAGCGTGTGATTGGTAATGTCTGCACATGCTAGTTTTTGGAGGGGCACACAGGGCCTGACATCCTGCCACTGCATTGGTCTTCAGATATTGGGGCCTGCAGGTGCAGGTGTTTCTGCCCCTGTTGGCCACTGCTCTACGGCAGATTTTCAAAAAGCCAGTCAATATGGCACACACACTGGTCAGGTTTTCATGATGTCCGTGATGAGTATGCCTCTCAGACAGATGCATACCATGGTGGTGTTCAATTAACTTGCAGCACACGCATCTTTATTGGATACATCAGCGAACATGAGTGTTCTTTGTCCCTGCATGGCTGCATTTGGGGGACTATGCTGTGGGTGAGGCATATGTTTATGTGGTGTGGGCTGTTTATTGTAAAATATGTTGTCTTGACCAACGCTTATGTCATCAGCAGGGGAATTCCAGTCTTTACTAACAGGTTTTCTGCATGGAAAAGAATATGGGGAGTGGGATGGCAGGTGCCCCAGCTGAGATTTGAACCTGGGGCCTTCTGCTCTTGGGGCACTTGCTATGTGTACTGCACCACTGTCTTAGCACAGCAACAGTTCATTCCCGGGGGAGTCCATGGCTGTTTGTCACACAGTGCCTGTCTGGTGGATTGGACTGCAGCCACATGAGGGTGGCTAGGCCAGCATCTGCTGTGGTGCAGCAGCCACTGCCCCCTCTGCCAGCAGTAGGCGTCCAACACCATGATAAAGTGGCCTTATATTGGGGACAGCATCACAGCTAACTGACATGTGGCCCTCCGGTACTGCATTGTGTGTACTCTGCTGTAGCTGTTGTACATTTCTGAGGGGTATGAGCTACTTATGGTAAAATAGCAATTCTCAGAACATGCTTTTGTTCTCTGCAGGTGGGGTTTTTATTCCCTATAATGGTTAACTGGTGGATAAAATATGTGCACTGTGTTGCTGGTGGCCCCAGCTGGGAGTTGAACTTGTTATCTTTGCCTCCACAACACACTGGCTGTGTCCCCTGCACCACACTGCGGACACAGAGTCAATGTAGACCCTGCAAATAGCATGTCTGCTTGTCCTAGCGGCCCTTTCTGTTGTGGGCCACTGCACCCACGTGTCAGGGGCTCTGGCTCCATCTTCCCTGGCCACCTGCCACTGACCCCACTGATACCAGTACACCTCTGCTAACATGCTGCAGGCCCTGCTAGTGCTGGTACCACTCAGTTGTTGAACATCCACTGTGCATGTACGCAACTACCTATGCTGTGCATTATGGGTTTGGGGTGACTACCTAGTCCTCCACACATCCCCACAAATCACACATGCTGTTGTGCAACATGTGCATGCCCTAGGGGAAATCACCATTGGTGTGGGGACACCTGCTCTCTCCTTCATCAATGTTGACTCATCCACATGTAATGCTGCATGAGCCGGGAACCCTTCCAACATGCCTATTTTTTAGCCCTGCCTTTCTTGAGAGTGTATGTTGATGTTTCACATTGCTGTGACCATTAGCCAGGTTGGTCGTCTTGTGTGGTACAATCAAGTGGTTTAGCAGCCCTGGGCGACACACCAGTCCTGGGAACAGTACAGGCATGGGTATGTTACACATAGCTGTTGGGGGTCACCCACCCAGGATGTACACACTGTCAGACAACAGACCTGCTGCACACATAACCCACATCTGAATGATTGTCATGTGGTGCTCAATGGGCAAAATGTACTGAGCATATACATCCATATTTCACTGTGTTCAATGAAAACATTAGATAGCTGTGTACCATGTCCCCAGGTGTGGGGTGGCATTGGTGACGTATGCAACTGCTACTATTGGGGGTTACAGGCAGGGCCCACTGTCCTGCCTTTCCAGGATGCATTGTGCAATGCAGCCTGTGGATGTGGGTGTGTCAGGGCCTGTTGGCTGGTGCTTTTCATCGGGCCTTCCCACATCATGTCATGGTGTGGCAAACACTGTTGTGGTTTTATGCTGTCCCTCATGGATATGCATGTGCTACATCTGCATGACATGAGGGTGGTACATAGATATGCAGCACAGTCATTTGTATTAGAGGCAGCATGGAACCTGACTGGTGTGTGGTCCTCCAGGACTGCATTTGGGATACTCTGCTCTAGGTGATCACCCTGTTCATGGTGTCTGTGCTTGGGATGGTAAATGTTAGGGGTTTTACTGATGCCACTGTCCTCTGCCTTAAAGGTTTTGCTTACTACCACGGTTTATTTGTGTGTAAAATATGTGGTCATGATTGGCAATATCCCCAGCCAAGCTTTGAACCTGTGACCTTCTGTTCTTTCATACACTTTCTGTGTACACTGCACCACCGTGTATCCACAGCTTGGCTGAGTTCCCTGGGACGTCCATGACTGTACATTCAACAGGGCCTGTCTGTTACAGTGGACGGTCAAAGCCTGCACCTGGCTAGTCAAATGTCTGCTGTGGCTGGCAAGCACTTCCCTCTACACCATCTGTACAGTCCCACCAACATGCTAGCATGTCCTTCTCTTAGCATAAGCATATGGCCTGATTGAGTGGAGCCACTCCAGGACTGCATTTGGGCGACTCGTATGTGGGTGATGACCATTGTTCTGATGTGTGTGCGGTGTGGGGTAAAAGAAGGATGTTTGCAACATGTTTATGTTCTCTGCAATAAAGGGGTGTCTTTCATATCTCTGTTTAGTGGTGGGTAATATATTGGCATGGGCCCCAGATGGGATTTGAACCTGTTACCCTATGGTCTTACAGGTATTGGCTCTGTCCACTGCACTACACTGTTGCCACAGAGATGGTGCAGTACCTGGGGATGATAAACCTGGCAGGATGGGGTCACACACCCTGCTCTGCACATTTTTACTGTGGGCTCCTTCACCCTGTCCGGTGACAAACATGCAAATAATACCCAGATATGACCACGGAAAGGGGCGATAAAATATAACCAACATGGGCTACAGTGATTTTCATGAACAAACATGGGGGACACTCCCAGGACAGCTACAAAAGAGGGGATTTTGTTTTTTGGAAGAGTCTCCGCTCCATACACCTTTCCATGGTTCATTCCTTTTTTTTGGAGCTTTCCTGGGTGTGTTTTTTATTTGTGCCCATTGCTAGCACTGTTCCCCAGCTGAATTATAATTTTTAAAATGTTTGTTGTGGTCATTTTCGCTTATTATTTGCACTTTTGTTCTGTGCACATGTATCACAATGCTGACGTTTTGCAGGTTTCCCCGGTTTTGCTGTACATTGCTGACGGAAATGGTTTCTCTTCCCTTTAAATGCTAGTTTTTACATGGAAATTCGGCCCCGATACTGTGCGGGGAGCCTCTCCCCTCCCACTCTCCACCCATTGACCCCGTCCCTCCGCCCCTCCGGAGCCTTCCTCCGCCCTTCTTTAGCCGTTCCACGCCTCTATCGGACATTTGCGGGCCCGCACTTGTACGGGGCCCGTTAGTGTGCCGCGTACCTGTGCGGGGGTGACACGCACGTGTGCGGGGCGTTTAAACGCGTTTATTCGCGTTTCAGTGCCGCGTTTCCGTGCGCTATTTTGCGGCGCGCACCTTTGCGGATTTTAGTAAACATCCCCCTTAATTTCTATTCATCTGTGAGGAATGCCCATCAACACAACTATAATTCAAGTATATGCCCCAACAACAGCTACAGAAGAGGATGAAATTGATGAGTTCCATGAGCAAGTACAAGCTGAAACTGACAGAACATGCAAACAGGATATCCTGATAGTCATGTGTGACTGGAATGCAAAAGTTGCAATGAAGAAGGCAAAGTGGTTGGAAAATATTACAACTACTACTATAAATCATTTATAAAGTGCTACAAGACATATGCAGCACTGTACAAACACATATAGAAGACAGTCCCTGTTCAGAGAGCTTACAATCTAATCCAAACAGACAGTATAGAACAAGAGAAACAAGGGGTTCAACAGGGAAAGGAGACACAAGGAGAATAAGGAATTAGAATCTAAAATATGGACTTGGCAACAGATACGAAGCTGGAGAAAGACTAATAGAATCTGCAAGACCAATGATCTTTTCATCTCAGATACCTTATTCCAGCAACACAAGTGATGACTGTACACATAGGGGTATGTTACTAAGCAGCGGTAGTGGCTTCCATGCGATATCGGATCCGTGGTCCCATAGTCTTCATCCAATGCATTGTACAAAAATCAAATTGACTACCTCTGTGGAAGTCAATGATGGAAAGTCTATGTAACATCAACACAGACAAAACCTGGAGATGACTGTAGTACAAATCACCAACTAGTATGCAAACTCAAGCTAAAGTTGAAAAAGAGCAAGGCTCTTATGAATGTAGCAAAATATGACCTTGAGAATATACCACTAGAATTTAAAGACTGCCTACAAAATCAATTTCCTGCTTTAGATACAAATGATAGAGCTCCAGAAAGATTATGGGATGACAACAAGAAGATTACATAAGAACATAAGATATGCCATATTGGGTCAGACCAAGCTTCATCAAGCCCAGTATCCTGTTTCCAACAGTGGCCAATCTAGGTCATAAGTACCTAGCAGTTTCCGCAAAAGACACAGGTTCTACAATGCATGTATTGGGTCAAACAGTGATATCCTTGGTCCCTTTTAATAATGGGTTATGGACCTTTCCCCCATGAACTTGCCCAAACCTTTTTTAAACCCGGCTATACTAACAGCTTTCACTACATCCTTCGGTAACAAATTCCAGAGTTTGATTACATGTTGAGTGAAAAAATATTTTCTCTTATTAGTCTTAAATAGGTTACCCTGTAGCTTCATTGCATGCCCAATAGTCTTTCTATATTCTGATGATGTAAACAATCGATCTACATTTACCTGTTCCACTCCATTCATTAATTTATAGACTTCTATCATATCTCCCCTCAGCCGTCTCTTTTCCATGTTGAAAAGCCCTAACCTTTTTAGCCTCTCTTCATAGGGGTATCCTTCCATCCCCTTTACCATTTTGGTGGCTCTTCTCTGTACCTTTTCTAATAGTGCTATATCCTTTTTAAGATAGGGCGACCAGAACTGCACACAATATTCAAGGTGTCGTCACACTGTGGAATGATACAAAGGCATTATAATATCCTTTGTTTTATTTTCCATTCCTTTCCTTATGAGACCTAGCATTCTATTTGCTCTCTTGGCCGCCGCTGCACACTGGGCGGAGAGTTCCAGCATGTTATCCACAGTTACCCCTAAATCTTTTTCCTGGGTGGTGGTTCCTAATATGGAACCTTGCATTGTGTAACCACAGTTTGGGTTGTTCTTTCCTAGGTGCATAACTTTGCACTTGTAAACATTTAATTTCATTTGCCATTTGGATGCCCAGTCTTCCAATTAATCAAGATCCTCTTGCAATTTTCCACAATCCTCATGGGTTTTAACAACTTTAAATAGTTTTGTCTCATTTGCAAATTTGATAAGCTCACTCATTATTCCCATTTCCAGGTCATTTATGCCAGTATGGTCCATCTAGTCTGCCCAGTACGATGCCAGTACCTACTCTTGGCATCGTACTGGGCAGACTAGATGGACCATACTGGTCTTTATCTGTCATCATTTACTATGTTACTATGTTACTATATTAAAAAGTAGTGCACATTTAGCCCTACCCTCTGCTTTCTATCTTTTAACCAGTTCCTGATCTACAATAGTACATTGCCTCCTGTCCCATTACTTTTTAGTTTTGCCAAAAGTCTCTGATGAGGGACCTTATCAAAGGCTTTCTGAAAGTCCAGATATACTATATCAACTGACTCACCTTTGTCTACCTGTTTATTCATACCTTCAAAAAAACATAATAGATTAGTAAGACAAGATCTTCCTTGTCTAAAGCCATGTTGGTTGTCTCCCAATAAGCCATGATTATTTACATGTTCAGTAATTTTGCTCTTTATGATGGTTTCTACCATTTTTCCCGGTACTAACGTCAGGTTCACTGGTCTGTAGTTTCCCAGATCACCCCTGGAACCCTTCTTAAAAATTGGGGTTACATTGGCCATTCTCCAATCTTCAGGTATTAGAGATGATTTTAATGATAGTTCACAGATTACTGTGGAGGAGTAGCCTAGTAGTTAGAGCACTGGCTTGGTAACCAAGCAACCAGGGTTCAATTCCCACTAGCACTCCTTGTGGCCTTGGGCAAGTCACTTAACCCTCCATTGCCTTGGAAGAAAGGCTTGGCAATCTACTTCCAGTGACACTGCCAAGAAAACCCAGGAGCTTCTGGGTCGCCAGGAGTCAGGACTGACTCAAAGGCACACATTGCATTGCATTGCTGCAATCTCATATTTCAGTTCTTTCAACGCCCTTGGATGTATACCATCTGGTCCAGGTGATTTGCTACTCTTCAGTTTATCAAATAGTTGTAATACATCTTCCCGGTGTATCGATATTTCTTTCCATTCTTCCGCAGTATCACCTTTAAATAGCACTTCAATCATGGGTAGCATCCCTATATCTTCCTCTGTAAAGACCGAAGCAAAGAATTCATTCAGTCTCTTCATTATGGCCTTATCCCCTCTTAGTGCCCCTTTTACCCCTCTATCATTTAATGGTCCAACTAACTCTCTCACAGGTTTTTTGCTACAAATGTACTTGAAAAAGTCTTTATCATGTGTTTTTACTTCCACATCAACCTTCTTCTCAAATTCTCTCTTTGCCTGCCTTCTCAATGCCTTACATCTAACTTGCCAGTGTTTATGCTGTTTCCAGTTTTCGTCATTTGGCTCTTTTTTCCATTTATTTATTTATTTACATTCTCTTATATACCGCGCTATTCTGCATCAGTGCGGTTTACATTGAACAAACTGAAATTACATTGAACAGGGCATTATAACTTGGAGATAACTATTTTACAGGGAACATGGGCTATGGAGGGTTAAGTGGCTTGCCCAAGACCACAAGGAGCACCTGTGGGACTAGAAACCCCAGTCCTTCCGGCCCAAGGTTGCTGTGAAAGATGCTTTTTTGGCAACAACAGCCTCTCTGACCTCAAGAGAGATTGTGTTGGAAGAAAGTGAGAAGTAGAAACAAAAGATGAAAAAGCAAAAATGGTCAAAATGGATGACCTAAGAAATCCTGCAAAATTGCCCAGAAATGCAGAGAAGCTAAAGCCAGAGGAGAAAGAGAGGTAATCACAGAACTCAACAGAGATTTCCAGTGTGCAGCAAGACAAGACAAGGAGACGCATACAAGGAAATAGAATAGTAGAAGAACAAGATCGGATTTCCTAAAGCTACGAGAATTAAAGAAAAAATTCCAGCCTTGACTTGGAGCCATGTGAGTGATGCTGAGAAGATCAAGAAAAGGTGGAAAGAATATACAGAGCTATTATACCATAAAGATCAAGTGGATCAACAGTCATTTCAACATTGTACCTTATGATCAGAAACCATAGTAACATAGTAAATGACAGCAGATAAAGACCAGCACGGTCCACCTAGTCTGCCCAGCAAGATGGCAAAGAGTAGGTGCACCCGCTGCTCCATGCAGGCCACACCTCTCCCTGTCTTTGTTTAGGGGTGAGCCCACCGATCCGTGCAGGACACCCCTATTTGTTGAGAAATTATGTAGTTAACTTTATTTTGATTTTATCCTGTTGCTGTAAAGGGATCCATTGTGTCTGTCCCATGCCATTTTGAATTCTGTCACTGTATTTGCCCCCACCACTTCCATTGGGAGGGCATTCCAAGCATCCACCACCCTTTCAGTGAAAAAGTATTTCCTGACATTGCCTTTCAATTTACCCCCTTGCAGCTTCATGTTATGCCCTCTAGTTTTACAGCTTCCCCGTCTTTGGAAGAGTTTTGTTTGTTTGTTCATTATTTCTCTTTAAGTACGAGGTATTTAAAGGTCTGAATCATATCTCCACTTCCCACCTCTCCTCCAGAGTGTACATATTTAGGTCTTCAAGTCTCTTCTCAGAAGGCTTCTGATGCAGGCTCCAAATCATTTTGGTCACCTTCCTCTGAACAGTTTCCAGTCTTTTTACATCATTTACAAGATATGGTCTCCAAACTGAACACAGTATTCCAAGTGAAGCCTCACCAGTGACTTATATAGTGGCAAAGATCCAAGTTAAGTAACTTGCCTAATGCCAAAAAGAGTGCTAGTGGGAATTGAACACTTGTTTCTCTGTGTCCAAGCTAGTGCTCTAACCATTAGGCTATTCCTCCACTTGTCATTGGTGATGAAAGAAGATGTCAAAGCAGCATTGAAATTCTTATCAAAGTACAAAGCACCAGGTATTGATGGCATTCCCATTGAAGTATTACAGCAATCAGATGCAGCTGTTACCATACTTACAAGGCTCTGCCAGGAAATTTGGAAGACAACATCATGGACAACTGACTGGAAAAGATCTGTGTCTATACCATTACTAAAGAAAGGTGATCCAACTGACTGTGGAAATTATCGCACAATCGTTCTGATCCCACATGCCAGCAATATTCTACTCAAGATTATTCAGCAGAGACTACAACCATACCTAGAACTAGAACTGCCTAAAGTGCAAACAGGGTTCAGGAAAGGCAGAGGAACGAGAGACATCATCGTGGATGTGAGATGGATCCTCAAAAAGACTAAAGAATACCAAAAGGATATCTATATTTGTTTTATTGACTACAGTAAGGCTTTTGACTGTGTAAACTATTAGAAACTCTGGACCACATTAAGAAGCATATATATATACCAGAACACCTGATCGTTCTTGTGCACAACCTTTACATTGATCAAGAAGTAACAGTTCAAAAGGAATAAGGAGAAACAGAATGGTTTAAAATCAGCAAAGGTGTTCGACAAGGCTACATACTTTCCCTCTACCTGTTTAATTTACATGCAGAACATATCATCAAAGAAGCAGGACTATATGAAGACAACCAAGGTGTAAAGATTGGTGGAAGACCCGTCAACAACCTTTGCTATGCTGATGATACCACATTATTGGCTGAAAGTAAAGACGATCTGAAACATTTGCATCTCAAGATCAAGGAACGTAGGGCCTGATTTTTGAAGGAATTTACACAGCTGCCCTAGTTACCCATGTAAATGCCTTATCATGGATTTCTGAAGGTCACCTACACAGGTAGTGCCCTTTGAAAATCCCAGATTCCCTAAGTGCTCAGATGCTATGCGATTAGCATCGGGGCGTGTTAGGAGTATTCTGGGGTGGAGCAGGTGCGGAGGAAAGGGCTAACTGGGTAGCAGTGAT
The DNA here is from genome assembly GCA_033557465.1 of Ichthyophis bannanicus. Taxonomy (NCBI): domain Eukaryota; kingdom Metazoa; phylum Chordata; class Amphibia; order Gymnophiona; family Ichthyophiidae; genus Ichthyophis; species Ichthyophis bannanicus. The sequence continues at coordinate 1,253,577,794 of CM066033.1, forward strand.
TTTAAATGCTACCAGCTTAGCCCTCTGCACCTGAAAGAATGATAGACGAGGTTTTTCTGCATATGAAAATCCAGGTAAGGCAGAAGGGGGGTGGGCTATGTGCCAATGTGGTGCATAGCACTGCCCAGATGAAAATCAGGCCCATAGTCTTAAAATGGGCCTGCGCCTTAATGTAAAGAAGACAAAGAACCTGACAATTGGCAAAATCAAAAAGTTCATTGTTGATAGAGAAGAAATTCAAGTGGAGGCATATTCTAAGATGTGCATCCCAGGTCTGTGCATCCGATCGGAACCGGACACACAGAGGTAGATGGGATTCTGATCCTGCTGGGCACATCTAGCCCCCGCAGGATCAGAATTATGTCTAGGCCTATACGTGAAGGCTGGGACACGATTTTGGGCTGACTGCATGTACAGGCCTCTTCACGGCTAACTCAATCAAGGTTCCTGAATGGAGCAATGGCACCATGGCACCCAGTTGCCATGGCACCGTGACTCCATTCAGGAGCTGCGAGCCCTGGCTGCCTCCAACTTCATTCATTTCCCACAGCCCGACCACTGATCTGACCTCCCAAGGTCAGGGTCGGGCTGCAGGGAATCTCCTGCAATCCTCCACCTTTTGACGTGCCCCGGGCCTGCTATCCCCTGCTGTCTAAGGGAACATATAGAAACATAGAAACAGAAATATGACGACAGAAAAAGGCCACATGGCCTATCTAGTCTGTCCTTCCATAACAACTACAACAGTCCCCTTTTTACCTTTAGAGATCCTCTGTGTTTGTCCCATGCTTTTTTGAATTCAGTTACTGTCCTCATCTCTACCACCTCCACTGGGAGACTATTCCACGGATCCACTACTCTTTCTGTAAAGAAATATTTCCGCATATCACTCCTGAATCTATCTCCCTTCACCCTCATCCCATGTCCCCTCGTAGCAGAACTTGCTTTCAATTGAAAGAGGCTCTCTCCCTGAACATTTATGCCATGGAGGTATTTAAACATCTCAATCATATCACCTCTATCCCGCCTTTCCTCTAAGGTGTACATATTAAGATCCTTCAGTCTGTCCTCATATGCTTTATAATGAAGTCCACTAATCATTTTAGTAGCCACCCTCTGCACCGACTCCATCCTGTTCACATCCTTTTGAAGGTGCAGTCTCCAGAGTTGCACACTATACTCCAAATGAGGTCGCACCAAAGACTTATACAGAGGCATTATCACCTCCTTTTTTCTGCTAGCCATTCCTCTCTGTATGCACCCAAGCATCCTTCTAGCTTTTGCCGTCGCCTTTTCTACCTGTTTAGCTACTTTAAGATCATCAGACACAACCACGCCTAGGTCCCGCTCTTCTTTAGTGGACAAAAGTACTTCACCCCCTATACTATATTGCTCCCTTGGATTGCTGCAGCCCAAATGCATGACCTTACATTTTTTAACATTAAATCCCAGCTGCCAAATTCTAGACCATTCTTCAAGCTTAGCTAGATCCCTTCTCATGTTATCTACCCCTTCCTGGGTGTCTACTCTATTGCAGATTTTGGTATCATCCGCAAAGAGGCAAACCTTACCTGAAAGCCCTTCCGCTATATCACTAACAAAGATGTTAAAAAGAATCGGACCAAGGACAGATCCCTGGGGCACACCACTGATAACATCGTTCTCCTCAGAGTGAGCTTCATTTACTTGTACTCTTTGTCACCTCCCACCCAACCAATTTCTAACCAAAGCAGTAACTTTAGCGTCCATCCCTAGGGTGCTCAGTTTGTTTATAAGTCGCCTGTGAGGAACAGTGTCAAAGGCTTTACTGAAATCTAAATACACCACATCTAGGGCTCTCCCTCGGTCCAACTCCCTGGTCACCCAGTCAAAGAAATCAATCAGATTTGTCTGACAAGACCTGCCTCTGGTGAATCCATGCTGCCTTGGATCCTGTAATCCGCTGGACTCCAGAAACCTCACTATTTTCTCTTTCAGCAGCGTTTCCAATAATTTACTCACCACCGAAGTTAAACTAACCGGCCTGTAGTTTTCAACTACATCCTTACTTCCGCTTTTGTGTAAAGGCACCGCATGAGCCTCTCTCCAGTCCTTTGGCACCACTCCCGACTCCAACGAGGCATTGAAAAGGTCAGTCAGTGGAGCTGCTAGAACGTCCCCATGTTCCCTCAGTATTCTTGGGTGTATCCCATCCAGTCCCATCGCTTTGTCTACTTTAAGTTGAGATAGTTTCTCACGAACACAGTCTTTTGAAAATAGTTCAAGATGTCCCCCGCTTCTGTTCCTATTTGTGGGTGTTTTCTGAGGTCCTGCTCCTGGTTCTTCATCTGTGAACACAGAACAAAAATATTTGTTAAGCAATTCCGCTTTATCCTTATCAGCTTCTACATATTCCTTCCCTGCACCTCATAGGTAGAAGAAGTTCCCTGTCTGCTCTGCCAGCTCCAGACATACAGGGCCAACATCAGAATCAGCCCTGTACGTCCAGGGCCGCAGACCACCCACTGCCCACCCTAACCCTGCCTCTGCTCTGCCCCCTTCCTGCCCCATTAGTTTCCCTGTACAAAGTAGCTTCCATAACAGAGGGCAGCAACTGAAGCAGATTCTTCAGCGGAAAACTGAGTTTCAGCTAAAGCAAGGAAATGTAAAATATGAGAGAGAAAGATGTCATGAATGCAGGCAAGCATGTTTGAAATGGAGCAGATATTTTACAGGGAGCATGAGAAAGAGGGCATAAGATGGAAGTAGAGGAATACGAATAAGATTAGAGAAACTACTGTTCAATCTGCACAGATCGGATGAGAGTAAACTTGGATGGCTATAATTTGGATTGATATTTGATTTGATTTATTTTATTTATATATTTATTATAAATTTTTATACCACATTTTTCCAGTGGATCCAAAGCGGTTTACATTGAACAACAATTTGAATATTACAGAACAAGTAAATATTAAATTACATAGAACAATTTCTTCTTAACTATTGTTGCGTCCACCCGTCCAGACGGTAGCCTGGGAGCAGGTGGGCTCGCCTGTCTTACTCTCTACTATTACTTCTGTCCAAGATGGCTGCCGAGGAGGGCTGCTGGGTAATGTAGTTTTAGAGCAAGGAGTGTGACCACACGGTAATTAGGCAAAACAGAGAATTTATTTCGGGATTTCCCCTCCGCATTGAATTCATGACCTCAAACTGAAATTGGATAATTCTCCAATAATGCAAACAAAGAATGTGAAAACAAGCTTAACACAAAAATACAGGAATGTCCTTTTGAATATCAGCTCTTAGCTTCCAGCGAGGAACAAGCTTCTCAAACTCAATCTGTTTTTCAGATTAGCTTCTTGCTTTCCACTTTCAAAAGGGCTTTCCACTTTACACAAGTTATGCAGGCAAACACTTGGCAGTATTTCAACTACCAGCACGTTTCCTTTCTTTAAGCAATGTGCAGCACAAGTCCTTAATTGCTTTCATGAAACAGTCCTTCACATAGATAATGAATTAGCACATATTCAGGTTCTTGGCCATGCAAAAAGAACACTGCATTTCCTCTACATCAGAATCATTAGGGTTTTCAAGCAAATCTATTTCCATCTCATTCATAGATTCGCTGTGACTATCTTCTTTATCCTGTATCTCAGGAGACTGGCTATTCTCCTTCCATATCAGCTCATTTAGTTTTAACAGCAGCTGTTCCCTGTGGTCTCCAGCCACGGGCTCTTGTAATGGAGTTTCTCTCCCTTTCAACAGGCTAGCAATCTCTTTCAGAGTTGAGGCTTGGCAGTCACTGGCATATATTCTATGCTTATTAAACGTTTGCCTTTCAGGGTTCAGGGGAACACAACGTTTAGCACTGTCTTTTAATTCTTTAACTATTCCTTCAGCTTGGCTTTTGGTAGGAATTAAAGATAAGACATTTTCATTACCTTCAAGGCTTAAGGTACTTTAATCTGTTTCCCCACTTGGAAACACATCTTTGTCCTAGATACTGTTGCCTGTTCTGGGTTCCAGACACCCTCTGCTTCTCATTAAGCCTTGCATGTGGATCAGCCAGGTTTCTTCCTGAAGTTCCCTTTTCCACTGGAACTAAAGTACCTGCTCCAGGACCCAGCAAGTTTCTGACTTCAAGCTTGTCCTCTTCAGAACCAGCTTCCCTTGCTTGAACTGTATCAACTGCCTCTGGAACTCCACGAACTCTAAGAACTGCCTGCTCTGTTTCTTCTAAAACTGAAGCACTTTTAAATTGCTGCCTTTCAGGCACCACACCCTTCTTCCTACTCACGTGCACCTCATCAGTGCTCAACCTAGCCCTGACGTCACTAGGTGGGCGGGGCTTAGTGCTCGGTATACTTTGCCTTGGAGGCTTGTGGTTTCTATAGGAACTGCTTTTCTCTCCAGATTTAAAGGGACAGGGCTCATTTTCCTCCCATTCCATTTCCTCTGCACAGCTCTCCTTACCACACTATATACAATTACATGGAACATTTTCTTCTTTACTATTTACAATAACATGTAGCATGATGGAGAGTGCTTGATATGTCTCTTTGAGCATCTCTATATTGAACTACGTATTTACAATTACGAATAGTTTTCTGTATTCTGTTTGCTTGTTTTGGTATGACATAGACAGGTTTTAGTTTTTACATTTCCTTTATGATTTAGTGCAGGGGTCTCAAACTCCAGTCCTGAAGGGCCGCAAACCAGTCAGGTTTTCAGGGAATCCATAATGAATATGCATGAGACATATTTGCATACAATGGGGGCCGTGCATTCAAATATATCTCATGCATATTCATTAGGGATACCCTGAAAACCTGACTGGTTTATGGCCCTCCAGGACTGGAGTTTGAGACCCCTGATTTAGTGCGTGGTGGGGTGGTGAGTTGGGTGGAATTGATGTGTGTGTGTGTGTGTGTGGGGGGGGGGGGTTTGAACAGTCGTTTTTGGTTTGGGTTCCAAAATGGAGGGTAAATAGGTGGGTTTTTAGTTGTTTTTGGAACTTTTCGATATACAATATTTGATATACAATAACTACTGGTCCAAAGTGACTTACAGCAGAAAACAGTTAAAAAACCCCATTAGATAAACATAGCTGCGTCAATTGTCAAAGGCACTTATTCGGTTAAGAATACCTGTTACCAGATAAGTGCCGATGAGAGTTACAATATTCAGCGGCAGTTTCTGTAAGTGCTACTGAATATTCTTTCTGATCGCCTCTAGATAGCACTGGGGAGATCTGGGGATAGAGCTTTAAGAATGAAGAATTTAGCTTTTAAAAATCACCCAAAACACACAATTAAGATAAAAAGGGCTTAAATAAATATTGTAAATGAATATCTGTTGCAGAGCCAGTGATTTAAGATCCACAAAAACAGACAAATAAAGAAATGTTTCTAGATTTTATAGAGCTCAATCCTTTTGAAATATTTTGAAAATAAGTTGATCTCTAGAAGTCGGAATCGCTTATATGGTGATTATATGGTCTGTGAATTAGGGAAGCCAAGGTTCAAGCATTCTCCTATCACTGATACTACCCGTGACCTTGGTCAAAGCACTTTATCTGCTGCTGCTTCATGCACCCACATTTATTCTAAGCTCTTTTGGCAGGGCCTTATACCTGACTGCTTATTGCTGTTCTGGAATATGCCAGTAGTGCTATACAAATAGCCCTAGTGCTGCTGCAGCTATGCAGCTTTCAGTCTTTCTAGGGAAGTGCTGTGCTCTCTTATAAAAAAAATGTTACATTTGCAGAAATATAGGAAAGCTAAATGGCACAAATCTTCTTTTATTACTTTATGAAATTGAAAAGCTAATAACCTTCATTTATTTTCCAAAAAAAGATTAAATTTCCCCATACAAAAGCAACTTTTTATAAGGCAATGCGGCTTTGCTCATGAGGTTTGGTGGTGCACAGAATTAACAAAATAACCTCTGTTCAATATCAGCATTGTTCACGGTGAAGTATTCTTCCTTCTCTCTCTCCTTCTGTTTCCTATTCACTCAGTCTTATGTACATATGATAGACCACTGCACACTTTCTGCATACAAACTTTGCTCTTCATATCCACTTATCTTCTCAGAATTACAGCACAGTTATCCCCACTATGGCTGGTACTTAGCATGATAAAGTGAAACCTACCATTTGTGACTTAGGGCCCGATATTGCAAGGCATTTACAGTACACTGTGTACAGAGCTGTAAAACATATAAATACCCTTAGTGGGATATTCAGCAGCACTAACTGAATAATACCACTATACGCCCTGATGTTAACTGTTTAGCATGGGGGCGATCTGGGAGTGGTGCCCAGGGATATCCACACAGTGGCGATACTCAGCCACTGCCCGGTTAACCTCCAAAAATGAAAGTTAGGCGCAGCAAAAGCTGTCCTATCTTTTGCCACCAAAGCTAAGTGGGTAGCGGCTGAATATTGCTGCTACAAGATTAGTTTCTGTGCCATGCAGCTCATTGAACCATGTTGTGGAAGACCCGGATATTCAATTCTGGTGGCTGAATATAGCCCTGGATTGACTATCCAAGGTTAAAATCCAGCAGCGACAGCTATGTGCTTTAGAGGCACATACCTGAAATCAGTTTTCCACTCTTTCTAAACTCTGTGGTAATATGATCATTTCTAAAAAAAAGCCACTGAGGACCAAAACATGCCTGGAAACTATACACACACAGAAAGCGTAGTTACTCACCGGTAACAGGTGATCTCCGGGAACAGCAGGAATTTCGTCTTCACATATGGAATGTAATCTTCACATATGGGTATCGTCGGCACCGATGGAGCCCACACGGGAACACTCCCCAGCATCCAATAGGTGAGGTCAGAGAGGCTGTTGTTGCCAAAAAAGCATCTTTCAGGAAATGGAAAAAAGAGCCAAACGACGAAACCTGGAAACAGCACAAGCACTGGCAAGTCAAATGCAAGGCATTGATAAAGCAGGCAAAGGGAGAATTTGAGAAGAAGCTTGCTACGGAAGCAAAAACGCAAAATAAAGATTTTTTCAAGTACATTCATAGCAAAAAACCTGTGAGAGAGTCAGTTGGTCCATTAGATGATAGAGGAGTTAAAGGGGCACTAAGAGGCAACAAGGCGATAGCGGAGAGACTGAATGAATTCTTTGAGGAAGATGTAGGGATATTACCCAAGACTGAAGTGGTATTTAAAGGTGCGGAAGAATTGAAGGACATATCGATACATCGGGAAGATGTATTACAACTATTAGATAAACTGAAGAGTAGCAAATCACCTGGGCCGGATGGTATACATCCAAGGGTGTTGAAAGAACTGAAATATGAGATTGCAGATCTGCTATTAGTAATCTGTGAACTATCATTAAAATCATCTCTAATACCTGAAGATTGGAGGATCACCAATGTAACACCAATTTTTAAAAAGGGTTCCAGGGGTGATCCAGGAAACTACAGACCGGTGAGCCTGATGTTAGTACCAGGAAAAATGGTAGAAACCACCATAAAGAATAAAATTACTCAGCAAGTAGATAGTCATGGCCTAATGGGAGACAGCCAACATGGCTTTAGACAAGGAAGATCTTGCCTTACTAATCAGTTATGTTTTTTTGAAAGTGTGAATAAACAGGAGGACAAAGGTGAGTCGGTTGATATAGTGTATGTGGACTTTCAGAAAGCCTTTGACAAGGTCCCTCATCAGAGACTTTTGGCAAAACTAAAGAGTCATGAGATAGGAGGCAGTGTACTACTGTGGATCAGGAACTGGTTAAAAGATAGAAAGCAGAGGGTTGGGCTAAATGGCCAATTTTCCCAATGGAGAAAGGTGAATAGTTGTGTACCCCATAGATCTGTGCTGGGTCCGCTGCTTTTTGACATATTCATAAATGACCTGGAAAGTGTAATAACAAGTGAGGTTATCAAATTTGCAGATGACACAAAACTATTTAAAGTTGTTAAAACCCAAGAGGATTGTGGAAAATTGCAAGAGGATCTTGATAAATTGGAAGACTGGGCATCAAAATGGCAGATGAAATTTAATGTGGACAACTGCAAAGTTATGCACCTAGGGAAGAACAACCCAAACTATGGTTACACGATGCAAGGTTCCACATTAGGAACCACCACCCAGGAAAAAGATTTAGGCTTCATTGTGGATAACATGTTAAAACCCTTGGCCCAGTGTGCAGCGGCAGCCAAGAGAGCAAATAGAATGCTAGGTATCATAAGGAAAGGAATGGAAAATAAAACAAAAGATATTATAATGCCTCTATATTGTTCCATGGTGAGACCGCACCTTGAATATTGTGTGCAATTCTGGTCGCCGTATCTTAAAAAGGATATAGCGTTATTAGAAAAGGTTCAGAGAAGAGCCACCAAAATGGTAAAGGGGATGGAAGGATACTCCTATGAAGAAAGGCTAAAAAGGTTAGGGCTCTTTAATCTGGAAAAGAGACGGCTGAGGGTAGATATGATTGAAGTCTATAAATTAATGAACGGAGTGGAACAGGTAAACGTAGATCGATTGTTTACATTATCAGAATATAGAAAGACTAGGGGACATGCAATGAAGCTACAGGGTAAACTATTTAAGACTAATAAAAGAAAATAATTTTTCACTCAACGTGTAATCAAACTCTGGAATTTGTTACCGAAGGATGTAGTAAAGGCTGTTAGTGTAGCTGGGTTTAAAAAAGATTTGGACAAGTTCCTGGAGGAAAGGTCCATAAACCATTATTAAGAAGGGACCCAGGATATCAATGCTTGACCCAGTACAAGCATTGCAGAACCATACTCCTCAAGTAATTGCACCGGCTATTGCAGCATAAAGACAATTGGTAAAACCCTAAGCCTCTGTTGAGCTTAAGCTCCCTTGTAAATAGTTAAAATGTTATCTGTTATCTGTATATACTGTTGATAATTGACATTGTAAATAGTTCTTAGAAAAAGTTCCATGTAAGCAAAGTCAGGTTTTCAGGGTATCCACAATGAATATGCATGAGATATATGCATGAGAATCTGAAAGGCGGTATATAAAATAATGTTAAATAAATAAATAGGGCCTCTAGTTCAGAAATGGAACATCCAGGGCAGGATGTTCACAATTTCCAGTCTACTTTACAAAAGGCCCTCAGAAGAACAAGAGGAGATGGCAGTGCAAGTGAGGAGGGGGAGAGGGGGAGGAGAAGAGGGAAAGAGGAAGGGGATTGGAGCGGGCAGAAGAGAGAGTTTAAGGGGGAGGGTAAAGGGGAGAGAAGACAAAGTGCAAGGAGAAAGGGAAGGGAAAGGGGATAGGAGAGAGTGGAAGAGGGGAGGCGGATGGAAAGAGGCAGGAGAGAATGCAAGGGGGAGGTGGGATAGAAGAGAGCAAACGAAGATGCAAAAGGGGATGGGACTGAAAAGGGGGATGGGAGCAGGAGAAAGTGCAAGAGGGAAGGGGAGGAGGGGTAAAAGAGTGGAGGAGAATGGGAAGAGGGGAGCAAGGAGAGTGCTGGGGCTGAGAGAGTGCAGGTGAGAAGATGGAAGTTGAGGGGAGCGTGTGGCTATAAGCCAAGAGTCCCAAATGCATACTGTGTAATAGATACACCCTACACCCCACACCCTTTATCCCACATACATCACCACATATTCACACTTATATTCTCCACATAGACATATTTATTTATATATTTAATTGTGTTTATACCGCTGATGTACAAGTCTAAGTGGTTTACATATAACAACTTGGCCAATACCGAAAACATAGAACTGTGAACATTAAACAGACAGCACTCATACACGCGCGCACGCACACACACACACTTCACATATGGTGCCAATCACCATACACAACTCTGCATCCCTATACAAGTAAGGCTGGCTCTATTACTGTATGCAACACATTTGATCTTTAAATGTTCATCAAAAATTGTATATCCAAATGATAAACATACACACATAGCACTGTGTTCAACTGTGAGTAAGTTGCTTTCCTCATAGGGCTCGATTCTGTCCCGGACGTAGATCCGCTCTCTGTGTCCGGTCTGAACCGGATGCACAGAGTGGATCCCGATTCTGATCCCATGGAGCACATCTAGCCCCGTGGGATCAGAATCGCAAACAGTCCTGCACGTTCAGGCCGCGACTGCGATTCTGTACGGCCTGCATGTGCAGGACTGCACCCGGCTAACCCAATCAGGGCATTTAAATGGAGCCATGGCACCACGGCTCCATTTAAAAGCTGCAATGCTGGCCTCCAGCAAAAAGGATTTATTCCCCAAAGCCCAACCCCCAATCTGGCCTCTTAAGGCCAGGGTCGTGCTGTGGGGAATAAACCTGCCCCCCCCCCCGCTCCATCCACGCCCCAGGCCACCAAAAAAAACCCCCATCCAGGAGGTGGAATAACTTCTCCGGACATTTCGCCAACCCTGGACGTATAGGTCCGACATTAGAATTGGCCCTGTATGTCCAGGAATCTTTGCAATGATTGGGCCGCCCGCTGCCCACCCAGACTCCGCCCCCAGACTGCCCCTTCTCTTCCACTGTCTAACTTCCCCACACAACCAGCGGAGAAGTTAGTCGAGGGCAAGCAAGGGCACGAATAGCAGGGATGGATGTCCCGTCGGGCCGTCCAACCCTACTATTCGTGATTCAGAATAACCCCCATAGTAAATAAGTCCTTAAAGACATTACATTGTATAATAGAACCTCTAGGAACTGATCCATCAGACTTGGCAATTCTAGATCACAAGATTGATATTAATGCCTAATAGAACATGAAATATTTACAGGAGACTGGAAACACAAGAATATTATACAGAGTTGAAAGCATAGAAGTTATTAAAAGTAATTTCTTAGATTTTTTTGGAAGACGAGTTATAATTAATCTCCTGAAAGTCTGATGTTTCTAGTAGATCCACAAAGTCAATTCAAAGTGAAGTTTGAAACAAATTTGTCTGTATAAGGTCATCTGCGCAGGATCCTGGGATCAAATAATAAGAAGAAAGAAAATGAAAATGGATATTTTTTTTCTCCAGGGAGGCTAAATGAGCTAGAAGTAAGGCAGAGAAAGGATTAATACTGTACCATAGAAAGAACCATAACAAAATTGCAGATCTAATTGATGGCTTTTGAAGTATAATCTCTCTGTCTTAAAGCAGCAGTTTATCTTCCTGTAGTAAAACTTAGACAGCTGTTCTGTGGCTGTATAACACTTTTAAGGAGCAGTAAATGCATTTTAAAGTAGAAACTATCTTGCAAGAACAAAAGCAATTTTCTGTATTTCTCCACCAGATCCAATAAAGGTTTATGGAAATGATGCTGGCTGATGGAACCTGCTGAGGTAGGAGGATTCCAGCGAAAACTAGCTGACATTCCTGAGGTTTAAGACCAATTTTCTGCATTCTAAAGCTCTTTTTGTATCTAGTTGCATTATACATCTGCTTTGAGTAATTTTACTTTGCCAGATTTTCAGGCTACATTGTACACCTCTTACCAATTTTCTTGTCTCAATTATTCTCCCTTTTAATGTTATTTGTAGATCTTCTTAGACGTGCTTTGTTGAAGCAATAGCGCTTATTAGGAAAGCTCCATCTCTCTCTATGTCTGCTTGTGCATCTGTCGATAAGCGTCTGTTTGTGCATGCACAGAGCAGGGGGAACTGAAGAGCCGGAGGGAATGCCACTCGCAAGAAACGATGCACTAAAGAGCCGACGTCCCGGGGCCCTGCTGGTAAGAATGGGAAAGCGTGCCATAATGCCACACTCTAAGGGGGTCATTTTAGAAGTCCTGTCCATGATTTGGATGTCTGAAAATGGCCATTCACATTTCTCAAGCTCATCGACATCACAAGAGCCTTTTTAGAGTGCCCCAGCCTTGCATCTATCTGGCATGATCACACCCATATCACAGGGGAGCACAGCAGAAGCATATCTGGCACATTCCAGAAAAGATACGTGTGTGCACCTGGTTTCAAAATGGGGCCAACATAAATGAAAAGATAGACGAGCTTTAAGTGGCGGCGCATCAATGATAGAAAACTTATGACACAGGTAGGCAGCGGGGATGGAATGAAAACATTGACACCAGTCTCCAATTTGATGGATGAAAAATAGAACGAATGAAGGAACGATAAATAAATGAATGACACCTAATAATATAATCTTCAGCCATCGGTTCCACTGCTTTTGCAAATCCTGCGGAACCTTTGACATTTATTTATTTATTTATTTATTTATTTAACTGAATTTTTATACCGTCTTTCTACAAGTCAAAACGGTTTACATAAAACAATTAAGGCAGTATGTTTCAACTGTTTACATAGAACAAAGTAACAGAGGTATATATAGGTAACAAGAGAACTAATTACAAGAGCAGTGAGCAACTATTTACAATGGTAAATACCGGGATATCATGGCTGTATGATAGGTTTTTGATAGGGCAGGAGCGGGGAGGTGGAAGAAAGGTTAGGTACTAAGGTGGTAGGGAAAAATGTTCAAGGAAAAGGGTTTTTAGCTTCTTTCGGAACTCGGAGTGGGTTGGACAGTTCCGCAGCTCGTAAGGAAGGGAGTTCCATAGGGATGGAGCATAGATGGAGAAGGCCCTGTTACTGGTAGATTGTTTGCAATATCTTTTAGTTGTGGGGTTAATCAGAAGGTTTTTGGTAATTGAGCGGCGGGTTCTTGTGTTAATGGGGAAGGGAAGGAGTGGGGAGAGGCATGGAGCTGACTCTTTGGAAATGATTTTATGTATGAGGGCAAGCACTTTGAATTTAATCCTGTATTGAATGGGGAGCCAGTGGTGATCATATAGGACTGATGTGATGTGTGAATGTCTGGGGTGGTTGGTTATAAGCCGTGCAATCGTGTTCTGGGCTAATTGGAGCGGTTGTATGGTGTTCTTGGGAAGGCCATGATAGATGAGGTTACAGTAATCAAGAGAAGGAGTTGTGAGGGCCTGACAGACAGAACGAAATGAGTTAGGGCTTAAAAGTGGTTTGAGGTTCCCGGATGGTTCGCAGCTTTGCATATATTGTGTTGGTAGTTCTCTTGATTTGATTAGTGAAGGAGAGGTTCTGATCGAGGATGACACCAAGATATTTCACTTGGTTTTTTATAGTAAGATTGAGGTCTCCAATATTGATGGTTGGAGGTGGAGTGTATCAGGTATTGGAAAACACCTGTAGGACTTCAGTCTTGGATTGGTTAATTAGGAGGTTGTGCTGGGCTAGCCAGGATTTTAGAGTGGTTAGGCAATCGCATAGTTTAGTAAAGTCAGGGTTAGTGAGATTAAATGGGGTGAAGCACATCATGTCATCCGCATATAATTGGTACTGAATATCATAGTTTTGGAAGATGTTGCAGACAGGTTGAAGGAAAATATTGAATAGGAGAGCGGACAGACTAGATCCTTGGGGGACACCTTGTTTTAGAGTAAATGGGAGGGAGGTATCATTTCCAATACGGACCTGTTGGGTTCTGTCATCTAGGTAGGATCGGAACCAGTTTAGGGTTGTTCCTCTGAGTCCTATTTCGTGGAGTCTGTTTAAAAGTTGATGGTGAGGAAGGGAATCAAAAGCAGCAGATAAATCAAGGAATATGAGTAAGCATCCCTGGGTAGGATTCTGAGTGTGCAGGTCCAGGGAGTCTAGTAGGGAGGTAAGGAGGGTTTCAACTCCATGGTTCTTTTTGAAACCATGTTGGAATAGGACAAGGGAAGAGTGGTCATCAATATAGTTCTGGAGTTGGGTTTGAACTAGTTTCTGTTATTTTTGCAAGAAAAGGTGTGACATTACTCTGTGCCTTCTAATTTGATGGTGATTAATATAGATTATTGTACACACTATTAAACTTCACAATTGGGTTTCTTGACTGCAGAATTAAATTAGTTAAAAGTGTGGCTTTCAGTACCAAATCTGTCTACTGTAGCCCCAAGTTATCCAAATATTGATTTTATCTGCCATAACACCACACAGTTGAAGGAAGGTTTTGGACATATAATTAGAGACTGGTTCCTTGACTACTAGTTGTTTGTACAATTTTAATCATTGAGAATCTCCGATTATTTTTTCTAGATACAGTGGGAATTGAACCTTACACTCACGCATTAAACAGACCAGCATGATTCTACTGGTATTTACCACAAGCCACATGTGTTTTTCTTTTTCTCTCTCTTCACTTCCCTTCTGATTGATCTGGGTTATAAAAACAAAAAACAAAAACAAAACAAAACACTAGGACTACACACCTTTCTAGTGTTCGCCGATTTTAATTGTGTTTTAGTGTCTCATTTTATGCATTACCCTGAGGTTTTATCTTTCTTCCTTTTTATTTATGAAACATGGAGACTGATTCTGTTTCTCATATGTCCAGCCGCTGTGGCCATGCAAAAACTGGATGTGTGGGAAATGAACTTGATTCTGCCACAGTGGGGCCCAGATGTACCCGTGATGGCAAAATCGAGTACATGGACGTCTGGGCTGACAGCTGACTCTGGAGCGGGGAAAGTCCCATGGGCTGTCCATCCACAGCGCACAGCTCTCCGGCTGGTGTGCTGGTGCAGTGGCGTCCTGTTGCCATGACACCGGCATGTCCAGCTGGAGACACCAAAGACCCGGATGAATGGCAGCACCGTTTCCCCGGAGCCCAACTCTCGGTGGGGGCTCCCAAGCCCAGGATCGGGCAGCTGAAGCCCTTCTGCAGCATGGTCATGTCAGAGGGAGACTGCAGGCCACGTTCAGTCCCGTATCCGGCACTTATTCCACCTTGGGCATCTCTCCGTGCACACTGGGAGACGTACAGAGGCCAGACCTGAATGGCCTCCATATGTCCCAGAGCCTGACCATGCCCCCGCTCCTTCCATGCTCCACACCAGTGCCACCCCCCCCCCCACCCCATCCAGCACTCCCTAAACAACGGCTCTGTATGTTCGGGGAGCAAATACAGCAGAATTCAGTCTTGGGGCTGTGCGCATGTCAGAATGGTATCGAATAGCATTTATCTATACCAATGCACTATTATTATTTTCATCAATAGATTTTTATATAATAACAACTGCACCCTCTGTTTTGGTGGTTGGGCTCCACATTATAGGATGGCATTCTATGCAAGTTTTATGTTTCTATTGTCTTAATATTATTTCAATTATTTACAATTTTGTGATTGTTTATTTGAATTTGTTAATTTTATATTGTTATTTATTTACTTGTATTTATTTATTTCTGTATAGGCCAAACCCCTGATGAAGGTGGTGCTGAAACATGGCTGTGTCAGATTCTTCCTGTGATAATAATAAATATACTTGGTGTACACCTTGCTCTAGACTGGTTGGTGCTTTCTCTTGCGAGTGTGTGTTTTGCTTTTTGGTTGGACTGTGGACACAGTCAGGAGCATTCATGCAGGGAGGAGAAAGAGGAGGAGCCTCAGGTGGATCAGGGGAGAAGGAGCTGGGCTGAATCCAGGCTGAGTGATAGGGATCTCCCCTTACTAGGAAGAGATCTGGGTTGGCATAGGCGTCAGAAAGGGGTGAGCCACAGGCAGGGCAGACCCAAGGGTTTCTGCCACCCTGGGCAGAAACCCTGGCCTTGCCGTCCCTCACCCAGCAGATGCCCCCCCCCCCACAGCTGCCACTGATTCTGTCTCAGGAGGAGGAGGTGGGCAGAATTTAGTCCATTCCATTATTTACTGCTTTTAAAATCTAGGCAAACCCTTACTCCTTTCATAGACTGAAGTAAGGTTGGGGAAGCCTTCTGCTCACACCTGCTCTAGGCATTCCCAGGCCCAGCCCACAACACAGAATGTGATCATCCAGGTAACTCATCTGTTTGTAGGTTGAGCTTCCTGGTACTCCATATCATCAGAAATACTGTCCCAAGGTGCAGCTTCTTCTAACACCAGAGGCTCATGTACTGCAAAAAGCTCTCATGGGGTCAGATTCCAGACAGGAGGACTCTCTTGGGGCTGTGGGAGCTGCCTTTCATACTCCTCTCCTTCCCAGAATGGAATATCAGCCCCACCCTCTTCCTCAGGTCTCCGAGACACCACCCAGTACCTAGCTCCACCTCTCTGACCCACAGGGGTGGCGGAAGGGCCTTTTCTTTGGGGGGTCCAAGCATCACCCCAAGTTCTGCCCAAGACCCACCTCATGGGCAGAGACCATTCCTGTTTGAGGATAGGAAGGGTTTTTGCACAACCACAGCTTTTCTCCTGCCCATAGGGGATAGAATCCCCTTTGGCAGACTGCTGCCTGCTGGCCCAATCATTGCAAAAACCCTTCGGTCTGCCCACGATCCTTGTGGGCAGACAGGAAAGGTCTTTGCAATGATCGCAGCCAATAGGCAGTAGGCTGTTTGTGGAGATCCTATCTCCCATGAGCAGAAGAGGAAGTAAAGCTGCTATCACAGCAAAGACCCTTCCTGTTTCTCTGCAGGGATCTGATCTCCAGCAGGCAGATGGGAAGGAACTTTTCTTTTTCTGCCCACAGTCTTCTGTTGACTGCCATGCTACGATATTTGGTGGGACCAGGGTCCCTGTGGTCAGGGCCAGCCCATCTACTAATTGAGCTAGGCGGCTGCCTAGGGTGGCTGGCCTGGTTGGGCAATGACAACAGCACACATGGGCGGCTGCGCCACCTTCCCCAGCTGCCACCAATTCCATTGCAACCCACCAATTCCCAGCTGCCATCACTTTTGGAAATGCTGCCTTTGTGGATGAACTGCCTTTGAGGTTGCATGCTGTGAATAGTCAGAAAGTGCACTAGTGAGAAGCCCTCTTGGTCAAGTAGAACTGATGCGGGCCTTGCAGCCCAGGTGCTACACAGGAGGAAGTAGCTGGATCATTTTGAGCAAGAAACTGGGAGGAAAACTTGGACTGGCTCACTTTTCTGCTTTGCTTTTTCCCCAGGAGACTGCACATACAGCAATAGAGTTTTGTTTTGTTTCTTTTGTTTCCACTGACTGCTATTGGACTGAGGACTGCTGGAGAGGCGTAGAGTGAAATGGTGCCACTGCCATGCAGACATTGCTAAGCCGACCAATAGTGATAAAAGGCCAGACACCTACAGGTGTGTGGACTTTCTGTCTAAGCTGTGCAACCGGAGCTTCAGTGCCAATGCTGAACCCCAGGATGCTTTCCTTTTCATGTTGCGCATGCCTGACCTGGGCATGTGACATCTGCGGTGGTGGCAGAGGTGGAATTCCACTTAACACGTTACCCGCTAGCTTGCAGAGGAGGATCCAATACCCTTAGCAAAGCTTGATACTGATGTGCTCCAGGTAAGAGTACCTGAGGAGGGCAAGTGGGGCTATCTACCGCTAAGAGAATAAGCTCTTGTAGTGGGAGTGCTGAGGGATCCATAGGGGAGTGCTGGGCATTGCAAATACCGCACTTGGGTTTTCTTTCTCTCTTGTTTGGTACCAGAATCCTGATGGAGATGGTGCCCCAACAACTGATGGACAGGGTGTCTCAACACCTTTAACAGCAGCAAACGGAGAACCAGAAGCTGTTCTAAGAAGCTGTGGCAGCCAGAATACAGCAACATCATTCATTGCTGGACCTTCTGTGGGATCAAGTCCAAACAGCAGGCGCCTGATAGAACAGCAGCAGGCAAGGACAGTTGCTTCTGTGCCCATGGGTTCTGCCAAAGCAGATGGGGGAGCACAGGGTTTTCGACCGCTGTTCTTAAGCAAGATTGGAGAAAAGGATGACCCCGATTTTTCTTTTTTTTAATTTTTGAAAGGGTGGCCCAAGCATTGTGGTGACCACAAACACAGTGGGCATTTAAGCTTGTCCCCTGTTTATCTGGAGAGGCTTTAGCCACCTACCGAGTTCTGAGTCATGGACAAGCAGCAAGCTGTGATAGCCTAAAGGACATCTGGTCCACCCTAGCCAATAGTTGCTAGATCACCAACCTGACCCCCCAGCTGTCTCTCCCCCAGGTGGAAGGGACATAACATTGGCAGGCGTTGATGGGTGGGATATGTGGATATCCATGAATGCCTCCACATCCCAGACCCTGCACCCTAGGCACCTGCCTACCTGCACATTGGATGGCCTGGGACTGAGCACTACCAGCACCGACAGCATATGGGCATGTCAGCATGGCAGGGGTGGGTGTTGGTGGCGGAGGGGGCAGTGGCACCCATCTGCAGCAGACGAAGGCCATGCCCTGTTCCAGTGCATGGTGTGCAGTGCAACAGACAAGGTCTGTCTGATGGAAAGCAAAGGTAGCCCCAGGGACTGCTGTGCCTATATGGCAACAGTGTGGTGCCCTACACACGGTGCCCTACACACAGTGCCTTGGAGCAGAGAGCCACAGGTTCAGGTCCCAGCTGTGGAGCTTGCAGAGCATATACCTATCTTTTACCCTACATTGCAGATACAACACCAATATGTGCAATCCCCAAAGCATCGGCCAACAGGGGTACAAACACCCACACACAGAGGCTCCACTATCCAAAGCTTCATGGAGAGTATGGCTGTTGGCTCCGGCACACAGAGCAGCAGTTATCACCAGAGCACTACTACTAGACTAGTTTGTGTATGTCTATCCATTGTTTTGTGCTTCCTACTCCTCACTGAACCTCACAATGCTTATATTGTTTCCAGCGTTAGCCTGCAAATGCAGATTGGGTGGAATGGTCAGGATGCATCTGCATCGGGGGTAGGGCAATGGCTGGGACATCGTAGTGCCTGACCACTAACTGCATGGACAGAATGGCCACAGCATGTCATGCTGAGAGGACACTCTTACTCTGACCGAGCAGTGACCATGGCACAGCTATGTTCCCACATAGGGCTGTGCAACAAGGATTTAAGCTTCGTGCCATCGGGCGCAGATCCTCTTCAGCCCCCACCACCTCCAGCAGCTCTCCCCTTCCCGGGGATCGAGCCACCAGCGGCGGGAGGAGCCGACTGCTGCTCACAGCCCAATTGGGGCTGTGCAACAAGGATTTAAGCTTCGCGCCATCGGGCGCAGATCCTCTTCAGCCCCCACCACCTCCAGCAGCTCTCCCCTTCCCGGGGATCGAGCCACCAGCGGCGGGAGGAGCCGACTGCTGCTCATAGCCCAATTGGGGCTGTGCAACAAGGATTTAAGCTTCGCGCCATCGGGCGCAGATCCTCTTCAGCCCCCACCACCTCCAGCAGCTCTCCCCTTCCCGGGGATCGAGCCACCAGCGGCGGGAGGAGCCGACTGCTGCTCACAGCCCAATTGGGGCTGTGCAACAAGGATTTAAGCTTCGCGCCATCGGGCGCGCCCGCGCCTGACGGGCCTGCGCCTGAGGGCCTCGCCAGAGGGCCCTTTGGCGTGGCCCTTAGGCGGAGGCCAGTGACGGAGGCCATTCTACAACCACCAGACCCCTAAGACCAGCAGGGAACAAACCCAGAACATCAGACCGCGAAAACGCAAGTAAAGTCAAGGCACTACCAGCATAGTACCTACCCTACACTGTAGCCATCCTAGAATTAGAGGTACTTGATAACCCAAGCAGAAGTACCATTTTACTGTAAACTCCAAGAAAATACTGCTCATACATTTATCCTGATACTACCAGATTAACGTATCATCTACACTTGACCTATGATGTATGTAGCATAACTATATAACTCGCTAGATCTAGTTAGCTCAAATAATTGATACTTGTGTAACCTGCTACTAGTCTTATTCTCACAGATTTTATCAGTTTAACCTTCTTTTACAATTTACCTCTGAGGTAGGTTGTATAATCTATGTAACCAGCCAATTCCAGTTAGCTTTGACTCAGTATACCTGTATAATCTACAGTTAGCTAATATTACCAGCCTCTATCTGCCAACAACTACCACGGTAACCACCACTAACAGACTGTGTAGACGCAACTTAAAATCCTGAAGAATCTTTACCCTATGGTGTAAAATGCAATATGTAAGCTGCAGTAACCCCCGATAGATCGGGAGCCCACCACAAACCGCAGCCCTCCTACGACTGGACCAAAGCTAGAGCAAAACTATCACAACCAAGCAACATACCTGACCCACCACCACCAACCAACTTCCCAGCCCAGATCCACACCGCAACAAAGCACACAAAATGGCCCGTTCCTACATCATCTCGATTGCCCTCTACATCCTTGCTACAGGCTTAAGCAATGTCATATGCCTATACGCTAACAACAATCACATACCAACTATCCACAGTTATAGAAAGAGGTGGCCAGATACCCCATTCTATGAATCACGAGAAACTACCCAAATTCACCACCACCACCTCCTGCAGGTATCATTACAGCACAACAAGAAGAAGAAACAAGGAGAAAATCCCCTCCCTCAAATCATTAAATGTGCCCTGGTAAATGCCCGATCCGTACGTAAAAAATGGCCTGTCATCTCAGATATGATATCCCTACATAACCTTGACCTACTACTGATCACCGAGACATGGCTTTCCTGTGATGACAACGTGATACTCAACCAGCTCCTGCCTGCTAACTTCTCTGTCCACACATGTCACAGAGCTACCAAAAGAGGAGGCGGCGTCCTCGCCATCACCAAATCTGATCTTCAATTCAACATAAAAGATGCAACCAGCTCGCCGCTTCTAGACACGATCTTGATAGAGAACAAGTGTTCCTCCATCAATCTACTTTACAGAGCTCCATCATCAGATTCAGATGCACTAACAACAATAATCGACGCAGCCGCAAACTCCCAGAGCCCGAATACAACCAGCTGGGTACTAGGAGATTTCAACCTCCCCTCTCTGCAAGACTCTCACTCAAAGGCGTTTCTTGAAGTCATGACGGATCTAGGGTATAGCCAATTAATCAAGGAACCTACCCATATAAAAGGAGGCCTGCTAGATCTAATATTCACAACAGACGCAACCATCAGAGAGACAACCATCCCTGATATATCAATCACCGCTGTCCCATGGTCAGATCACTCATTAATCCTATTCCAAATTCCTCAGCCAAGCCATGGCCAAAAGGATGAAAGCACAGCAATCGGTCAGTCCAACAATCCGCCGAGAAGATTCCAACCATTCAAGAAAGAACTAATCCTGAAGTCAGCAATCCCACTAATAACCTCACCAGCACACAACCCAGACGAACTAGTCTCCAACTGGAATGAAATACTCAGCTCAATAGCTGTTCGCCCAGCAAAAAACAAACCTCAAGGGAAACGACACACAGCAGCATGGTACACTACTGAGTTGAAAGCCTCACTCGTGACACTAAGAAAACTTGAGAGACGCTGGCGCCGCTCACGCTCAGAAGCAGACCAAAAGGCATACAACTTACAACTCACAGCGCACCGTACCGCAGTGACTGAAACCATGAGACGTTACCACGCCGACACTTTAAAGAGATCCCTCAACAAACCTCGTGACCTGTTTGCCCTCGTTAAGCAACTTACAACAGAACCTGCATCAGAACAAACAAATGGAATCCATCCTCAAACATATGCTGATTATCTACAAACGAAAACTCTGCCAGATAAACAACAACCCTGCGTCCAGCATTATCCTTCAGCCTTACAATCAAACACCACTCACTACCTTCACAACTCCATCCAAACAATGCATCGAAGACACCATAGCAGCCATCAATACGACCACAGCACAATCTGATCCATGCCCAGCTTTCTGGGTCAAAGAACTTCGGACTGACCTCAGTCCCATCATATCCAGACTCATGCAACAATCGTTCACAACAGGTGATTTCCCACGCACCCTCAAACACACATCAATAAGACCTCTACTAAAAAACAACAAACTTGACCAACAGAAACCAGAATCCTACAGACCCATAGCAAGCATACCAATGCTTGCAAAAATAATGGAAAAGGAAGTTCAGAGACAAATACAAGATCACATTGATTCCAATGCACCACTGGATCCATGCCAGCACGGATTTAGAGAAGCCCACGGGGTGGAGACCCTTCTTACCACACTCTTCAGCAGCATAATATTAGGCATCGACAATACCTGCCAAGGCTTTGTCCTTGTCTTCCTTGACATCGCAGCAGCGTTTGATTCCGTTAACCATGAGCGCCTCCTAGAACGCCTCAAGGAAAAAGGAATCTTCGGTAAAGCACTCGAGTGGTGCAGGTCCTACCTCTCGGACAGATGGCAGCAGGTACGATCCAGAGACACATCATCAGAACCATTCCACCAAAGCCAAGGTGTCCCACAAGGATCCTCCCTCTCCGCCTTGCTGTTCAATATATACATGCAACCTCTCTGCAACCTGATCCGGTCTTTCAGCGTTAACTGCATGATATACGCAGATGATGTGCTATTATACACGCCTTTTGCAACAGAAAACCCAGACATCTCACCAATAACATGCTGCATAAATGAAATATCCAATTGGCTACAATCCCAAAACCTCCGGATTCAACACAAGAAGACGGAGGTGATGTTCATTACAAGGAACCGTAACTTCACTGCGCCGGCAGTACTAAAAGTGAAGGACGCAGACCTCCAGACCAAATCCGCGATCAGATACCTCGGCGTCACACTAGACCAGAACCTAAATATGCAGGCTCATATAAGTAACACTGTAAGGGCAGTATATCATAAAATTAGATCCCTTAGGTACCTGCGATCTCTGCTGGAGCCAGATGATTTCAGGACTATCTATCAGGCACTAATTATCCCACATTTCGATTATGCAAATGCAATACTGCAAGGACTCCCCCAAACCACCCTAAACCCACTGCAAATGGCAATGAACACCGCAGCAAGAGTACTACACGGAGCATCCAGGAAAGACCATGTCACACCCATAATGAAACAACTCCACTGGCTCCCGATTCAAGGTAGAATTACATTCAAGACCTTGCTGCTCACCTTCAAAGCCACCAAAGGTCTCTCGTCAACATCACTAACAGAGCTAATCCAGATGACACCCCACAATAGGGACAGAAGGTCAGTAGCTCAAAACACCTTGATAGTCCCAAGATCAATAACTCAATGCACCAAGTCAACATCCAGCAGGACCTTCAAACTTTATGCACCAATGATCTGGAATAACATCCCTCACAACATCCGATCAATCCCGGACCTATGCCAATTCAGGAAGGCCGTGAAACACTACCTCTTCCTCCTACACTACCCTGAAACCAATAGAAACTCAGCACCATTTGTCGAAACCACCCAAATCTCCAATGTCTAAAACCATACGAACACATGACCAGTCTATAAATTGTATATATTGTATATATTGTTGTTGTACATAGTTACCCTGTTAGCCAAGTTGAATATCCTGTTCATATGTAAACACAAAGTACTATTGGAAATGTGTATGTTCATTGTTTATTGTAAACCGCGCTGATGCTGAATAGCGCGGTATAAAAGAGACTTTAAATAAATAAATAGTGCTATATAGTATCTGTTTCTAGTGATATCTGTGTGCTCTCCGTCACTAAAGTAATTGCTGGGTGTCTGTGCTGTATATCCCAACTCTGGGTTCACATAGTTCCTCTGCGAACATGCAATGTGGACTGGCTAGTGGACTGTCCGCAGTTAGTATGTGCATGGCTGGAACACCTGGTGGGGTGCAGCAGGTGCAGTCTGACTGTGACTTCTGCTGCTGAATGTCAGACCTTGATGGTTGGCAGTTGAGGTCTTCCAACATTATTGGTGGTCTGCCAGTGCCCTAGTAACAGGTACAGATGTGGCCTACTGGTCCAACCCCCCCCCTGGAGAACAGAAACCCATGGGAGTGGGGTTGTTGGTCCCACAGCCACTCCTCATGGCTACAGCTGTTCCACATCTCCCTCCACTGCCTCAGTTACCAAATATAGATTGCAGGCCCTTTGGGAACAAGGGGCATATACTGTACAGCACTTTGACCCAGAGAAAGCAGTTTACAGGTATTGCTACATAAACCTCACATGAGTCTAGACACCCCTCTGCTCTGATAATAGATAACCACATTGTAACACTGGGTATGCACTAAGCTGGGTAGGTCCCAGTCTAGCAAGGCTAGAAATGACTAAGGGGTATGTTTACTAAACTGTCCTAATGTTACCAGCGCTAGTTGCAGCGTTAATGTGAGGAATGCCATACAAGATAGCAAGAATCTGTATTGCACGACAGAGGGCGCCTTGGCTCGTTAACACGCGTTAACCTTAAGTCCATGCCAGCGCTCTGTTAGACACTATAGAGATGTAGCCCACTGGTTATTACAATGACTGTGAAGGCATAGGTCATGAGTTTCATCCTGCAGTGGTGTTATTTAATAAGGCTGCCTGAGGGATTTCCTTTTAATTTAAATCAGTGCTGCCAGCAAAAACACCCTCACAGTGCAGTAATCTAAGGTGCCTCATAAGGTGCCCTATAAGGCACCCCATAGGGCACATTATAAAGTGCCCTGTCTGCCAAGGCACCTTATAATGTGCCCTATAGTGCGCTTTATAGGGCACCTTATAGGGTGCCTTATGAGGCACCTTAAGGTTACGGGACTGTGAGGGTGTTTTTGCTGGCAGCACTGATTTGTCCAACTCAGATATTTTGCATGCTTGTATCAGTCATATCTTTGCAGATCCATGCTGCCAGCCTATATTACCCTCATCACTGTTGCCAACAATCCTTCGGTCCATCTTTCTGCATGTCAGCTGTGTAGAGTCCTGTCTTCCTGTGCAGGCTGCTACCCCATGTCCTGCGCTGGTACCCTTTCCTGCATTTCGCCTCTTCATGCTTGCCTCACCTGTGCCTGGTCTGCATGGCACCACCACTCCTCTGACCACCCATCATTGTAAATGTCCTGCCACCTCCGCCTCCACTGGGGGACACGTATTCCCACTGTCTGCCACCAACTGTCTTTCCAGTACTTTACATTGCCAACACCCTGTGCTGTGGTACAGTTGCCCCCACCATGTTTGTCAACAGTACTGGCAGCCACGTGGGATGCCCGCAGGTATGGCAGGTCCAGCAGTTCCCAGCTCTCCCTCCTTCACTCACCTGTTCATTGCCTTTCCTCAGTGCTCTATCTAGTGTTAGGGCTACATCTGTCTCTGTGCCTCACAGGTCATGCATGTCATCCTGAAACACCTTGCAGCCCTTAGGGCACACTAACCTAGGGCACCATAACCTTGTTAGGCCACCTTAACCTATGGTTCCATAGCCCAGGGTACCTTCTACGGTGCCTTATCCAGGGGTGCCTAATACAGCGCTTAGTCTACGCAGCCCTATAGGGCACCTTACAAGGCGCCTTATGAGGCACTTTACAAGGCACCTTATAAGGCACCTTACAAGGCACCTTACAAGGACCCTAACAAGGCGCCTTGTAATGTGCCTTGTAGGGTGCCTTATAAGGCGCCTTGTAACACGTGTTAGTCTAAGGAGCCTTGTAACGTGTGTTAGTTGATATGGCTTGCTGTAACAATGCACCGCCCACGCCTTTATATGGGCATCTGTACCTTTACCGTGGAACCACAGTTTAGTAAACATACCCCAATATCTCTGATTCCAGAAAAAACTCCCCTAGTAGAACACACAATTCAAATACCTCCCGGAAAAGTGGTGTGCTTAAGCCCTTATATTTATTTATTTATTTATTACAATCTCTTATATACCGCACTATTTGACATCAGTGCGGTTTACATGAAACAAAAAACAGAACAACAACAACAACTTGGATAACATAGGGGAACTATTTACACGTAATATTTACATACAGGCGTTATGATAGAGTTCAATGATCTCGGATATCGTATATAGAGAGTTGATGAGGCTATCTGTGGGAGGCCTTGTAAAATGGTATTAGCATAGTCGAAATGAGGTAAAATTAGTGCTTGGTATATAGTCTGGAAGTCCTCTGGATCTAGTAAGGAGCGAAGATGCCTGAGTGTTCGGATCTTGAAGTAGTTTGCTCTTACTATGTTACCTATGTGAGCCTTCATATCAAGACGTTGGTCCAAAGTGACCCCAAGGTATCGTATTGTGGATTTTGTTTGTAGATCTGTTTCCTTGACTCTTACATGGGGTGGTGGAGTGAAACTGTGGTCCCTCGTGATGAAGAGCACCTCCGTTTTCTTGTGTTGAATACAGAGGTTTTGAGATTGGAGCCATTCGGAAACTGCGTCAAAGCATTCTATCAGAGGGGAAAGGTCCATTTGGTCTGTAGAGAACGGCATGTAGAGCAGGTTATCATCTGCATATATCAAACAGTCCACATTGAAAGATCTGATGATATTGCAGATGGGCTGCATGTATATGTTGAACATGAGTGATGATAGAGAGGAACCTTGCGGTACACCCTGCCTTTGGTGGAAAGGTTCTGATTCCACTGCTCCGGATTTTACATGTTGCAATCTTCCAGCCAGATATGACTTACACCATTCGAGTGCAGTGACGCAGATGCCCTTCTCTTTTAGTCGCCCCAGGAGAAGTTCGTGACTTACTGAGTCGAATGCTGCAGCGATGTCTAAGAAAATAAGCACAGAACCTTGATGGATGTTGTCGATACCTGTGATTATATTATTGAAGAGGGTGGTAAGGAGGGTTTCAATACCATGAGACTCTCTGAAACCATGTTGGTAATGGTCAAGAGGGGCAGCGGAGTCTATGTGATCTTGGATTTGTCTTTGTACCTCTTTCTCAATTATCTTAGCTAGGAGAGGTATACTAGCTATAGGTCTATATGAGTCGACTTTCTGGGGGTCTAGCTTGGAGTTTTTTAAAAGAGGTCTAATGGATGTATGTTTGAGAGCTGTAGGGAAAGATCTGGTTGTGAATGATAGGTTCATCAGTCTTGTAATGAAAGGACTGAATTCACTGCGTAGCTCCTTTATCCAAAAGGCTGGGCAAGGGTCAATTTGAGCCGTGGTGGTATTGAGAGACGTGATAGTGTCCTCAATGTATTTTGTAGATGGTGTGGAGAACGTAGATAGGGACGTTAGGCAGATTGGCTCTTGTGCGGTGGCTGCTGAGACCCTATGTGTCTGGAGTAGTTTAGACTGTAGGTAGTCGGCAAATTTTTGCGGGTGAATCTCATCATGCTGCTCTGGAGATGGTTCCTTAGATAGAGTTTTGACTAAATTGAATAGATCACGTGGTTTGTTTAGTGATCTTTTGAGCATGTCGGTGTGAAATTGCTTCTTTTTCGCCGTGATTGTTTCTTGGTGAATTGATAAGTGGAGTTTGTAAGATGTCTGGTCCTCTGTGGAGAGTGATCGGCGCCATCGTCTCTCAAGTCTTCGCAAATGTGTAAGAGAAGATCGCAGCTCCGGGGAGTACCATGGAGCAGAGTTTCTTTTCCTTGGGGTGTTAGTAGGGTTTGGTCGTTGTGCAATGGTGCTAAAGTTGCTGTTCCAGGAGGAGATCAGATTTTCAGGGTTGAGAGTTGTGTCGTTGAGGAGTGGGCGGGTCTCTGACAGGATGAGCTCTCTATTGAACGATCGAAAACTTCTTGTTGGTGCTCTTGAGGTGCTGCTCAATCTCCTGTTATCCTGCGGTTGCTTGTTGTTAATAGGTATCTGGAAGTTGATTAGCTTGTGGTCCGACCAAGGTACAGAGGTAACAGACATCACAAGGTCGTGGCTTGGATCAAAGGCTGTCAGTGGAGCGAACACCATGTCTAGAATATTTCCCTTTATATGCGTGGATTCCTTGATTATTTGCTTGTATCCCAGATCCTCGATAGCATCCAGGAGGGCAGAAGCCTGATTGTGTTGCAGAGATGGGAGATTGAAGTCTCCCAGTATCCAGTTTGGTGTGCTGGGATTGTGGATATTGGCAGCTAGGTCTAAAATAGTAGGGAGATCATCTGGGGAGGATGAGGGGGCTCTGTATAGCAGGTTGATGGAGCAATGTTCGTTTGCAATGGATACAATATCAAAGTTGTTTGTGCTAGTGGAGTCAGTCGTATGGAAATGAAGGTCCATCTTGGTGAGTATGAGCGCTCCTCCTCCTTTCTTATTTTCCCTATGTCATGTGTGTATAGAGAAGTTGGGGGGTAAGAGTTGGTTGAGGAGGACATTGTCCTCGTGTGATAGCCAGGTTTCAGTGATCATGAGTATATCCAGGTCATGGAGGGATATTATGTCTGAGGTGACCGGCCATTTCTTCCGAATTGAAGATGCACTTATGAGGGCACATTTTAGGCTTAGGGAATGAGGGAATTCCACTTGTTTAGTTTTCCTAGATTGTTGGAGTGTGATGTGTATCAAGTGAGAGTGACGTGTGTGAGTTTCACCTTTAGGATAATGAAAGGGGGCCCCTGACCATCTTCTCCCATGACTCTGAAGGATTGGAATTTGATTGGGTGAGGGGGATAGGGCAAGGGAGTTACCAAGCCAACCTGCGAGAAGGTAAAAATTGGCAAAGGCAGTAAAGTGAAAGGCCATTTGGTATCTTCTATTGTGTGTGTTTAAGGAGACGTGTGGGCGGGTCAGTTGTTTCAATGATGCTATTACAGCAGGCTGATAGGTGCACCAATTTGACTGATAGAATAACACAGTAGATAATTAGATATTTTACATGCAGTCAGGGAAGCATCAAAGGTATACAGTTATAAACTGGTAGTCAGTCATGTAGTAAAGGTGTTTGTTCTGATAAGCATACAAGCATGTGGCATGGATACAGATCTGAAGACCTGTATAATTAACAGGCAATAACGTAATAGCGAAAAACAGGTATACACACGGGCAGTTCAATTAAGCAGTCAGGTGTCAACCAATAGTTATTAACAAACTGATATTAAGTGTGGTTAAGAAATTTAGCCAGGCAACGAGACTAAAAATAGTTGGCAAAGTCCATTGGGCAGGGTCTGCAATATGAATAATGACTAGGATCAAGATCCCAGGGTAATTAGAAGTACCTGCTTAGCTTTCTGGAGGATTGTGATCTATTCTGAGACTGCCATTCCTTAATTCAGCTTCCCCGGCCTATGATTGGTTTCCGCCTATGGGTGCCTGCCTAAGGGCCACGCCAAAGGGCCCTCTGGCGAGGCCTTCAGGCGCAGGACCGCCAAGCGCAGGCCCGCCTGATGGTGGCTTCTTTTGTGTGTGAGTCTCCTCCTCCCACAGCCCATGTCCTGCACTGCTACCCTTTCCTGCATTGCGCCTCATCGTGCTTGCCTCGCCTGTGCCTGATCTGCATGGCACCACCACTCCTCTGTCCACCCATGATTGTAACTATCCTGCCACTTCCGCCTCCACTGGGGGACACGTATTCCCATCGTCTGCCACCAACTGATTTTCCGGTACTTTACATTGCCAACACCCTGTGCTGTGGTAGAGCTGCACCACCATGTTTGTCATCAGTACTGGCAGGCACATGGGATGCCCGCAGATATGGCAGGTCCAGCGGCTCCCACTTCTCCCTCCTTCACTCACCTGTTCATTGCCTTTCCTGAGTGCTCTATCTAGTGTTAGGGCTACATCTGTCTCTGTTCCGCACAGGTCATGCATGTCATCCTGAGGCACCTTGCAGTCCCTAGGTCACACTAACCTAGGACACCATAACCTTGTTAGGCCACCTTAATCTATGGTTCCATAGCCCAGGGTGCCTTCTGTGGTGACTTGTCCAAGGGTGCCTAATATGGCGCTTAGACTAGGAGGCCCTATAGGGCGCCTTCTGAGGCACCTTACTTGGCACCTTACATGGCGCCTTGCAATGCTCGTTATTCTAAGGCGCCTTGTAACACACGTTCTCTGTCAGCTTGCTGTAACGATGTACTGCCCAAGCCTTTATATGGGCATCTCTACCTTTACCGCAGAACCTACCACGAATGACATTACCGCAGTTTAGTAAACATACCCCTAAGTAACTTACAGTTATCTAAACCTATTTTCTAAAGTCTACAAATACTATTATTTGCAAAATAGTAGCTATTACAGCATTATAAGCTACTTACTATTTTTTGGATCTGTTTATGTTGAGCCGCCAGTACCGTCAAAATCAGCAAACTTTGAATACCTATTAAACTAACTAGATCTCAGATAAAAAATCTGTATATAATGCTTTTTGACATAATGATAATAGCTAAACATAGTTCCATTGAATTTATAACCATTAATTAGTAAACAGTTGAGTAGTAAGTATGGAAACCTTATGTATGTAAAACATACGCTGGTCCAAAACGGGTTAATTCATGCGATAGGAGGCAGTGTACTATTGTGGATCAGGAACTGGTTAAAAGATAGAAAGCAGAGAGTAGGGCTAAATGGTCAATTTTCTCAATGGAGAAAGGTGAATAATGGCACATCCTGGGATTTGTGCTGGGCCTGCTGCTTTTTAACATTTTTATAAATGACTTGGAAATGGGAATAATGAGTGAGATGATCAAATTTGCAGATGACACCAAATTATTCAAAGTTGTTAAAACACAAGAGGATTGTGAAAATTTGCATTAGGACCTTGAGAAATTGGAAGACTGAAATCCAAATGGCAGATGAAATTTAATGTGGACAAGTACAAAGTTATGCACCTAGGAAAGAACAGCCAAAATTACAGTTACATGATGCAAGATTCCACATTAGGAACCACCACCCACGAACAAAATGTAGGTGATCGTGGATAATAAGTTGAAACCTCTGCCCAGTGTGCAGCAGTGGGCAAGAAAGCAAATAGAGTGCTAGAAATCCTAAGGAAAGGAATGGAGAATAAAACAAAGGATATTATAATGCCTCTGTATTGTTACATAGTGTGACTGCACCTTGAATATTGTCTGCATTTCTGGCCGCCATTTCTTAAAAGGAGTATAATAGAATTAGAAAAGGAGGGAGAAGAGCCACCAAAATGGTAAAGGATATGGAAGAATACCTTATGAGGAAAGGTTTAAAAGGTTAGGGCTCTCAACTTCGAAGAGAGAGGGCTGAGGGGAGATATGATAAAAGTCTATAAATTTATGAATGGAGTAGAACAGGTTAATATAGATAGGTTATTTACTCCATCAAAAAGTTGAAACACTAGAGGACACGCAATAAAGCTACAATGTAATCCATTTAAAAGTAACAAGAAAAAATATTTTTTTCACTCAACGCATAATCAAACTCTAGAATGTGTTTCCCGAGGATGGAGTGAAAGCTGTTAGTGTAGCTGTGTTTAAAAAAGGTTTGGGCAAGTTCCTGGAGGAAAGGTCCATAAACCATTATTAAAGAAGAACTGGGAAATCCACTGCTTACCTCAGGACAAGCACCGAGAAACCTATGCAACATTTTGAGAACCTGCAATGTACTTGTGACCTGGAATGGTCACTGTTGGAAACTGGATACTAGACTTGATGGATCTTGGTCTGACCCAGTATGGCATTTCTTCTGTTCTTCTGTTATGTGCTTCATGCAAGTTAATGAAAGTTAATGCATGTTAAGTGCTGCCATAGTGTTTTTATCTCTATAGGCTGCAGCAGCATTTAACGCACATTAACCATTTGTAAACATGCCCTTTAAATTATGGTATGAGCAAGGATGGTTGGCTGATTCTTCATTGACCTGTGAGGTTGGAGATGGTGAATTTGCATATTATATAATGTTGAATTGCTTAATAGGGAGTTCTAAGGACTGAAAGAGAACTATCGTATGTTATTATTATTGCTTTGTATATTGTTTATTTTTTACTTATATAATGTAATTTGCTGTTTTTATTATTAAATAATTTTTGTAAGAGGAAGGAGGATGAGACACTATTTATCTTCTCTACTTGTCATCTACTCTGACAGTACATCTGGAGAAACACATTCTTCCCCATTACTTCAGGGCCAGAGGCCTTTTTAGAATAATGGAACCCTTATTAACCTCCAAAACGTTGAGGGACCCCTTAGCTCCTCCACACCACTCTTACAAGACTCCTTCCCCTCAGTTCAAGCCTGTCTCCACTAGCTCTCTTTATCTTCCTGGCCCTTCCTGTTTCCATCAGTCTCTCTGTCCATCCAGCTAGTCCCTACCAGTCTCAGTCTCTTTCCGTCTTCCTGACCTCAGCCAGTTCCCTCCAGTCTCTCTCTTTCCCTAGCCATACCCTATGAATCTCTTTCTAACTCACAGCTGATCTCCACCAGCCTCTCTCTATTTTCTCTTTTCTGTGTCCTGTAGACCTCCTGTAATTTTCTCAAGGATTCTCCAGGTCCATAGACCACAAATTGGGAACCACTGTTCTAGGCCTTTTTCCTAACATTTAAGTGTAGGATCAGAGTTGTGAGCCGAGGATGGTCTATTCTTGGCCTCCTGGCTAAGAATGAAAATTTGTATAATATAGATGACTTGATGTTTTGCTACTTGACCACCACAGAGAACATAGGGGTATGTTTACTAAACAGCGATAACGTCACAGCGTCGCAGTTATCATGCGATATGTAACGTTATCGCACGGTGCGTATCGTTATCACACGATATGTAATGTTATCGCGCGATAAAGATTTGTTTCGCACGATAACTTCTCCGGCGGCATTAAGGCATACAGAGGGTGGAGTAAGTGTCTCCAGAGGGCAGAGAGAAGGGGTCAATGGGCATAGAGTGGGCAGGGAGAGGCCCAGAACAATACCGTGCCAGAAAACCTGGCGTTGGAGGCACAATTGCAGGAAAGAGAAACCATTTCCGTCAGCAATGTATAACAAAAGCAGGGAGACCAAGGGGTATATTTACTAAACAGCGATAACATTTCAGCGGCGCAGTTTGCATGCGATACGTATCATTATCGTGCGATATGTAACGTTATCGCATGATAAAGTAACAGTGAGGTTTCGTGCGATAACGTCTCCGGCGGTGTTAAGGCACACAGAGGGTGGAGTAAGGCTCCCCAGAGGGTGCACAAAAGGGGTCAATGGGCGGAGAGTGGGCGGGGAGAGGCTCCATGCACACTAACACTGTGAAATGAAGGTCTGAAAATTAACACCAGTGAAAACCTCATGTTAGAGGCACATTTGCAGGAGAGAGAAACCAGTTCAGTTAGCAATGTACAGCAAAGGCAGGGAAACCCAGAAAAGTGATAGTAGTGATACATGTGCAGCAGCAGCATAGTGCCCAAGTACGAAAGGGCACTACGGTGAACCACAAATGGGGTACAAGGGACTGCAGGCAGGACATGCAGTGGGCAGCTGGGGCACAGGTGGACTAGGCAGATGCCTAGGTGACACACAGGAACTCAGAAACTGCAAAGCAGCAAGCCAGCAACTGACTAAGGTCAAACATGCCCACTAGTGTGTGTCCCACAGTGTCCCAGGGGACAGTACACAGCAGGTACCCCAAGGGGCACATAACATTGACAGGCATTGCTGGGGGAAGTGCGGATGTCTATGTAGGCACCCCTACCTCAGATCCAACACCATAGGCAGCCGCCTAAAGGCACACTGGATGGCCTGGGACTCCGCACCTCCAGAACCACCAGCATAAGGGCATGTCAGCATGGTGGTGGAGAGGTGATGGTGGTGGAGAGAGCAGTGGAAGCTGCCCACAGCAGACCAAGGCCAAGCATTGTTTAGGTGGGTGGCATGCAGTGCAACAGACAAGCTCTGTCTGAAGAACAGTCATGGTATCCCCAGGAAATGACATGCCTCTGTGGCAACAGTTTGGTGCAGTACACACAACCAGTGTGTTCAGGGGCAGAAAATTACAGGTTCAAGTCCCAGCTGTGGCTTCTGCAGACCTTGTTCCTGTATTTTACCCTACAGAACACATACACCATAAACATGTGCACACCCGGCCTAGAGCATCGGCCAACAGGGGCACAAACACCCACACCCACAAGCCCCACTATCCATATACTCATGGAGAGCCAGGCTTTTGGGCCCTGTGTGGAGCAGCAGCCACCACTACTACCACCTGCATACCTTAGCAATGCCGTCATAAACATGGAAACACGCTCCATATATATCAAAAGATTGCTATGATGAATGTTAGATAACAGATCCTACATTAAACACAAATTCTTAACAGAGAGTCATCATAGCAACCTTTCTGATATATGTGGAGTGTGTTTCCTTTCTGTTTGTTTTCTGACAGTGTTTACCACTTTGGAGAGATACCATAACAGTATTGAATACCTTAGCAATACCTGCACTGTGCCCAGGACTGGTGCCAGGACTGCTAACCACCTCTATCTTTGCACAGTGCTGAAATAGGTGAGGAAGTGTGTGTATGTCTATCAAGTGTTTTGTGGTTGCCTACACCTTACGGAGCCCACAATGCTTACACTGTTTCCAGCGTTAGGCTGCCAGTGTGCATAATGAGGAGCAAGGTATTGTGAGTATGGGCCAGACAGAGCGGTCTGGGCAGGATGCATCTACAGAGTGCATAGGGCAATGGCTGGGGTATCGTAGTGCCTGACCACCAACTGCACGGACAGGGTGGCCGCAGCATGTCATGCTGGGAGGTCAGTCTCACCCTGACTGAGCAGTGACCATGGCATGTCTAGGTTTCCACATAGTGCTATGCAGTGTTTCTCAAGTTATATGTATGGGTTCTCTTTTTTGGGGTCCAATCACTGACATATTTGCTTGGTGTGTGTGCTTATGTCCCACTTTTGGATGCACACAGTTCCTCCAGGAATATGCACTAGCTAGCAGACTTTTTGCAGTTAGCATGTGTATGGCTGGAGCACTGTGCAGTGGGTGAATGTCAGAGTGTGGGGGCAACTGAGCTTTTCCAGGCCTACTGCCTGTCTGCCAGTGCCCTATGAAATACGGACAGATCTGCATTGACTGCTCTGGAGGGTGCCTATTCCCCAGCAGGACTGGGGTTGATGATCCCCTCTAATGCCTCCGATGTAGAGTGTGGTTCTGTTGGTGGGAGACCCTGACCCAGAGAGGGCAGGTTGGGTGGTGCTGCATATTCCACATGTGGGTCCTAACACCACCCTTCTTCTATAACAAGTGACCATGGCAACCACACAGGATATGCACTATTCTGGGTGCATCATAGCCCACAAGGGCTAGACATGACTGGGAAATACAGATGGACACAGGTGTATTCTAGGTGGTTTTGCAAGGGCTACTTGTCACACACTGGCACTGATGGGGACCTGCAGCACAGCCTATCTCAGCTAAGCCAGGTGCTGCATGAACCCACTTTTGGCTCAAACAGTTAACATTTCTCCTTCCAAAGGGGGACTCAAGTAACATTACCAAAAATTACAGATTAATAACTTTTCTATCTACAATCTATAAGCTGTTTCTGCAAAAGATGCAGACAGAATATACAATCATATTGATTTCAATAATATGACAATAAAGCAGATGGGCAAAAAAGGGAAACATATGGAACCAAAGACCAGTTAATGTTCAATAAGGCCATCATGGCCAGTGCTAAGAAAAGCAGAAATCTTGGTACAGCATGGACTGACTATAAGAAATCCATTGATAGCATCCTGCACTTTGCATAATAAATTGCCTTGAAATATATAAAATAAATCCTGGCTTGATAGAGTACATTAAGTTCACCATGACAATGCTGCAACCCACTGTCTCTTTGAAGTATGAATATGGCCGGTTCATTTTTTTATTTATTTCATTATACTTTTATACTACCCATCCAAAGATGCTCAAAGCAGTTTGCAATCATAACATTAAAACTTACAAAACCCCATAAAATGAACATATACTCCTTATCTCAAGAGTTTGTCATTTCCAGGATCAAGATCTAAAGAGGAGAGATTCCCTGTCACCACTTCTGTTTTGTATGATGCTTAATCAAATGAATACTTTCATCAACTCTTTGGGTTGTGGATTTAGCCTGAATACTAATTAAAGTAATAACCTAGATATAATATCACACTTAGGGCCCGATTCCGAATGGGGAACATCCTACCTGCCCAGACGTCCAGGAACTAGACATTCCCGCGGGATCAGAATTGGGTCTAGACAGATGGCCTGTGCCTGGATGGGCAGGCCGTCCCCTGATTCTGTGCTGCCAGATGTCCAATCTTCTCCCTGCATAGGCCTGCCCTGACTCCTGCATGGAGCCATGGTTCCATGGCGTCCTGTTGCCATGGCACTGCTATTAAGGAGCCATGATCCCTCGCTGCCATAACAAAATTCTTTCCCCGCAGCCCAACCCTCAATGTTGCCTTCCAAAGGCAGGGTTGGGCTGCAGGGAAGCTCCTGCACCCCCTCGCCTCACTGACCTGGCCCTTCACCACTGTCCCCTGACATCCAGCGGGATTTATTCCACCTCCAAGGTAGAATAAGTCCCCCGTCTATGTTGGCAACCCCAAACATACAGAGCCACCCTCAGGATCGGCCCTGCACTTCCAGGGTCATATCCCCGCCCATTGCTCACTGTTGCTCCTCCCTTGGCCCATCCCCTCCTGCCCCATCCAGAGCTCCCCTGTGGAGAACTTTGAGCAGGGGATACAATCCCCATATTTAGAGATGACTTGGAAAAGTGGCATAAGTTCCACTGAGGGACCCACAAGAAAAGGTTTGCTGAGGAACTCCCATTGGTTATGTCTCCCCCCACAGTGTGCCCCCCCTCGTGCAGCAAACTTATTTTAACTTGTTTGCTGTACTGCCTCTTCTCCAGGCCTATGTCTATTAGCGCCTGCTCTGAAGTCTCAAGGTGCACTGTAATTACGAGACTTCGGCTTGGAGCAGAGGCAGCGCAACACAAAAATTAAAGTAAGTTGCCATGCATGAGGATGTGTCACCACTGTGTAGGCCTTTTCATGACCAGACCGCCCTATGCCCTGCATTATATGGACTTCTTGGGTGGAATTTACACCATTGACCTGAAGCTCTACAGTTCCAGCAACCATTTAGCAGCCATGTAATGAAACCTTTCTCAGATGACATCAGGATGAACTTTGGCCTTGACAAATATGCTAAGACAACTTTCCTAACAGGAAAATTGAGAAGAATGGAAAACATCTCCCTGGCCGAGGGCTGTGATATCAAGGAACTTGAACAGGAAGGCATATATAAATATCTAAAAGTATAAGAAGGAACTACAATCAAGCAGAAATCGAGAGAAAAGATCAGTAAAGAATATTACAGGAGATTAAAATCATTATTGAAAAGTTCTTTAATATCATTTAATAAGATACAAACCATTAATCAGCTGGAAATTCCTCTGTTGTCATACAACTTTGGGATTTTAGACTGGCCTCTTAAAAATTTTGAAAAACTGGTGTCCAAACAAGCAAATTCCTCCATGTTCATGAGGTAATTTAAAAGAGCCAGTGTATGCCAAGACTGTACATATCTAGAGCTGAAGGAGGACTGAGCCTCAGAGAAATCAATTATACAAACAGAGCTTCTATCATAGGCTTCAAGGCCTATTTAACAGCATCATCAGATCCCAATACTCAGAAAGTGTGTTCCGATGATTAGAAGGAATGAGTGAAAATTCACAAGGACACACACGGAAGGAAAAAGCAGAACTGGCAAAACAAGAGAAAAAGATCTTCAAAGAATTAGATTAGCAAACAAGGAAAAACAAGTGGCAAACATACAAATAGAAGTAAATACAAAATGTTACACTAGGAACCCTTTGGGGTATGTTTACTAAACAGCGATAACATCGCAGCGGCGACGTTATTGCGTGATATGTAACATTATCGCACGATATGTAACATTATTGCGTGATAAGTAATGTTATCACGCGATAAAGTAACGTTATCGCGTGATAACGTCTCCGGCAGTGTTAAGGCACACAGAGGTTGGAGTAAGTCTTTCCAGAGGGTGGAGAGAAGGGGGTCAAGGGCAGAGAGTGGGCGATGAGAGGCTCCAGGCACACTAACGCTGTGAAATGTAGGGCAGAACATTTCCGTGTTTGAAAACCTTGCGTTAGAGACAAAATTGCAGGAGAGAGAAACCATTTCAGTCAGCAATGTACAGCAAAGGCAGGGAGACCCAGGAAAGTGATAGTAGTGCTACATGTGCAGCAACAGCATAGTACCCAAGTACAAAAGGGCACTATGGTGAGGCTGCAAATGGGGTACAGGGGGCTTCAGGACATGCAGTGGGGCAGCTGGGGCACAGGGTGGACGAGGCAGATGCCTAGGTTGCACATAGGAATGCAGAAACGGAAAATAAGCAAGACAGCAACTTACCAACGTCAAACATGCCCATGAGTGTGTGTGCCACAATGTCCCATCCAGGGGACAGTACCCAGCAGGTACCCCAAAGGGTATATAACATTGGCGGGCGGTGCCAGGGGGAAGCGTGGATGTCTGTGTAGGCACACCTACCCCAAATCCCACACCATAAGAACCCGCCTACAGGCACACTAGATGGCCTGGGACTGTGCACCACTAGCATAAGGACATGTCAGCATGGTGGTGGAGGGGTGCTGGTGGTAGAGGGGGCAGTGGTATCTTCCCACAGCAGACCAAGGCAAAGCCCTGTTTAGGTGGGTGGCGTGCAGTGCAACAGACAAGGTCTGTCTGAAGAACAGTCATGGTATCCCCAAGGAATGACCTGCCTCTATAGCAGTGGTTCTTAACCAGTCCTCCTTGAACCCCTAGGCCAGTCGGGTGTTCAGGATAGCCCTGATGAATATGCATGAGATATATATGCATTAGAGATATCCTGCCAACCTGACTGGTTTGTGGCCCTCTAGGGCTGGATTTGGAGACCCTTGCCTTACATCTCTGTCATTTAAGAATGTGAGTGGGCAAGGTGCAGATCTCCAAGACATCAAAAAGGTTAGATAGAATTTGTCAAATGCCTCTTTGCTTCTCACCACCACCAAAATATTGTCTATTAGACAACGTTTTGGTGGTGGTGAGAATTGAGGAGGCATGTGACACATTCTAACTACCCTTTTGATGTCTAAGACATCTGCACCTTGCCACTCACAATGTTAAATGACAGAGGTGTAAGGCAGGGGTCTCAAAATCCAGCCCTAGAGGGCCACAAACCAGTCAGGTTGGCAGGATATCTCTAATGCATATATATCTCATGCATATTCATTAGGGCTATCCTGAACACCCGACTGGCCTAGGGGTTCAAGGAGGACTGGTTAAGAACCACTGCTCTATAGCAACAGTTTGGTGCACTACACACAGCCAGTGTGTTCAGGGGCAGAAGGTCACAGGTTTAAGTCCCAGCTGTGGCCCCTGCAGACCATATCCCTATATCTTACCCTATAGAACAGATATACCATAAACATGTGCACTCCCTAAAGCAGAGTTTTAACAACACAGTAATGCTTGGATACAATCTCTGACTGGTGTAAATGTTATTTGTTAAGTCCTATCACAGTATGGTACTAAACCATCTGTTTTAATGGTCTTCAACAGAGTTTGTGCCTGACATACCCCTGACGAAGGGTAACGAAACACGGCCTGTGTCGGGTTGTCAAGGGTTTAATAAAGACTTTGTCTTTCCACTTTTATCACGCCTTGGACTGGTTGAGATGCATTTGAATGCACTGCCCCCATTGTATGCAAATGTATCTCATGAATTTTCATTAGGGACAGCCTGAAAACCTGAATGGTGTTTGGCCCCCCAGGCCCGGAGTTGGGAACCTCTGCCCTAGAGCAGGGGTAGGGAACCCTGGTCCTGGAGAGCCGCAGACCAGTCAGGTTTTCGGGATATCCCTAATGAATATGCATGAGATATATATGCATTAGAGATATCCTGCCAACCTGACTGGTTTGTGGCCCTCCAGGGCTGGATTTGGAGACCACTGCCTTACACCTAGGATTGCCAACTGGCCGGTTTTCAGCCGGCCTGGCCGGTTTTTCTATGGCCAGGCCGGCTGCCGGCACAGAGGCAAAACCGGCCCTTGAAAAGCCGTTTTTTTTTGCTCTGGCCGCAAGATCGGAAGCGGCCAGAGCAAAAAAAATGGCTTTTCTCCCAACCCGGAGGGCTTCAGAGGGAGCCGGGGAAGCACGCGCGAGGCCCCGGCTCCCTCCGTACAGCCGCCAGCGTGAAGAGCCTTTTCCTTCACGCTGGCGGCTGTTCCTGTGAAGCCGCGATTGGTGGGAAAGGTTAAAGGCAATGCCCTTTAACCTTTCCCAAAATAAGTAAAAGAAATTACTCTAGATAAACTATGGCAAAATCCAAGAGGGTTTTATGGTTCAACGTTTTCTGACGAGGCACGGAAATGTCTCAGTATATTCGGCTAGTAACTGCTGGATAGAAAGATTGCTCATTCACCAGCCTAGCCTATTAACATCAATGACGTGTTCCGGCCTATTTTAACACTTTTAAACACCCTCTTCCCGTTGTGTTGCTTAATCATTAACAGTCTTTAGTGAAATAGCACTTAACTTCACAAATCTTATCATATCATATCGTTGTCTTAGAGCAATGTATTCCCGACGCCTCACTGGCAACGTTGTAGTCGCGTTTCACTCATAAACATGAGGTTCTTCAGGGGATAAAGCGCCATCAGCCAAGTGTTCACTAAAAGAGAAGCCACCATTAAAAACAGCAACCATTTGCTATATCGGTGCCTTAAAATTTCATAAAATACTGGCAGATAAGAAAGAGATAACATACAACATACCCAATAAGGCCTCATCAATGCATAGCTTTTTGAGTCGGACTTGAGTTTCATAAATTCCTTCATCGATTGTTTGATACTTATGTCTCCTATCCCAAAAACGCTGCGCATGTGCAGACCTTGTTCCTCAATCCCACTTATAGCCCCCGCAGTCTACGTCATTAACGTTAAAACGAATCAGCAACAACTCCCCCATTCAATTTCCACATTAAGGCCATGAGGAATAAGTGTCTGAAGCCTAAAAATCCAACGTTGTTCTCGAAACACTAGTGTTTGCAGTAATGACTTCCCGTTCATCGGGGTAAAGATTTGTTCTATACAAAAACACTGTAGCATTTCAAACGTATGCTGAAAAGTTTGACAGTGGGAAACTAGTGGCGCTTGCTGTATATTGTGTTTTAAGCGACTCTTGTGTTCAGCGAGACGTGTTTTAAAAGCTCTGCTAGTCTGCCCGATGTCTGGATTATTGTAATGTCTCCCTAGCTGGTCTCCCCCAAGCCCAATTGTCCCGTCTTCAACGTGTTCAGAATTCCGCTATCCGCCTCCTCACTTATGCCTCTCGCTTTGACCACGTCACTCCTCTTCTTTTACAACACCACTGGCTACCTGTTTCTTTTCGTGTTCAATATAAAATTCTTATTCTTGCACACAAGGCTGTTCGCACCGGTACCCCTCTCTATCTTGCTAACCTGATTCACTTCCGTACATCTCACCGTCTGCTTCGCACTATTCACATTAACCGTATGTCTCTTCCCTCTCCATCCCAGGCCCACCTTACCTCCACCCGCTCCTCAGCCTTCTACTTTCTGGCCCCCAGCCTTTGGAACTCTCTCCCTCCCTCGCTCCGTGCGGAGGAGTCCTACCAGTCCTTTAAGACCCAGCTCAAGACCTACCTTTTTCAAGTGGCATTTAATCTCCCTCCCTAACCCTCCCTCCTGATACTATTTGTATTTGTACTTGTATTAGTAATTGTTACTGATTTCTGTTCTTTTCTCTCTTTCCTTTCCTTTTCTCTTTTATGAATTTAAGTGGCGTTCCTTTTCCTTTTCTTGCAGCCCTATATTTTTTTTTAAATGTTTTTAAATATTTTCGAATATTTTTAAACTGCTAAATTTTATTGTGAACCGCTCAGGTGCCCATGGTGTTGGGCGGTATACCAAGTTTTAAAATAAACATAAACATAAACATAAGAGCACAAGGGCAAATTATCATATAAATCACGTTCTGAGATTCACACGTAGTACGATTCCTCAACACATATTTCTTATGGTGATGAGTAAATTCTTGTAGTTCTTT
Organism: Ichthyophis bannanicus; assembly: GCA_033557465.1. Lineage (NCBI taxonomy): Eukaryota > Metazoa > Chordata > Amphibia > Gymnophiona > Ichthyophiidae > Ichthyophis > Ichthyophis bannanicus. The sequence goes on from CM066033.1 coordinate 1,253,619,409, forward strand.
AGTAACACAACAAATCGAACAGTGTCCACATTTATAGTGACCTGGAGGATCTGCCATTGTTGATGGCAAAGGTATGGGTCGCAGAACTGTCGGACTCAGCCGCTCCTTTAAATTTTGATTGCGACGCCAAACACATCAAATGACTTTCTCATTTAAACTGGGCACCGTGGTGAGAACAGTACTGTGTCGGGAAATGATCTTCTTAATTTTTTTTTTTTTTTTTAAACTTTTATTTTCATTTTGCAACAAACAAAAGGAACAACACACCAAAGGAGACAAAACAAGTATACAATAAGGAAAAGCAAACCCTATTACCCCCCACCCCCATGCTTCTTCTCTAAACCGATAATATCAGCATGTGAGCGCTTCCAAACAACAGTGATTGTACATCAAAACGAACAAAAGAGTATCTACGATACAGAATGATCATGGGACAGAGATTTATACAAATTTAAACAGTCAGATGAGAGCATTTAGTAGTGTGAACATAGTCATTGAGCATCTTCCATTTAGACAGATGATGAGGAGTCTGAACGGAAGAAGCTAACATACGAGGTATTTGTTCATATTTACTGTAGAGACAGACATGATTCCACCATTCATTAGGGCTCAGATGGGAGCTATTTTTCCAGTATTTCGTAATTAGGGAAATAGCGATGCCTAGCATAAAGTCCAAAAGGAAGTAAGCCGTTTTTGGAAGAGAGGGGATCCCCGCAGCTGAGCGAAGTCCCACTATCCTCCAAGAAAGGGGCTCTTGAAAGTGCAAAATAGATTGGATACGACCCCAGACCCGACGCCAGTAATACTGCAGTGCGGGACATTCATACATAACATGAGGTAGTGAACCAATGGCCGCATGGCATGTCCAACAGCTATTGCCCTGAGTGGTGTTCCATTTGGCTAATCAGTCAGGAGTGTAGAAACACCGGTGGGCTAGATGAGTCCTAGCCGTGTCCACTTGAGAAATCAGTGCTTTGGAAATGAAAAAAAAAATCTATTCTAGATTGTGAGTGATGGGGGGCAGAAAAAAAGGTGAACTCTAAGTCGGAGGGGTGAAGCAGCCTCCATATATCTACTAGCGCAAGATCTTGCATCAGAACTGTAAGGGTAGCAAGACTCTTGGGTGGACTACTCGTTCTAGGCGGTTGTCTATCTATCAAAGGGTCTAACACTTGATTGAAATCACCACCAAGTATTAATGGAGTATTGGCAGAGGCCTATGCCAACTGCGCAATACTTGCATAGTAAGCAGGGTTGTCCACATTCGGGGCATAAATACAAATACACGTGAATTCACTATCTCCAACCTTAAGGTGTGCACGGGCCCATCTACCCTCCTTGTCAGAGCTAGTATCCATTACAGTAGCTTGCAAAGACTTCTCAACCAGAATGGCCACCCCACACCGTTTGGAAACGGCGGGAGAATAGGCAGCCACCATGTAAGGCTTAGCATTGAGTTTCAGTGTTTCAGCAGAGTTTAGATGCGTTTCCTGAAGAAACACTAAATCAGCATGCTCATGGCTAAGATAGCTAAGGATTTTCTTTCTTTTGATTGGACTATTGATGCCTTTTACGTTAAGTGATAAGATTTTACATAAGGCCATTAGAAAGGTTAAAAATTCTGAGCAGGATAGCGCACATAATTTCACAATGTCCCTCATATTAACTGTATCTGGCTGTACACATGACATGAAAGAAAATAAGCTAATGTAATACAATGAAGCGCCCCACATTAAAAAGAAAAACCGCAGTGCGGTAGAGAAGAAGCAGAACCCCAAAAATTACTGGCGACCATGTGTCTGCGGGGAGAAACCCCCGAGAAGGCCGAAATTGAAAAAACATATAACCTGTAGAACTGTGCGTGCTCCGAATCCGACCGAGGCACACATCATGGAGGAATAGGAGACCAAAAAAAGGTCATATAGAGAAAGAAAGAAAGTCCAGGCAGTCTCTGTGTTTGGCTATGACACCGCGTCGGGCCCTTCAAAATGGCGGACAGAGCCGGCAGATAATAAGTCCAAGTTGTTGGATTAGCGCATCTGCTCTGCTTCTTTGGAGTCTAAAAATGTTGATAGTAGATCAGGATCTTCGAATGTCCTAGTTTGGTTGTGGAGAGTCACTCGGAGCTTCGCTGGATACAACAGGCCAAAGCGAGCCTGTAGTTGTTGAAGTCGAGGGCGAAAAGCAAGGAGTCTCTTCCGACGGTCAACGGTGGGCTTTGCCAAATCAGGGAAGAAGGAGACTTTGTGACCTTCAAATTCCAAATGATGATTCGCCCGGGCCGCATTTAAAATTTGTTCCACTTGTTGATATCGTAGTAATCGAAAGATAATAGGCCGGGGGGTCGTTCGGTTGAGCGCCATTTGGGTAGGAACACGGTGTGCTCGATCGATTTCCAGATCTCTATGAAAAGTGATCTTCAGCAAGGAGGGAAGAGTTTTGAGCAGGAATTCTCTTATATCTCCTGCTTCCACCCCCTCCGGTATTCCAATGAGCCTCACATTGTTGCGACGGGCTCGATTATTGCTATCTTCTAACTCCTTTTGAAGATTCTGTATCTGGCGCTCAGCCTTGTCCAGTTTGCCCAAGCGCACCGCGTGCGAGTCGAGGACCCCCGCCATGTTGTCCTGCCATAATGAAAGACTTTCAAGTCGGTCCTGGAGCACTCCGAAGTCTTCTCGCAGGGCTCGAAGCGCTTCTCCGTTGGACTGCACCAGTTCCTTCACGCCGCGTATTTCCTCTAAGATCTCCAGGTGCATTTCGGGGTTTTCACGAAGTGGAACCATCTTCTGTGGGGAAGACACCTCTGTTTTGGAGCGTTTTCCGTGTGAAGAAGAAGGAGACCCGAAGTCCAAGCGCGCTGGTTTATGGGCCGCCATCCCCCCCGAGGTACCCCGGTAAGCTCGGAGCAAATATTAAGTTTGTATAGGTATTAAGTCAGGATTCTGAGTAGGCCTCTCGGGAGCTTCAGCGCGAAGCGTCTTACCCGCTGGACATCAGGCTCCGCCCCCCGATCTTCTTAATTTTAAAACTCAGTGGAGAGTATTGGGTGATGAAGTTAATCACGTTAGGATCCTGTTTCTGTCGAAATTGATGGATATCTAGCAATGATAACCTGTCATTGAAAAGTGCTCGACGATAAGCTCTCGATACCACTCGTGAGGGGTACCCTCGTTCATAGAAATTACTGGTCTGTTCTTTGGCTTTGTTTTTGAAATCAGAAACATCCGAACAGTTCCTGCGATATCGCAGGAACTGGGAAAATGGCAAGCCTTCTTTTAAGCGAAGCGGGTGAGCGCTTCGGTAATGGAGTAAGGTGTTTCGGGCCACCGATTTACGATGTAAGGAGGTGTACCAGCCTGTATCTGTTTTCCTGATGAGTAAATCCAAAAAAATCATTTCAGTTTCGTGAATATTGTAGGTAAACTGAATATGTGAATCCTGGGCATTGAGCCAAGCTATAAAAAATAAAAGATCCTCCTTCAGGCCCCACCAAAGCATGAACACATCATCAATAAAACGAGACCAAAGTTTAACATTGGAGTGAAACGGGGAAACCCGCCATAACTGATCTTCATAATGACCCATAAAAAGATTGGCTACAGACGGGGCGAATGTCGCCCCCATAGCCACTCCCGAGATTTGTTGAAATAAATCACCGTCAAACTGAAAATAATTTTGACAAATGGTTAACTGCGTTAATGCCAATAAGAACTGAAGCTGTGACTCTGACACATCTCCTCTGTCTCTCAATGCCCGATCTACCGTCTCAATCGCTTGTGCCTGGGGAATACTAGTATAGAGAGACACCACATCTAGTGTCACCAGTAAGATGTTCGGGTCATTAGCCCACTGAGGGCAGGCTTCTAAAATATGCAAAAAATGAGATGTATCCCTAATGTAAGATGGTATATCCTTTAAAAGGGGCCTAAGAAAGGAATCCAGGAACATAGAAAGCGGCTCTAGTAAAGATCCCTTTGTCGACACTATAGGCCGACCGGGTGGCTGGTCGATGTTTTTATGAATCTTAGGAACTAGATAAAAACGAGCCAATGTAGGATGTGCAACATTGAGAAATTTAAATTCCTTCGAAGAGATTAATTTATCTTCCAAGGCTCGAGTGGTGATTAAAGAGACTTGCTGTTGGAGCTCTATAGTCGGATCATTTTGTAACAATTTATATGATAAATTATCAGAAAGCTGACGCTTAGCCTCTAAAACATACTGATCTCTATTTAAGACCACCACCGCACCTCCCTTATCAGCCCGCTTAATCACAAGATCTGTTCTTTTCATTAAAGCTTGTAAGGCCTGATTTTCCTTCTGTGGTAATGCATAGAAGAACTGCCGATTGGTTTGTTCCAAGATCTCTACGTCTCGTAGAATTAATGCTCGAAACACTCTCAAAGCCGGATGTAATGGGCCAGGGGGGTTCCAAGATGATTTCAATGGAAGGGGCACTCTGCGTGTAGATTCTATTAATGACACATTCTCAGTAGAAGCCGTGGACTCAGAACATGACTCAGCTTGAGCTGCAAAATACATCTTTAAATTCAATTTTCTAATTAAATTTTCAAGATAAATTCGAAACTGAAAAGGGTCATAACGGGTCTCAGGAACAAACGATAAGCCCCGATTTAACAATTGCATCTGATCTTTTGAAAGTGGTTTACCTGAAACATTTACAACTAAATTCTCATTCAATGCCGAAGCTATCACCGCTTGGGGTCTCCCTTCCGTTCGGATTGGCGAGTTTGAACTCCTGGCTTCTTCTTCTTTTTTCGGGTGTCGTCTCCTTCCTCGCAAAAATCCTTGGAGGCACTCGAATCCACAGAACTGCTTTCATCAGATGTGGTGTCAAAAGAAACATGTTTGCGAAAATGTTTCTTTGTCTTCCTTCTTTTAGAGTCCATCCAGGGATAGACATAGCCTATCGTGTAATCATCGTTGTCCTGTTTTAGTTTTTTAATCTTTGCTGATTGTACATCTGTTCGCAAACTATCTAGTTGCTTCTGAAAGTCAGCCATTTTTGATGGAAATTGTTCAACTTTCTCCTTTTCCTTTAATTCTGCTAACAGCTGAGTTTCTTCTTGATGAAACTCCGTCAAGGCTGATTTGGGAAGTATTAATGATCAGTAACATCAGATCGAGCGAGCACTTGTTTAGAATCTGGTTCCAATTAGCTAAGAACTCTGGATTAGACATAAACATACGAGGCTCTTTATACACCCGTAAACCACGGGGTATTTGCTGGCGATTTACATACTCGACCATAGAAAGTCTATGCAGATCCGATTTTATGATCTGTTTTTGTTTCCTCATCCATGTGTCCCACAGCGAATCCAAACTCCCTGTGTCTCCTGAGTCCCAGCATTCGCGGCTTCACAGGAACAGCCGCCAGCGTGAAGGAAAAGGCTCTTCACGCTGGTGGCTGTACAGAGGGAGCCGGGGCCTCGCGCGGGCTTCCCAGGCTCCCTCTAAAGCCTCAGACAGCCGCGGTTTTGGGGGGGGGGGAGGCCAAGGACTGCCTGGGCTGTGATGGGGGGAGGGGACCTAGACTGGAAAAGGGCTAGGAGGGGGGAATTTGACTGGAAATGGTTTGTGATGGGGGGGGGGGGGGACCTGGACCGGAAAAGGGCTATGGGGGGGGGGGACTTGGACTGGAAAGAAATGGGCTGTAATGGGGGGGGGGACCTGGACTGTAAAAGGGCTATGGGGGGGAGGGGACATGGACTGGACATGGGTTTTGATGGGGAGGGGGACCTGGACTGAAAAAGGGCTGGGGGGGGGGGACATGGACTGGAAAAGGGCTAGGGGGGGAGGGGACTTGGACTGGAAATGGGTTGTGATGGGGAGGGGGACCTGGACTGGAAAAGGGCTATGGGGGGGGGGGACCTTGGACTGTAAATGGGCTATGGGGGAGGGAGGGGGAACTTGAACTGTAAATAGGCATTGATTATGGGGACTTGGACAGGAAATGGTTTGTGAAGGGGGGGGGGACCTGGACTGGAAAAGGGCTATGGGGGGCATTGGACTGGAAAGAAATGGGCTGTGATGGGGAGGGGGACCTGGACTGTAAAAGGGATATGTGGGGGGGGACTTGGACTGGAAATGGGTTTTGATGGGGAGGGGGACCTGGACTGGAAAAGGGCTATGGGGGGGGGGGTGGACATGGACTGGAAATGGGTTGTGATGGGGAGGGGGACCTGGACTGGAAAAGGGCTATGGGGGGGGGGGGAATTGGACTGGAAATGGGCTGTGGTGGAGGGAGGGGGAACTTGGACTGGAAATAGGCTGTGATTAGGGGGGCTAGGACTGCAAATGGACTGTGATGGTGGGGGGGGGGGCTAGGACTGCAAATGGGCTGTGATGGTGCGGGGGGACTCGGACTGCAAATGGGATGTGATGGGGACTTGGACTGGAAATGGGCTGTGATTGGGGGGGGGGGCTAGGACTGGAAATGGTCTGTGATGTGAGGGCTAGCACTGGAAATGGGCTGATGAAGAGCTGGAATAGGACTGGAAATGGGCTGATGTGGGGCATGGGAGAATGGGATTAGAAGGGAGTGGATGCTGGGTGGGTCTAGAACTATAAGGGAACTGATTTTGGGGGAGGACTAGAATAGATGGGGAATGAGAATGGAGAGGGGAAAAATATTTTGTGTGGAAGAAAAGTCTATGATGGGCTGGGTATTGGGAGAGTAAGAGGGGCTTGAGAATGGAAGGGTGAAATGTAAACGGATGATAAAGGAATAAGGAAAGAATTGGGGGAAAGAGCAAAAGGGAAACAATCAGTATGTTAAAGCAGAAATAGAGAGAGAATGGAAAACATCTAAAAGAGAAGAAAGGACAAATGGATAGCTCGCAGAAGACACGAAGAAACCAGAAGAAAGTGACTGGAGCAATTGCAACTGAAAATAAAACGCCCAAACAGAAGGTAGAAAAATACTTTTTATTTTGAATTTATTAGCTGGAATATGTCTGGTCTGGGAAGTGTGTATTGATAACATCTTTGCGTTTTTGTTTAGTGCAAAAGGAAATTACTTTATAGTTTTATTTCTCCAGTGTTGTACATTTCATGTTTGGATTTTGGGGTTCCCAATTTAATTATTATCTGACCAAGGAAGTTAGCCTACACGTATCCTCGGTAATTTTTGTGGGTGGGGCTGGGGGCAGGGCAGGGGTTGGACTAGGGGTGGAGAATGGGTGGAGCATGGCGAGCCACAGGTGTCGGGTTTTTCTCGGTGAAAAAGTTGGTAACCCTACTTACACCCCTGTCATTTAAGATTGTGTGTGGGCAAGGTGCAGATGTCCAAGACATCAAAAAGGTTAGATAGAATATGTCACATTCCTCCTCACTTCTCACTTCTATTAGACAACGTTTTGGTGGTGGTGAGAATCGAGGAGGAATGTAACACATTCTATATACCCTTTTGATGTCTAGGACATCTGCACCTTGCCCACTCACAATCTTAAATGACAGAGGTGTAAGGCAGGGGTCTCCAAATCCAGCCCTGGAGGGCCACAAACCAGTCAGGTTGGCAGGATATCTCTAATGCATATATATCTCATGCATATTCATTAGGGCTATCCTGAACACCCGACTGGCCTAGGGGTTCAAGGAGGACTGGTTCAGAACCACTGCCCTAACAGTATTGAGTACCTTAGCAATACCTGCACTGTGCCCAGGACTGGTGTGGCGGCCAGGGCTGCCAACCACCTCTATCTTTGCACAATGCTGAAATAGGTGTGGGAGTGTGTGTATGTCTATCCAGTGTTTTGTGGCTGCCTACACCTTACAGAGGTCACAATGCTTGCACAGTTTCCAGTGTTAGCTGTCAATGTGCATAATGAGGAGCAAGGTATTGCGGATATGGGCTGGACAGGGCAATCTGGGCAAGATGCATCTGCACAGGGCATAGGGCAGAGCTACCCAATTCCAGTCCTGGAGGTCTGCAACCCTGCAGGTTTTTGGGATATCCCTAATGATATGCATGAGATATATATGCATTAGAGATAGCTTGCCAACCTGACTGGATTTTGGCCCTCCAGGGCTGGATTTGGAGACCCCTGCCTTACACCTCTGTCATTTAAGATTGTAAGTGGGCAAGGTGCAGATGTCCAAGACATCAAAAAGGTTAGAATTTGTCACATTCCTCCTTGCTTCTCACCACCACCAAAATATTGTCTATTAGACAACTTTTTGGTGGTGTTGAGAATCTAGGAGGAATGTGACACATTCTATCTACCCTTTTGATGTCTAGAACATCTGTACCTTGCCCACTCACAATCTTAAATGACAGAGGTGTAAGGCAGGAGTCTCCAAATCCAGCCCTGGAGGGCCACAAACCAGTCAGGTTGGCAGGCTATCTCTAATGCATATATATCTCATGCATATCATTAGGGATATCCCGAAAACCTGCAGGGTTGCAGACCTCCAGGACCGGAATTGAGTAGCTCTGGCATAGGGCAATGACTGGGATATTGTAGTGCCGACCACCACCTGCATGGACAGGGTGGCCACAGCATGTCATGCTGGGAGGTCTCTCTCACTCTGACTGAGCTGTAACCATGGCATGTCTAGGTTCCCACATAGTGCTAGGCAGTGTTTTTTCTAGTGATATCTGTGAGTTCTTTTTTTTCTGGGGCTTAATCACTGACGTACTTACTTGGTTTTTGTGCTTATAGCCTACATGTTGGTGCACATAGTTTCTCTGGGAACATGTATTGGCTAGCAGACTGTCTGCAGTTAGCATTTGTATGGCTGGAACACTTTGCAGGGTGCAGACTGACTGTCAGATTGTGGTGGGGGCAGCTGAGCTTTGCCTATTTGCCGGTGCCTTATGTGATAAGTACAGTTCTGCATCACCTGCCATGGACGGTGTCCATTCACCAACTGGACTGGGGTTGCTTGTCCCACAGCCCTTCATCAGGTACCGCTACTGCTGCTATTGCAAAGATGTAGAGCAGGGGTGGGGAACCCTGGTCCTGGAGAGCCGCAGACCAGTCAGGTTTTCGGGATATCCCTAATGAATATGCATGAGATATATATGCATTAGAGATATCCTGCCAACCTGACTGGTTTGTGGCCCTCCAGGGCTGGATTTGGAGACCCCTGCCTTACACCTGTCCGCCAGGGTGCTCAAACAAATCTCCCCTGGGGTGGATACAATAATCAATCAGGCGACACTCTGCTTATTCCATAATAAAATAATTTATTTGGGCAAAAACAAAAAGTAAGGAAGTTACAAGCAAAGCTATAAACAGTCTGCCTGATGCGGACAGAGTTCTCTGGCTCTGAATAATAGTGAAAGAGAAGGCTGTCCCGCCCACACTCGGCCGTTACCTCTGTTATATACTCCTCTGCAGCAAATAGTTCCAGAACATTCTGCATATATTTGCAGGCTCTACCCTGGGACCCTCCCCATTATCAGGTTTCTGTCTTGAGGCCCTTCACTCAGTATCATATAACTAAATGTGCTGTGCTTCTTATCAGATAGGCCGTTCCCTGCTGGGCTGCTCGGTCTGGGCTGCTTGGTCCCCGCCCTGCATCTTCTTCTTTGTTTCACTGTAGTTTCGCTTGGGTGATTTTCGCTTCAAGCACAAGTTAGAATCTTCAAGGCTCAGTTCTGCAAACTTTTTCATCAACCTTATATTAGGCTGGCATCTGCTCCATTCTGTAAGTCCATTCTCTGCACACTCCTGTCCAGAGTCTGGTATCCTACATGTTTCAGCAGGGATTATACATGTTGTCAATCACAGCCCACATGCAGTTCTTCTGTGCCATTTAGAAGTTAGTCAGCTCTTTGGGATAGGATCATAACTTTCAACATCATTATCAAAGTAAGCCAAATTAAGTAAGCCAAATTAGTCCTTAACCCCGTCCTTAACCCCTACACACCTCTGTCATTTAAGATTGTGAGTGGGCAAGGTGCAGATGTCCTAGACATCGAAAGGGTATATAGAATGTGTCACATTCCTCCTCGATTCTCACCACCACCAAAAAGTTGTCTAATAGACAATATTTTGGTGGTGGTGAGAAGTGAGGAGGAATGTGATACATTCTATATACCCTTTTGATGTCTAGGACATCTGCACCTTGCCCACTCACAATCTTAAATGACAGAGGTGTAAGACAGGGGTCTCCAAATCCAGCCCTGGAGGGCCACAAACCAGTCAGGTTGGCAGGATATCTCTAATGCTTATATATCTCATGCATATTCATTAGGGATATCCCGAAAACCTGACTGGTCTGCGGCTCTCCAGGACCAGGGTTCCCCACCCCTGATGTAGAGTGTGGGTTTGTTGGGGGCAGATCCTGTCCACCACCTCGACCCAGAGAGTATGATACGTGGTACAACTTAATTCACATGTGAATCCAGACACACCCCTGCTCATTCAACACATGACTATGACAAAAACACTGGATATGCACTATTCCAGGTACATCATAGCCCACAAGGGCTAGATGTCATTGGAGAATGCAGATGAACAAAGAATTAGCCTAGGTGTGCCTGCAAAAAATATCTGTCACATACTAGCACTGATGAGGATCTGCAGCAAAGGCTATTTCAGTCAACTCGGGTACTGCGGACCTGGTGCTGGGCGACCCACCTCACCCTCAGGGTGAGCACAGGTACTGCACAATGTCACGGTCTGTAGCTACTCTGTGCCAGTAACACACACAGTCAGTTCCCCCTACCAGGCTGAGGTGCTGTGGAGACGCATACTCCATCCTGTGATCAGATGTAGACTGCTGTTGTGCATGTGCAGTGCATCATGGGTATTCGTGGGTTTATCCTATCTCAGTAACCACAGCACAGTTTGTGTGGTGACCTGCAGTCTTTCTGTAGCCAGCCAGTGCTATGATAAAAGCTGTAGAGTTGTAGCCCACTGGTTAATGCAACGACTACTAAGGCAGAGGTCATGAGTTTGATCCCATGGTGGTGTTATTTAATGAGGCATTTCCTTTTAATTCCTGTAACAGTCAGACACATCTCTACAATCTGTGTTGCCTGTCAAAAACACCCTTACCTCAGTGCCATAACCTATAGGGCACATTATAAAGTGCCTTGTGAGCCAGGGCACTGTATAGGGCACATTATAAGGTGCCTTGATGGACAGGGCACTTTATACTGTGCCCTATGGGGTGCCCTATGAGGCATCTTAGCTTACGCCACTGAGGTGAGGGTGTTTTTGCTGGCAGCACAGATTGTAGAGATGTGTCTGAGTGGTACAGACATGAAAGGGATTGCTTTGAACAGCCTTATTAGATGAGACCTCTGAGGGATTGAACCCATGACTTCTGGTTCAGCTGTCATTGCATTAACCAGTGGGCTACACCTCTATAACTTACCATGCAGCGCTGGCATGAAATTAAGGTTACCGCGCATTAACGAGCCAAGGTGCCCTCTATCGCGTGTTAATCGGCCATTCCTACTTCAACGCCGGTACGCCCACTTTCTTATATGGCATTGCTCACATTAACGCTACACCTAGCACCGGTAACATTAGCACGATTTAGTAAACATACCCCTTACTGTATTGTTAAATGTGCCAATAGATATCCAAATAAATGGATGACAGGATGGGTATTTGTGCTTATGGTGCTGTCTGTACAAATTTAGTCAGATAGTTCTGACCTGACCCAGTGCTTTCTCTCTCTGACTGAATCAGTGCAGATAGCAATGTTACTTGCATTGATTTAACCCAGTAAAGGGGAGGTGGATTTTCAACAGATGGGATTTATCTTGCAATAAATCTAAGGCCCGATATTCAAAGGCATTTAGACAGTTTGCAGAGCTGTTAACCATTTGTAAATGCCCCTAAGCAGGATATTTAGCAGTACTAATACAGTTAGTGCTGCTGAATATTCCAGAGTAATGCCGCTATACACCCTGATGCTAACCACTTAGCATCGGGTCATGTTGAAGGTATTCTGGGGGCAGTACCCAGGGATAACCATGCAGTGGTGATATTCAGCCGCTGCCCGGTTATCCCTCAGCGATGAAAGTTAGGTATAGCAAAAGCTGTGCCAACTTTTGCCACCGGAGCTAACTAGCCTGCAGCTCAATATTTCCACTGCGTGTTTAGCTTCTGCGCCATGTGCGTCTGTGTAGTGACCCCAGATATTCAGTGCTGGTGGTCGGATATGGCTCTGGATTGAATATCTGGGGTTAAAGTTCGGTGGTGACAGCTTTGCACCTTAGAGGAGCATAACCATTGTAAATGAGTATCGGGCCCCTAGTTTTTAATTATCAACCCTATAAAGAAAAAGACCAGAGTCTGCCCAATTGCCAAACTTCTACTTTGGGTAGATGAGCATACACATTTTTTATACACAACGTACCTCAACTAAGGAAACTGGATGCAGCTGATGCCTTTTCTCAGAAGTTCAAGGCATGTTATATTCAGTACAGTAGGTAACGTATAGTCCTTGCAGAAGAAAGAGGACTAAACCTTCTGTTAAAACAAAACAAAAAAAATGCATTCACTGAAATACATTCAAGCCTTTTATCCTTGTTAACCCTCAGACATGAATATAGGCTGGTATACATCAAGGCTGGAGCGTGGCTGCAGCTGTAGAACTCACCCTTTCCTATGAGAGCACTCTGTGCACTTGGAAAAAAGGGTGTGCTTACAGGAAAATTGGAAAACTATGAGAAATCACATTATTGTATTCTCAGCACAATGAAAAAAAATCACTCACCTTCTTTTATTTTAAGACCATGACTAACAGTGCCCATGTAAAAGTCACTTTTAAAGAAGAAATGCAGTTTTTCTCATAGAGGATCGCAGTGCTCTAAAATTACAAATTACTTTGGAATTTTCTAACAGCTAGAATGGCATCTGTAATATGCATGTTGTCTAACTGTAATCTCACCTTAATTTTCCTTATACTGTATGAACGTTCAATAAAACTGTAAATACTGCATGTGCTATGATGTCATCTATGGGGCATGTTTACTAAACCTTCTTAATGTGCACTCTGTGACGTTACCGCGTGCTAAGGTACCTTAACACGCGTTAAAGTCGCTTTAGCGGGCACAGAAGTACCTTAGCGCGCGCTAATGCGCGCTAACGCGCGCAGCGGCGCAAACGAGCGCTGAAGGCGGAGAAAGGCTCCCGGAGGGCGGAGGAAGGCTCCCCAGGGGCGGAGAGAAGGGGTCAATGGGTGGAGAGTGGGAGGGGAGAGGCTCCCCGCACACTAATGATGTGAAATCCGAGGCTCAAAACTAATGCCAGTGAAACCCTGGCGTTAGAGATGATTTAAAGGGAAGAGAAACCATTTCTGTCAGCAATGTACAGCAAAACCAGGGAAACCTACAAAAAAGTGATAAGTGTGATACATGTGCACGGAACAAAAGGGCAAAGAAACAGTGAAAATGAACAGAAGAAAATGGAAAAATAAAATAACCAAGCTGGGCAATAGTGATCTCAATGGGAAACATCAAAAAACACTCCCAAGAAAGCACCAAAAAAAGGATATGAAGTCTGGAAGAGTCCATGCTCCGTCCCCATACAAGGTGAATGAGCCCACAGTGAAATTGTGCTGTGCAGGGTTTTCCTCTCCATCGGACAGGTTTCCTATGGCGTGCACATGTGCGGCAACAGCAGGGCGGGCATGTCGGAATGGCCAACTGGACAGATGCTTGAAAATGGGATACAGAGGGCTGCAGGCGGCACATGCTGTGATGCAGCTGGGGCACAGTGCGGACTAGGCAGATGCCTAGGTGGCACTTAGGAATGCTGAAACTGTACAGCAGCCAGACAGCAACTAATGAAGGCCCAACATGGGCACGAGTGTGTTTATCACAGTGTCACAGGGGATAGTACCCAGCAGGTACCTCCAAGGGCACAGAACATTGGCAGGCGGTGTTGGGGGAGGGGAAGCATGGATGTCTATGCAGGCACCCCTACCCCAGAGCACGCACCATAGGCAGCTGCCTGCCTGCACACTGGATGCCCTGAGACTGCGCACCACCAGCACCACCAGCCGAAGGGCATGTCAGCATGGTGGCAGAGGGGTACTGGTGGTGGAGGGGGGCAATGACAGCTGCCCAGAGCAGACCATGGCCTAGCCCTGTGTAGGTGGGTGCCATGCACTGCAACAGGCAGGCCCTGCCGTACGAACAGTCATGGTATCACCAGGGAATGCACTGTCTCTATAGCAACACGGTGGTGCAGTGCACACAACCAGTGTGTTCAGAGGCAGAAGGTCACAGGTTCAAGTCCCAGCTGTGGTTCCTGCCAACCCAATTCCCATATTTTAGCCACTACTAAAATGTGCTAATACAGACAGAAATTTTATTGCAGATGACGTAAACATGCCCAAAACACCTACATTTTACCCTAGAGAGCACAGACACCATAAACAGGCGCATTACCTAGAGCAGAGTCTCCCAAATGCAGTCCTGGAGGGCCAAACATCATTCAGGTTCTATGCTGCCTCTAATAAAGATGCCTGTGCTGCATTTCTATGCGCCGTCCCCATGGTATGCAGATGTATCTCATGCATATTCATGAGGGACAGCATGAAAACCCGAACAGTGTTTGGCACACCAGGACTGGAGTTGGGAACCTCTGCCGTAAAGCAGCAGCCAACAGGGGCAGACACACCCGCACCCACAGGTTCCATTATCCAATACCTCCTGGAGAGGCAGGCCATTGGGCCCTGCGTGCATCTCCCAATACTAGCACTTGCATACCTTAGCAATGCCACCCTAAACCTGGGAATACGGTACACAGCTATCAAAAGGTTGCTATGATTACTGGCAGATAGCAATTCCGAGGTTAAGTACAATTTTCTGATTGAGCTGCATCATGGCAACCTTTCTGATGTCTGTGGAGTGTGCCTCAGGTCTGGTGTCTGAGAGAGTGACCCCAACAGTATTGCATACCATAGCCATGCCTGCACTGTGCCCAGGACTGGTGTGCTGCCCAGGGCTGCCAAACACCTCTATAGTTGCACAATGCTGGCATAGGTGTGGGGAGTGTGTGTCTGTTTATCCAGTGTGTGGTGGCTGCCAACATCCTCCACAGCCCACACTGCTAGCACTGTTGCCAGTATTGGCCTGCCAATGTGCATAATGAGGAGCAAGGTACTCTGGGAATAGCCTGGATAGTGTGGCCTGGCCTGGCCGCATCTACACAGGGCATAGGGCAATGGCTTGGACATTGTAGTGCCCGGCCACCACCTGCACAGACAGGGTGGCCACAGCATGTCCTGCTGGGAGATCACTCTCACCCTGACTGAGCAGTGACCACGGCCTGGCTAGGTTCCCCTATAGTGCTATATAGTATTTTTCTCATGTGATATTTATGGGTCCCTTTTGGGACCCAATCACTGACTTATCTGCTTGGTGTGTATGCTGATATCCCAGTTCTGGGTACATGCATTTTCTCCAGGACCATGCACTATGGACTAGCTAGCAGACTGTCTGCAGCTAGTATGTATCTTGCTGGAGCACCTTGCAGGGTGCAGCGGATGGAGGCTTGCTGCTGGAGAATGTCAGATAGTGGTGGGGGGCAGCTGAGCCTTTCCAGGCCTACTGTCTGTCTGCTATTGCCTTATGGATGTGTACAGCTCTGCATTGCCTGCCCTGTGGGGTGTCTGTTCCCTAGCAGGACTGGAGTTGATGGTCCTCTCTACTGTTACCATTGCAGGGAGGTAGAATGTGGATCTATTGGTGGGTGATCCTGTTTCCCACCCTGAGCCCCAGAGGGTTGGTTGTGTGGTGGTACATAATCCACCTATGGGTCCAAACACCCAAGTTTCCAGACACATACCAATCATCTAGCATTTTATAATACAGGTCCTGGACCTAAGCTAATTTTAACTTCTATGTTACTTCCCATATTTTCCTACTGCCACAGGTCAATCCAACTGTTCCACCTGTTCTGGGCTTAATTTAGGAATCCACAGGTTTGCAAAGAATTTTTGCTATCTTCTAAACTTGTTTTTTTCCTATTCAATTTTTGATAATATTCTACAAATTTTTGTGCAATTTTGTCTGCCGTTGTATGTACTCAGCCTTATGTGTCTTTAATTTTGGAGTGGAGGAGTGGCCTAGTGGTTGGGACAAGGTACTGAAGGTCAGGGGTTCAAATCCCACTAGAATACAGCAACCTCAGGCCAGAAGGACTGGGGTTTCTAGTCCCACAGGTGCTCCTTGTGGTCTCAGGCAAACAACTTAACCCTCCATAGCCAATGTTCCCTGTAAAATAGTTATCTCCAAGTTATAATGCCCTGTTCAATGTAATTTCAGTCTGTTCAATGTAAACCACACTGATGCAGAATAGCGCAGTATATAAGAGAATATAAATAAATTTTCAAAACTATTTGTCTCAAGTTGTGTGGCTTGGCCAATTTGCCCAGCAGTTTGTCTTTTTTATTATCCCACCTATACAAGTTATATTTATAAAGCTGAATGTTACCCATAGCCCTCTGCTGTAAGAGTTCATCTACTCGGGGAGGGAGTAGGGGCGGATTCTATGATGAGGCAGAGTAAAGCGGCTGCCTCAGATGGCAAATTTTAGGAGTGGCAAAAATTCCCCATCCAAAACAGGCCAATGGCAGCCGCCCCATGCGGAAAAAAAAAGAAAAAAGCTTGGGTCTTTGTGACTCTGCACTTGAAAGGCCTACGTACAAATGCCCATCACTTCCATGTGTCAGAAGGGGCAGGAGTAGTATAATGGGTACACTACTCATCAAACTGATTGACAGGTGAGATAAGGATGACAGGAGCCAATCAGTGTTCACTTCCAGTGTATGTCCCACCTTAGGCTATGCCCCCTCCCATAGAAGTGAATGGTGCATTAGCCCCGCCTACTCCCACCCCCAGGCGTGGCCACCGCCTCCACTGACACGCCCCCCTGTCCCCACCCCCAAGGATGTCATCATCCAATCAGCATCCACTTCCGGGTTTGTGCCACACCCACGCCCCGCCCCCACAATATTGGCATTAGCCAATCAGCACCCACTTCCGGGTTTGTGCCCCACCCACAGCCTCCCACCCTCAACCACGCCCCTGCCTACATCATCGGAAATGACATCACTGGAAACAGGGTGTCATCAGAAATGGACTGTCCCTTTTTGCTGACATCACTGGAAACAGGGTGTCATCAGAAAAGGGCCGTGTCCTTTTCCGATGACCTCAGCGGAAGCAGAGTGACTGACTCCGGAAATGTGTTTTGCTTCTGGTTAATGCTTACATCTGCAAAAAGCAGGAACCCTGGAAAACAAAAAATGCTTTTCTCTCTCCCACTGCCCAAGTTCTTTTTTCTCACAAAAGATTCTTAGCACAGGGCTTTTCACAGAGGCACAGACAGGGTAGAAGCTTTTCTTTACAAATGCTAAACCTCAATTAACACATCTTTTGTTAGAGAAACCAGTGCTGTCCATGTGATAGAATTTTGCTTTTAAGACCACATGGTTAGACACAAGTATTCTGGCAAACACAGAAATACAGAGAGAGAGACCTGAGTTCAAATCCCCCTAATACAGCTATTTTTTGGAGAGAGAGAGCTGAGTTCAAACACAGCCACAGCTATTTTTAGTGACTTTGAAAAAACCAATACAGAGAGACAAGTCTGAACATGCCTCTCTAGGGTGTGGTAACACGTGATTGGTTGAAACAAGAGGTCTGTTCTGAGCATGCTCCAGGTGTTCTGAGCATGCTCCTGGTGTAAGGCTGTGTGTCCTGTGTAAGGGGAACATTTTAACACAGAGATTCAAAAAGAAAAAATGGCTCTTTTTGGAACACCAAGCAGAATTTCCAGCAGGGCACACAACATTAATTTGGTCAGATATTATTCGATTCTCAAGAACCCTGCGATTCTGACACCGAAATTGACTTAACAACTGATAACACAATGGATCCAGAGGATATAGAATTATATTATGCCGCTGCAAATGTAGAAACAAACTGTTTATTGGAAGAACTAGGATCAGCAGAGGTAAGAGAAGTTTTTTTGTACAAAAGTGTTGTAACAAATCTCCGGTGCTACAAGAGCAAGAGGACATACAGGCAACCAATCTACGCTGTTTGTGCTTTCTCCGTACATATCAAAGGGAGGCATTTGATGTCATAGCCAGCCAAAGGGACTACAGAAAACCTGATGAAATAAACACATTTAAATCTGTTATACAAACAACGGTGGCCTGTATTATCAAGAAATGCTGGCAGGCCGTTATGTAGCAGCTGATAAGCTTGCAATAAATAATACCAGGAGTCAGTTCAAAGATCCAAGCCAATTTATTGTGCACATGGCTCAGTTAGTCAAAGCTTCAAAAAGGACTGAGCAAAGTTCTTACAGAAACATATTCATTTATACATTTTTCTTCAGCTTGATATATGCAGACTTTCTATTGGTTCCAACGCCCCCTGCACTTGTCCAATCAGAGATCCTTTCTGGGCCTAGCTCCCTGCACCCCCTTCCCGGACTGTTCTAACAAAGGTGCAGTTTCTAGGCAATGATACTATCCTGCTCTGAGGTCTTTTCTAGCTCTAGGAATACATGTATTGAAACATTTATATCATCAGAACACAAAAGAATAATGGAAGATTTATGCACTCATGAAAACTTCTTATTAAGCAATTTTAAAACAGCTTTCTCAACCTTTAACAGACTTTGGTTCTTTCTCTTAGATGGGGGTTGGGTTCAGGGTCTAACTTACAGGCCTTCCATATTTGCAGACTATTATAGGCCATAGCCTGCCACATTCTCCCCTTTGATTATTCTCATCCGCAAGTGAGAAAGGGTGAGAATTAAATCACATATTATACTTGCGTAAAAGCATCATTTTGGGGTATAGGGTAATATTGCCACATAGCTAATACTTTTCATAGCTGCCTTCCTTTCTACAATGCTATCAATGGCTGCTGACTTTACTCGACTGTGATGAATCCAGGGTTCGAGTTCTGCAACTTTAACTGCTGTTGGGGTTAATAAGATGACAACATAAGGTCCCTTCCAATGCGGTGCCAACGGTGTCTTTCTCCACAGTTTTTAGTTTGCTTCTCTCTGATCAGAGAGGAGCAGTGCTTTTTACAGTGCTCTGCTAGAAAAGTGGATTTTGCCTCCTGAGACACCTTGCTGTGAGTTCTAGCTGTTTATTTAACTATTTATTGTTTGTCTAACTGTTTATTTAATTATTTATTGTTTGTCTTAGTGGTGTGCTAGTTCAGCTTTCTCAGCTGTAATTTACCTTGCCTCTCTCAACTAACTGGGCTTTGTGTGGTAGCCAGGTTAACTGTTCATTTTAAATTAAATCTCTCTCCCCAGACCCTGCTGTGTGTTTAAACTTTTTTCCTGCCCTAGCCTGCTTGAGTGAATCCTCCCCTCCCCCCCCTTGCTGAGGTATTGTGTAGCCTTCTTCCTGTTTTCTCCACGTGTGCATAGTCTGTTTTTGGTTTGCTTCTCTCTGATCAGAGAGGAGCAGTGCTTTTTACAGTGCTCTGCTAGAAAAGTGGATTTTGCCTCCTGAGACACCTTGCTGTGAGTTCTAGCTGTTTATTTAACTATTTATTGTTTGTCTAACTGTTTATTTAATTATTTATTGTTTGTCTTAGTGGTGTGCTAGTTCAGCTTTCTCAGCTGTAATTTACCTTGCCTCTCTCAACTAACTGGGCTTTGTGTGGTAGCCAGGTTAACTGTTCATTTTAAATTAAATCTCTCTCCCCAGACCCTGCTGTGTGTTTAAACGTTTTTCCTGCCCTAGCCTGCTTGAGTGAATCCTCCCCTCCCCCCCCTTGCTGAGGTATTGTGTAGCCTTCTTCCTGTTTTCTCCACGTGTGCATAGTCTGTTTTTAGTTTGCTTCTCTCTGATCAGAGAGGAGCAGTGCTTTTTACAGTGCTCTGCTAGAAAAGTGGATTTTGCCTCCTGAGACACCTTGCTGTGAGTTCTAGCTGTTTATTTAACTATTTATTGCTTGTCTAACTGTTTATTTAATTATATATTGTTTGTCTTAGTGGTGTGCTAGTTCAGCTTTCTCAGCTGTAATTTACCTTGCCTCTCTCAACTAACTGGGCTTTTTGTGGTACCCCCCTCCCCCCTGCCCCCCTCCCCCCTGCTGAGGGTTCAGGACAGGGTACCTTGTAACTGCCCTCTTTAATAGGACTTATCTCCCTCCCTCCCTCCCCAGCACCCACCCACCCCTGGGGTAATTGTAGTTTTATAGGTACTTGCACATCTTAGAGGAAAGGGGCTGCTCTCAGGTGCAGCTCGTTATCCACATCAGTCACACACAGAGGACCTGAGATTAATTAATTAATTAAGCTTTAGGTACACAAGGTGTATTAGGGGTATTAGATACACTTTTATTGGTATAAGCATCTACACCAATCCTTATTATATACAGAATTTAAAAGATCTAAACACAAGCTTTAAACTAAGATGCAGACAGAAGTCCAGCAACGAGATGGGGGTTCTCCGGTCTTTTGCATTGAGTGTCACATGTATGATTTTCTCCCAGCTGGTGAGAGGTCTTACGTATGCACTAAGTGCAAAGAACTCTTTGCTCTCAGGGAATGAGTCCGTTCTCTAGAGGCTAGAGTAGCAGACCTGGAAGACATAAGAAAGACAGAGAAGTACATGGACGTGACCTACAGGGATATAGTCCTGAAGTCCCACCTCCAGTCTGGCAGCATCCCTGTTGCCATGGAGGAGAGAGGTCACGTGACAGGAGAGCATCACCCTGGTGTGGCAGGAAGTGATCCTGTAACTAGGACCTGTCCTCCAGGTGATGTAAAACCCTCTCGCACCGAGGGCGTTTCTCCAGGGCCATGTGCCCATGAGGGGAGGGTCAGGACAGCTGTTATAGTCGGTGATTCAATCATCAGGAATGTAGATAGCTGGGTGGCTGGTGGACGTGAGGATCGCCTGGTAACATGCCTGCCTGGTGCGAAGGTAGTGGACCTCACGCACCGCCTAGATAGGATCGTAGATAGTGCTGGGGAGGAGTCTGCTGTCTTGGTACATGTTGGTACCAATGACATAGGAAAATGTGGTAGGGAAGTTCTGGAGGCTAAATTTAAGCTTTTAGGTAGGAAGTTGAAATCCAGAACTTCCAGGATAGTGTTCTCCGAAATGCTTCCTGTTCCACATGCAGGACCCAAAAGACAGGCAGAGCTCCGGAGTCTCAATGCGTGGATGAGACAATGGTACAAGGATGAGGGTTTTGGATTTGTTAGGAACTGGGGAACATTCTGGGGAAAGGGGGGGCTCTTCCGAAGGGATGGGCTTCACCTTAATCAGGATGGGACCAGACTGCTGGCATTAACCTTTAAAAAAGAGATAGAGAAGCTTTTAAACTAGGAAATAGGGGAAAGCCGAAGTCACCCAGGAGCGCATGGTTCGGACAAAGGTATCCTTGAAGGATACTACCAAAAGCAGTGAGGTTCCAAAAGGGAGTATAGTAGCCCAAATGCCCTTGAGTAAGGAGCAGACAGAGCATAAAGATTCCAAATTACCCCTGCCTACCAATAGCCAGATTAATATGAATAAAATACAGTCTCTAAAATGCTTGTATGCCAATGCTAGAAGTCTAAACAATAAGATGGGAGAGTTAGAATATATAGCACTAAATGAGAGGTTAGATATGATTGCACTCTCAGAGACATGGTGGAAGGAGGATAACCAGTGGGACACTGTGATAC
Source organism: Ichthyophis bannanicus (assembly GCA_033557465.1). NCBI lineage: Eukaryota > Metazoa > Chordata > Amphibia > Gymnophiona > Ichthyophiidae > Ichthyophis > Ichthyophis bannanicus. The sequence continues at coordinate 1,253,641,068 of CM066033.1, forward strand.
CTGGATACAAACTATATCGTAATGATAGAGCTGACCAAATTGGTGGAGGGGTTGCGCTCTATGTTAGAGAGGGCATTGAGTCAGAAAGGATTAAAGTTTTGCAGGGAACAAAATTTGCTGTAGAATCTCTATGGATTGAAATTCCATTTATGAAGGGGAAGGTGATGGCAGTGGGAGTATACTATCGACCGCCTGGCCAGAATGAACAAATGGATGATGAAATGCTCAAAGAAATCAAGGAAGTTAACAAAAGTCACAACAGAGTAGTAATAATGGGTGATTTCAATTACCCCGGTATCGACTGGGTCAGTGTCACGGCAGGACAAGCTAAAGAGATAAAGTTTCTAGATGGAATAAATGACTGCTTCTTGGAGCAGCTGGTTCATGAACCGACCAGAGGGGAAGCCATACTGGACCTAATCCTTAGTGGAACGCCAGATCTGGTGCAAGAAATAAGGGTGTTGGGACCACTTGGCAATAGTGATCATAGTATGATCATGTTTGATTTAATTAGTGGAGGACAGATAGTAAAGGAATCCACAGTATTACCTTTTAACTTTCAAAAGGGAGACTATGATAGAATGAGGAATATATTTAGGAAAAAACTAAAAGGAGCGGTTCCAAAGGTTAAAGACTTACAGCAAGCTTGGGTGTTATTTAAAAATACTATCCTCGAAGCCCAGACCAGCTGTATTCCACGCATTAAGAAGAGTGGAAGAAAGTCCAAAAAACTGCCAGCATGGTTTAAAGGTGAGGTCAGAGAGGCTGTTGCTGCCAAAAAAGCAACCTTCAGGAAATGGAAAAAAAGAGCCAAATGATGAAAACTGGAAACAGCACAAGCACTGGCAAGTTAAATGCAAAGCATTGATAAGGCAGGCAAAGCGGGAATTTGAGAAGAAACTTGCTACGGAAGCAAAAACACGAAATAAAGACTTTTTCAAGTACATTCGTAGCAAAAGGCCTGTGAGAGAGTCAATTGGACCATTAGATGATAGAGGGGTAAAAGGGGCAGTAAGAGGAGACAAGGCTATAGCGGAGAGATTGAATGAATTCTTTGCTTCGGTCTTTACTGAGGAAGATGTAGGGATGTTACCCAAGACTGAAGTGGTATTTAAGGGTGATACTGCAGAGGAATTGAGAGAAATATCGCTACACCGGGAAGATATATTACAACTATTTGATAAACTGAATAGTAGCAAATCACCTGGACCAGATGGTATACATCCCAGAGTGTTGAAAGAACTGAAATATGAGATTGCAGACCTGCTATTGGTAATCTGTGAACTTTCATTAAAATCATCTGTAATACCTGAAGATTGGAGGGTCGCCAACGTAACACCAATTTTTAAAAAGGGTTCCAGGGGTGACCCAGGAAATTACAGACCGGTGAGCCTGACGTCAGTACCAGGGAAAATGGTAGAAACCATCATAAAGAACAAAATTACACAGCATGTAGATAGTCATGGCCTAATGGGAGACAGCCAACATGGCTTTAGACAAGGAAGATCTTATCTTAATAATCTGATATGTTTCTTTGAAGGTGTGCATAAACAGGTAGACAAAGGTGAGTCGGTTGATATAGTGTATCTGGATTTCCAGAAAGCTTTTGACAAGGTCCCCCATCAGAGACTTTTGGCGAAGCTAAAAAGTCATGGGATAGGAGGCAGTGTACTATTGTGGATCGGGAACTGGTTAAAAGATAGAAAGCAGAGGGTAGGGCTAAATGGCCAATATTCCCAATGGAAAAAAGTGAATAGTGGAGTACCCCAGGGATCTGTACTGGGTCCGCTACTTTTTGACATATTCATAAATGACCTGGAAAAGGGAATAACTAGTGAGGTTATCAAATTTGCAGATGACACAAAACTGTTTAAAGTTGTTAAAACCCAAGAGGATTGTGGAAAACTGCAGGAGGATCTGGATAAATTGGAAGACTGGGCATCCAAATGGCAGATGAAATTTAATGTGGACAAATGCAAAGTTATGCACCTAGGAAAGAACAACCCACACTATTGTTACACGATGCAAGGTTCCACATTAGAAACCACCACCCAGGAAAAGGATTTAGGAGTCATCGTGGATAACATGTTAAAACCCTCCACCCAGTGTGCAGCGGCGGCCAAGAAAGCAAATAGAATGCTAGGTATCATAAGGAAAGGGATGGAGAATAAAACAAAGGATATTATAATGCCTCTGTATCGTTCCATGGTACGACCGCACCTTGAATATTGTGTGCAATTCTGGTCACCTATGAAGAGAGGCTAAAAAGGTTAGGGCTCTTTAGCCTGGAAAAGAGACGGCTGAGGGGAGATATGATAGAGGTCTATAAATTAATGAATGGAGTGGAACGGATAAACGTGGATCAATTGTTTACGCTATCAGAATATAGAAAGACTAGGGGACATGTAATGAAGCTACAGGGTAAACTATTTAAGACAAATAAGAGAAAATATTTTTTCACTCAACGTGTAATCAAACTCTGGAATCTGTTACCGGAGGATGTAGTAAGGGCTGTTAGTATAGCTGGGTTTAAAAAAGGTTTGGACAAGTTCCTGGAGGAAAGGTCCATAAACCACTATTAAAAAGGGACCCAGGATATCAATGCTTGACCCAGTACAAGCATTGTGGAACCTGTGTCTTTTGGGGATATTGCTAGGTACGTATGACCTAGATTGGCCACTCTTGGAAACAGGATACTGGGTTTGATGGACCTCGGTCTGACCCAGTATGGCATGTCTTATGTTCTTATGTACTCTTTGATCCACACCGAGACTCCAGGCTTGAGAGGATGCAGGGGTTCTGTTAGATGGATGGGCAGCTGATCTTGTACCCACGTATGAAGACTCTGCAAAGCAGAACTTAAACCCAATAGTTCTTGTCTAGTAATTTCAGATCCAATCTGTTTCATATCTCCCTTTATTCCTTGTACAATAGGCGGGGGTCACCCATACAGAATCTCAAAAGGGGAAACTCCTAAAGACTTAGTAGGGGCTAAGTATATCCTAAGAAGGGCTATAGGAAGAACCTGGGTCCACTTCAGGTGAACTTCTTGGCAAAGTTTGGACAACTGAGATTTCAGGGTTCTATTCATACATTCTACTTTTCCTAAATTCTGAGATCTGTAGGCAGTATGCATCTGATAATGTCAATATCTCGGGGCCATACTTAATGGACTTGCTTCCTGAAATTATCAACCCTCATTCTTTGTACAGGGCCCCATGTGCATGCAAGGTTGTAAGGGCATACTTGGAATCTGTGTACACATTGAGACAGAGCCCTTTTCCTATTGTCAGTGCTCTAGTGAGAGCTATCAGTTCAGCTTTCTGTGCTGAAGTTCCTGGGGCCAGAACTGTGGACTCAACCACCAGATCAAGGGTCACCACTGCATACCTGGCACAACAATGTCCATTAATGATGACAAGACTGCTTCCATCTACAAAGAAAGTCCGTTCAGGGTTCTCCAAAGGAACATCAGTCAAATCCAGGCGACTTGAGAATACAGTGTCCATAATTTCTAAACAGTCATGATCAGGGGGAACAGGACCAACTGGTAACAGCGTAGCAGGATTCAAAGCTTGACTGACCATCAATTGCAATCGAGGATTCTCACACAGCATACTCTGATACTTCAACATTTGTGAATTTGTGAGCCAGAAACTTCCTTTGTGTTTCATAATGGTCAGAACAGAGTGTGGTACAGTAACTTGAAGATTCTGTCTCAAAGTGAGCTTGTCTGCTTTGCTCACTAGGAGGGCTATAGCTGCAACAGCTCTCAAACAAGGGGGCCAACCCCTTGCTACCACATCCAACTGTTTTGACAGATAGGCTACAGGCCATTGCCAAGATCCAAGAGATTGAGTCAACACTCCTAGAACATTTCCTTGTGACTCATGGACATAGAGACTGAAAGGTTTTCTGGACATCTGGTAGACCCAGAGCTGGTGATAACATCAGAGCGGTTTTCAAAGATCAAAAGGCTGCATCCTGTTCAAGTCCCCATTCCAATGGAGACTTTTCCATTCCTTTGGTAGCTTGATACAATGGTTTTGCTAGCAGCGCAAAATTGGGGATCCATATACGACAGTACCCTGCGGCACCCAAGAAGGCTCTCACTTGCCTCCTGGTGGTTGGAGTAGGAATACTGCATACAGCTTCTTTGCATTCTGGTCCCAGGCGTCGAATTCCACTGGACAACTGGAATCCCAGATATTTAACTTGTTTGACATAATTGCGCCTTGGCTCTTGAGACTTTGTATCCAGCCTCATTTAAAAAGGTGCAAGAGTTCACTGGTAGCTTGTAGACATTCACTTTCTGAATTTGTGGCTATGAGCAAGTTGTCCACATACTGAAGAAGAACCCTTCGTCCTGGGTTCACATAGTAGCTTGAAAGATCCTGATTTAAAACATCACTGAAGAGAGTAGGTGAATTCTTAAATCTTTGGGGTAATCGAGTCCAGGTAAGCTGACCCCGCCTTCCTGTTGTGGGGTCTTGCCATTCAAAAGCAAACAAAAGTTGACTGGTGGGGGCTAAGCGTATACAGAAGAAGGCCTCTTTCAGATCCAGGACAGTCGGGGAAGAGGATACTGCTTCACATGCACTGGTTCTGCTCCTGGCTTGAGGGTGACAATGACAAGGGCTATGTTCTTCGCTAGGCCAGGTGGATTATCTTCTGCCCATACTTCAGGCAGGGCTATAAGGTTGGTGGGTATACAGGAACTAGCTGGCTTGGTTGGAGATACGCTGTAAAACCGCCATTCTTCTTCTCGGGGAACAGTCAGCACCATCAATCCAGCTGGCTTTGGGTTCACAGTCATTTACATTTCTCCCCCTTCAGCAAAGGATATCTGTGCCTGGAGCTTTTGCAAGCATATCTCGGCCCAAAAGTGGAATAGGGCATTCAGGCATATACAGGAACTGGTGCGTTATTTTCTGTCCCCCTAGTTCACACATGCGGTTCTGCAGGAAAGGCTTTGTGGCCTTAGCCCCAGTAGCTCTGACAATGGTGATGCATCGAGAAGACAAAGGGGCAACTGGCTTTAGTATTCTGCTCCTGTATCCCCCATAAAGTCCATATATTGGTCCCCTATTTTCAGACTGACCATAGGCTCCTGGGGACCCAGGGAAAACTTGGAGCCCGGTCTGGCCTAGTCTTCATCCATGTCATAGCCCTCCACGGCTGCCATTCCCTCAATAGCTTCTTCCCTCTCTTGCTGGAACACTGTGCTCGGTTTATTCTTCCATGACTCTGAAATCAACCTCCTGTTCTCCAAGTGCTCCCTCCTCCCTTCCTGGAGGTGGAGTCAAGAGGCGGGCATTCACTTCTCTAATGTCCTTCTTCTCTGCAATGGGCGCACTGATTCGCACCCAGTGGGGGCCGATCATTTTCACGACCCTTTCCACTTCCTCTGCTCCTTCGATTAGGAAAACCTCCTCCACGTCGTTCAATTAAAGCAGCAGCAAGATGATCTGCTTCCTTTTTCATCTTACGTTCACTTTCTCTGTCACATTCATTTTCACGATTCACAAACACTTTTCTGAGCAACTTCCATTAACTGTCATGCCCGCAAATCCATTCAGTTTCTGCAATTTCCATTTTATATCTCTCTGGGACTGACTGACAAAAACTGCATTTACCATACGCAAATTCTCCTGGGCTGCTGGATCACATGGGGTATATAGTGAGGGCTACCTGCACTATTTGGATCCCACTTGGGGTTATCAAGGCTGATGGGTCTGCATAATACTGTTCATTAGTTCAATCAAATCCTAAGGCTTCTCAGTGAATCTTGTTTAATTGGATTCTTATGTGTTTCACTGGTTGGGTGTGCTGATTTTTTGTTCTCAGTGTAGGAGGCATAATGCATCTTTCAGTTCAGTAAATCAGTGGCAGAAACAAGGCTGGTCGGCTGGCTTTCGGTATTAAGGGTGGGTAGGCCCTGGACCTGGCGCAATGGTATAACGTGACCATCCCTTTTACTGGTAATTGTACTTCTGAAGGCATACGGCAATCGGGACTGTCTGGGTTCCACTTCATGTTCTCGGGTGCTGGCTGTGAGTGACCCTGAACTGGCAAATGAATCCCTGCTTGTAGTGTCATCGGTGGACTGTGGCCCACTCGGAGTACTTTAAACTGAGCTGGGGCTTCCGGTCAAGAGGGGGTGCACATCCTCCTGCTGCGGAGGTGGCTGGTGAACTACTTGGGGTACATCTGCAGGGAGGTGTCCCCCCCTGCTCCAGGCTCTGCCTGGGGTGATGGCAGAGCTGAGGGGACTGGCCTGTAAAGATACTGGGACGGACAGAGTGGAATGTCTGGAGATTCTGGGGCAGAATAAACAGGCAGCTTTTTTTTCTCAGACTTCCGCCCCCCCCCCCCCCTTGTGGCTGCTACTAATCTCCTACACTGTTTTTTTCTCACAAACATTTAACCAGGAGTCTATGTAGGGGAACTGATCAGGGAACATTTTTTGCGCAATCTGATGAACACGGGAAACTACATTAACATCAAAGGTGCCCTCACGGGCCATGAAGTAGCTAACACTGGCCACTCCCTTTCACAGAGCATTTCTAATAGGGATGGAGACATTCTAATTCCATAGTCTCCAGCAAATCCCTTGCTAAAATTCCTAGTCATACATTTCAACAAAATCTGCGTGGACTCCGACCCCCCCCCCCCATGATGACGTATTTGACAACAGACAGAGGGGGCGGGCAGTCAGGCTGCATTTTCCTGTGGACTAAACATAATGGATGTGTGTGCTCATTCTAAATAGGAACAATTTAGATAAAGTCCTTAAAATATAAAACTATTATTTTGCAACATGTTATAACAACAATTTCAATAGAAAGAACTAAGGCTCCTAACATGACGGCCACATATCTGTTACGTATGACCGGAATAAAAATAATTAGCATGGAACTAACTGCCAGCCGTAATCAACATTTAAGCTGAACAATGTCTCCGCAAAAGAAATTACTTTAAATCTTACAGTTTAGGAAGCAGATATTCAAAGGACATTCCGGATACTTTTTCATAAAGTGGGTGGATATCTGGAATACATATGCACCCCTTTTTCTTCCTTTTATATTTTTATACATAAACCAGTTTAGAACCATCCCGTGCACCCTATGGTCAAAAAGGTGCATGAGGAGTGTGGGATGGTCTACAAGATCAAAAGCAGAGGACAGGTCCAAGGAAACCAGAAGAGAGATATCACCCTGTTCGTGAGCTCTATGAATCTCGTTGAGAAGGGAAAGAAGGATAATTTCTGTGTTGTGACCGGGTCTGAAACCTGACTGATGGGGATGTAGCGCAGATGTGGAATCCAAGTGGGAAGACAGTTGCATGAAGACTAATGTTTCAAGAAGCTTTGATAGAAAGGGGAGGTTGAAAACTGGCCTCCAGTTTGTGGGCACAGAGGGATCAAGAGATAGCTTCTTGAATATAGGATGAACTATAGCATGTTTCCAGGCAGTCGGGAAAGAACCTGAGGAGAGACTAGAATTAATCAGACTAAAGGCATAGGGAAGGAGAGCTAGCAAAGGTACCAAGAGCCAGTGAGAAAGAATAGGATCTGGAGTTGGGATACTGACGGTTGGCAGCCACCACGCAAACCATTTTCTGCAGTGGCTGCTAAAGTCTGGCCCGATTGTGGTGGCAGATAACGCCATATGAAGAGGTGGGGTTATCTGCCTGCCCCCTCTGCAGCACTGACCCCTCCTGAGCAGCTCCCAATCCCCATTAGGAACTGTCTGGGGAGATCAGTGCACCTCCCAGCCAAAATAACATCCCATCTAGCCAGTTGAAGAAATCCTCCTCACTCCCAACCCCTCTGATCTGCCAAAAAGAGTCCCAGCTAATCAGTCAGTGTGCCCTCCCTTCCTTCTCTTCCCTCATTAAAAGGAAAGTCTTGGCTAGCTAGCTAGCAAAGTGGGGTCCATGGTCCCTCCCCCCCCCCTGCCCCAAAGCTCTACCTTTCAAAATCCTGGTGATCTAATGGCCCTCTTTGCTCCTGCCCCCATCATTAGCCTTTTCAAAAATGGCCACAGTCACGGGTTGCTGCCCTATAACCTCATGTTAGGTGGCAGCACTGCGAGATCATGGCCATATTGGTTAGTACTATTGAGATGTCAGGTGCAACTTCTTTTTCTAATTCACTTTGGGGCAAACTGAGATTGACTGGTTGAAAACCTGTTTGCAAGCGATTGGTCTTACTTCTTTGACCATCCCCCACTGGCTCTAGGCTGTTTTGTTTGAAAAGCAAAGATGCAGCGTGCCTATTTCCCTGTAGACTTTAATGGCCAATAAACTGAATGGCAAATTAAAGGAAATAAAAATGAGATAAAATGAATATCTCGTTGATGTCTTTATTTTGTTTCATTTGAAAATTAAATTAAACAGCCTGTTTAATTGCATTTTTTCATTTCTTTTTCAAATGAATGCATATCCCTAGTTAATCATAATTGTTAAAAGTCAACAAGTGTAAGATGGAGAGATCTCTCCAGAAAAGTGCTCTACTTCTCTAGGGGAATACTCATAAAGGTTAGCAGTAAAATAAAGTGAAAGAAAAGTAGAAAGGGTGTAGTAAGTGTAGTAAAGCAGCACAACTGAGCAAAGAAAAAATAGTTGCTAGAGGAATTTAACATATGCATTAGAAAAATATGTGATGTTCTAGCCACATTGAAAGTGAACCTTTGGAGGTTGTCCAGGTCATCTCTCCTGGGCTCTACATTATGAGTTATCACTTGGAACAAGGAGTTTGATGTCATAAAATCCTTAGCTCAGTGTGTAGCAGCAGTTAAAAGAGAAAATAGATGATTAGGAATTATTCATAAAGGAACGGAGAATAAAACTAAGAATTCCATACTTCCTCTCTATATCTGTGCAATGACTGCACCTTGAATACTCTGTGCAGTCCTAGTTGTCGAATCTGAAAAATGATACAACAGAGATAGAATAAATACAAAGAAGGGAAAATATGATAGAAACTACAATACGGAATGGCTCCCTTATGAAGAATGGTTTGCTGGTTAAGACTTTTCAGAATGGAGAAGATAAAACTGATAGGGGATAAGATAAAAGTTTATAAAATCATGTTGGGGTATTAGGGGTTTATAGGAAACAGTTTTTTACTCTATAAAATGGTACTAGGACAGGGGGGATACTGTGAAATTGACAAACAGATTTAAAATAAATTTAAGCAAGTAATTGTTTAGTCAATGTACTATTAAGCTCTGTAATTTATTGTCAGAGAATATGGTCAGGGTCAGTTCTATAACTGAAGGAGTGCTGAGACAGGACCTGCTACTGCTGGTAAGGAATCTGCACTTATGAGTACTGGTCTATTGGGAACGGTGACATTTTACTTACCAGATAATGTCCTTTCCTTGAGTCCTGCTAGACCAGTCCAGACAATTAGATTGTGTTCCCCTACCAGCAGATTAGTGGAGGAATCAGGCTCATCTTGAACTCACTCGCTGCTAAGCCTTTTTTTACCTAAGTCCTGCCCTCTGGAACTCACTCCCTTACTTCCTTCGCACAGAACTATCCTTACCCCGGTTCAAAGCCCTCCTTAAGACCCACCTCTTCCACCAGGCCTTTGACCTCCCCTCCCCCTCAGACCACCTTGACTCCCCCCTAGCTGTGGGTTCTACCATTGAGATTAGACCCCCTCCATAAATCCTTGCCCTTCCCCTCCTCCCTCCCCTCTTCCCCCCTCGTCCTGCAAACTGGTGTCTGATGTCTTCTTTCTGTCTCTCTCCTTTCTTTTCTTCCTTTTGCTCTCTGGCTTCTCTTTCCTGTAAATTAATGGTGTTCCTTTCTCTCTTTTCCTCTTCTGGCAGCCTATGTTTTATTGTACACTGACTGACACTTATGCACTGGAGGTATATCAAGCCTCGCAAATATAGATAAAGATAAAGGAATAGTCTAGTGGTTAGAACACTGGCTTGGTAATTAAGAGACCAAAGTTTGATTCCCTCTAGCATTCCTTGGTGGCCTTGTCAAGCCACTTAACCCTCCATTGCCTCAGAAGAAAGGCCTGACAATCTACTTCTGGTCACACTGCCAAGAAAGCCCAGGAGTCAGCATTGACTTGAAGGCACGCGTTGTATACCAGCAGATTGGTGGAGACAAAAAAAATCAATGAAAAGCCCAGGTTTGAATGATATCACTCCTGTGCCTCCATATGTCTCAGTCACCAGAGGTCTCTTCAGCATCCATCCCAAAGCATATGTGGTAACATGGTAAGCCTCACATAACCTTAACATGGGCAACAATGAGTAATCAAACAGTAGAGAACTATTTACATGAAAGCTAAAACTCTCTCCATAGAAGATGGACCTGCTGAGTCAAGTATATAAATCATAGCGGACCCATGAGTACTGCTGCAGAAGAAAAGAGCAAACATAGTTCCAGGGGACGGGCCCTGGACTGGTCTGCAAGATTCAAGGAAAGGGCATTATCTGGTAAACAAAATGTCACCTTCCATATCATTCTGCTAGACCAGCCCAGACAAATGGGACATGCCAAAGCCATGCTTCCACTGGGCGAGAAGAAGACACAGCAACTTGCAAACCCTTAGAGCCAAAGACTGTGTCCGCCCAAGTGTGGACATCCAAACGGAATGCTTGACAAAAGTGGAACATGATCCCTATATTGCCGCCCAACAAAATGTTTGCAGAGGCTACCGAGTTCTGCTTTGCCTATGAGGATGCTAGCGCTCGAGTAGAATGGGTATGCAACCCTCCAGAACTGGCTAGTTTTGCAACAGATCTGTCAAGGCAAAGGCCTCTTTAACCCAGCACCCCAACGCAGACAGCCACCACATGGCTAAATACAGGCCAGCAAAGAGAACAAAAGAATGGTCTAACTTATGAAAATAATTTGTAACCTCCAAGAACCAGAGAGGTGCCCTCTGGACATCCACAAGATGAAGATCCTTACCATTCCCCCAAAACTGCTCCTTAGAGAAGGAGGGCAGACAAAACACCTGGTTCACATGAAAGGGTGAAATCACTTCAGAGAAGAAGGAAGTCACAGATCGAATGGAAACGGCCTCCTCAGAAATAGATAAGTAAGGATCTTGGCAAGACAGAGCCAGCAGCTCAGAATCCTCCTTGTGGAAAAAATTGCAACCAAGACAACTGCCTTGAGTGTCAAATCCTTCAGAATGGTGCATTTCAATGGCACAAGGGGCTCTGACATTAGGGCCCCGAGCACCAGACACAGATTCTAAGAAGGAACCACAAAACAAAGGGAAGGATACAGATGCTGAACCTCCTGAAGAAGGCACAAAACATCTGGATGTAAGGCTAGAGACTTACCAGCCAATGGACCTCTGAAACAGACCAAAAATGCCACCTGAACCTTCAGGGAGCTAAGACAAAAGACCATTCTCCGGACTGTCCTGCAAAAAAGTTCAACAGAGATGGCACCTTGGCTGACTCAGGAGCCAATTCCCTGTGCCACACTAGCACTCATGGTACCAGACCAGCACTTAAGCCAGGTTGGTAGACCTCCTCTGGGCTCTGAGCAGAGTGGAAAACCACCACTGGAGTGTAGCCTGTATGCACTAACCATCTTATAGGAGCCTAGTCGTAAGCATGAAGAGAGCCGGATCCTCTAGGACAAGTGTCCCCTGACACAATAGACCCAGAGACGAAGAGATGACACTTGTAGGAGCCTCATCAGATCTCTGAATCATTTTTATTTATTTTATTTTTATTTTTTATTTAACAATTATTTCTATACCGCTCTTTCCCAAGTATCAAGTGCGGTTTACAATGAACAGTAAGTTATATGGTATGTGAAATAGCATACCTAGTCATTTTACATAGAACAGATGGAACTATTTACAGGTAACAATATAAAGTTTGAACAGTAAACTATTTCATGCTCTCCTCAGTCAATCCGGCACCATCAGAATAATCCTTCTCAGGTGGCACTCCATACAGTGAATCACATGCCCCCCACCAGGGACCCCAGAGGAAAAATACATCAGGTACTGATTTGGTCAAGGTGGAGCCATGGCACCAATGCCCTCGGACCCCATCTCTGTGCAGTGACTGAGAAGCGACACACTTCAGTGGCGCAGAAACAACTGAAACACTTTCTGATTCAACTTCCACTCTCCTGAAACCAGAGTGTTCCGGCTGAGAAAATCTGTTTCCACAGTATCCACCTTGGCAATGAGCATAGCCAACAAACTATGAGGTTCTTTGCCACCCAGGAAAACAGGAGAGCCATTTCCAGGGCTACCCGAGCACTCCTCATGCCGCCTTGCTGATTGACGTAAGCCATCACCATGGTGTAATCTGAGAAGACTTGAAACACCTGATCCTCGACCGGGGGTTGGAAACACAGAAGAGCCAACCTGGTGGCCCTTGCCTCAAGGCGGTTGATGGACCACACCACCTTCTTGTGGTTCCAATGGCCCTGGGCTGTTCAGCTTTGGCAATGGACTCCCCAGCCCGAGAGACTGGCATCTATTGTCAGAAGGATCCATGAGCAATCGTTCAGAGGCACGCCCTTCCTCAGAAGACTGGGCTGCTGCCATTACTGCAGGCTGGCCATCACCATTATTGGGAGCGGGAGCCTGAGCTCAAACTGATGAGAACTCGAGGACCACTGAGTAAGTAACCACTGTTGGAGTGGCTGCATATGAGCATATGGCTTACGGCACCATCTCAATTGTCGCTGCCATCAATCCGAGGAGCTAGAGAGCAACCCGGACTCTGGGACCCTGCTATGAACAGAACAGTGCTAGGCAATCCAACAGCCTTTGACTTTCTCCTCTGGTAGGAAGACTCTGCACACTTGAGTATCGAAACATGCTTCCAGGAACTCCAGGGACTGCGAATCAACAATTGGCTCTTTCCCCAATTGATCACCCAGTCGAGGCACATCAGAAAGGACACCACTCAGGGAGCTACCCGAGGCACCTCTGAAAGGGAATTGGCTCAGATGAGCCAGTAGTCCAGATATTGGTGCACACAAATTCCTTGGCACTGTAGTGCCACAGCCACCACCACCATGACCTTGGAGAATGTCCTTGGGGCAGTGGAGAGTCCAAATGGGAGGGCAATGAACTGAAGGGGAGAGCCAAACATGCTGAAACACAAATACTTTGCTGAAACCACAGATTAGGATATGAAATTACACCTCAGTCAATTCCCTTGGCACACTGCTTGAATCATGGATCGCAAAGTTTCGATCCAGAAGTGCTTGATATTTATTTATTTTATTTATTTACAGTCTTTTTTATACCACACTATTCGACATCAGTGCAGTTTACATGAAACAGAAACTTATACGGTGCAGGGGACTGTTCCGTATTTACAATAAACAGATGATTAAAACTTGGATAAACTGGGGTAACTATTTACATATAGGCTTCATATCAGGTCCTATCATAGATTAATGATGGTGAGTTGGTGTAGGTGAGATGGTTGTTGGAACACCTATGTCTAGGTAGTGTTTGAGGAAGAGGTGGTGTTTTAAAGCCTTCTTGAATTGTGTTAGGTCAGGGATTGCCCGGATGTCAGATGGTAGGGCATTCCAGCATCTGGATGCGCAGAATTTAAATGCCCTGTTTACTGTTGCCTGGGTGCATTGGGTGCACAAGCCCTTGTTGACACATTTGAGATCCTGCATGGACCAGAATGTTCTTTCTGTGTTGGCACCACAAAATAGATGGAACACCTGCCCTTGCCCCGATCATCTGGGGGAACGGGCACCACTGCCTTTAGGAGAAGCAACTTGTCCAAGGCGATCTACACAGAAGCCCTAATATTTGCAGACCCATGAGGGGAGAAGATGAAAGCAGCCAGGATCAGCTCTTTGCATTCCAGGACATGACCATACTGAATGGGGACTAGCTACAGAAAGTAGATATCCAAGAATCAACCTGCCAGATCACCTTGACATCACTTTCCGCACCTTCAGCTAAACAAGTTGAAGACACAATCTCCTCACTCAATACCTCCACCGCTCAAACCGATCCTTGCCCAGCCTTCTGGATCAAGGACCTTAGAAGTGTCTTTAGTCCGTTCATTGCAAGAATCATGAACCTCTCTTTTACAACTGGATCTTTCCCATCTGTACTAAAGCTCACATCCATCAGACCACTTTTAAAAAACCCCAAACTAGACCCAAAAAGAGCTGACTCATACAGGCCTATTGCTAGCATTCCCCTCCTAGCAAAAATCTTTGAAAAAGAGGTGCAACGCCAAATTCAAGACCACATTGACGCAACAGCCCCTCTCGACTACTTTCAACATGGATTCAGGGAACATCATGGAGTTGAAACATTCCTCACCACTCTCCTCAACAACTTACTCACCAGCATAGACAACATCCGCCAAGGCGTTGTGCTAATCTTCTTAGATATAGCAGCAGCCTTTGACTCGGTAAATCACGAGATACTCATTACACGTTTGAAGGAAAAAGGCATTGGTAGTTCAGCTCTGGAATGGTGTAAATCATACCTGGACACCAGAATGCAATATGTAAAATCTGCGACGGGAGAATCAAATCTCTTCCATCAAAAACAAGGGGTGCCACAAGGGTCATCTCTCTCATCTCTCATGTTTAACATCTACATGCAGCCTATCTGCAATATCATCAGATCATTCAACGTGAAATGTATGATATACGCAGATGATATCCTACTTTATATGCCATTTTCTACAAGGCAATTAGACCTACTGCCCATAATAAATTGCTTTAATGCAGTATCGGAATGGCTTCTCTCACAGAACCTCCGCATCCAACACAAGAAAACTGAGGTTCTCTTTGTTACGCGAGACCCCAACTTCATTCCACCATCACATATAAGTGTGAAAGGAGCGGATCTAGCCACAAAAGAAACAATAAGATACCTTGGAGTCACGCTGGACCAACGTCTCAATCTGAAAACACATGTAAACAATATTACAAAAGCTGTATACTTCAAAATACGCACACTCAGGCATCTTCGCTCATTACTTGACCCAGATGATTTTAGAACCATCTTCCAAGCACTCATTTTGCCGCATTTCGATTTCGCCAACTCAATTCTACAAGGTCTCCCAAAATCCACCCTAAGCTCTCTTCAACTTGCCATGAATACTGCTGCAAGGATTCTACAAGGAGCTGCCAGGAGTGATCATGTAACACCAATCCTCAAACAGCTTCACTGGCTCCCGATACAAGGCAGACTCGAATTCAAAACCCTAGTCCTAACATACAAGGCCATCCACGGTGTATCTGCAAACTCAATAATTGATCTCACACAAACACTACCACCAACAAGATCCAGAAGACATATAGCGATAAACACCCTAATAATACCGAAGGCCATAACAACGTGTAGCCGATCAACAGCGAACAGAGCCTTCATGTTCTGTGCCCCAAAACACTGGAACTCCCTACCACCCGAAATTCGTGCTATAACTAACATAGGCCAATTCAGAAAGGCCCTCAAGCATAACCTATTCATCAAATACTACCCTACATAAAGCTTCCCCTCAAGCATAACCTAATCAACAATTATTACCCTACATAAATTCAAAATATTCACCACAATATTAACCACTTTGCCTCCTTTCACAACCCCACAAGCAACATCTCATAAATACCTCTTTCATGTTATCAAAATTAACAGACCAACATTCTATGTATATAGTTTTACCCCCATATTATCCAAGTTTATCGAATCCAAGTTTATTTTCCTGTTTTATGTAAAACCGAGCAGCCTGTTGTTCTGGTCTTTGGTTATCTGTAAACCGCGCTGATTGTAAATAGCGCGGTATATAAAAAACTGTAATAAATAAATAAATAAATAAATAAATAGCACTCAGCAATCCTTGGTGACCCAGGACCTTTTCTGAAAGAGGAGGCAAAGCCTGTCCCCATTCAGAGGAACCAGGGAATGGGCCCCCAAACCTTCATTGCGCAGCCTGGTAGGGTCCTCCTCTGGATGAGACCAGGTCCCTGGGCCCAAGCACTCCATGAAGGAACTGAGAACAAGCCTGAAGTTCATAAGTAGAGGGGAAGAAAGGCTTTCCTGGCCGGTAGTGACGGGAGTCTCACACCCCTGGGAATTTGAGCAGCACACTTGCGAGGAGTGGATGGAGGCTGACAGAATTTAGAGGCCCCTTGGACCTGTTCTATGGAAGGCAGAAAGATTTTGTCTTACCCTGGTCCTTCACCAGCTTCTTCAAATCGGACCCAACAGAAGCGTCCCTCTAATGGTCAGATGGACAATTGGACTTTGGATGAGGAGTCTGCTGCCCCATGTCAGAGCCAAGCCAATGCCATGTCACTGTTGAAGAGCCCTACCCCTGGCTGCTAGACATATCAGAACATACATGGCAGCAGAAAGGAAGGCCATAGCCGACTCCAAAAGATGGATAGAATCATCTGGAGGAAGAGACTGAATCCATTGGAGCAGGGCTCATGAAGTCAGGCCTGCGCAAACTGCCAACTGAAGAATAGCAGCTGCCACAGTGAATTGGTTCTTCAACATGAATACACTTTTCAGTCCAGAGTATCCTTTAAGGCTGATCCACCTTCCACAGGAATCGGTCCATCTGGTAATTGCCATGACCTGCTCATCCACCTTTGAAATAGCAAATCACACAACGCACTCCTTCTCCGGGAGAGTGTGCATCTTCTCAAATATTCTTAGCACCTTAGGCAGGAGTCAAGGAAATCCCACTCTGACCAGAACAGACCCTTGAGCACCTCCAAGAATGGGAAGACAGTAGTGGATTTCTGCATCCCTTACAGGGGTGGATGCATCATTGATTCCTGCTCCGTGCCTGGAACATCCACAAAACGCAAGGTGGATAAGACCCTGGGAATCAAAGCCTCCAGTTCCTCATACCGGAACAGGCAGATTACACTGGCCTCTTCACAATCCTCTGAGCACTTCTACATCTACATCAAAGCCCAGTACCGAGACATCTGAATCCAAGTCACAGTCCAAATCTTGAACAGATCCCAGTTGATCCCCATCTCCAGGGGGCACCCCTTGCCAGGAATGCTAAGCCAAAGGCAGATGAACAGAGCTTCCACTCCAAGTCTGCTTCTCAAAAGACTGCATCCATAGGTACCCCGAGGCCACAGGATCTGAATTTCCATGCCAGAAGAACCAGGCCTTCTGTAAAAAAGAAAAGAATTCTGGGGAGGACAATCCAGAGTCTGGAGCTCTCCTCTCGGAAATGCCCCCCCCCCCCCAAACCAGGGAGCATGGCCACTGCAGATCCCCTAGAGGATGAGGAGTGGCTCACAGTATGGTCGCCAGACCCTATGGCCGGCTGGATATCCTTACCCCCAGGGTCATCTGCCACCTCCTGCCCTGAGGCAGGCAAGGCCAGACTAACTGCATCCTCTGGCTGAGAGAAGGGAGCAAGCCCTCCAGGGATGATTCAAAAGCTGCCATGCAGGAATAGCAGAGTTAAGGAACTGGAGATGAGGCCCCAGCCTTGCCACAGGCCAAACAATATTTCCTGGAAGAAGACATAGAAAGCAAAGGCATGTATCACACCAGCGCACGCTAAGCCTGTGGCGGCCTGAAAGCCATGCGTTAACTGCACTTTTACTGCAACACTCCTCCTTCCTGAATGACTTATTCCCTGACCATCGCCTTGAGCCCTCACACACCATATTCAAGTCACTTCTCAAGACATTTGCTCTATCACCCCCTGACCACTCAGCTCCCTGACCCATCTCAGTTGCTCTCTCTCCCCAATACCACTGATTCTCTCCTGAATGAATGACTTTCTTACCTGTCAAAGTTGGCATTCCTTTAAGTCCTTTTCTCATTTACTTTCGTTTTTATTGTTCACTGCCCTGATGCATCTATTAAGGGCAGTTAATTAAGTGTAATAAACATAAGCATAAACATTACAGGCACTAGGGTAGGAACACACATTGGAGCCACTTGGGTGGAAAGCGTGCATAGACCTTGCGACCGCCAGACACACAATAGGAGAACATATTGCTAACACATGCAAAAAACGGTGAGAAACCCCATGCCGCACCAGTGGTCATCAGCGGTCCACCTCGAATTGCATCTTAGACAGATGGAATTGCGAGCCTCCAGCAAAGACAATGACAAGGTCAAACCTTAGTACTTACCCCCTGAAAGCCCCAGACAGAGAATCCATGCCAGGCTCAGCTCTACTCCCTTGAAACTGTTTCACTGGCTTTGTAGCACTACATTAAGGTGGCTGGCAGGCAGATTCCTCTGAGAACCTTCTGCATTCTTTGGGAGAGAGCAGGGGGAACAGAGGAGGAAGGAGGGGACATTGAGGTTGTGCGAGACTGCTGTACTTTTCCAGATTCTTCCAAATCCTTCCAATTTCTGGCTGCTCAACATGCTCTTATCCTGATAAGAACGTGGAGCTGAACCAATTTTCCCTCCTCCTATGGTTAACAAAAAGACTGCAGTCTAGTGGAGCATCCCACGTCATGCTCAAGTGAAAGAATCACACTCAAGGTATATGTTCATGAGCGTTTAATCAATCTTTTCCTCTCAAATACTTAGATTTTCGGAGAGAAGAAAATCCATCCATCATCTGCTGGAGACAAAGAAATACTGAAGAGACTTCTGAAGGCTGTGGCAGATAGAGACATCAGAGTGATGTCATTGAAACCTGGGCTTTTCATTGGTCTTTTGTCTCCACCAATCTGCTGGTAGAGGAACACAACCCACCTGTCTGGACTAATCTAGCAGGATTGTGTCATAAAGCTTGTGTCAAAAAAGAGGTCAGAGGAGTTATTTAAAAGAAAAATGCTATGTTTATTTAGAGTTAAGTTAGGAAGAGGAATGGGAAAAACGCTCTGTGCTTGATTCCCACCTACCCCAAGCACAAGCTTTGATCTATAGGCTGGTAAACTAATAAATAGGATTGGAGATATTTTTTTCACTACAGGGCACTCCTGCATCAGAAGCCTTATGAGAAGAGACTTGAAGACTTAAACATGCACACTCTGGAGGAGAGGAGGGATAGGGGAGATATGATTCAGACCTTTAAATACTTAAAGAGAATTAATGAATCAACAAACCTCTTCCAAAGACGGGGAAGCTGTAAAACTAGAGGGCATAACATGAAGCTGCAAGGGGGTAAATTGAAAGGCACTGTCAGGAAATACTTTTTCACTGGAAGGGTGGTGGATGCTTGGAATGCCCTCCCGATGGAATGGTGGGGCAAATACAGTGACAGAATTCAAAATGGCATGGGACAGACACAATGGATCCCTTTACAGCATTAGGATAAAATCAAAATAAACGTATCTAATTTCTCAACAAACAGGGGTGTCCTACACGGAGCGGTGGGTTCACCCCTAAACAAAAACATGGGGGGGGGGGGGGTGACCTGCACGGAGCGGCAGGTGCACCTACTCTTGCCATCTTACTGGGCAGACTAGGTGGTCCATACTGGTCTTTATCTGCCGTCATTTATTTTGTTACTTTGTTAGGGCATAAACTGGAGATTTTCATCAACTAGTGACCTGAGAAATAAATTCATTCTAGTTCCTTTGCTGTTTATTAAAAAGCAACATAAAATAATTGCATAAAATATACCAAATAAACTAAAGGTACTTTCTTTTAGTATAAGCATCTCTGCGTCCTTTGAAACATTAAATAGCCAAAGAGATCACCAATGCTAAGATGCAGACAGCAGTCCAGCAGCAAGATGGGGGCTATTCAATCTTTTTCACCCAGTGCCACATATTTGACTATCTCCTAGTTGCTGGGAGGTTATGGGAGTAATTTTATAAACGGTCTTCCATGTTGAGAAGGCAAGAAGGTGTCTATTGCTAGCCAATGTTATAAAGAAACATGGAGCCCGATTCAGAAAGGGGCACGTCTGGGCTATCCAGACAGCCCTGAGCAGAATGGGCTCATTAGGGAGCAAAACGTTCCTGCGTCATACAGAATCAGGCCCAAGCATGCCTCTGCATGCCTGCGGGGACATCCTCCCCTGGCTCCCGAGGTGCCAACCCTCTTCTTCCCTGCCGCCCAACTCACAGCTGGGCAGCCGGGGCCTGGTTGGGTGATGGGGACCTACCTACATCCAGCCCCAATCACCTCCATTTGTGCTGCTTGTGGGAAAATTGTATGCACATGCAACATTTACTGTATATAAATATCCCATATCTGTATGCACTTAATAGAAAGAGTCTCAGGCTCTCAGAGAACTAGTCTATCTGTGATAGTAAGAGTGGCAGCCTTGGAGGAGCTCAGGTAGACAGAGAAGCATATAAAAGAGACCTTTAGGGGTACAGAAGAGCAATCCCACCTCCAGTCTGGCAGAATCTGCATTGCCTTGGAGGAGGAAGGTCACCTGAAAGAATAATAACATCTTGGTGTGGCAGAAAGTGATCATGTAGCCAGGGCCTACCCTCAAGGTGATGTAATATCTTCTTACACCAAGGATTTGTCTCTCCAGAGGTATATGCCCAGAAGGCAACAGCATATTCCTGCAGGACTTTATTTGTATAAGTGCCAACCAGGGCTGGCACTACCTTTAGGTGAGCTAGGCAGTCACGTAGAGTGCTGGCTCTCCAGGGGTGCCGATTGTCACCACTGTAGCCCCTCTCAGAGGTTTCAGTGGCAGCAAAGGCTGCCAACAGTCCCACAGTGCTTACTTTACAACTTTGGCACCACAGGGCTGTTGTCTCCACCCTCTCAGACTGCCAAATGCCAACTTCCTGTTTGCAGAGAGGGAGTGTGCATTGGGCGTCGGAGGGGGCAGAAGCAAACAACCCTGCAGTGCCGAAGTTATAATGTAAATGCTGTAGTGTTGTTTGCAGTCAATGCCATAACTGCAGGTCCTAAGACGAGCAGTGGCAGCAGCAGCAATGGGTGCTGCAGGGGGGGGGTGGAGGCGCAAGGCATGAGGTTTGCTTAGGGCACCTTATCTCAGCAACAACACATGTAGATGCTGATTTTACAATCTATATTATAGTTGCTAGCACTTACACTGGTTGGCACAGCCATCCCCTTCCCTGATCTCAAATACAGCACAAGATCTCTCTTGCCCCAAATCCCTTGACAAACATTTCTGTCTCCATCCCTCCAACATAACTCCAGCGACCTCCTCCTGATGTTATCCATAAAGTCCCCACCTCCTCAAAACTCCTCCTGACACAACCAATGCCCCTTTGCAGCCCCTGATACAATCCATACCTTCCCCCACACTCAAAAGCCCCCAGCTCTAACAGGGGGATCTCCATAGTGGTCTAGAGGGAAGTAGGTGTAACATCCTGTCAATCCTGCTCCTTTGGTCACCCAGGTTCAAAATGGCACCTCTAATCCCTAGAGGTAGCCTTGCTGATGAATAAGAGCAGCATGTTCTTATTTATTTATTTATTTATTTAGCAAGCATTTGTAGCCCGCTCCTTCCAGCGATCAGAAGCGGGTAGGATTACTATTGTGAAACTGCCGAATCAAGGCAGGTACAAATTTTGTTTACATACAGATTGTCAGAAAAGCACATCATACAGAGTTAACACTTCTTAGCTATGGGGGAGTTCATTTACATATATACATAAATACATATATACAGGATAATCTTCTTGGACACAGTGGTCAGGGGCTGCTCCATCTGTGGGTTTAGTTCAGGTTGAAATGTGATTGGAAAATGTGCGTTTTGAGTTTATTTCTGAGGTCTAGAAGGTCATTGCTAGCTCGTAGTTCTGGTGGGAGTTGGTTCCACAGTGTTGGCGCCGCATATGAGAAAGCCCTGTGGCTGGTGTTAGCTTTGGCAGATCTTATATCTGTTGGAGTGTGAAGGATGTTGGAATTGTGGGTTCTTCTGTTTCGGGTAGGAGGTTGCAATCTTACTAGGTTGTTGAGGAAGGAAGGTGCTAAGTTGTGGATGAGTTTGAAGGTGGTTGTTAGTATTTTGTATTTTGTGCGAGCTGTTATGGGTAGCCAGTGTAATTGAATTAGTACTGGTGTGATGTGGTCACTTAGATTTTTCTTCATTATGACCCTGGCAGCTACATTTTGTGCCATTTGTAATATGTTTAGGGATTTTTTAGGTAAACCTTGTAGGATGGCGTTGCAGTAGTCAAAATGTGGCATGATGAGTGCTTGGGCCACTGTTCTGAAGTCTTGGGGATCAATAATATTCCGAATGGGTTGGAGCACTCTAAGCTTGTGGAAAACTGCTCTGTTGGTCTTTCGGAGGTGTTTTTCCATCTTTAGGTCACAGTCAAATGTGACTCCTAGATACTTTATTTCTTTTTTTGTTTGGTAAGTGTTGTTACATAGTGTTATTGATGTGGGAGGGTCAAAATTCGGTTCTTTGGAGATATACATTACTTCGGTTTTTTTGTGATTAATTGACATACTACTTTGTTGTAACCAGTGTTGCATCTCTCCGATACATGTCTCCAGTGGGTTGTAGTCTGGGTTTTTAGTGTCTAGTTGTGTGTATAGCATGATATCATCGGCATAGATGTGGTAATTAATTTCGTGCCGTGAGAAAATTTTGCATAGTGGCTGCATATATATGTTAAACAGAAGTGCTGAGAGAGCAGAGCCTTGGGGGATTCCCTGTGTTTGTGAGAAAGATTCTGCTTTTTCTCCGTTGAATTGAACCTGTTGTGTTCGATTTGAGATGTAGGATGAGAACCATTTTAGTGGGGTTCCTGTTATTCCTATTGATTTTATCCTATTTATGAGGGTCCCATGATTAACTGTATCAAAGGCAGCTGACAACTTATTTGACAACTTGACCCCTAGCGGTAGTACCATGAAACTATTGCTAGGGATTGGAGATGCCATTTTGAACTTGGGTGCCAAATGGAGCAGAAATGGCTGGGAGATCACTTCTTCTCCCTTCTAGGTCACCAGGGAGAAGAAGTGATCTCCCAGAAGAACCAGAGAGAATTCAGAGAGTGAGGTTAAAGATATTAACGGGAAAGGGCGGGGCGGGGGAGGTGGGTGGAGGAAGGTAGCCGATAGAGATTTTTTTTTCTACAGTCATGGTTTCCCATTGTAAAATTGGAAGTCCTCATCTATTTGTTAGGAAAAGCTAAACTATGTCCCAAGACATGTCCCCTTTATACTCCCATGACATCTCTGCATAGTGTGGATCTCCATGGGGAAATAACAGCTTTCTAAAATCTCTGTTTGCATATGCAACCAATCTACATGTGTATATGCTGTTATTCATATGTGGAGATACTTCTAAAATGACACCCAAGGTGTATTTGGATTTTTAGAAAGCATTTGACAAAGTTCCTCTTGAGGGACTCCTTAGAAGATTAAAGATCATGGGGTAGGAGGAAATGCCCTTTTCTGGACTGGAAACCGGCTAAAAGACAGGGAACAGATAGTAGGACTAAGGGGTATGTTTACTAAACTGCAGTAACGTTACATAAAGCGCGTTATGTAACGATAACGATCGTTAACGCATCATAACGCACGTTATGATGCGTTAACAATTGTTAACGTTACATAACGCACGTTAACCTAAATTAACGATCGTAAAGTTCCGCGGCGCGGTAAAACACCGCAGAAGGTGGAGAGAGGGTGGAGAGAAGGGGTCAGTGGGTGGATAGTGGGTGGGGAGGGGAGAGGCTCCATTCACACTAACGTGCTGATCTGAAGAGCTGAATCCTAATGCATTTAAAAACCTGCCGTTAGATGCACATTTGCAGGGGAGAGAAACCATTTAAGGAAGGACTGGGGTTTCTAGTCCCACAGGTGCTCCTTGTGGTCTTGGGCAAGCCACTTAACCCTCCATAGCCCATGTTCCCTGTAAAATAGTTATCTCCAAGTTATAATGCCCTGTTCAATGTAATTTCAGTTTGTTCGATGTAAACCGCACTGATGCAGAATAGCGCGGTATATAAGAGAATGTAATAAATAAATAAATAAATAAATAAAAATAAGTGTCAGCAATGTACAGCATAAGCAGGGAAACCTACAAAAAGTGATAAGTGTGATACATGTGCCCAGAACAAAAGGGCACAGAAACATTGCAAATGACCCCAACAAACTGGAAAAAAACCATAACCAAGCTGGCCAATAGTGATATTAATGGGAAACATCAACCCCCCCCCCCTGAGAAAGCTCCACAAAAATATATTACTCGTGGAAGGGTCTATGCTCCGTCCCCATACAAGGTGAATGAGCCCACAGTGAAATAGCGCTGTTCAGGGTTTTCCCCTCTGTCGGACAGGATTCCCATGGCATGCACATGTCCCGCAACATCAGAGCGGGCATGTCGGAACGGCAACTGGACAGATGCCGGAAAAGGGGATACAAAGGGCGCAGGCGGCACATGCTGTGGTGCAGCTGGGCCACAGTGCAGACTAGGGTGATGCCTTGGTGGCCCATACGAATGCTGAAACAGCAGAGCAGCCAGACAGCAACTGCTGAAGGCCCAACATGGGCATGAGTGTGTTTCCCACAGTGTCACAGGGGATAGTACCCAACAACTACCCCCAAGGGCACGGAACATTGGCAGGCGGGGCTGGGGGGGGGAGCGTGGACGTCTATGCAGGCACCCCTACCCCAGAACCCGCACCATAGGCAGCAACCTACCTGCACACTGGATGGCCTGAGACTGCGCACCACCAGCACCACCAGCAGAAGGGCATGTCAGCATGGTGGCAGAGGGATACTGGTGGTGGAGGGGGCAATGGAAGCTGACCAGAGCAGACCATGGCCTAGCCCTGTGTAGGTGGGTGCCGTGTACTGCAACAGACAGGCCCTGTCTGACGAACAGTCATGGTATCACCAGGGAATGTACTGATTCTGTGACAACAAGGTGGTGCAGTGCACAAAACTAGTGTATTCAGAAGGTCACAGGTTCAAGTCCCAGCTGTGGTTCCTGCCAAACCAGTCCCCATATTTTACCCACTACTACAACGTGCTAATACAGACAGCACCTTTATTGCAGATGACGTAAACATGCCCAAGACACCTACATTTTCGGACACTAACGGATTTCGACAACATCACGGCGTAGAAACCCTCCTGTTAGCCCTGATGGACAACCTACTCAAGGGTCTGGAAAACAAGAGCAAGATGTACATGCTTATATTCATCGATATCTCAGCAGCTTTCGACTCGGTGCATCACCCAACTCTGCTAGAACGACTCCAGTCCATAGGCATTTAGGGAACCCCACTAAAGTGGTTCTCCTCCTATATAATGAACAGAATGCAGCAGGTCAATTTCAACAATATCAAAGCAACCCCCTTCCCTCAAACCCAAGGCATTCCACAAGGCTCTGCCCTCTCCTCCCTCTTATTCAACTTATACCTACAGCCAGTATGCAAGATCTTCCAGGACCATGACATCAACTATCATATCTACGCAGATGACCTAATGCTCTACACGCAACTAGACGTAAATAATCCAAATCTCAGCAAACTCGAAAAATGCCTACACGATCTTCAACTCTGGCTCCAACGCAATAATATGTTCATTAACCACAAGAAAACAGAAGTAATGTGTATCTCCAGGAAACCGGGATTCGAGCCCCCTGCAACTGTCACCATGAACAACAATAATTACAACATCAAGACAGAGATAAAATACCTAGGAGTGATGCTGGACAGCAACCTAAATATGGACAGGCACCTTCGAAATACCAACCGGGCTATTTTCCACAAATTAAAAGTCCTTCAGCCCTTACGTAGCATCCTCGATCATTCTGACTTTAGATCTGTCGCACAAGCCCTCATCATTCCACACCTAGACTACTGCAATGCCATACTGCAAGGCCTGCCAAGGAAAACCACAAATATCCTGCAAATGGCACAAAATGTTGCTGCCAGAATCATTATGCAAAAAAGACTCTCTGACCACATTACACCCACCCTAATTGAACTTCATTGGCTCCCCATCACGGCCCGCATACAATACAAGATATTAGTCACTACTTTCAAACACATCCATAATGTTGCACCCTCTCATCTCAACAGTTTGATATCCAATCTACCCAACAACAGGAGTAGAAGAACAACGAACCTCAATACCCTCTGCCTCCCGAAGTCCTTCACAAAGGTTAACGCATGTACCAGTAACAGAGCCTTCTCATTTATAGCTCCTACACTCTGGAACCGGTTGCCAAGTGACCTACGTGAAATCTGTGATCTGAAAGACTTCAGAAAAAATCTTAAGACTCACCTCTTCCAATCGCACTACAACTTAACCTCATGAACTCCACTCTGCTGTGTGTAATTATGTATATAACGATCCTATGTAAAGTCCTAACAACCAGTCACTTGTAAATATGTATGTAAGTATACCGTGTGAACCCTTAATAACAATCAATTGTAAACTGTAACCCCATGTTTTTGCTGTGCTCTTCCTCCCATCCCTAATCACATTGTATGCATTCGTAATTCTGGCTGGTACAGCCAACATCACCAAGTGTAAGGCCGCTGCTGATCACTGGAAGCAGCGGGATACAAATGTACGCTAAATAAATAAATAAATACATTTTACCCTACAGAGCACAGACACCATAAACATGTGCATTACCTAGAGCAGAGTCTCCCAAATGCAGTCCTGAAGGGCCAAACACCATTCCGGTTCCATGCTGCCTCTAATAAAGATGCCTGTGCTGCATTTCTATGCGCCACCCCCATGGTATGCAGATGTATCTCAGCATATTCATGAGGGACAGCATGAAAACCCGAACAGTGTTTGGCACTGCAGGACTGGAGTTGGGAACCTCTGCCGTAAAGCAGCAGCCAACAGGGGCAGACACACCTGCACCCACAGGCTCCATTATCCAATGCCTCCTGGAGAGGCAGGTTGTTGGGCCCTGCGTGCATCTCCCAATACTAGCACTTGCATACCTTAGCAATGCCACCCTAAACCTGAGAATTCGGTACACAGCTATCAAAAGGTTGCTATGATCACTGGCAGATAGCAATTCCTAAGTTAAGCTCAATTCGCTGATTGAGCTGCATCATAGCAACCTTTCTGATGTCTGTGGAGTGTGCCTCAGGTCTTGAGTCTGATAGAGTGACCCCAACAGTATTGCGTACCATAGCCATGCCTGCACTGTGCCCAGGAATGGTGTGGTGGCCTGGGCTGCCAAACACCTCTATAGTTGCACACTGCTGGCATAGGTGTGGGAATTGTGTGTCTGTCTATCCAGTGTGAGGTGGCTGCCAAAGCCCTCCACAGCCCACACTGCTAGCACTGTTGCCAGTATTGGCCTGCCAATGTGCATAATGAGGAGCAAGGTACCGTGTGAATAGCCTGGATAGGGTGGCCTGGCCTGGATGCATCTGCACAGGGCATAGGGTAATGGCTTGGAAATTGTAGTGCCCGGCCACCACCTGCACGGACAGGGTGGCCATAGCATGTCCTGCTGGGAGGTCACTCTCACCCTGACTGAGCAGTGACCATGGCATGGCTAGGTTCCCCCATAGTGCTATATAGTATTTCTTTCATGTGATATTTATTGGTTTTCTTTTGGGGCCCAATCACTGATTTATCTGCTTGGTGTGTATGCTGGCATCCCCGTTCTGGGTACATGCATCTCCTCCTGGACCATGCACTATGGACTAGCTGGCAGACTGTCTGCAGCTAGTATGTGTCTTGCTGTAACACCTTGCAGGGTGCAGCGGCTGGAGGCTTGCTGCTGGAGAATGTCAGATAATGGTGGGGGGGCAGCTGAGCATTTCCAGGCCTACTGTATGTCTGCTATTGCGTTATGGATGTGTACCGCTCTGTCTGTTCCCCAGCAGGACTGGGGTTGATGGTCCCCTCTACTCCTACCATTGCAGGGAGGTAGAATGTGGATCTATTGGTGGGTGATCCTGTTTCCCACCTTGAGCCCCAGAGGGTGGGTTGTGTGGTGGTACATAATCTGCCTATGGGTCAAAACACCCCCCCCTTCACCTACAGCAGGTAACCATGGCACCAACACAGGATTTGCACTATTCTGGGTGCATCATCCCCCATAAGGGCTAGACATGACTGAGAAATACAGAAGGACACAGATGTATCCTAGGTGTGTCTAAAGGAACTACCTATCACACACTGATGGGGACCTGCAGCATGGCGTATTTCAGCCATGAAAGGTGCTGTGGACCTGGTGCTGGGCGCCCCACCTCAACCTCAGGGTGAGCACAGTACCCACACAATGTGACTGTCTGTGGCTACTCTGTGCCAGTACCACACACGGTCTGTTCCCCCTACCAGGTCGAGGTGCTGTGGGGGTGCCTACCCCATCTTGTGCCCATCTGTCGGCTGCTGATTTGCATGTGCAGTGCATCATGGGTACGGGTGGGTTAACCCTATCCTGTTAACCACAGCAGACAGTTTGTGTGGTGATGTGCAGTCCTTCTGCAGCCAGCCAGGGCTTTGTTTACAGCCTTATAAGGTGTCCTATAGGGGACATTATAGGGTGCCTTGGCAGACAGTACACTTTATAATGTGCCCTATGGAGTGCGTTATGGGGTGCCTTATGCAGCACCTTAGGTTATGCCACCGTGAGGGTGTGTTTGCTGGCAGCACTAATTAAAATACAGGTCAAATGCCTCAACAATCACTACTTAAATGTAAATGGTGATGCCTCAGCCAGCCTTATACATTAGACCCACTGGGGAATTGAACCCATGACCCTTGTACCATCAGTCAGTGTAGTCACCATTGTGCTACAGCTCTGTTGCTGTGCTTGCATGCCTGCGCGCCTTCTTAAGATTAACGTGCGGTAATGTGCCATGTAGCGCTCGTTAATTTATGGCGCCTTGTAACGCGCATTCTCGGTAACGATGTACCGCCCATGTCCTTATATGGGATTTCTGCTTCTACCGCGGATCCTAACGCAAATCACATTACCGCAGTTTAGTAAACATCCCCCTAAATGATCAGTTATCTATGTGGAAAAGAGTCAGTAGTGGAGTGCCCAAAGGTCTGTACTGGGATCTGTGCTTTTTAACATATTCATAAACTATCTGGAGATAACACAATAAGTGAGGTAATTAAATTTGCATTTGACACAAAATTATTCAAAGCTATTAAAACTAGAGAATTGCGAGGATTTGCAGAAGGATCTTGTGAGAGTAGGGGACTAGACATTTAAATAGCAGATATGGTTTTAAGTGGACAAGTGCAAAGTGATGCATATAGGAAAAAATAACCCAACTACAGGTACAAAATGCTAAGTTCTGAGTTACCACCCAAGCAAAGGATTTTTAAATCATTGTAGACAATGATGACATTTTCAACCCAGTGTGCCATAGCTGCCAAAAAAGCAATTAAAATGTTAGGGGCTGCTTGAAAATGAATGGAGAACAAAACTGAGAATGTCATTATGCCTCTATATAGGTCCAAGGTGTGAATGCACCTTCAGTATTGTGTGCAGGTTTGGTCACCCTATAAAAGTTACAAAGAAGGGTGACAAAAATGATAAAGGTGATGGAAGACCTCGCTTAAAAAAGATTAAACAGCTTCGGGCTCTTCATCTTCAAAAAAAGAAAATGAGAAGGGTTATGCTAGAAGTTTGTAAAACCATGCGCAGGGTGAATTGCTTACCTAGGGAAGGGTTGTTTAAGCTTTCAAACTTTAAAACAAAAGTAAACTCCATGTTCTAGATGAAATACATAATTGTTTTTCATTGTCAGCATATAAAGGAATTTTTGTCTGTGATTCCGACAGAATAAAGTTATTTCTGGCTGATGTCATTCATGATACCAGTTCCTCTGCCCTACTTCCTTTCTAGTGTAGAGGTAGACATAATGGAATCAAGGATTGCTATTGTCAAGTTCAAGCTTGTGATTTGATTGTTATTTGCAGAAATGAAGCCACTGTCGAGGACAATGCTACAAATCTGAAGTAACGCCCACCCCTGACATAGCTCGGAGAGGCATGGTGTCGGGTTGAGTGAATTACAGTTGTGGTCAACATTATTGGCACCCTTGTAGTTCAACTCTTTAATGCCAATATCTCCTAAAAAAAGTAGCCATTGAAATAGCTTTGGACTATACGAGGTGTGACAAAAAAGAAACGAGACTGTCCCATAAATGTTTTATTACAAAATCTACAGAGAGATTGTGCATTGTCCCCTTCAAAGTAATCCCCCCCAGAGTTAATGCACTTCTGCATTCGCTTCTGCCATGTATGGAAGCACTCGGTAAAGTCCTCCTCCTTGAGGTCCCTCAGCTCCCTCGTCACAGTAGCTTTGATCTCTTCTACAGAGGCAAAATGAGTTCCTTAGAGCACAGTCTTCAGCCTGGGGAAGAGCCAGAAGTCGCACTGTGTGAGATCTGGAGAATAAGGAGGATGGTCGAGAGCTGTGATCTGTTTGTTGGCCAAGAACTGCCTCACACTGAGCGTGGTGTGTGCAGGCACATTGTCATGGTGGAGCAGCCACGACTTGTCTCTCCACAGAGCCCACCTGCTGTTCCGAGTTGGACCAAGGGAGAGCTCTAGATGTGGTGTATTTAGATTTTAGTAAAGCCTTTGACACTGTTCCTCACAGGTGACTTATAAACAAACTGAGCACCCTAGGGATGGACCCTAAAGTTACTGCTTGGGTTAGAAATTGGTTGGGTGGGAGGCGACAAAGAGTACAAGTAAATGGAGCTCACTCTGAGGAGAAGGATGTTACCAGTGGTGAGCCCCAGGAATCTGTCCTTGGTCCGATTCTTTTTAACATCTTTGTTAGTGATATAGCGGAAGGGCTGTCGGGTAAGGTTTCCCTCTTTGCGGATGATACCAAAATCTGCAATAGAGTAGACACCCAGGAAGGTGTAGATAACATGAGGAGGGATCTAGCTAAGCTTGAAGAATGGTCTAGAATTGGGCAGCTGGGATTTAATGTTAAAAAATGTAAGGTCATGCATTTGGGCTGCAGCAATCCAAGGGAACAATACAGTATAGCAGGTGAAGTACTTTTGTCCACTAAAGAAGAGTGGGACCTAGGCGTGGATGTGTCTGATGATCTTAAAGTAGCTAAACAGGTAGAAAAGGCGACAGCAAAAGCTAGAAGGATGCTTGGGTGCATACGGAGACGAATGGCTAGCAGAAAAAAGGAGGTGATAATGCCTCTGTATAAGTCTTTGGTGCGACCTCATTTGGAGTATGGTGTGCAATTCTGGAGACCGCACCTTCAAAAGGATGTGAACAGGATGGAGTCGGTGCAGAGGGTTGCTAATAAAATGATTAATGGGCTTCATTATAAAGCATATGAGGACAGACTTAAGGATCTTAATAAGTACACCTTAGAGGAAAGGCGGGATAGAGGTGATATGATTAAGATGTTTAAATACCTCCGTGGCATAAATGTTCAGGGAGAGAGCCTCTTTCAATTGAAAGCAAGTTCTGCTACGAGGGACATGGGATGAGGGTGAAGGGAGATAGATTCAGGAGTGATATGCGGAAATATTTCTTTACGGAAAGAGTAGTGGATCCGTGGAATAGTCTCCCAGTGGAGGTGGTAGAGATGAGGACAGTAACTGAATTCAAAAAAGCATGGGACCAACACAGAGGATCTCTAAAGGTAAAAAGTGGACTGTTGTAGTTGTTATGGAAGGACAGACTAGATGGGCCTTGTGGTCTTTTTCTGTCATCATGTTTCTATGTTTCTATGGAGGCGATCGAGGACCTGCTGGTAGAAGTGCTAGTTGACTGTTTGACCCTCAGGCACAAACTCATGATGGACCACTCCCTTCTGGTCAAATAATGCGATAATAATGCGATAAGTCCCACAGGTGCTCCTTGTGGTCTTGGGCAAGCCACTTAACCCTCCATAGCCCATGTTCCCTGTAAAAATAGTTATCTCCAAGTTATAATGCCCTGTTCAATGTAATTTCAGTTTGTTCAATGTAAACCGCACTGATGCAGAATAGCGCGGTATATAAGAGAATGTAAATAAAATAAATAAATAAATAAGCATGACCTTGATCCTTGATTTAGACATGTGCGCCTTCTTGGGTCTGAGTGACAGTCGAGTCTTCCACTGCAGGCTCTGTTTCTTGTTGTCAGGGTTGTACTGGAAGACCCAAGTCTCATCTCCTGTGATGACTCGGCCAACAACCTCTGGATCTTCTCCGATCTTCTCTAGCAAGTCTTGACAAACATTGAGCTCCTCAGTTATGATCCGCATCATCAATCTGCAATCACTCCACACCAGCTGGTTCACTCTGTCAATGTTGTCATCCGTCTTTGTCGTGGAAGGCCCTCCTGACTTGGGGGTCATCCTCCACCTCCTCGAGGCCAGTCTTGAAGTATTTGTGCCACGTGAAGACTCGCGGCCTTGACATTGCATCTTCTCCATAAGCCTTTTGGAGAAGTTGGAGACACTCAGTTGGGCCCTTCTCCAACTTAACCAAAAATTTCAAGTTGATTCTTTGTTCCATATTTCTGCCACTTTCATTTGCTTGACAAAGCGATGGAGCAGTGTGCTACAAAAAGACCACCAAAGGAAAAACAGAGTAAGAGAGATGAAAAATATTATAGCAGAATAGTGGCGAGATGTTGTACAACACAGTGACATAAGCAGTTAGCTAATTGGCATTGAGTCATGGGCGTTTTTTTTTTTGTCACACCTCATAAGTGAGCAGCTGATTTGTAAATAGTACCTTGTAATATAGTTTGATATGTTCTATGTTCTTTGTAAATGAGATCTGTTCATTGTAAACCGCCCCTGATCACTGAAAGGGGCAGAATTTAAAAATGTTTAAATAAATAAATTCTTATGTTGTGTGTTTCAGTTTCGTTATTCTGGAATGACCCCTGCAGAACTGATGTTTCAGTGCTAGTGGAATAGATATTAAATTAGTATCACTGATTGAGGTAGATTCAAGGTATAAATAAATTTACCCTGTTCAAGAGATTATTGATCCTCTATTATGCTGTTTGTGCTGAATAAAGTGTTAGCAAAGAGAAGTTGTAAACAATGACAATTGAATTTCTAATTGGTTTAAATGCTATGATTTGAAAGTTGTGTGGTTATGAATGCATTACCTTTTGTTGAGCGTAATTCTTGGAATTCTATGTAATAATCCATGATGTATCTGTTTCCTTTTGTTTTGTGTCCTGATGTCTGTCCTTTGTGAGCTGAGATGTCCATGTCAGACAATGTTCAGGGTAATGTGAGTCAAACCATTACCTGAGATAAAAGAGCCTTCCTAAGAATTTTTGGTGAACAATTTAATGAGTTTCATTTATTTGTCATAAAACTTGTGTTTTGATGTTTGTTACCCCTTGAGTAATAAGATTAACTATACTTTGCATATTGTCATGGTTGGAGAATAAATTATTAGTAGTATACCTTCTAAGTTGTGCATCTGATAAAAGATGTGTGTCTATTAGGTCACATGTTAACTTTAATTTGATAGATAAAGAGAAAAATTAAAGAATGTACATGCAAAATAGAAGTATGTTGTAAGCTATCTTGGTCTCCATATAATTTAATAAGTTGTAATAAGTTGTAATAATTTAGTGCTAACAGTAGATGTATTGTAATTAGTTAACATTAGATTAGATAAGATAATTATGGCCAGTAATTCTATACTGCAATTAGCAGTGGTGCTTATTCGCAATTGTGAGGAATCAGAGGAGTGTTGTAGTAGTGAGTTTTGGTTCTGCAAATTATATATTACATGCACTGAATCCTAGGGGCTGAAGATGAGTACTGTGAATGAAAGGAAGTCTGCAATTCTACTGAAAGCCAGATAGAAGCAGGATCAGTAATTCCAGTATTGCTACAGAAAGATATATATGTTGCCATGAAGTGGAAAGACAGTCACTGAAACTGTCCAAGATGTGCATAGTGCAGCCCAGAATGAAAAAGAGAATGCTTCTAGAGAACGTACAGTTGTGACCAGTCTCGTGATATGAATGTGAGCATAAACCTCTGAACTACTGAAAGATCTATGAAGAATAGTTGGCCACTGTCAGCATATAGTGCTTGAAGAATAATAGGTAGAGCTTTACTCTTTGTGCACATTCTTATTGAGACATAGCAAGGGAAAACAGTGTCACATAATTTTGGTTAATGTGCAGGATGTTTGTAATCCTTTTTCTATATTGTCAAATGGAGCATATGTATAAAGATTTCTTCCAACCAGCAAGATAAAATTTGACTTTGAACCAGATGTGGTGCTTAAGAGTCTGAAGCAAGTGAAGAGAAAGATGTTCTCTGTTATGGCAGAAGATTTATTTGGGACTTGGATATGTTTGAGCTATCATTCATTTGCAGTGATTCTGTTCAGAATCAGAGGGGGGACTGTTGAAAGTAACTTGGAGTCCCAGGGCTCCCTGAAAAGGGTTAATATGGAGGATGGCTTGGAATGTTGCTGACAGTCTGGAGTCTAGTAGCCTGGAGAGAGATGTATTATAAAAAACAAGATTTAACTTTGAGATGACATTGTTTGTGAGAACAAGACAGAATGCTTTTGTTTTTAGAATGCTGGACCAGAAACGTTTCTGCTCTGACCTAGAACATCTAGATAAACAAAGCGTGATGTAGAGCTGAATTTGTACAATGTAAGAGTTTTTTCCTTAATAAAAGGAGAAGCGGGGGGGGAGGGGGGATCATGGGGCGCCTGCACAAGTGCACACACCTGTGAATTCCTCACTTAAGTTTAAGTTGTACTGTTTTATATAACTCTTTGTGTCTGTATATTTCCTTGTTTGCATTTGAATTTAGAGAACTGAATTCCAAGGATCGAGGTTACATTTTGCTGCCTAGTCAGAAGTAGGCCACATGCTAAGAGATCCATTTAGGAACATGCTTCACAATCCAGACATCACAAAGAAAATTAATGTTTTACTAAAATGCTTTATAATCTTTTGGAGAGTACAGCGATGTGCAGAAGTCTGGAATCACTTGTGAGTTTTGCGTTTTTCATACTTTCTAACATTTTTTTTTTAAATTTTGCATTAGCCCAGCATATTCATCTTTCTACCACGTTAAAAGGGATACACTTGGCTATTAGAGTTGACTTTTTTGCATTCCTTGCTTTCAATTTAAATACTTTACAAACACTGGGAGATAGCTACTGCGATTTTTGTGGATCCTGCAAAACTGGATCGAGATTATCCAATATGCACACGTTATTTCTGACCAATCAGGAGACTGGTTTCACTAACCAATCACAATGCAGATATCTAGCCAACAGTGCAACTATAAAAACGCACGGAATTTTTGAATTTCATACGCTTTCTGGATCGACCATGAAGATGACTCGGACCCTGACGTTGGAGGAGTGTGTTCGTGTGTCTTTTATGAGTGAGGAAGGATTTTCAAGCCGTCAGATAGCCAGGAAAGTTGGCTGCAGTCAGAGCGCTGTTGTTAAGATTGTACAGAAGAAGAAAGAAATGGGTTCAATGGTGGACAAGCCTCGTTCAGGTCATCCACGTGCATCAACATCATGCCAGGACCGCACACTGCGACGCATTTCACTGACTAATCGCAAGTTGATCTCTCCTCAGCTACTTCGAGAGTGGTCAGACAAGAGTGAGGTCAGTGTCAGCTCATCAACAGTTCATCGCCAGTGCCTGCAGATTGGTCTCCGGGGCTGCAAAGCATGGAATAAGCCACTGATGACTGACATACAAAGGCGCAACTGGATCGTGTGGGCGAGAAAGCACTCAACCTGGTCGACTGAAATGTGGGAAAAGGTGCTATTCAGTGATGGAAGCACCTTCTGCCTGTTTGGTAACCAGGGCCACACCTATGTGAGGAGATTTCCTGGAGAGGAATACAAGCCTGAGTGTCTCAACCTCATTGTGAAGCATCCTTTGAAGGTCATGGTCTGGGGCTGCATGACTGCCAGTGGCATTGGACGTCTTCACATCATCGATGGAAAGGTCAACGGGGCCAAGTACTGTACATCACCATACTGCAAAAGTGCATGATGCCATCAGCACACCAGCTGTTTCCTGGCCAGTTCCTGTTCCAAGATGACAATGCACCCTGCCATCACTCCAGACAGGTGATCAGCTAGAAGCAGTGGAACAACATCAAGTCAATGGATTGGCCTGCCCAGTCTCCAGATCTGAATCAAGTCGAGAACCTGTGGCACAAGGTGGCCTTGGAAATATCCAAGAGGCATCCGACATCAAAGCGTGAGCTGATTGAGTCCCTCATTACAGCTTGGAACCGCGTTGTCACCAACGATCACCTTGTCAGACTGGTTCATTCAATGCCAACAAGGTGCAGTCAGGTGATCAAGAACAAAGGGTGGTCCATCAAATACTGAGCCATCACTGACACATAAAAACGGCCTTTTTCAAGGCCACATACATTAATTTGAAGGAAACCTGGCGTGCATCCATAATATTTTAAAGCATACTTACAGTAATATATCGTTGGCCAATGATGTATATTACACGACTTTCACAGAAAATCTATCAACATGACAACTATGGGGAACAAACTCAGAAAATAAGGGCCAAACCCATACTAAAGGTTGGCCCTAATAGCCAAATCTATCACTTATCATGAGATACACAGAAAAAGCCACTGGGAGAAAAAAGAAATTAAGATATAAGGTCACGAGTTAAAAAACATCAAATTTACAAGTGATTCCAGACTTTTGCACACCACTGTATAACATCTAGGGAGAAAATTTTCCATATCTGTTAATTTCCTTTTTTTGAATCCTGCTAGTCCAGTCCAAATGAATGGGTTATGCTCCACAGCCAGCAGGTGGATGCAGACAAGAGCAACTTTCAGTGATGTCATCATTAGTATATACACTGTGGCAGCATGGAGAGAAGCCAATCTGGCACTTCCCAAGCAAAAAAGCAAAACAGAAAAAGAAAACTCAGAAAGAGTAGTAATCAAGAACAGCTCTGTACAAGCTTTTAGCTGCCTTACCATATTTGACTTTGCATTAAGTAACAGAAAGGCCACGGGTCCACGTACCTGTAGGCTGCCATTGACCGGAGGGGCAGCACAGTGCTTGGTCCCAGCCCTGGTGGGGAGCAGGAGGGAGGCCGCACGACTGAAGAGCGGCATCATTTAAACCTATTGGCTCACGTGGGTGAGTGAGGATCGCAGGAGCCAATGGGGTGTTGGGAGGCAGGCAAGGAGGCAGTCCAGGGAGGAGCAAGCTGGTGGGACGGCAGTCGCCGGGACAGACGGGGGAAAGGGGGCTGGCATGTGGGGCTCCGTGCAGCGGCGGTGAGAGACAGTGTGTCGAGTGTCTGAGGGGCAGGCGAGGAGAAGGCTGCGTGGGAAGGGCTGCCAGTCAGGTCCAGCCAGGCTCTGATATGCGGTGAAGAGGCAGCAGTGCAAGAAGTGTTTTTGGGGCCAGTGGAGTGCCGGCGGAGTGGGACATCTTGGCTGAGCAGGCGAGTGGCAGCAGTTGAAGAGCTCTTATATATTGAAATATATATAAGTAAATATATAATTGGATAGATAAACCAACAAATAATTTAAAAAAACCCAAACAAACCCATTATTAGTTCTTTTGCCTGCACGTGAGGGCCGGGGGAACCGGTGGGGGGCGGAGGGGGAGTAGGTCGGCAGGCCGCAGCTGCAAAAAAGGGGGCAGTTGGATACGGGATGCTCAGGCAGGGGAGCGCTGAGACAGGGAAGGGGTAAAGGGGGGCAGAAGGATGGGGCCTTGGGTAGGGGATTGGGCCGAACAGGGAGACCCAGGAGAGGGGGTGCGGAGTCAGAACGGGCGCTGATAAGGGGCAGGGGGAGCGCCAGGATTATGAGGGGTAGTGACTCCAGGTGAGGTTGTTAGCAGGGGTGATGAGGGACCCAGGGGTGAGGTTGGTGCACTAGGGAGTGGGGGGCCTTTCGGAGAAGGGAGGGCAGACTGGGGATTGGCTGGTTTAGGGCCTATTCCTCAGGGGATGGAGAGGGGGGTGGTTGGGCAGGCCAGTCAGGAGGGGTAGGGTATAGTGGGCCAGTGGGGCTGGCCTATGATTCCTGGTGGCTATTGTCTGGCGGCCTGGGAGCATTGGCGCAGAGGGGAACATGGATCATCCAGGGCAGAATGGTTGGGGCGTGGCAATCTCTCTGGGTCATGGCAGGTTCCCCCTCAGTGTTCTCTGTCTTATCTTCACAGATGCTGCCTGGAGGGCAACACTTGGTAGGACAGCGTGGAAGAAGTACGGTGCAACGGGACGACTTGGTCGGGGGAGTAGTGCGAAGCGAACCAACTGCAGAGACGATGGGAAATCAGGAGGAGGTGCTTCAGACGGACAGCGAGCGGCTGACGCAGGACAGCAGTGCATGGGTGGCAAGGTCCAGGACGGCTGTGGTGGGTGAGTTACCTGTGGGACAGGGTGAAGAACTGGTTGAAGAGGGGGAGAAGCACGAAGAGGCTGGGGGCAAGGTGAAGAAGAAATGAAGGCATTCCTGTAGGCGGCATCGTAGGTCAGGGTCCTCTTCGTCATCGGATTTTTCGGCATCGTCATTGGACACAGAAAGGGGTGAGCGAACATGGGGCAGTATGGGTGCAGGAGGGGCCATATCAGGTGGTGTGACACCCACGCTTGCATCCTTTTCGGAATTATGGGAGGGGGTGCCGAGGACGTCGCACTGGAAGATCCGGAAGAGGTGCTATATAGACATTTTTAGGCTTCTGGAGGGTAGGAAGCGGTCGGGAGACAGTAAAAAGAGGAGAAAGGAGGATGAGAAGGCAGGGAGGGTCTGGAAGGTTTCACGCAATGTCATTAATTGGACGAAAGCCTTCTTGCGGCTAGCTAGCGTTTGGGGGCATCATTACCCAGGGCACTATGGGATGTCGTTAGCTTATGCAGACTCTATTTTAGAAGCGGCACAGACTCATGAAGGTTGGGCATGGCTCAACTACGATGAGAAGTTCTGAGATAAGATGGAGGAGAATAAGTTATTGTCCTGGGGAACACAAGATATCAATTTATGGTTGATGCAGATGGCGGCCAGATAGGGCGCAGGGGGAGCGGGTGGAACAAAAGGGGGAGTGGTATCTATGGCAGCGATGGTGTGGCCCTTTCAGGCAGGAGGGGCTCCCACACTGCAGAGAATGGTCGGCGGGGGAGCAGGAGACATCTGTTGGCGATTTAACAAGTCGTCATGTCCCTTTCCAGATTGCAAGTTCCGACATAGATGTTCCATATGTGGTGGGGGGTATTCAGCTCTCAAATGTGTCAAAAAAGGGGCTGCAGGTGGCTCCCTGTCGGTCCCCAAACAGTAGGGACTTATTGGGCCTGGCGTCGACACCCTGAACATCCCGAGCAAGATTAAAAAGTGCTCGCAAGCAAAACGAAACCGGGCCTTCGTGTACTATGCTCCCACATGCTAGAACGCCCTCCCCCCAATATTCGCTCCATAACCGAGCTAACCCAATTCAGAAAGGCCCTAAAACACCACCTCTTTCTCCAGCACTACACCCATAACGGAAATGCCCAACAGCCACCCTCATGCACTCACCAACACAGCACCCTCGACCCAACAACAACACGCAGCCCCAGCCCCGCCCACTAATGTCCCCAGAAACATGTTATGCAACTGCAGATAACACACAATTTGTAGATAGCACACAATTTGTATATAGCTTACAACTTGTATACAGCATACAATTTGTTGTAAATAACCATTAAGCGGCATGTTGCCGCCCACTCCCACAGACCCGAATGTATCGCCTATGTATATAGTTTCTTATCTGAGCAGCTTGTACTGAGTAGCCTGTACATAGTTTCCCCAGTTAGCCAAGTTGTAAACCCTGTTCCATGTAAGTACAATGCAGTTGCCGCCTGCACGGTACAAATTTGTTTTAACTGTAAACCGAGCTGATTTTAAAGAGCGCGGTATAGAAAAACTTAAAATAAATAAAATAAATACGGATTGAAGCCTTAAGGCCCTGGCTTAGGCAGTACACGAGGCGAAGGGATAGGGAGGTGCTCGAAAGGGGATTTCAGTATGGATTCACTATACCAGTAGAAGGGGTGGATCGGAGAAGGCTCGGAACTCCCCATCGGTTAAACATTTTGTTCAGATTGTGCGAGATAAACTTACAGCAGAGTTGGAATTGGGTAGGATAGCCGGCCCCTTTGCTGAGCGGCCGTTTGCGCCCTTTGTGGTTTCCCTGTTGGGAATCAGATCAAAGAAGGAGCCTGGGAAGTACCGGTTGATTCATAACCTGTCCTTCCCTATGGGATTGTCGGTCAACGATCAGATCCCAAGGGAACTGTGTGCGGTGCGCTATGCATCCTTCGACGATGCGGTGGCTTTAGTGAGGAGATGTGGGACAGGGAGTTTGATGGCAAAGGTGGACATCGAGTCCACATTTCGCTTGTTGCCAGTGCATCCCTCCGCATTTCATTTGTTAGGGTTTTGTTTTGAAGGTAATTACTATTTCGACAAATGCATGCCGATGGGTTGCTCAGTT
This sequence comes from Ichthyophis bannanicus, assembly GCA_033557465.1. Lineage (NCBI taxonomy): Eukaryota > Metazoa > Chordata > Amphibia > Gymnophiona > Ichthyophiidae > Ichthyophis > Ichthyophis bannanicus. The sequence continues at coordinate 1,253,681,388 of CM066033.1, forward strand.
TCCTGTTCTTATTTTGAAAAGTTCAGTACGTTCATGCATTGGGTTTTGGTGGAGGAAGTATGATGTGCAAATGTGGTGCACTACCTGGATGACTTCCTCTTTGTAGGCGAGGCACAGTCGGTGCGGTGCCAGGAGCTACTGGACGGATTTGTGCAATTGGCCCGGGCATGGGGCGTCCCGTTGGCTGCAGGGAAGATGGAGGGCCCGGCGACACGCATCACATTTTTAGGTGTGGAGTTGGATACCATGGATATGGTGGTGCGCTTGCCGTTGGAAAAAGTATTGCGGTTGCGCGTGCTAGTAGCAAATGTGATGGGATCGAGTAAAATAACGTTGAAGGAAATGCAGGCCTTGATAGGCTCCCTGAATTTTGCGTGCCGCATTATTCCGATGGGGTAGTTGTTCTTACGCAGATTCTCGGTGGCTACATCGGGTGTCCATAAACCGCATCACTGTATTAGGGTGTCGAGGAGTATGAGGGCTGATATAGGGGTTTGGGATGAGTTTCTGAAAGACTTCAATGGAATCTCAATGTTGATGGAGGCGGAAATTTCCACTTTCAATCTGCAACTCTTTACAGATGCGGCGGGTGGTTTGGGATTGGGTATCTATTTTGGGGGCTCCTGGTGTGTGGGGGGCTGATCGCAAGCCTGGTGTGAGGCGGGCCTAACCGACAATATAGCTTTCTTAGAGTTGTTTCCAATCTTGGTGGTATTGGAATTGTGGCTGGACAGGCTTCACAATCGCAGAGTACTTTGGTGGTGCGATAATGCAGCAGTGGTTAGTGTGATTAATCATTACGCGCCATGCTGCCTGCGGGTAGCGGCACTAATGAGGGAGGTGGTTCTAGCCTGCTTACGATTGAATGTTTTAGTGAGGGCCCGTCATCTACCAGGGTGTACTAATAAGATTGCTGATTCTCTTTCACTTTTCAAGTGGGACCTGTTCCGGAGATTGGCACCAGAGGCTGACGCCGCGGGAGCGCAGGTCCCGGAGCACTTATGGCAAATTGGCCTCAGGAAATGCTGAACCTGCTATGGAGTTCCGTGTCATCGGCGACGTGGCTGGCTTATCAGCGAGGCTGCGACAGTGTAGTGGACTTCCTGGTGGCACAGGGATGGCATCAAGTTTCGGTGTCGGATCAGCTCATGAGCCAGTATGTCATTTCAGCGAAAACAGCAGGAGCGTCGAGATCAACTGTACGGACACAAATGGCGGGGTTTGCTTTTTTCTCTAGGGCTGTGAGCTGGGGCGCACCGAGCAGGGGGTTCTAGACTCATAGGCTGTTGCAGGGATGGGAGCAGGTTCTTACCTCGCAGGGCGACAGTTGGCGGCCTATCACGCATGAGTTGCTCGGGAGGTTGTGTGCACAGTGTTACCCCGGGTGGCAGTGTCTACTTTCGAAGCCACTCTTTTTAAGGCCGTCTGTTGTGTGACCTTTTTCGGGGCCTTCCGAGTGGGAGAGTCAGTAGCTGCGTCCAACATGGCCAGGGGGGGGGAGGTGGCGGATGGATCAGAGGGGAAGGGGAGCTTGGGTGCTTCTGAGAGCGATTGAGGGTTCCCCGACATGTCCGGTGGCAGCCCTGAAGGCCTACTTGTGGGCAAGGCCACTGGGGGATGGCCATCTCTTTGTGCACGAGGATGCATGCTGGCTGACGCAGTTTCAGTTCGCCGTGGTTTTGTGGCTGATGCTGCGGCAGTTGGGCTTAGATCCTAGCAGTTTCGCCCCTCACTCATTCCAAATTGGTGCAGCTACTAGTGCTGTGGAGGTGGGGTTAACTGAACAGGAGATTCAGCGGATAGGCAGATGGTGGTCAAGGGCGTTCCAGGTGTATGTGTGCTTATGAGGGGGAGTGTTCATGTCGGCTGCTAACTGTCCATTTTCTTTTAGATGTCGGGCAGATTCCATGTCGCTGCAGGATGATCGGCCATTCGTTTGTGTACTGGGCTGGTCAGCAAGCAGCAATACGGCTAGTGGGGCCAAATATCGGACTGGAAGCCTCTGAGGTGACTGTCTTATGGCTGGGCGAGCACGGTCTTCGCTGGATGCAGCTCCTGCCTTTGCTTCGGCACCACGAGTGTGAAAAGGGGTCACTGGCGTTTCTATTGCTGCACTTGGGAGGCAACGACCTTGGGGCATGGACTTGTAAGCAGCTGATCAGAGCAGCCAGAAGGGATTTGGCTGAAGTGCTGTCGATGTTTAATAATGTTGTTTGCTATCGTCAGATATAATTGCAAGGCCTGCTTGCTGGGGCCACCAGAGGTGGTCGCGTGGGTTGATCAAAATCAGTTGGTAAATTGGCCGATGGGTGTGTGAGAAAGAAGGATGCCAAATTTTACTTCCTTGGGTGAAGGTGGGTTGTGCCGGTTTATATTGGCAGGATGGAGTACATTTGGAGTACATTTGGCAGGATGGGGTGGATTTGCTCCTGAATGACTGGCAAGAGGCTTTGGAGTATATGCTTAAAGGGAGGTTAGCTGGTCACAGCTTGGATTTGGGGGGCGGCACAGGGACGAGGATCTTCTGAGCTGGTGGCGGGATCCCGGAGGTTTCCGGGGTCCAGAGCCATAGGCAATATGCAGGGCAGGGGTAGGGTACCCCCGACCCGGACAACCCCTCGGGGCTTTTCCTAATAATATGGCAAAGCCGGAAGGGGGGGGGGGGGGAGATGGAAATAGCCTTGGGCCGGTGCACGGTGGAAGCGGAAATGAAGTCACCTACTCACATGGCTGGTGAGGCATCGTTCCGCTGCCAGAATCAGAATGATGAAGGTTATTGTTGTTGGTATTTGTTATTGGATAATGTTAAATGGTTAATAAAGCTGCAACCAATTTAATTCCCAAAGTTCTGGTAATGTTGTTATTTAAAGGGGGGGGGGAACAGGGGTGGTGGTTAGGGGAGGCAGGGCGGAAATGGGAGCACCGCGTCCGCTGTACCTCAGTTACGGAAAGGCCGTGGAGCCACGTACCTGTAGGCCGTCATTAACCAGGGGGCGGTGCAGTACGTGGTCCTGGCCCTGGTGGGGAGCAGGAGGGAGGCCGCACGACTGAAGAACGGCATCATTTAAACCTATTGGCTTCCGTGGGTGAGTGAGGATCGCGGGAGCCAATGGGGTGTTGGGAGACAGGCAAGGAGGCGGTCCGGGGAGGAGCAAGCCGGCGGGATGGCTGTCGCCGGGACAGATGGGGGGAAAGGTGGCTGGCGTCCCACCCTCCCATCCCTTGGATTGGGCAGGAGTGGGGGAGGGGGGTTGCAGCTGGAGGGGGAAAGCGGGATCCTGGAGGTTTCTGGGGTCCGGAGCCATAGGCAATACGCAGGGCAGGGGTAGGGTACCCCTGACCTGGAAACCCCTCGGGGCTTTTGCTGATAATATGGAAAAGCCGGAAGAGGGGGGGATGGAAATAGCCTTGGGCCGGTGCATGGCGGAAGAAGAAATGAAGTCACCTTCCTATCCACATGGCTGGTGAGGCATCGTTTCGCTGCCGGAATCAGAATGATGAAGGCTATTGTTGTTGATATTTGTTATTGGATAATGTTAAATGGTTAATAAAGCTGTGACCAGTTTAATTCCCAAAGTTTTGGTAATGTTGTTATTTAAAAGGGGGGGGGGCGGGGGGATGGTTGGGGGGGGGGCAGGGTGGAAACGGGAGCACCGCGTCCGCCGTACCTCGGTTATGAAACTGACCGTACAACTAAAGAGGCAGAAGGGAAAGCTGGAATCAAGAGGGTCATAGGGGAATTGACAGATGAAGTGGAATTTTTCTGGGCCAGGCACACAATATTTGCTGAAGAAAGATTATGAAGGAGAACAGAAGGAGGTGAATGACCAATGGTTTCCCACTCTCCACCAGGTTCAGCCCCTCTTCTTCTGCTGACTTACCCAAGAGAAACAGGGAAACCTCTTCTTCTGCCCTGCTGAATCCCTGGTAAGGGGGGAGGGACCGGGATGGGGGGTGCCTTTTAAAGGAATGGAGGGCTGAAAATGAGGCATGGCTGCATGACCCCCTTGCCACCAGAGGTGGGGGGTTCAGAATCTCCCAAAGGGAGGATCAGAGCCCCAGGTCCCTTCAAGGGGTCTGCCATACAGCTACCAGCCTGTAAGCTGTTTCAGATGCTGCTGCTGCTTGCTGGCTGAGAATATGCCGTGCAGCCCAGAGGACCCTCAGAAACCTGCCAGCATGAGACTGCAGCCTCCACACCATTTTCACCCTCAGCTGGGACAACATGGCCATCCAATTCCTTTTGAGGACTGAAATGTTTTGAACTAGATTTCCCTTGCCCTGGAGACAAATTATGAAAGTAAAGTTGGGTGCACCTAAAAAAAGCTATAGTATGCCCTCAAGTATTTGATGTTTCTGAAGTTTTCATTTAGCCTATATATACATTTATGGGATTTTGCTCCTTTTTTGATATTGGGTCATCCAAGAATGCTGCCATGCCCGTTGGTGGGAAAATCACAGGAGACGTTGCAGGGGTAGCAAAATTGCCATCAGGCCCTGGACCACCTATGGAAGTTCCCATAATTGCCAAAAAAATGTGACCCAAGGCAAAAAGAGCCAACCACATAGCTTACCCAATGAGGGCCACAATTAGCACACCTCCATGCGCCCAGCATCGTGGCTGAGCTCAGATGTAAAGAAAAGAATTGTAAAGAAAAGTCTCTCGGGAAAAAAATAAAACTGTAGCAAATAAAAAGAACCCCTTCACCTGTCAGGCTGGCCAGAGAAACCCAACAAGGGCTTCCCCCAGCCATCCCTGCAAGCTTAAAAAATCCCAGCTGCCTCAAGGCTTTTTTTTCAAGTTTGAAGCTGCTTTATTTATGCAGCATGGAAAGAGCCCATAACTGTCTCTTAGGGAAATGTTTACTAAACAGCGGTAGTGCCTTCTGTGCGATATCAGATTTCACATGGAAGCCGCTACCGCTGTTTAGTAAATATACCCCTTAGTTGCACAGACCTCTGTTTTTTTGTTCTATACCTTTGAACATACTATTAAAATATTATGATGACATACAGTTGGAATTTTTCCAATTATTTCACAAGATATTGTACACAATATACCTAAAATGCAAGGGTGCCAATAATGTTGACCAAAACTGTAGGTGTTTCTAGAAGCCATTATGTAGCGCTAGTGAAAAACTGTTTCAAATAAGCAACCTTGACTGCTATTTGATTACTGCTTCTTCGGATATTGCTTCTTCATTACTTTGATGCTGACTGCAAACCAATTTTTTTAATGTTGAGAGTTGTTCATCGATTAATGATTATTGTGACACTTAGGGGTATGTTTACTAAACTGCGGTAACGTTACATAACGCGCGTTATGTAATGTTAACGATCGTTAAGTAACATTAACGCGCGTTATGGGACATTAAAACGTCTCATAACGCGCGTTAACGTTATTTAACGAATGTAGACGTTCCGTGGCGCGGTAAAACACCGCAGAAGGTGGAGAGAGGGCGGAGAGAAGGGGTCAATGGGCGGAGTGTGGGTGGGGAGAGGCTCCATTCACACTAACGTGCTGATCTGAAGAGCTGAATCCTAATGCATTTGAAAACCTGCCGTTAGATGCACATTTCAGGAGAGAGAAACCATTTAAGTGTCAGCAATGTACAGCATAGGCAGGGAAACCCTACTAAAAGTGATAAGTGTGATACATGTGCACAGAACAAAAGGGCACATAAACATTAAAAATGACTTCAACAAACTGGAAAAAAAACATAACCAAGCTGGCCAATAGTGATATTAATGGGAAAAATCACCCCTCCCCCCCCGAGAAAGCTCCAAAAAAAGATATTAATCGTGGAAGGGTCTATGCTCCGTCTCCATACAAGGTGAATGAGCCCACAGTGAAATAGCGCTGATCAGGGCTTTCCCTTGTAATTGGACAGGTGTCCTATGGCGTGCACATGTCCCGCAACAGCAGGGTGGGCGTGTCGGAACGGGCAACTGGACAGATGCCGGAAAAGGGGATACAGAGGGCTGCAGGCGGCACATGCTGTGGTGCAGCTGGGCCACAGTGCGGACTAGGGTGTTGCCTAGGTGGCCCATATGAATTCTGAAACAGCGGAGCAGCCAGACAGCAACTGATGAAGGCCCAACATGGGCACGAGTGTGTTTCCCACAGTGTCACCGGGGATAGTACCCAGCAGCTACCCCGAAGGGCACGGAACATTGGCAGGCGGTGCTGGGGGGAAGCGTGGACACCTATGCAGGCACCCCTACCCCAGAACCCGCACCATAGGCAGCCGCCTACCTGCACACTGGATGGCATGAGACTGCGCTCCACCAGCACCACCAGCAGAAGGGCATGTCAGCATGGTGGCAGAGGGATACTGGTGGTGGAGGGGGCAGTGGCAGCTGCCCAGAGCAGACCGTGGCCTAGCCCTGTGTAGGTGGGTCCCATGCACAGCAACAGACAGGCCTTGTCTGACGAACAGTCATGGTATCGCTAGGGAATGCACTGACTCTGCAACAACACGATGGTGCAGTGCACAAAACCAGTGTATTCAGAAGCAGAAGGTCACAGGTTCAAATCCCAGCTGTGGTTCCTGCCAAACCAGTCCCCATATTTTACCCACTACTAAAATGTGCTAATACAGACAGAATCTTTATTGCAGATGATGCAAACATGCCCAAAACACCTACATTTTACCCTATAGAGCACAGACACCATAAACATGCACATTACCTAGAGCAGAGTCTCCCAAATGCAGTCCTGGAGGGCCAAACACCATCCAAGTTCCATGCTGCCTCTAATAAAGATGCCTGTGCTGCATTTCCATGCGCCACCCCCATGGTATGCAGATGTATCTCATGCATATTCATGAGGGACAGCATGAAAACCCAAACAGTGTTTGGCCCACCAGGACTGGAGTTGGGAACCTCTGCCCTAAAGCAGTGGCCAACAGGGGCAGACACACCCGCACCCACAGGCTCCATTATCCAATGCCTCCTGGAGCGGCAGGATGTTGGGCCCTTCGTGCATCTCCCAATACTAGCACTTGCATACCTTGGCAATGCCACCTTAAACCTGGGCATACGGTAAACATCTATAAAACGGTTGCTATGATTACTGGCAGATAGCAATTCCAAAATTAAGCACAATTTGCTGATTGAGCTGCATCATAGCGACCTTTCTGATGTCTGTGGAGTGTGCTACAGGTCTTGTATCTGATAGTGTTTACCACCCTGGGGAGTGACCCCAACAGAATTGCTTACCATAGCCATGCCTGCACTCTGCCCAGGACTGGTGTGGTGGCCAGGGCTGCCAAATACCTCTATAGTTGTACAATGCTGGCATAGGTGTGGGGAGTGTGTGTCTGTCTATCCAGTGTGTGGTGGCTGCAAACACCCTCCACAGCCCACACTGCCAGCACTGTTGCCAGTATTGGCATGCCAATCTGTATAATGAGGAGCAAGGTACTGTGGGAATAGCCAGGATAGGATGGCCTGGCCTGGATCCATCTGTACATAGCATAGGGCAATGGCTCAGACATTGTAGTGGCTGGCCACCACCTGCACGGACAGGGTGGCCACAGCATGTGCTGCTGGGAGGTCACTCTCACCCTGACTGAGCAGTGACCACGGTATGGCTAGGTTCCCCCATAGTGCTGTTTGGTATTTCTCTCAGGTGATATTTATGGGCTCTTTTTTTGGGGCCCAATCACTGACTTATCTGCTTGGTGTGTATGCTGACATCCCAGTTCTGGGTACATGCATCTTTTCCAGGAACATGAACTAGCTAGCAGACTGTCTGCAGTTAGTATGTGTCTGGCTGGAGCACTTTGCAGGGTGCAGCGGCTGGAGGCTTGCTGCTGGAGAATGTCAGATAGTGGTGAGGGGCAGCTGTGTATTTCCAGGCCTACTGTCTTTCTGCTCTTGCTTTATGCATGTGTACAGCTCTGCATTGCCTGTCCTGTATGGTGTTTTCTCTAGCAGGACTGGGGTGATGGTCCCTTCTACTGTCATTATTGCAGGGGGGGTAGAATGTTGATCTATTGGTGGGGTATCTTATCTTCCACACTGAGCCCCAGAGGGTTGGTTGGGTGGTGGTATGTAATCTGTCTGTGGGTCCAAACACCCCCCTTCACTTAAATCATGTGACCATGGCACCCACAAAAGGTGCGCACTTTTCTGTGTGCATCATAGTCCACAAGGGTTAGATGTGAAATACAGATGGACACCGGCATATCCTAGGGGTGTTTGCAAGGACTGCCTATCACACATTGGCACTGATGGGGACCTACAGCATAGCCTATCTCAGCAAAGCCAGGTGCTGCAAAAATGGTGCTGGGCACCCCACCTCACCCTCAGGGTGAGCACAGGACCTGCACACTGTGACGGTCTGTAGCTACTCTGTGCCACTAACACACATCGTCGGCACCCCCTACCAGGCTGAGGTGCTGTGGGGGTGCATACCCCATCTTGTGATCATCTGTAGACTGCTGATTTGCATGTGCTTTGCATCCTGGGTACGGGTGGGTTGACCCTATCCTGGTAACCACAGCAGAATGTTTGTGTAGTGCCATGCAGTCCTCCTCTAGTCAGTTAGGGGCTTGTTAGCAGCTGTAGCCCACTGGTTACTTCACTGCCTGTGAAGCCAGAAGTCATGGGTTCAAAACCCACAGTGGGGTTTATTGATAGGGCTGTCTTATACATTGTCTATTTTTATTGTATATTAGTGCTGCCAGCAGAAACACCCTCAGAGTACTGTCACCTTAGGGTGCCTCATACGGCGCTCTATGAAGCGCCTTATAAGGTGCCTTATAAGGTGTCCTATAGGGGACATTATAGGGTGCCTTGGCAGACAGCGCACTTTATAATGTGCCCTATGGAGTGCCTTCTAGGGTGCCTTATGAGGCACCTTAGGTTACACCACTGTGAGGGTGTGTTTGCTGGCAGCACTAATTAAAGTAAAACTAAAATTCTTCACAACCCAATACTTAAACATAATGCCTCAGACAGCCTTACTCATTAGGCACACTGGGGAATCATACCCATGACCCCAGTACCATCAGTCAGTGTAGTAACCATTGCGCTACAGCTCTTTTTCTGTAGTTGCATGTCTGCACGCCTTCTTAAGATTAACGCGTGGTAATGTGCCGCAGCGCCCTCTAACGCTCATTAATTTATGGCGCTTTGTAACGCACGTTATCGGTAACGATGTACCACCCATGTCCTTATTTGGGTATTTCTGCCTCTACCGCGGATCCTAACGCGAATGGCATTACTGCAGTTTAGTAAACATACCCCTTAGGATTGCTCATGAACACATCAGAACTGATGAATGATATCAGTTTCTTCAGATGAAATCTAGAAAAACGGGTCAAGTACTGCCCGTATCAGATGTCCTCTTTCACGTTTCAATTTATTTAAATAACTAATCGATGCACTGGGTTCTTTATTCTGTGGCTATTTAAGTTCGCTTGTGCTTTTTGGCTGCAAGGACTTAAACATGCCAGGATGACAAGCACAGCACCTCCATCACCTGTAAGACCTTAAAACATGCCAAGATGACCACCACAGCACTCAGATCAGCTGCAAGGCCCTAAATTATGCTAGGAGGACCAGCACAGCATGAAGAATGGCTTCAACACCTTAACTATTCTAAAGGACCAGCACAGCATCCAGATCAGCTGCAATGTCTTAAACATGCCACGGGAAGCAACCTAGCACCAAGATCAGCTGTAAAACCCTAAAACACCAGAGAAGAGCCTGTACAACTGCAGAAGAGGCGGCACGAGTCCAGATCACAAGTCCAGATCACAAAAGTGGCATGATCGATTTAGCTATTAGGCTGCCTAGATGGGTATCCCCTTCCTCCATAAGTGCTCCACGCTTATCCCTCCTGACAAGGGAAATACTGTTGTTCGCACTAAGGTATAACAGTAGCTATGCTCCCCTGTGTGAACCTCCAACAAATACAATAATAGAAATTTGAAAAGACCTTTGAAGAGAGAGCTTAAGTCTTCTTCACGGTGGTAGCTGATAGTACACCCCCCACCTCCACCGTACCTGGTTCAGTGTCTCCTGTCTCGGGTTGTTAGGAACTGCATGCCAAAGTGGGTGGCAGAACACCCAAAGAGATGCTCGATGACAAGCCAAAGAGACCCACCAATATGCAAAGCAGAAGGAGGAGGAGTGACCCAAACAAATCAGAGCATACTAGTCACAGAGCCACGCAGCAAGAAGGGTTGTACCAAACTTGCATGGCATCAAATAAAGGTGAAAGTCACAGAATGACATGCCACAGGCACCCACAAAGGTACTAAGCAGAAGAAGGAGGTGTGGCCCCAGAAAAAAAGCCAAATCACAGAGCCACACAGCTAGAAAGGTGGCATGAAGCACTCAAATTAACAAGAGAGGGACGAAGATCAACAGCAAAGATAAGTCATGAGAGCTGTGCCAACAGAGTGATACAGGCATCAGCAGCATAGTGAGCAAGGGGAAAGGGGGTGTTTTTTGGGGGGGAGGGGTTATTTCAATTTTTCTTCTTTTTTGTTTTGTTTTGCCATGTGGGTCTAAGGAAACTGCAGAGTGGCTGTGCAGGCAGAAGTGGGATTTGTGACCCTTGAAATATGGCTATGGTTTGGATCGCATGAGCAGAACTTTCAACAAAGTGTCAGGCTGTGATCACAATGGCAGGACAGTGAGATTGGCACTAGCAGGAAAGGGAAACCTTTTATGTTCTCTTTGTTTTATTTCCTTTCTGTTTATTTTGGATTTTGCTTTAGTTGTTTTTATTTCTTGGTTTTTTTTCTTTTAAGTTTTGACACAGGGAGCTGAAAGATAGCCATCGGAAATGGGCATCATCCTGGAGAGACTGTAGTGGAAACTGTTAAAAAAACACAGCTAGACACTGAAGGCAGAGAGTGTGTGCAACTGCCCCTCAGTATAGGACATAGCTCTACACTCATTCCTCCTTCCAGTCGCATGGAAATGAATGGAAGCCAAGCAAGGGGAGGTTTGTCTTCACAAATACTAGCTTTTCCACCAATTCCGGTGCTATGAACCGTGAGGACCCTTGTTATCCCCTGCCATGGAGAATATATGTTCACTGGGCACATGAGTTGGAAGGGAGGATAGGACAGGAAAAGCTATGCAACCTTGGCCAGGTCTGGCCAGAATGATGACTTGTGTGCCCAGTATGCCAAAGGATCTGTGTGCATGTCCTCAAGGGATTTTGCAAGTTAGTGTGTCACTGAAATACATGCAGAAGTCTGATTTGTGGTAGACGGATCTCTGCTGTTCAGCATTGTAACGAGGATTTTCCATGCCGGGGCTCATCTGCCAGTGACATGGAAAGCTGGGAGAGGGAAGTGGTAGATGACAGGGTGGTGCTCATGGTACCACTACTGCTTGCTGGCATGTCTTCTATTTCTCTTGTTGCAGCACCACTGCCATTGCCCCTGCCTCTAGCACTCCTTTATATCCATCTCAGTTTTCAGTTTTTTCCTTCCAGTAAGTCAGTGAGTTGCACTGAAGAGCAATAGTTCTTTTCACCTCAAATCAGAGAGACCAGCTAGCACATATGCCTCCTCCTTCATAACTGGTTGCAACCTTAAGCATGCAAGAAGTCCACCATCACCAAAACCTCTACTATGAACCACTGTGGCTGACAAAAACCCTCTAAATATGCCTTTAAAATATTCACAACTGTGTTGAGGAGGCTCAGGATAGCCCTGGTGAAATTCAGTTCCTCCAAAGATGCAATGCAAGCCTTTAAGTCAATGCTGACTCCTGGTGACCCAGGAGCTCCTGAGGTTTTTTGGACAATGTGATAAAGTAGATTGCCAGGCTTTTTTCCCCAAGGCAATGGAGGGTTGAGTGACTTGCTCAAGATCACAAGGAGTGCTAGTGGGACTTGAATGCTGGTCTCTTGGTTACCAAGGCAGTGCACTAGCCATTAGGCTACTCCTCCACTCCATGGCACTCTTAAAGGACTTTAGTATTTGTCCCCTGTGTGATAGTTTTCCAGTCCTGGTGATGCAGAAGGCTTTTGATGCCAATCTCAGTCTCTGATTACTTCTGATACAGGGCCACCCATTCCTCCACCAACCTCTCCAGCATTTCAGAAGTGGAATTCCACCTGGTGGCAATATCCTACTTGAGCCAATGCACAATGTAATGCAATGTATGCTTTTGAGTCAATGTTGACTCTTGGTGACCCAGCAGCACCTGGCTTTTCCTGGCAGTGTGACCTGAAGTAGATTGCCAAGTCTTTCTTTCAAGACAGTGGAAATGTCCCTTTTATTTGCTGATTTTCACAGTTCATGCTCATCCTTCACAATCCAGTGAAAATACCCTTCTATTTTTTGACACTTCTCAATCGATTGCCTCAGGACAGGGCTGCTACTTCCCTTGCTCTCCAGGGGCAAGGAGTCTCTGACAACCAGGTACAGCCAATGTGCAAAGCGTCTGATCTCATGAAAGCTCTCCTCCTTCACTGCCTTGACCATGTTTGTCCCACCATCAGTTACAAAGAAATCTGGACACATGGCTCTTTTTGTGCCCCAGCCTTGCAGCATTGCCCTCATTTCTGTGAAGATATGGGTCCAAAGATGGCTGTCATCTATTACCTAGCCATCCAGGAAAACCCACCAGAACGTTTGTCCTGTTATTTCCTCATTAGATCTACAGTCTTCTCCTTCTTCTGCTTGCTGCCACCTGTGTGCTGTCAGGGAGAGGTAGATACGTGTAACATTCTGATAAGTCCAGATGTTAGTAGTAAAATACATGGTACGACCAGCCTCTGCTTTTGCTAGCTCTGCTGCAGCCAGTAATGCAACTGATTATACAAGTTGAGAATCACTTATTTACTAAAAGTTGCTCTGCGGGGCACTCGGTCATTGGGAGCTAAGAGATGCAGCAGTCTCTTAAACCCCATCTTCTTAACAATGTTCAGAGGATGCAATCCAAGGCTATCATTTTCCTGATATACCATGTCACTATCCTCAATGCTGTCTGCTGTATGCTCTGTGACAGTGTCGCTGAACACCACCCCGTCTCTTGCATGATGGTTTGCTTTGATACGCACTGGGCCTGCTGCTATGCTATCTGACTGGTGGAAGAGACTGATGCCCTACTTGAGAAAGGGATTATATTTTTCCTGTACCTTTCTCACCACTGCTATTTCCACTCCTGGATGGAATGTTCAGTCTAGGATCAATGCCTTCTTAGTGCTGACTTGGAAAGGGTGCTGTTCTAGCAATTGATGTTGCATGACATTGTTCGTGAGATGTCCCATCAGCTTTCTTCTACCAATTTGCTTCCTACAATAATTACATTCTGCTTATTGAGGACCCTCAAGCACTTTAAAATATTTCCATTCCTGTGAGGTTTTATAAGATTTCCACACTACCTCCTGGGGAGGGGGGGGGGAGGAGTTCTGCTTTTGGTCCTGCTTCTGGACCTGTGGCTGGAAGGTGGAGGAGAGGATGAAAGGTCAGCAGCATCCTTCTCACTCTCTATTATCCCTTTTTCCTATTTGGTGCTTTTTGACTTGGCATTGCTGATATTACTCTCTTCTACCTCCTCACCAGTTAGTTTGCTAATGACAACCTTTTCAGTACCCCCTTCAACCAGTAAACTTTCAGTATTTGATGATTCAGATGAAAATCATGTGGTTTCCTCAGATTATATATCTGTGAAGACCATCTTCACACACTTTTCAGTGGGGAATATGGTGTGCTTGCTGCTAGGCTTAGTTGCTTCCACCTACTGTTTCTCTCGTGCCCCCTCACTCTGCATCATGTAGATCTTCCTTTGTGCTTCTGTGGAGATAACACTAGACACCTGTTCTTTCACTGTTGCACTAACAATTGCAACTCTTTCTACTTTCTTTCTAAAGTCATCTTGCATTAGTTTTGTTGGCAGACTAGAGGAACCCATAGGCATACCCTGGGAATGACCTGTCTCTCTACACTTGTGTCTGTGCTACTCTCATCTCCCCTCCCTCCCTCCCTCCCTCCCTTCTTTCTGTCTACAACCATTTAATTTTCTAAATATACCCTTCCCAAGCATTATAATATGCTATGACTGGCAAGGACTGCCTGTCTTGTAGTACCCTGTGCCCCCCACCAGGCCTATGTTGCCCTGGAATACTGCCACCCCAAGTGTGCTGCCTCAAATACTGGCCCTGGGATCACCTGCCCAGCCTGATGTAGGTTGTGTGGTGCCCAGTTGCCCTTCCTCCCTGCTCACTCTTCAACAGACTGGGGAGAGGAGGAATGTGTTTACCTGGTGATTACTCCTATTAGACTGGATTATGAGTTCTCAGGGGCAGGTACTACTTGTCTTTTAGGGTCCTGTGCCACCCACCAGGCCTGTGCTCCTCTGGAGTACCATTTCCTCAAGTGTGATCATACGCTGGACCTGGCTTAGGCAATTTGGAACCCAGTTACCCAGTCTCCCTACTCATAGTCTTCAATAGACTGGAGAGAGAGGGAATGTGTTTGGCTAATGTCCCTACTGGACTGGATTCTGAGCTCTGAGGGCAAGGCAGTTGTATGTTAGCACTCTGCACCACTCAGCAGGACTGCTCCAAAAAGTGACATTGAAGAACAAAGAGTGAGATTTTTTAGATGGTACTTCTGAGATATAAATCTGGACAGACTTAATTGTACAGTATTGCTTTGCAAAAGGAAAAAGCTGCATAAAATGATGCTTGCTTTTTTTGGTGCCTTTAAAAAGATATAGACAGAATGCTGCACTACGAGACAATTTTTAAAGGAATATCTATACATATAGATAGTTTATTTACATTCTCTTATATACCGCGCTATTCTGCATAAGTGCGGTTTACATTGAACAAACTGAAATTACATTGAACAGGGCATTATAACTTGAAGATAACTATAACTTGGAGATAACTAGTTGTGGGTGCTGAGGAAAGAACCGGGATAAGGTGGACAGGAAGGTGTGCTCAAATTTCTTCCTACTAGTAGGGCACTTGACTGCATCTGTTAGACTTGCCTCTCAGGAAAGTACTGATTAGGTTCAGTGCACAAGGTCTGAGGCTCTAATGAGTGAGAGATCTTTCAAATGAGTGTGAGATAATCCTCATGAGTGAGACCTGGCATCTCTATCTTCCCTTCCACCTCCACAGCTGCTTTTACAGACAATATGGGCCCGATTCCATCTCAGATGTACAAGCCCTCTGTGCCCCCCGCTGGATCTGGATGGCCCTATAGGGCTGCTTAGGCTAAGTGCCGTATTAGGCACCCCTGGACAAGGCACTGTAGAAGGCACCCTGGGCTATGAAACCATAGGTTAAGGTGGCCTAACAAGGTTACGGTGCCCTAGGTTAGTGTGCCCTAATGGCTGCAAGGGGCTTCAGGATGACATGCATGACCTGTGAGGCATAGAGACAGATGTAGCCCTAACACTAGATAGAGCACTGAGGAAAGGCAATGAACAGGTGAGCGAAGGAGGGAGAACTGGGAGCTGCTGGACCTGCCATATCTGCGGGCATCCCATATGGCTGCCAGTACTGTTGACAAACATGGTGGGGGCAACTGTACCACAGCACAGGGTGTTGGCGATGTAAAGTACTGGAAAAACAGTTGGTGGCAGCCGATGGGAATACGTGTCCCCCAGTGGAGGCGGAGGTGGCTGGATAGTTACAATGATGGGTGGTCAGAGGAGTGGTGGCGCCATGCAGATCAGGCACAGGCAAAGCAAGCATGAAGAGGTGCAATGCAGGAAAGGGTACCAGTGCAGGACGTGGGGTGGCAGCCTGCACAGGAAGACAGGACTCTACACAGCTGACAGACACAGAAAGATGGACCGAATGATTGTTGGCAACAGTGATGAAGGTAATATGGACTGGCAGCACCGATCTGCAAAGATATGACTGTTTCAGGTATGCAAAATATCTGAATTGGACAGGCATTAAAAAAGGGAACAACAAGGAATCAAACCCATGACTACTGTTTAGAATGCCATTGTACTAACCAGTAGGCTATACCTCTATGGCTTGTTACACAGCAATGGATGGGTACAGAAGGACTGCAGATCACCAAACAAATTGTCTGCTCTGCGTGCCAGGATATGGTAATCCCACCAGTACCCATGATGCAATGTACATGCAGAACAGCAGTCTACAGCTGATCACCAGATAGGGTCTGCACCTCTCTAGTACTGCAGCATGGCAAGACAGACTGACAGTACATGATACTGGCACAGAGTAACTACATCCCGACGGTTAGAATGGGCACCCAGCTCTAGGTCTGCAGTACATGTGGTGCTAGAAATAGGTCCTGTTGCACACCCCCAGCACTGTCAGTGTGTACTAGGTGTCCCAGAGATGAAATGTAAAACACAGACAACAGGCAAGCGTCTCAATAATTGCATCCCAGAACTAGGAACACACAGGTATAACTGAATACAAATAGTGTGGAGCACTATGTGGGAGCATAGACATGCCATGGTCACTGCTCGGTCAGGGTGAGAGTGACCTCACAGCATGCCATGCTGTGGCCACTCTGTCCATGCAGATGGTGGTCGGACACTACAGTGTCCGAGTCATTGCCCTACAACCTGTGCAGATGCATCCTGCCAACCCGCCCTGTCAGGGCCATACCCACAATACCTTGCTCCTCATTATGCACATTTGCAGGCTAACGCTGGTAACAGTGGGACATTGTGGGCCCAGAGCGGTGTAGGCAGCCACAAAGCAACTGATAAACATACACACCCCTATTGCAGCATTGTGCAATCATAGGGGTGGTTGGCAATTCTGCTCTCCACACTGGTCCTGATCACAGTGCTGACATTGCTAAACTGTTCAGAGGGTAGTAGTAGTGCTCTGCTGATAACTGCAGCTCCGTGCTGGGGCCAACAGCCTGACTCCGTGAAATTTTGTATAGTGGAGCCTGTGTGAGTGGGTGTTTTGACCCCTGTTTGACGTGGCTTTGGGGTTTGCACAAGTTGATGTTGTATCTGCATTGTAGGGTAAAATGTGGGGAGATGCTCTGTAGGATACACAGCTGGGACATGAACCTGTGACCTTCTGCATCTGGACACACTGGCTGTGTATACTGTACTACACTATAGCCACAGAGGAGTAGTGGTCCCTGGGGCTACCCTTACTTTCTTCAGGCAGACCATTTCTGTTGCACTGCACACCACGTACTGGTACAGGGCATGGCCTAGGTCCACTGCAGGTGATTGGCACTGCTCCCTCCAGCACAAACACATCCCCCCTGCAATGCCGACATGACCATATGCGGTCGGTGCTGGTCGTGCGTGGTCCCGGGCCATCCACAGTGCAGGTAGGCGAGTGCCTAGGTTGTGGGCTCTGGGGTGGCGAGGCATACATGGACATCCACACATCCCCCCATCACTGCCTACCAATGTTATGTCCCTTCCACATGGGGGAGTGATGGCTGGGGGGATGTCAGGCTTGTGCTTTAGCAACTATTGGCTAGGGTGGACCGGGTAGATGTAGGTGAAGTGTGTTGTTACTGCCAACTGTGGACAGGCTAGGGTATGCACCTCAGGTACGGTGTACCAATTTTGGCCTACTGGGTGTATATATGTTTCCGACAACGCATGGGCACACCCTGCAATGCCTTACTAGGGGCTGCCGTAAAGTGTGTTCATTTAGCTGGGTCTACGAACTGTTTGGGACCCATCCTGGGTGTGGTCTATGGACCCTTGTTAGTGTGGTCCCCAGATGTGCAATGCTTGCCCTATTACAGACACAGTGGTACCTGTGTGACTTTTGGGGTACTTGCTGGGTAATGTCCCCTGGATGGGACATTGTGGAACACGGACTACTGGGCATGTTTGGCCCTGGTCAGCTGCTGTCTTGCTGATTTCCAGTTTCTATGTTCCTATGTGCCTCCTGGGTGACGGCCTAGTTCACCCTGTGCCCCAGCTGCCTCCACTGCATGTCCCGCCTGCAATCCCCCTATGCCCCATTTGCACCATCACCATAGTGGCCTTTCATACTTGGCCACTATACTGTTGCTGCAGATGGAGCACTGCTATCACCTTTCTCGGGCTCCTTGCCTAGGCTGTACATTGCTGACACTGAAATGGTTTCTCTCTCCTGCAAATGTGCATCTAATGGCAGGTTTTCATTCGCAGTAGGATTCAGCCCTTCAGCGCGTTAGTGTGCAGGGAACCTCTCCCCGCCCACTCCCCGTCCATTGACCCCTGATCTCTGCCCTCTCTCCTCCCTCTGCGGTGTGTACCGTGCCGCGGAACACTTCCGTGTGGGTTGTAACGTTACTGCGCTGTAACTTTATGCACCCTGCGGTAACGTTACCTAATGCGCGGTAACGTTACCTAACGTGTGGTCTGTAACGTTACCGCAGTTTAGTAAACATACCCCATAGTCTATATGGAAGTCTGACCACGCCCGACGCATCCCAAGATGCACTGCACGGGGCCAGGTGCACCATTTTACAAGATGGCAGACTAGAGTGGGAGCACTTAGGCAGTGCTCCTGCCTATTTTAAGGTATGGGGGGGGGATGGATTTAGGGACCACTAGACCACCAGGTAATTTTACTTTTCTTTTACTTTGGTTGGGGGTGGGGGTTCAAGGGCCGCTAGACCAACAGGATTTACTTTTCTTTTATTTTAGTTTGGGGTTGGGGCATAGGGGGTTCAAAGGCCGCTAGACCACCAGGTAATTTTACTTTTCTTTTCTTTTAGTTTGGGTTGGGGGTGGGGGGTTCAATGGGTGCTAGACTACCAGGTAATTTTACTTTTAATTTATTTTACTTTTGGTTGGGGGGGTGGGGAGTTCAAGGGAGTTCATACTTAACCCACCTTGAGAAGCTCGTGCTGTGCACTTAACCATGTATATAGTTACATTAACTGGCTTGTATATAGTTATCATGTTCTCCCTGTTAAGAAACTTGTTTATTGTATACCCAATTTATTTTTACCTGTTTATTGTAAGCACAAATCACTAAACTGAGATGTGTAGATTTAATGTTTATTATAAACCGCACTGATCTTAAATAGCGCGGTATAAAAGAAAATGTAATAAATAAATAAAATAAATAAATAAGGGCTGCCAGACCACTGGGATATCACTTTTCTTTTCTTTTCTTTTACTTGGGGATGGGGGTGGGGTACCACTTAGTGACTTTTATTTTAATTAGCATTGGGGAGGGGTATACAGGGTGGAGTGGGGTGTGCTAGATCACCAGTTGCTTACTTTCTGTCAGGGCACTGGCCCTGACAGTGTTTTGATGGCATCAGAGGCATTTCCTAATGCCGCAATCATCCCTGATGCCATCAAAATATTGTCAGGGGGGCTGCTGGGCCACCAGGGATTCTTTTTTGTTGGGCATGGCCCCCCTGACAGTATTTTGAAGGCATTGGGGGCTTTACTTGATGCCTGATCATCTAAGAAGAAGATGATCTAGGCATCAGGGAAGGCACCCGGTGCCATCAAAATATTGTCGGGGCACGCGTTAGAGGTTAACATTTACTCAGACCCTGCAATAAAAATGTTGGTGCTATGGCTGGTTGCAAAATGCCCTATGCCTGTCTCTGCATCAGTGTAGCCATGATTTGGATACCAGACCAGTTGATTAAATACATTTAAATAATTAAAATATATTTAAATAATTAATATTCATTTAAATGTTTTTAAATATGCATCACATCAGTTGGACATTAGTTTTTCCATCTGTTGTCTGCATTTAAAGGATTGTAAACTTGGCATTATGGACTCGTAAAGCCTGCACTAGTTTTCTGCATCGACCTGAAGAGTAGTGAAGTTACTCAATAAAAACAAATATTGTAATTGATGTTAATTCTATCAGGACCATCATAGATAATTCTCTTTGATTTCAGTAGTCAGAATCTTACTGAATTATCCGATTTTGGACAGCTCCCATATTCTCTCTCTGTTCTGGATGATTTATTTGATTTGTTACACTCAAACAACTATGAAATACCGGCAATAATAAAAAATATTAAAACTTTGCAGAAAATAGAAGTTTCACATAGTGCATGTTTTTCATACACTGGTCCAATATAGTATATTGTCCGTCTTCAGAAAAGATAGGATTCAGTTCCAATATTCATTGACATAAACATACTGTATGATACTATTGAAATTGCAGTTTCATTTTTTTAAAATTATTTATTTTCAAATTTAAATATAAATCCAAGAATACAATATCTTGTACAGAAAGACAATACTGTCCAAATACATTCAAGAAATAAAAACAAACCAAAGAAATATATAAGGACAAATTGTCCAAGACCACATTAATGGGAAAAGCTGGAAAATAAAGATACAACATAAAACTATTCCGTAATTTCTACCGTTGCCCTAAGGGACAAAATTGTGATTAATAATTTTAACCCCATATACATAAGCAGACAGGTATAAAAAAAGAACAAAATAGAAACCTTCAACCAACATTCTCCTTACCAGAAACAAAAGCCTCTAACTGAGAAGG
The DNA here is from genome assembly GCA_033557465.1 of Ichthyophis bannanicus. Taxonomy (NCBI): domain Eukaryota; kingdom Metazoa; phylum Chordata; class Amphibia; order Gymnophiona; family Ichthyophiidae; genus Ichthyophis; species Ichthyophis bannanicus. Next base: position 1,253,701,825 of record CM066033.1, read on the forward strand.
CTCCAAAAAAAACATACCTAGCCTGTTCAAAATGCACAAGGCACTTACAAGGATATTTAAAAAAAAACAAAATGTGGCACCCAGGGCCAAGGTCCGAGGCTTTAATGCCAAAAAAAATCCTTTCTGCGTTTCTGGGTAACCCTACAAACATCTGGAAAAATCTGTATTGGAAAACCACAAAACTCAGCGCTTTTCTTAGAAAAGTAAAGCCTCAATACTAAATTCTTATCAGATAACAATAAAAAAGAAACGATTAAAGTAGCACGTTGTGAGATAATTTCTGATGAGGTTTCTAAGAAAGCAGAAAGGTCTAAAGAGGCTGGAGGAGCCTCAGGTAAGGACTCATCCTGAGAAGAAACCTGGGACCGTACCCCAGACGGAAGATAGTACACATTTGATAACTTAATAGTATCCACATCTGAAATCAATAATATTTCTTTAAAATATTTTTGTACCATTATCATTGGGGAGAGATAATGCGTTCGAGGAAAGTTAATAAAACGCAGATTCTTAACCCTGGAAACATTGCAGTTTAATTTAAAACACTTTATTATGATATAATATAGGGGTATGTTTACTAAAACCCCGGTAAAGTGCGGGCCGCGGTAGAGTGCGGGTGCCATATAAGGAGTGGGCGTTTCACGCTGAAGAAGGAAATCCGTGATTGACAGATGCGCTAAGGTGCACGGCGCCCTTGTGCGCCCCGCACCTTAGCGCATCCGACAGCTGCGCGGGAGGCATATGTGGCACGCTGATGGGGAAACAGAAGAGCAGAGCCACAGCACAATGGTTAAAGCATGTACCAATGGTGCAAGAAGCAGGGGTTCAATCCCCCACAGAGCCCAATAAAGACAGCTGGCAGAGGCATTAATTTATGAGGCAGTGAAATAATGGGTGGCATAAGGCGGCGCGCTAATGTTTTGGAGGCATTCTAATACTGGGCGGCATAAGGCGGCACACTGATGGGTAAACAGAAGAGCAGAGCCACAGCACAATGGTTAAGGCATGTACCAATGGTGCAAGAAGCAGGGGTTTGATCCCTCACAGTGCTCAATGAACAAGGCTGGCTGAGGCAATGTGTATTATGGGGAAGATTGCTTTAGGATGCAGTCTATTTTTATTAACATTAATAGCAAACGCACTCTCAAAGCGTGTCAACATAAGGCGTCCTATAAGGCACATTTTAAAGTGCACTGTCCACCACGGCACCCTAAAATGTCCCCTATAGGGCACCCTAGAAGTTGCGTCACAGGATAATGTATAGTGCACCTTATATAAAGCGCCCTCAGAGGCAACATATGGGTACAGTATGCTGAGGTTGTTTTTGCTGGCATCATAAATGTACATTAAAACAAAGATAATGCTTTGGCCAACCCTATCAAATAACCCCACTGTGGGTTTGAACCCATGACCTCTGGCTTTACAAGCAGTGACACAACCATTGGGCAACAGCTCTATAGCTCCTAACAAGCCCCTAGCTGGCTGCAGAGAGCCTGCATGTCACCACACAGACAGTCTGCTGCTGCCACCAGGATAGGGGCCACCCGTACCCAAGATGCACTGCACATGCAAATCAGCTGTCCACAGATGAACACAAGATGGGGAATGCACCCCCACAGCACCTCGGCCTAGTAGGGGGATGTGACCGGGTGCACCCCCACAGCACCTCGGCCTGGTAGGGGGTACTGACCGTGTGTTTTACTAGCACAGAGTAGCTACACACCGTCACATTGTGCGGGTACTGTGCTCACCCTGAGTGTGCGATGAGGCGGCCAGGACCAGGTCCACAACACCTGCCATGGCTGAAAGAGGCCATGCTGGAGGTCTAAAGCAGTATTAATGTGTGTGATAGGTAGTTTCTGCACAAACACCTTGGATATCTTTGTCTGTGTCAGTCAGGTGTGGCCCATGCACCACCCCCTCCAGGGCAGCAAACAGGGTCTCCTATCAATACATCCACCTCCCTGCAAAGGTGGTAGTAGAGAGGACCATCAACCCCAGTCCTGCTGAGGGACATATACCCCACAGGGCAGTCAATGCAGCTCTACACATATCCATAACACAATAGCAGACAAACATTAGGCCTGGATATGGTAAACTGCACCCCCAATACTATCTGATATGCCACTGCACCCTGCAAGCCACTCCATCAAGACACACACCAGCTACAAACAGCCTGCTAGTTAAGCCATAGTGCATGTTCCCAGTGGAGATGCATGCACCCAGAACTGGGATGTCAGCATACACAGCAAGCAAATAACTCAGTGACTGGGCCCCATAAGGTAACCCATAGCTATCACATGAGAGAAATACTTTGTAGCACTATGGGGGTGCCTAGCCATGCTGTGGTCACTGCACAGTCAGGGTGAGAGTGATCTCTCAGCAGTACATACTGAGGTCACCCTGTCTGTGTAGGTGGTGGCCAGGCAGGAAAATGTCCCAGTCAGTACCCTATGCCCTGTGCAGATGCACCCTGGCCAGGCCACCCTGTCCGGCCTATACCCATGGTACCTTGCTCCTCATTATGCACATTGGCAGCACAATACTGGCAACAGTGCTGGCAGTGTGGGATGTGGAAGATGTTTGCAACCACCACACACTGGATAGACAGACAGCCACCCCCACACCTATGCCAACACTGTGCCACTATAGAGGGGTTCAGCAGCCATACCCACCACACCGGTCCTGGGCACAGTACAGGCATGGATATGGTATGCAATACTGTTGGGGGTCACTCCCCAGGGGGGTAAACACTGTCAGAGACCAGACCTGCGGCACACACCCCAGACATCAGAATGATTTGTATGGTGGAGCTCAATGAGCACACTGTGCTTAACGTAGGACTTGCTATCTGCCTGTTATCATAGGAAACGTTTGATAGGTGTGTACCGCATACCCAGGTGTAGGGTGGCATTGCTAAGGTATTCAAGTGCTAGTATTGGGAGATGCAGGCAGGGCCCAATGTCCTGCCTCTCCAGGAGGCATTGGCCAATGGGGCCTGTGTGTGTGTGTGTGGGTGTGTCTGGCCCTTTTGGCTGCTGCTTTACGGCAGAGTTTCTCAACTCCAGTCCTGGTGTTCCAGACACTGTTCGGGTTTTCATGCTGTCCCTCATAAATATACATGAGCTACATCTGCATACCATGGGGGTGGTGCATAGATATGCAGCACAGGCATCTTTAGTAGACGCAGCATGGAACCTGAATGGTGTGGGGCCCTCCAGGACTGCATTTGGGAGACTCTGCTCTAGGTAATGCACCTGTGTATGGTGTCTGTGTTTGGTGTGGTAAAATATAGGCGTATTAACCATGTGTATGGTCTCAGCATTAAAGGTTTGTCCTTACTATCACGGTTTAGTTGTGGGAAAAATATGTGGACAGGATTGGCAGGAGCCCCAGCTGGCTTTTGAACCTGTGACCTTCTGTTCTTGCACACACTGTCTGTATGCACTGCACCACTGTATTGCCACAGATATGCTGCAGTCCCTGGGGAGTCCATGACTGTACATCCGACAGAGCCTGTCTGTTGCGGTGGACGTGCCAGCCTGCACAGGCCTAGGCCACTGTCTGCTGTGGCTTGCAGCCACTGCCCCCTCCACCACTTGTACCCTTCCGCCAACATGCAGACATGTCCTTATCTGGGAAAAAGCATATGACCTGATTCAGTTGTGGCACTCCAGGACTGAATTTGGGGTACTCGGCTGTAGGTAATGCCCATTGTTATGGTTTGTGTGCGGTGTAGGGTAAAATATGGTTGCTTGAACCATGCTTATGTTCTCTGCAATAAAGGAGTGTCTTTACTATCGCTGTTTAGTGGTGGGTAAAACTATGGGGACTGGGTTGGCAGGGGCCCCAGCTGGGATTTGAACCTGTGGTCCTACAGGCACTGGCTGTGTCCACTGCACCACACTGTGGCCACAGAGACAGTACAGTCCCTGGAGATAGGAAACCTGGCCGGACGAGTCAGAAACCCTGCTCTGCACAATTTTACTGTGGGCTCATTTACCTTGTATGGCGACAAATGGGCATATAAACCTCATAAAACACCTCGAAAAAAGGGGCAAACACCCATAACCAAGCTGGGCAATAGTGATAGCAATGGGCAACAAAACAAAACATTCCCCGGAAAGCTCCAATACACTGAAATGAGTTTTTGTAAGGGTCTACGGAGCGTAGACCCTTCCAAAAATCATTTCTTTTTTTTGGAGCTTTCCTGGGTGTGTTTTTTATTGTTGCCCATTGCTATCACTATTGCCCAGCTGATTTGTAATTTTTAACATATTTGTCGTGCTCATTTTTGATGTTTATTTGCTATTTTGTTCTGTGCACATATATCACACTGCTCACGTTTTTCAGGTTTCCCCGGTTTTGGTGTACATTGCTGACGGAAATGGTTTCTCTTCCCTTTAAATCACCTCTAACGCGAGTGTTTCACTCGCGGTATTTTTTGTCCGAAATTCAGCCCCGCTCCTGTGCGGGGAGCCTCTCCCCTCCTACTCTCTACCCATTGACCCTGTCCCCCCGCCCCTCGGGAGCCTTCCTCCGCCCTCCGTACGCCTTTCCCCGCCTCTATCGCACATCAGCACACCGCACACGTGCGCGGACCCGTTAGTGTGATGCGCACACATGCGGGGCACTTAAGAGCACTTAAGTGCATCATTGCCGTGTGCTAATGTGTGCCATGCACGTGTGCGCGGTTTAGTAAACATACCCCATAGTTTGTCAACAGTCCATTCCGACGGCGGACTATGCTACAAGTGAAAACACTTCTGATGCAGTGCGTCGATATTGCACCATTAAAACACCTAGAACAGAATGCTTCACAACAATTAGTTTTGACAACATATTGCCCAGCATATGAAAAACATACAAGGCCGATATATGCATCAATAACTCTGACACTAAGGGGTATGTTTACTAAAGGGCGCTAACGTCGCAGTGGCAGAATTAGCATGCGATAAGGTACATTACTGGGTGATCAAGGCGCATTATCGCACGATAACATACCTTATCGCGCAATAACGCGGCGTTAAGGCACCCTAACGCTGTGAAATCCGGTGCTGAAGGGTGGAGGAAGGCTCCCCAGAGGGCAGAGAGAAGGGGTCAATGGGTGGAGAGTGGGAGGGGAGAGGCTCCAGGCACACTAACGCTGTGGAATCCGGGTCTGATCACTAACGCCAGTGAAACCCTCGCGTTAAGGCACATTTGAAGGAAAGAGAAACCATTTACGTCAGCAATGTACATCAAAGCCAGGGAAACCTTAAAAAAGTGATAGTTGTGATACATGTGCACGGAACAAAAGGGCAAATAAACATGGAATAAACTGTATGATACTATTGAAACTGCAGTTTTCATTTAAAACACTTTATTATGATATAATATAGTTTGTCAACAGTCCATTCTGACGGCGGAATATGATACACGTGAAAACACTTCTGATGCAGTGTGTCGATATTGCACCATTGAAACACCTAGAACAAAATGCTTGAAAGCAGTTAGTTTTAACAACATATTAGCCCAGCGTATGAAAAACATACAAGGCCGATATACGCACCAATAACTCTGACACTAAGTAACTTACAGTTATTTAAACCTATTTTCTAAAGTCTACAAATACTTTTATTTGCAAAATAGTAGCTATTACAGCATTATAAGCTACTTACTATTTGTTGTGATCTTTTTATGTTGAGCCGCCAGTACCGTCAAAATCAGCAAACTTCAAATACCTATTAAACTAACTAGATCTCAGATAAAAAATCTGTATATAACGCTTTTTGACATAACGATAATAGCTAAACATAGTTCCATTGAATTTATAACCATTAATTAGGGGCATGTTTACTAAAAAGCGCTAATTTGCACGCCGCAAAATAGCGCACTAAAAGCAGCACTTAAGTGCTCTTAAACGCCCCGCAAACGTGCGATGAAGCCCCGCACACTTGCGCGTCACAGTAATGGGTGCCGCACAAGTACGGGCCCGCAAATGTCCGATAGAGGCGTGGAAAGGCTAACGGAGGGCGGAGGAAGGCCCCGGAGGGGAGGAGAGAAGGGGTTAATGGGCGGGAAAGGGGAGGGGAGAGGCGCCCCGCACATTATCAGTGCTGAATTTCCAAAAAAAAATCACTCGCGGTAGAATGCATTTAAAGGGAAGAGAAACCATTTCCTTCAGCAATGTACAGCAAAACCGGGGAAACCTGCAAAACGTGAGCAGTGTGATACATGTGCACAGCCCAAAAGTGGAAATAAAAATAGAAAAGGACCACAACAAAAATTGTAAAAATAGGAAGTCAGCTGGGGAACAGTTATAGTAATGGGCAAAACCAAAACCAACAAACACACCCAGGAAAGCTCCAGCAAAAAGAAATGTTTTTTGGAAAGGTGTACGGAGCGGAGACTCTTCCAAAAACATTTCCTTTTTGTTGGAGCTTTCCTGGGAGTGTCTTCTATGGTTGCCCATTAATATCACTGTTGCCCAGCATGGTGATATTGTGTCCCCCATTTGCCGTGGTCATTTCCGGGGTTTATGTGCACGTTTGTCACCAGACAGGGTGCATGTGCCCACAGTAAAAATGCGTACAGCAGGGTTTGTGACTCCATCCTGCCAGGTTTACTACCTCCAGGGGTTGCACTGGCTCTGTGGCCATAGTGTGGTGCAGCAGACAGAGCCATTACCTCTAAGACTAGAGGGCCAGAGGTTCAAATCCTAGCTGGGGCACTTGCCAGCCTAGTCCCTAAATTTTACCTACCACTAAACAAAGATAGCACAGACATCCCTGTATTGCAGGGAACATAAGCATGGGGGAAACACCCATATTTTACCCAACACCGCACACACACCACAACAATGGGCATTACCTACAGCCAAGTCCCCCAAATGCAGTCCCGTACTGCCACATTGCAATCAGGTCATCTTCTTTTTCTGAGAGAAGCTCATGCCAGCATGTTGGCGGACAAGTACATGTGGTGCAGGGGGCAGTGGCTGCTAGCCACAGAAGACAGAGGCCTAGCCATGTGCAGGCTGGCACAGTCCACTGCAACAGACAGGCCCTGCCAGATCCACAGGCATGGATGTTCCAGGGAATCCAACCAATCTGTGGCTACACGGTGGTGCAGTGCACACAGACAGTGCATGCAAGAACAGAAGGTCACAGGTTCAAAGCCCAGCTAGGGCTACCACCAATCCTGCCCACATATTTTTCCCACAACTCCACAGTGATAGTAAGGACAAACCTTTCGTGGCGAGGACATATGCAATGGTACTACGTCTATCTTTTACCCCACTGAGCACAGACACCATGTACAGGGGCAGTACCTAGAGCACAATCTCCCAAATGCAGTCCTGGTGGGCCACACACCAGTCAGGTTCCATGCTGCCACTCATACAAATGACTGTGCTGTATATCTATGCACCACCCCCATGGCATGTAGATGTAGCTCATGCATATTCATGAGGAACAGCAGGAAAACCCGAACAGTGTGATGGAAACCTGGACTGGAGTTGGGAATCTCTGCCGTAAAGCAGCAACCAACAGGGCCAGACACACCCACACACACACCCACAGGCTCCATTGGCCAATGTCTTCTGGAGAGGCAGAACATTAGACCCTGCGTGCATCTCCCAATACTAGCACCTGCATACCTTAGCAATGTCACCCTACACCTGAGGTATACGGTACACAGCTCTGAGACGCTTGCTAGGAGTACTGGCAGATAGATATCCATATGTTACGCACATACTGCTAGTTGACCCCATCCAAACAATCTGTTCGGTGTTTGCGGTGCGTGCTCCAGCCCTTGCCTCTGACGGTGTTTACCACCCTGGGGAGTGACCCCCAGCAGTACTGCGTAGCATATCCATGCCTTGCCGTGCCCAGCACCGGCTTGGTAGGCAAGGCAAATTACCTCCTCAATAGTAGCACCATGATGGCATAGGTGTGGAATTGTGTGTCTGTCTATACAGTGGGTGTTGGCTGCAAGCCCCTTCCACAGCCCACACTGCCAACACTGTTGCCAGTATTGGCCTGCCAATGTGCATAATGAGTAGCAAGGGACCATGGGTATATCTCAGACAGAGTGGATTGACCAGGATGCAGCTGCACAGGGCATAGGGCACTGGCAGGGGCATGGTGGTGCCCGGCCACCACCTACACAGACAGGGTGACCTCTGTATGTGCTGCTGGGAGATCACTCTCACCCTGAGTGTGCAGTGATGGCAGCATGGCTAGGCACCTCCATAGTGCTATATTGTGATTCTGCCATGTGGGTGCCTCTTCATGGACTTATTTGTCTGTGTGTGCTGCCACCCCAGTTGTGGGTGCATGCATGTCCATCAGGACCAGCCAGCAGACTGTTCCCAGCTGGTAGGTGTTGTGATGGAGTGCCTTGCAGGGTGCAGTGGCTGATGGCTTGCTGCAGGTGAATATCAGATAGTGGTGGGGTGCATCTGTGACTATCCAGGCCTAATGTTTGTCTGATATTGTGTTATGGATGTGTGTGGAGCTGCTTGGACTTCCCTGTAGTGTGTCTGTTCCCTAGCAGGACTGGGGTTGATGGTCTGCTGTGCTGGCATCAGTGCAGGGGAGGGATCTGTTGAGGGGAAGCCCTGTTTTGTCCACCCAGGGGGCCCACTGACTGAGCCAGACAGAGATCTACCAAAATTTTTATGCAGCACCTACCTATTCCACAGGTTATTGCTGCTTTGGAGCTCTGTCATGGCCACATTCAGCCATGGCTGGTGTTGTGGACCTGGTCCTGGGCGCAACATCTCACACTCAGGGTGAGCCCAGTAACCGCACACTGTGATGGTGTTTAGCTACTCTTTGCCGTTTTTCCAACCACTCAGGACACCCTACCAGGCCGAGGTGCTGTGTGGGTGCACACGGACACTTCCCCCTACCAGGCCGGGGAGCTTTAGGGGTGCATTTCCCATCCTGTGTTCAATCGTGGACAGCTGATTTGCATGTGCAGTGCATCATGGGTATGGGTGGTTCACAACAGCAGACTGTCAGTGAGGTGACGTACAGGCTATCTGCAGCCAGCCAGGGGCTGCTTACAGCTATAGAGCTGTAGCCCAATGGTTACGTCAGTGCCTGTGCAGCCAGATGTCATGGGTTCAAACCCACAGTGGGGTTCTGTGATAGGGGTATCCAAAGAGTTATTTTAATTTACTGTACATATGTTGCTGCCAGCAATACCACCCTCAGCGTACTGTACCCATAAGGTGCCTCTGAGGGTGCTTTATGGGGCGCCCTATAGGGCACGTTATGATTGCCAGCCATATAGGGTGCACTATACATTATCCTGTGTCGCAACATACATGCTGCCCTATAGGGGACATCTAGGGTGCCTTGGCGGACGGTGCACTGTAACATGTGCCTTATGGGCCGCCTTATATTAATATGCTGTGAGAGTGCGTTTGCTAGTAGTTATCACGAAATAAAATTAAAAAGCCTCCTACAGCACTCCACAACATATAACATACTGCCTCAGCTAGCCTTTTTCACTGGCCATTGTGAGGGATTGAACCCCTTCACCATTGTGCTGTGGCTCTGGTCCTGTGTTTGTGCAGCAGCGCGCAGCCTTGTAGCCATCGGCGCGCCGTCTTGTGGCGCACAAAATTAACAGCGCGCTGCCATCTGCCGCCCACAATGAACAGTGCGCCGTCTCATGCCGTATAAAAAAAGAGTGCGCCGCCTTCTGCCGCCCATAATCAATATGCCTCCTACACCACTTTTGCCCATAAAAGTTGTTGCCTCAGCTGGTCCTTTTCGTTGAGCACAATGGGGGTTTGAACCCATGGCCCCTGCACCATAGGTCAGTGTCTTCACTGTTGTACTACAGCTCTGTTGTTTGGTTATGCAGCATTGCCCCACTTAGCCTTCCCACGCGCTAATGTGGGCCCCGCACATTAGCGCGACGCACACACGTACGGTCGGGTTTTTTTCTTTTTTCTGCCTGAACCGCCCACTCCTTATATGGCACATGCACACTAACGGGGACCCGCACAGCAACGGAGTTTAGTAAACATACCCCTTAGTTTGGAAACCTTATGTATGTAAAACATACGCTGGTCCAAAACGGGGTTTATCATGCGTAGTTATTCTTTTCAGATCGTAACCGGCAAATGAAGAAAAGTCCCTAGTCACCCATCAAAATATTGAATTAGCTGTAATGTGGTAATGTGACGTGCAATGGGAAGGGGTTTCCTTTAAAACATGGAACAGAAAGCAGTTCAGGGAAAACAAAATCATCTTTATTCTCCCCCAGCTTCTTAAACCTCAACCAAACTGGTTCTTCTGGCCCATCCTTCAGCCTCAGTTAAAGTTTCTACCTCAGAACTCCTTTACATGGCTTGCCTTGGAAGGACCTGACTCCACGGGCCTCTCTCCCTCCTGCATCCTGTTGGGTTCTTAACTTCTCCCTGTAAGTCATACCCTCCCGGTCCTGAACTCTAGGCTGCAGACTCTCTTAAAGGGGACTGTTGATGATCCCTTTGGAGAGGGATGGATAACATTCTATACTCCGCATCGTGTATGGATAATGGAATATATCCGATATAGCCATTAGACCTCAAAACCTTAAATCATTTTTCTATTTAACAGCGAAGGTAAAATATCTTAGTAGCTTTACAAACAAATGTGTCCCCACTTCAAACCCATATCATGGTTTATTAAAGGCCATTCTCTTCTATATTGTAGCTCACTTCAGTAGGTAGCTAATCAGTGTCATCCATTTCTAGTATCATCAGAAATTTTAAATATTCAAGCAAGATAGCAATGTTAACTTACAAATGGAGTATGCTCATTTTAGCTATAACTTACTTTTCAGTTTGATTTTATTTTGGCTATCAGACCTCGGCCCTAGAATGCAGGAGACTTCCGGGAAAGCCCTCGATGTTGAGGGTCTGGTTGTCGGGCTGGATGAAACGGAGGAACTGGATATGAACGCCTGCTGCTGGGCCATGAGGGCAGAGATACTGTGCTCCAAGGCCACCATCCTGGTCTCCATGCCAGTTGGCTCTGCAGCCTTTGATGCAGGCACCGAGGGCTTAAGGCCCAGCATCAGGCCCTGTCAAGGGAGAATCCTCAATGACGATGGCTTCAGGTGTCCAAAACTGGTCTCTGGCTACCAATGACTCCTTCCAGGGCAGCTTGTGAAGCTACTTCCACTTTGATCTCTCGGACTCACGCCTGGGGTTGCGGAACTTGGAATGGGATTCCCACGATTTCCCAGACCTGTCCTCTGAGGGGCTCTTCGAGGGTTTTGATTTCTTGCATTTCACCTTCGAGGATTTTCCCTTAGAGGATCCATAGCTGCTGGACTCTGAGGTGGCCCAGACATTGCAGGGCACTGAGGTACCGGAGAGGGTCCTGGAATGCGGTGTCGCCGGAGACTCTGGCACAGAGTCAGACTTCTGAAAGATATTTTCCTGCTGCAATTGATGGCTCTTGATGGCCTTTGTGGTCATCGCCTTGCAAAGTTTGCAGTCTGAGTTGTCGTGTTCTGGTCCAAGGCAATGGAGGCAGGAGTCATGTGGATCATTGAGGGACATCATCTTACTGCACCAATCACATTTCTTAAAACCACCGGAGCCCATCGTGGAAAAAGGGGCCCTGTCACGCAGGCACAGGTCCGAGGCCTGCGGCCAAAAAGGTGTGCAAAATGCCGGTTGAGGAATACCTCGAGAAAATCAAAAGAAAAAGAGGACCAACCCAAGGAATGACATCGAGGTGACCTGACTCGGAGGTGAGAAAGGAACTGGAATGCGTACCTGATAAAAGAAGAGAAAAAAAAAAGGGACCACCATAGCGGTCCCCAGGCAATGCCAGTAAACCACCACCTCTAGACAGCCCCTTCTAAACTAATACCAGACTATAAACATGGAAGTAATACACAGAAGACTAACCACCACCTTCATACAAATTGTCTTGCTCCTCCTAATATTCAACATCCTTGCTGACTCAGCTAGCTCAGTCCACAGTGATACCATTCCCATAATTCAAAAGTACAAGTATCCTCATGAGGGATCCCCACTCTGACTGCTCTATACACAATGCCTTACAAGACACTGTAGGTTGAAAAGAATCCCAACAGCTACACCCATTCTAGACCAGGGGAGGTCCAACACATCACACCCCACAAGATGTGCACTCATCAATGCCCGCTCTGCCCGAAACAAGATCCAGATACTGACTTCATCAGTGAAAAGAACCTTGACATCCTCTGCATAACAGAAATGTGATTCACAGACTCAGACACAGTCCTCCTAAACTAGCTTTGCCCCCCATTATACTCAAAACTAACCTCAAACAGGATGCACAGCAGGGGCGGAGGAGTATGCATCATCTCTAAAGAAAGTTTTAAGCTCAAAGTTATTGACACCAACTCCACTACAGAAATTGATACCTTACTAGTGGCTAATAGCTCCATATCACTCTGTTTGACATACAGAGCACTCCACAGCAATGCATCCAAACTCTCAACTCCACCCCAACCAGCCACAAACCTCTTATAGTACTCGGAGACCTCAACCTAGCATTCACCTCTTGCCCACAAGCAAACGCATTCCTAGATGCAATGGAAGTCCTTGGTTACACTCAGATACTAAACAGTCCAACACACACAAAGGGCAATATCTTAGACCTCATATTTCTGCCATTAAATTTTCCACTTCTACCCCACCATCCACCTGCTGTAATCCTTCCAGTACCATGGTCAGACCATGTGGCCATCCTTTTCCCAATTCACCTCACTTGCACCAAGCTGCTCAAAATCCTTCATCTCACACCACACAGAGATTCAAGAACTTCATCAAAGAAGAGTTTATCAAAACCATCATCCTGCAGCTTGAATGCTGACCTTGACAGCCTAATCCAAGGCTGGAACACAATTCTATCAAAAGCTGCTCTCACTCATCCAAGAAGATATACAGGGAAACCCAGGATGACAGCCCCATGGTTCTCAGCCCCTTTGCAAGAGCAAAAAAGTGAATTAAGATGCCTAGAATGCAAATAGAGAAGCTCTAGAGATCCACTTCTCCACTCAGTCTATCTAAAACTATTTAAACTTTACAACAAGGAAACACTCAAATGGAAAAAGGAATACCATACCAATCTAATCAACAAAGCAATAAATAAACCACGAGAACTATTCGCCATAGCGAAAACACTCCTAAAGGAACCATCCAAAGGAGGACCACAAGAAAACTTATGTCCTCATAAGTTTACCACTCATTTAATCTCCAAACAGCTATCCACATCTCTAATGACCCACTCCTCAACAGAAGCTAACCACACTGTCACACCTCAGAAGCTGTGGTCACAATTTGACTTCCCATCACTCTGTAACCTGAAAGACACAATTCAAGCCCTCAATACAACAACCTCCATGCTAGACCCATGTCCAGTATCATGGGTGAAAATCACCCGCCCTCAACTCAGGGCCTATCTAATGAAGATTATCCACACTGCATTGTCCCTAGGGCAAGTGCCCAGCTCTCTGGAGCAATCATCTATCCGTCTTCTCATAAAAAGCTCCAAGCTTGACCCAACATGCCTAAAGTCTTATAGATCTATATCCAGCATCCCGTTCATTGCAAAGATCCTTGAAAAAATAGTAAAAAATAGTACCCACACAACTTCAAGACCACATGTTATGAGAGGCAGTATATCAAATGTTTAAGTAAACATAAACATAAAAATGCACCACTCAACCCATATCAGCATGGATTCAGACAACATCATGGGGTTGAAACCCTTATTACCTCCCTGCTAAACACTCTCATAACAGGATTACAAAGGCAGAAAAATGGTTTCCTTCTCCTATTCCTAGACATTGCCTCTGCATTCGACTCCATCCCTCACAACCTGCTACTTCAAAGCCTCTCAGAAATCGGACTCCAAGGGACCACTCTCATCTGGTTCCAGTCATACCTAGAATCTCGAAAGCAGCAAGTCAGATTAAACAGAAAGACTTCAACTCCATTTACTCAACAAACAGGAGTTCCCTAGGGCTCAAGTCTCTCAAACCTTCTCTTTTTTTTTTTTTTTTTTTTAAACTTTTATTTTCATTTTACAACAAGCAAAAAGAAACAACACACCAAAGGAAACAAATACAAGCATACAATAAGGAAAAAGCAACCCCAATTACCCCCCACCCCTATGCTTCTTCTCTAAGCTGATAAGTATCATCATATAAGCGCTTACAAACAACAGTAATTGTACATCAAAACAAACAGAAATAGTATCTGCGATACAGAATGATCATGTGACAGAGATTTACACAGATTTAAACAGTCAGATGAGAGCATTTAGCAGTTTGAACATAGTCGTTGAGCATCTTCCATTTAGACAAGTGGTGGGGGGTCTGAGCGGAAGAAGCTAACATACGAGGTATTTGCTCATATTTACTGTAGAGACAGACATGATTCCACCATTCATTGGGGCTCAGATGGGAGCTATTTTTCCAGTATTTCGTAATTAGGGAAATAGCTATGCCCAGCATAAAGTCTAAAAGGAAGTAAGCCGATTTGGGAAGAGAGGGGATCCCCGCAGCTGAGCGGAGTCCCACTATCTTCCAAGAGAGGGGCTCTTGAAAGTGCAAAATAGATTGAATACGACCCCAGACCCGACTCCAGTAATACTGTAATGCGGGGCATTCATACATAACATGAGTTAGTGAACCAATGGCCGCATGGCATGTCCAGCATCTATTGCTCTGGGTGGCGTTCCATTTGGCTAACCTGTCAGGAGTATAGAAACATCGGTGGGCTAGAAAGAAAAGTGTCTGAGTGAGTGAGGCGGATCGAGAGACCCGTGTCACCTTGCTCCAGACTAGGCTCCATTGCTCCGGGGTCAAAGTTACATGCATTTCCCGCTCCCAGGATTTCTGTGCTGTAGGAGTGCCTCTATTTACAGCATTACATAAAGTTTTGTAAAAGTTAGATGCCACACCCGATAAGCTCCCGATAGATCGGATAATCTCCGACAATCCTTGGGTATGGGTTTCCGATGGCGGGAGCACCTTAGCACTCCGAAGACAATGCTGAAGTTGCACCAACTGAAAGTAGTGTTTCGCTGGGAGACCAAATTCAATTTGTAATTCGCTAAAAGTTTTCCAGCGACCATCATAGAACAGCTGGTTAGGGATCCAAATGCCCCTAGTGTACCAGGGGCTCCACGCCATCGGTTTATTTTGTATTTGAAATCGAGCATTGTGCCAAAGCGGGAGTCTATCTAGCGGACAAAGTCGGGAGTCTAGAGATTGCTCAAGGGTATTAAAGGCACCTAAAGTGTCTAAGAGCATTGGTGGATAGTGGGAGTCTGATGGGAGAGTCATACCAGGGAGATAAGTAAGAGGAATGGTTTGCAAAGGTCCTCCTCTATATCTAGCCACACTGGTCTACTCGGTGTTAGGTCTTCCAGCCAACGAGCGCCTTGTTTGAGAAGAAAAGAGTGGTGGTATTTCAGGAAATCAGGGAATCTGACACCACCATTTTCTTTATCTGCTTGTAACTTATGTTTCGCTATCCTAGGTGTCTTGTTTTGCCATAAGTATCTAGTCAGAAGACCCTCTAAATCTTTATATGTACGTCGAGGTAGGAGACATGGCAGCATTTCTAAAATGTAGTTCACTTTGGGAACAATCATCATTTTAATGGTTTCTAGGCGGCCCCACCAAGTAAGTGTTAAAGGAGTCCAGCGTTGAGTAAGCGCCCGGACCTTAGAGGTTAAGTCTTTGGCATTAAAGGTGATGGTGTCTTCCAAAGGAGAGCAGTAGTGCACCCCAAGGTATTTGACCATGCGAGGTTGCCATAAAAAGGGAAAGGATTGCATATCTGCCTGATGGATCAGAGGATTTAGTGGAAAGGCTACCGATTTGGTCCAATTTATCTTATAGCCCGAGAGTTGTGAATATTTACCAATTTGCTCTAGGACAGCCGGCACTGAGTCTAGGGAGACAAAGAGCATAAGGTCATCAGCATATGCTGAAATTTTGATTTCCCTATGAGAGAAGGGGACTCCATGAATATCCTTGGATTGCCGGATTAGTAAAGCTAAGGGTTCGAGTGCGAGATCGAAAAGAAGTGGAGACAGTGGGCATCCCTGGCGAGTACCGCGTTGCAGGGGAAATGGCTGAGACTTTAAAGCATTAGCACAGATACTAGCTGTAGGCTGTGCATACATGATTTGGAGACAACGGAGAAAGCCTTCTCCGAATCCGTACCAGCGGAGAGTTGCAAACAAGAAGGGCCATTCTAAGCGGTCGAAGGCCTTCTCAGCATCAAGTGAGAGGCCAACCAATGGTCGATCAAGATTAACTGCGGCAGTCAGTACATGACATAGAGTCCTAGCATTATCAGCAGTTGATCTACCGGGAATGAAACCGCATTGATCTGGGTGTATTAAAGTAGACATCTTGTCAGAGAGCCGGGTGGAGAGAATGGTGGCAAATATTTTATAGTCTGCGTTTAGTAGGGAAATTGGACGATAATTAGCTGTTAGTTGCGGATCTCTCCCCTCTTTCTCAAAAACTACTACATTTGCCATTGAGAAGGATCCAGAAGGAGATCCCTCCTCGGCCAGAGCAGAAAAATAAAGTTTCAAAAACGGAGCTAAGTCAGCGTTAAAAGTTTTGTAGAATTCAGCTGGGAGACCGTCCGGGCCTGTGGCTCGACCTGTGGCACATCTCTTGAGTGCAGATTGAATTTCTGATAAAGTGAATGGTTTGTCCATGGCCTCTCTATCTTCGTCAGATAGGGTCGGCCGTTGTACCCCTGATAGTAATCGTTCAAATGCTTCTGGCTCGAAGTCACATTCAGATTGATAAAGCCGAGTATAAAAATCACGAAAGAGTTCTAATATTTCTGTATCTTTAGTGACCAAGCTCTCCCCCGACGGATTGCGGAGAGCGGTAACACGCTTGGCTTCTTTTTGACCTTTCAGGGCATTGGCTAACAATTTGCCAGCACGGTTATTTTCCCGATAGTACATCCCTTGTTGTGATTCAATATTTTTAGCAGCAGCGGTATATAAAAGCTGATTGTATTGAAAACGAAGGCGTTGTAAGCGAAGTAAAATACATGGGTCAGTACGGGACGTGAGGAGACGCTCTCCAGCTTGTATCTGTTGTTCTAGAATCAGTAAATGTTGCTTTCTTTGTTTCCCCTGTCGAATTTGATAGCTAGTTATAGTTGCACGGATAGATGCCTTGAAACCCTCCCACCAAGCCCAGCTCGCAGTGTCATGGGGTGAATTAAAATGAAAGTAGTCTTGGATAGCGGCCTTTATGTCAACCTGAAAATCTTTTTGGTCTAGTAGGGATCTATCAAAAAACCAAGCACGGGGATGTTCACCTTGCGTAGTGACATGTAATGAGAAAGATATGGCAGCATGATCTGAAATATGGAGAGGATGAATCCTAGCCGTGTCCACTTGGGATATCAGTGCTTTGGAGATAAGAAAAAAATCTATTCTAGATTGTGAGTGATGGGGGGCTGAGAAAAAGGTGAACTCTAAGTCGGAGGGGTGAAGCAGCCTCCATATATCTACTAACGCAAGATCTTTCATCAGAGCTGTAAGGGTATCAAGACTCTTGGGTGGACCACTCGTTCTAGGCGGCAGTCTATCTATCAAAGGATCAAGTACTTGGTTGAAATCGCCGCCAAGTATTAATGGAGTATTGGCAGAGGCCTGTGCCAACTGCGCAATACTTGCATAGTAAGCAGGGTTATCCACATTCGGAGCATAAATACAAATACACGTGAATTCACTATCTCCAACCTTAAGGTGTGCACGGGCCCATCTACCCTCCTTATCAGAGCTAGTATCCATTACAGTAGCTTGCAAAGACTTCTTAACCAAGATGGCTACCCCACACCGTTTGGAAACGGCGGGAGAGTAGGCAGCCACCATGTAAGGCTTAGCATTAAGTTTCAGTGTTTCAGCGGAGTTTAAATGTGTTTCCTGAAGAAACACTAAATCAGCATGCTCATGATTAAGATAGCTAAGGATTTTCTTTCTTTTGATTGGACTATTGATGCCTTTTACGTTCAGTGATAAGATCTTACATAAGGCCATTCAGAAGGGTTAAAAATTCTGAGAAAGAACATGATAACGCACATAATTTCACAATGTCCCTCATATTAACTGTATATGGCTGTACACATGACATGATAGAAAATAAGCTAATGAAAAAACAATGAAGCGCCCCATATAAAAAAATAAGCACCGAAGTGCATTAGAGAAGAAGCAGAACCCCAGAAATTACTGGCGACCATATGTCTGCGGGGAGAAACCCCAGAGAAGGCCTAAATTGAAACATATAACCTGTATAGCTGTGCGTGTTCCGAATCCAACCGAGGTGCACATCATGGAGGGATAGGAGACCAAGAAAGTTATATATAGAAAGAAAGAAAAGTCCAGGCAGTCTCTGTTCCAGGCTGTGATCACCGCGTCGGGCCATTCAAAATGGCGGGCAGATCCGGCGGATTACAGATCCAAGTTGTTGGATTAGCGCATCTGGTCTGCTTCTTTGGAATCTAAAAATGTTGCTAGTAGATCAGGATCTTCGAATGTTCTAGTTTGGTTATGGAGAGTCACTCTGAGCTTCGCTGGATACAATAGGCCAAAGCGAGCCTGTAGCTGTTGAAGTCTAGGGCGAAAAGCAAGGAGTCTCTTCCGACGGTCAACTGTGGGCTTTGCCAAGTCAGGGAAGAAGGAGACTTTATGACTTTCAAACTCCAGATGATGATTCGCCCGGGCAGCATTTAGAATTTGCTCAACTTGCTGATATCTCAGTAATCGAAAGATGATAGGCCGGGGGGTCGTCCGATTGAGCGCCATGTTGGTAGGAACACGATGTGCTCGGTCAATTTCCAGATCTCTGTGAAAAGTGATCTTCAGCAAGGAGGGAAGAGTTTTGACCAGGAATTCTCTTATATCTCCTGCTTCCGCCCCCTCCGGTACTCCAATGAGCCTTACATTGTTGCGACGGGCTCGATTATTGCTATCCTCTAACTCTTTTTGAAGATTCTGTATCTGACGCTCAGCCTTGTCCAGTTTCACCAAGCGCACCGCGTGCGAGTCGAGGACCCCCGCCATGTTGTCCTGCCGTAGTGAAAGACCTTCAAGCCGGTCCTGAAGCATACCGAAATCTTCTCGCATGGCTCGGAGCGCTTCTCCGTTGGACTGTACCAGTTCCTTCACACCGCGTATTTCCTCCAAGATCTCCTGTTGCATTTCGGGGTTTTCCCGAAGTGGAACTATCTTTTGTGGGGAAGACAACTCTGTTTTGGAGCGTTTTCCGTGTGAAGAAGAGGGAGAAACGAAGTCTAAGCGCGCTGGTTTGTGGGCCGCCATCCCCCCCGAGGTACCCCGGTAAGTTCGGAGCAAAATATTAAGTTTATGTAGGTATTAAGTCAGGATTCTGAGTAGGCCTCTCGGGAGCTTCAGCGCGAAGCGTCTAACCCGCTGGACATCAGGCTCCGCCCCCCTCAAACCTTCTCTTTGATATTTTCATTCAGGCAGTATGCCAGATCGTCATCAACCACAACATTCAATATCAAATTTATGCTGATGATATAATGATCTTTATACCCATTAATCTCCTCTCCCCTAACCTAACCTGCCTCCAAAACTGTTTCAAAGATGCAAAGGAATGGCTCACCCAACACAATTTACACATTAACAATGAGAAGACAGAAGTCTTATACGTAACTACTGACCCAACATTTTGCCCTCCACAAACGTTGAGACTAGACAACACAGAAATCAGAGTCAAATCTGAGATCAAATACCTTGGCATAGCAGTCAACCAACAACTGACTTTCCAAGCACATATAAGGCAAACAACATTCAATGTCTACCAAAAATTAAAAACCCTGAAGAATTTCTGCCCCCTTCTCTCTACAGACCTATTCTGTACCATCTGCCAGGCTCTAGTTACACCTCTTCTGGACTATTGCAACATCATTTATCAAGGCCTCCCTAAACATACCTCCACAGATTGCAATTGGCCCAGAACATGGCTGCGTGGATAATTATCGGAACCCCTCATCAAAACCACATCACCCCATTGCTTATATAGCTGCACTGCCTTCCCATGGCTGCCAGAATTAAGTTCAAAGACCTCACCATAACATTTACAATCCTACAGAGCAAATCTGCAAGCTGCCTTCTGCCTCGCATTGTCAAATCCAAAACTGAGTGGTCCAGAAGAATCTCCCCCCTTAACCTCCTACAGATCCCTACCCAGAAGATCAGGAGCAAGCAGTCCACCTGCAACCAAGCCTTTTCGTTATTTGCCCCCACATTATGGAACTCCCTTCCACCAGCACTAAGAGCAATTCCAGACTTATCGGAATTCAGAAAGAGGCTTAAAACATACCTCTTACTGAATGAATACAGCACAAACATGCACTCAGAAACCCAGCCACCTTAAAATGCACTCTAAGGACAATAGACAAATACTCCTTTATCTGTACATAGTTAACCAATCCAACCAGCACAACCATGGGGTATGTTTACTAAACTGCGGTAACATTACAGACCGCACCGTAGGTAACGTTAACGCACGGTAGGTAACATTAATGCGCGGTAGGTAACGTTAACGCACAGTAACATAACGTTAATGTGCGGTAATGTTACAACCCACGCGGAAGCATTCCGTGGAGCGGTAGACACCGCAGAGGAAGGAGAGAGGGTGGAGAGCTGGATTCAATGGGCGGGGAGTGGGCGTGGAGAGGCTCCCTGCATACTAACGCGCTGAACTGAAGGGCTGAATCCTACCGCGAATGAAAACCTGCCGTTAGATGCACATTTGCAGGAGAGAGAAACCATTTCAGTGTCAGCAATGTAGGGCATAGGTAGGGAGCCCGAGAAAGGTGATAGTAGTGTTCCATCTGCAGCAACAGCATAGTGGCAATGTACGAAGGGCCACTATGGTGATGGTGCAAATGGGGCATAGGGGGACTGCAGGCGGGACATGCAGTGAGGACAACTGGGGCACGGGGTGGACTAGGCGGTTGCCTAGGTGGCACATAGCAATGCGGAAAATGGACACCAGCAAGACAGCAACAGACCAGGGTCAAACATGCCCATGAGTCTGTGTCCCATCCATGGGACATTACCCATCAGGAACCCCAAGGGACACATAACATTGACAGGCAGTGCCGGGGGAAGTGTGGACAGCTATGTAGGCACCCCTACCCCAGAACCCACACCTTAGGCAGCCGCCTACCTGCTCCCTGGATGGCCTGGACTGCACACCACCGGCACCGACAGCATATGGTCATGGCAGCATTGCAGGGGGGGGGGTGTTTGTGCTGGAGGGAGTAGTGGCATCCACCTGCAGTGGACCTAGGCCAGGCCCTGTACCAGTACGTGGTGTGCAATGCAACAGAAGAGGTCTGACTGGGGAACGTAAGGGTAGCCCCAGGGACCATTATGCTGCTGTGGCAACAGTGTGGTGCAATACACTCAGCCAGTATGTCTAAGAGCAAAAGGTTCAAGTCCCATCTGTGGATCCTGCAGAGCATCACCCCATAGTTTTATCCCACAATGCAGCCACAACAACAACATGTGCAAACCCAAACGCAGCGGTGCACAGGGGTACAAACACCCACTCACACGGGCTCCACTATCGACAGCCTCATGGAGTGTCAGGCTGTTGGCCCCAGCACGGAGCTGCAGTTATCACCAGAGCACTACTACTACCCCCTGCACAGTTTAGCAATGTCGGCACTGTGATCAGCACCAGTGTGGTGGGCAGGGTTGTCAACTACCTCTATCTCTGCACAATTCTGAGATAGGTGTGGGAGTGTGCGTATGTCTATCCATTGTTTTGTGTCTGCCAGCACCTCACTGAGCCCACATTGCTCACACTGTTTCCAGTGTCAGCCTGAAAATGTGCATAATGAGGAGCAAGGTATTGTGGGTATGGCTCAGACAGGGCGGATTGGCCAGGATGCATCTGCACAGGGTGGAGGGAAATGGCTAGGACACTGTAGTGCTCCAACACTACCTGCATGGGCAGGGTGGCCACAGCATGTCACGCTGGTAGGTCGCTCTCACCCTGACCGAGCAGTGACCATGGCAAGTCCATGTTCCCACTTAGTGCCAAACATTATTTGTTTTTAGCAGTATATGTGTGTCCCTGGTTTTGGGGTTCAATCATGGTGGTACCTGCTTGGTGTTTGTGCTATGCAGCCTACCTCTGGGTGCACAGAGTTCTCCTGAGCATGCACTATGGACTGGCTAGTGGGCTGTCTGCTGTTAGTCTGTGCATGGCATGGTGGGGCCACTCTGTAGGATGCTGCAGGTGCAGTCTGATTGTGCTGGTGGATGGCAAACAGTGGTGTGGAGCCTTCCCCTACCCACCCCAAGTATCACTGCTGGTTTGCAACAGTCACATGTATGGTTCTGGCCTATCAGCCCTGGAGGGCTATCATTGGCCAGCAAGACTGTGGTTGCTGATATTACAGCCATTTTGCAGGGTGCAGGTACCTGTCCCACCACACCCTTATCTACAATAGGGGGGTGTATAGTGCATAGCACTTAGACCAGGGGTAGGGAACCCTGGTCCTGGAGAGCCACAGACCAGTCAGGTTTTTGGGATATCCCTAATGAATATGCATGAGATATATATGCATTAGAGATATCCTGCCAACCTGACTGGTTTGTGGCCCTCCAGGGCTGAATTTGGAGACCCCTGCCTTACACCTCTGTCATTTAAGATTGTGAGTGGGCAAGGTGCAGATGTCCTAGACATCGAAAGGGTATATAGAATGTGTCACATTCCTCCTCGATTCTCACCACCACCAAAAAGTTGTCTAATAGAGGAGGAATGTGACAAATTCTATCTAACCTTTTTGATGTCTAGGACATCTGCACCTTGCCCACTCACAATCTTAAATGACAGAGGTGTAAAGCAGTGGTCTCCAAATCCAGTCCTGGAGGGCCACAAACCAGTCAGGTTGGCAGGATATCTCTAATGCATATATATCTCATGCATATTCATTAGGGCTATCCCAAAACCTGGCAGGATTGTGGCCCTCCAGGACAGGTTTGACACCTATGACGTAGTTCTTAGTGGAACACAGGATCGGGTGTGAGTGTTAGAGCCTCTTGGCAACAGTGATAACAACATGATCATATTTGATTTACTACATGGAGGAAGGATAGCAAGGAAATCCACTGTGGGAGACTATGATAAAATGAGAAAAATGGTTAAAAGAAATATAAAAGGAGCAACTGCAAAGATTAAGGGGTATGTTTACTAAACTGCGGTAATGTCACCCACGTTAGGTTCCACGGTAATGGTACAGATGCTCATATAAAGGCGTGGGTGGTGCAACATTACGGCAAGCTGTATCAGCTAACACGTGTTATAAGGCGCCTTAGACCAATGCACGTTACAAGGCACCATATAAGGCACCTTACCTATAAGGCACCTTACAAGGCGCCTTGTTAGGTGCCTTTATATGGCGCCTTGTTAGGTGCCTTATAAGTAAGGTGTCTTATAAGGTTCCATGTAAGGTGCCTTATCAGGTGCCTTGTAATGTGCCTTATAAGGTGCCTTCTAATGTGCCTTATAAGGTGCCTTGTTAGTTGCCTTATAAGGTGCATTGAAAGGTGCCTCATAAGGCGCTATGTAAGGCACCCTTTAGGGCTCCTTAGCCTAAGCGCCATATTAGGCACCCCTGGACAAGGCACCTTACAAGGCACCCTGGGTTATGGAACCATAGGTTAAGGTGGCCTAACAAGGTAACGGTGCCCTAGGTTAGTGTGTCCTAAGGGCTGCAAGGTGCTTCAGGATGATATGCATGACCTGTGAGGCATAGAAACAGATGTAGCCCTAACACTAGATAGAGCACTGAGGAAAGGCAATGAACAGGTGAGTGAAGGAGGGAGAGCTGGGAGCTGCTGGACCTGCCATATCTGCGGGCATCCTATGTGGCTGCCAGTACTGTTGACAAACATGTTGGGTGCAACTGTACCACAGCATAGGGTGTTGGCAATGTAAAGTACTGGAAAGACAGTGGGTGGCAAATGATGGGAATACGTGTCCCCCAGTGGAGGTGGAGGTGACAGGATATTTACAATGATGGGTGTACAGAGGAATGGTGGTGCCATGCAGATCAGGCACAGACGAGGCAAGCATGATGAGGTGCAATGCAGGAAAGGGTACCAGTGCAGGACATGGGTTGGCAGCCTGCACAGGCAGACAGGACTCTACACAGCTGACAGACGCAGATAGACGGATCGAAGGAATGTTGGCAATTGTGGCGAGGGTATTATGGACTGGAAGCACAGATCTACAAAAATATGACTGTTACAGGCATACAAACTATTTGAGTAGGACATGCATGAAAGGAGGGAACAATAAGGAATTGAACCTATGAACACTGCTGAGAATGGCATTGCACTAACCAGTAGGCTAATTCTCTGTGGTGTATTATATAGCAATGGCTAGGTGCAGAAGGACTGCAGGTCACTGCACAAACTGTCTGTTCTGAGTGCCAGGATAGGGTAATCCCACCAGTACCCATGATGCAATGCACATGCTGAATAGCTGTCTACAGCTGATCACCAAATGGGGTCTGCACCTCTCCGGTACCTCAGCTTGGAAAGACAAACTGACAGTGTGTGATACTGTCACAGAGTAGCTACAGACCATGCCATTGTGTAGGTTCTGTGTTCACCCTGAGGGATAGGATGGGTGCCCAGCACTAGGTTCGCAGTACATGGGATCCTAGAGATAGGTTCTGCTGTATATCCCCATTGCTGTCAGTGTGTGATAGGTGTTCCTTGCAGTGCAGCTGAAGGAATTTTGGTGTCCTGCAGTCACATGTGGTCCTCTAGGATCAGATGACACTCAGATTAGTGTGCACCCTGTGTTAGGGTCTGGCTGACATGGGCACCTGTTATCAGGACAGAGGGGTTTCTAGACTTGCATGAGGTTTGTGTAGCAGTGCCTTTACAGGTTAAAGTGGTATATGCTATATAACCACAAAAGGCCCACAATCACCCCTATTTTAAGGTAAGATACAGGTGCCAGAGTCCTGGTGAAGCAACCTCCATCCTGCTGGTATAAGACAGCCCTCCCGGGTTGGTAGTCCAGAGCCATACCTGTGACTAGAGAAGTGGCAGTCCAGAAGCAATGATGGGGTTAGGTCTGGAAAGCCCCAATGGTCTCACACCACCCTGTGCCAGTCACCAGCAGACAGCACAGTCAGACTAACCTGCAGTACCTTATAGGTGCTCCAACCATGCACAGTCTGACTGAAGACAGTCCACTAGCCAGCCCATGCTCACAGAGAAACTAGGTGCAACAAGCAGGTTTCTCAGTGATTGGCCCCCAACACTAGGAATACACAATTATCACTGGCAACAAATAATGTAGAGCACTATGTGGGAACATAGACATGCCATGGTCACTGCTCGGTTAGAGTGAGTGCCCTCCCAGCATGCCAGGCTGTGGCCACCCTGTCCGTGCAGGCAGTGGTCAGGCACTACAGTGTCCCAGCCATTGCCCCACACCCTGTGAAGATGCATCCTGGCCAATCAGCCCTGTCCTAGGCCATACCCACAATACCTTGCTCCTCATTATGCACATATTCAGGCTAACGCTGATAATAGTGGGATATTGTGGGCCCAGTGAGGTGTGGGAAGCCACAGAACAATGGATAGACATACACACACACACACTCCTATTGCAGCATTGTGCAAAAATAGGGGTAGTTGGTAACCCTGCCCGCCACACTGGCCCTGATCACAGTGCCAACATTGATAAACTGTGCAGGAGGTAGTAGTAGTGCTCTGGTGATCACTGCAGCTCAATGTTGGGGCCAACAGACTGACTCTGTACCCTTGTTCACCACTGCTTTGAGCTTTGCACATGTTGCTGTTGTATCTGCATTGTAGGGTAAAATATAGGGACATGCTCTTCAGGAACCATAGCTGGGACTTGAACCTGTGATCCTCTGCTTCTGGACACACTGGCTGGGTGTACTGCACCACACATGCATGGTAGTCCCTGGAGCTCTCTGTACTTTTCCTCAGCCAGGCCTTTTATGTTGCACTGCACACCATGTACTGGTGCAGGGCATGGCCTAGGTCCACTGCAGGCAGGTACCACTGCCCCCTCCAGCACAGGCACACACCTCCCTGCCATGCTGACATGACCATATGCTGTCGGTGCTGGTAGTGCGCAGTCCCAGGCCATCCACTGTGTGGGTAGGCGGTCACCTAGGAAGAAAGGTCTGGGGCGGGGGGCATACATGGACATCCTCATATTCCCCCCATCACCACCTACCAATAGTATGTCCCTTACGCTTGGGGGAGGGTTGGCTGGGTGATGTCAGGTCAGTGCCCTGGCAACTGTTTGCTAGGGTGGACCAGGTAGATGTAGGTGGATTGTGTTTGTCCTTTGTCAGATGCTCTCTTGCTTATTTCCGATTTCTATGTTCCTATGTGCTACTGAGGCAGCCGCCTAGTCCACCCTGTGCCCCAGCTTCCCCCGCTACATGTCCCGCCTGCAGCCCCCTATGCCCCATTTGCACCATCGCCATAGTGGCCTTTCATACTTGGGCACTATACTGTTGCTGCAAATGGAGCACTACTATCACTTTTGTTGGGCTCCCTGCCTATGCTGTACATTGCTGACATTGAAATGGTTTCTCACTCCTGCAAATCTGCATCTAATGGCAGGTTTTCATTCGCAGTAGGATTCAGCCCTTCAGTTCAGCACGTTAGTATTCAGGGAGCTTCTCCCCGCCCACTCCCCGCCCATTGACCCCTTCTCTCCGCCCTCTCTCCTCCCTCTGCGGTGTGTACCGCACCGTGGAGCGCTTCCGCACGGGTTGTAACATTACTGCGCGGTAACGTTACGTTGCCGCGTGGGAAAGTTACATTACCGTGCGGGAACGTTACGTTGTTGCGCGGGAACATTACGCAACACGCGCTAACGTTACCTAACGCGCGATCTGTAATGTTACCGTAGTTTAGTAAACATACCCCTAAGAGTTTACATCAGGCCTGTGCGCTGTTTGAAAATACTATCTTGTAAGTACAGATCAAATATATTCCACACTTTAAGAAAGGTGGCAGGAAGGCCAAATGACTGCCAGCATGGTTTAAAGGTGAGGTCAGAGGGGTTATTATAGCCAAGAAATCATCTTTCAAAAAATGGAAAAACGAGCCAAATGACAAAAACAGAAAACAACATAAGCACTAGCAAGGTAGATTCAAAGCAATGATAAGGCAGGCAAAGAGAGAATTTGAAAAGAAGCTTGTGTGGAGTCAAAAGTGCATGATTAATACTTTTTCAAGGGAAAAACCTATAAAAGTCATTTGGACCATTAGATGATAGAGGGGTTAAAGGGGGTAGTAAGGGAGGACAAGGCCATAGTGGAGAGACAAAATGAAGTCTTTGCTTTGATCTTTGTTGAAGTTGGGAAGTTACCCATTTCAGAAATGGTATTTAAAGGTGATATATCAGATGAATTGAAACAAAGCTTGATAAACTGGGAAGATGTAATAAAGCAATTTGATAAACAAAGGGGTATGTTTACTAAACTGCGATAACATCAAAGTGGCGACATTATCACGTGATAAGTGACATTATCGTGCAATGTTACTTATCATGCGATAACATTACTTATCGCGCGATAACGGCCCCGGCAGCGTTAAGGCCCGTAGAGGGTGGAGAGAGGGCGGAGAGAAGGGGTAAATGGGCAGGGAGTGGGCGGGGAGTGGGCGGGGAGAGGCTCCTCCTACACTAACGCTGTGAAATGAAGGTCCGAAAATTAAAGCGAGTGAAAACCTGGCGTTAGAGGCACATTTGCAGGAGAGAGAAACTATTTAAGTGTCAGCAATGTACAGCAGAGGCAGGGAAACCAAGAAAAGTTATAGTAGTGCTATATGTGCAGTAATAGCATAGTGCCCAAGTTTGATAGAGCACTATGGTGATGCTGCAAATGGGGTACAGGGGCCTGCAGGAGGGGCATGCAGTAGGGCAGCTGGGGCACAGGGTGGACTAGGCATATGCCTAGGTGGCACATAGGAAGGCAGAACCTGAAAAACAGCAAGACAGCAACTGACCATGGTCAAACATGCCCACGAGTGTGTGTCCCACAGTGTCCCAGGGAACAGTACCCAGCAAGTACCCCAAAGGGCATATAACATTGGCAGGCGGTGCCAGGGGGAAGCGTGGATGTCTATGTAGGCACCCCTACCCCAGACCCCATACCATAGGCAGCCGTCTACTGGCACACTCGATGGCCTGGGACTGCGCACCACCAGCACCACCGGCATAAGGACATGTCAGCATGGTGGTGGAGGGATGCTGGTGATGGTGGGGGCAGTGGCATCTGCCCACAGCAGACCAAGGCCAAGCCCTGTTTAGTTGGGTGGCGTGCAGTACAAGGTCTGTCTGAAGAACAGTCATGGTATCCCCATGGAATGACTTGCCTCTGTGGCAACAGTGTGGTGCAATACACCCAGCCAGTGTACTCAGGAGCAGAAGATCATAGGTTCAAGTCCCAGCTGTTGCTCCTGCAGACCATGGGGTATGTTTACTAAACCGCGCACACGTGCGCGGCGCACAGCAGCATACGGTAATGACGCACTTAAGTGCGCTTAAGTGCCCTGCACGTGTGTGCATCACACTAATGGGTCCGCGCACGTGTGCGGTGCGCTGATGTGCGATAGAGGTGGGGAAAGGCGTACGGAGGGCGGAGGAAGGCCCCCGAGGGGCGGAGAGATGGGGTCAATGGGTGGAAAGTGGGAGGGGAGAGGCTCCCCGCATAGGAGCGGGGCCGAATATACAAGTGAAAACCACCGCGAGTGAAACACTCGCGGTAGAGTGAATTTAAAGGGAAGAGAAACCATTTCCGTCAGCAATGTAGAGCAAAACCGGGGAAACCTACAAAACGTGAGCAGTGTGATACATGTGCACAGAACACAATTGCAAATAAAAATCGAAAATGACCACAACAAAATCCTAATAAATGATAATCTAGCTGGGCAACATTGATATCAATGGGCAACAATAAAAAACACTCCCAGGAAAGCCCCCCAAAAAAGAAATGATTTTTGGAAGGGTCTACGCTCCGTAGACCCTTCCAAAACTCATTTCGTGTTTTGGAGTTTGCCTGGGAGTGTTATTAATACTGCCCATTGATATCAATGTTGCCCAGTGTGGTTATGTGTGTTTTCCCCATTTTGTCAAGGTGAATTTGAGGTTTATTTGCCCTTTTGTCCCCATGTAAGGTGAATGAGCCCACAATAACATTGTGCAGAGCAGGGTTTCTGACTCGTCAGGCCAGGTTTCCTATCTCCAGGGACTGCACTCTCTCTGTGGCCACAGTGTGGTGCAACAGACACAGCCAATGCCTGTAAGACCAGAGGGCCACAGGTTCAAATCCCACATGTAAATAGCACACTTGCTCCCTTACCACCATCAAGTAAACATACTCCCAAGACTGTTAAAATGACCACCTTAGTGTGTCTGGATTTTCAGAAATCCTTTGAAAAGTCCCTCATGAAAGACTCAAGGAAATTAAAAAGTCATGGAATAGAAGGCAGCTACTATCATTGATTGGGAACTGGTTAAAAGATAGAAAACAGAAAGTAGGGCTAAATGACCAATATTCTCAGTGAAGAAAGATAAATAATAAAATACCCCAGGGATCTCTGCTGGGCCTGCTGCCTTTTAACATATTCATAAATGACCTGGAAATGGGAACTATGAATGAGGTGATCTACTTTACAGATGGCACAAAATTATTCAAAGTTGTTAAATCACAAGAAGATTGTGAAAAATTGCAAGAAGACATTGAGAAGTGGAAGACTGGGCATGCAAATGGCAGATAAATTTAATGTGGATAAGTGCAAAGTTAAGCATTTAGGGAAAAACAGCCCAAACTATGGTTACATGAAGCAAGGTTCCACATTAGGAATCACCACCCAAGAAAAGAATCTAGGGGGTATGTTTACTAAACACCGTTGCTGTGCGGGTTCCCGTTAGTGAGCTGGTGCCATATTAGGAGTGGGCGGGCCAGGCAGAAAAAAGCAAAAAACCGGACCGTACGTGTGTGCGTCACGCTAATGTGCGGGGCCCACATTAGCGCGTGGGAAGGCTAAGTGGGGCGCTGCTGCAAAACCAAACAACAGAGCCGTAGTACAACGGTGAAGACACCAACCAATGGTGCAGGGGCCAGGGGTTCAAACCCCCATAGCACTCAACAAAAAAGACCAGCTGAGGCAGCAACATTTATGGGCATAAGTGGTTAGGAGGCATATTAATTTGGGGCGGCAGAAGGCTGCGCACTGTTATTTTTATTACGGCATGAGACGACGCACTGTTTAGTGTGGGCGGCAGATGGCGGCGCATTGTTAAGTTTGGGCGGCAGAAGGCGGTGCGCTGATAAATGTGGGCAACAGAAGGCGGCGAGCCGGTGGGCAGAAGGCGGCGCGCTGATGTGTGAGGGGGCAGTCCAATAGTGGGAGGGATAACTGGCGCGCTGATGTGCAAATAACAGGAACAGAGCCATAGCACAATGGTTAAGACACTGACCACTTGTGCAGGGATCATGGGTTTAATTCGCCACAGTGCCCATTGAAGACAGCTGGCAGAGGCATTATTTTAGGGGCATTTCCATGTTGTGCGGCATAAGGCGGCGTGCTGTTAATTTAGTGTGCCACAAGATGGCGCGCTGATGGCTACAAGGCTGCGCGCGGATGCACAAACACAAGAACAGAGCCACAGCACAATGGTTAAGACACTAACCAATGGTGCAGGGGCCAGGGGTTCAACCCCTCACAGTGCCCAGTGAACAAGGCTGGCTGGGGCAGTATGTATCATGGTGAGGAGTACTGTAGGAGGCTGTCCATTTATATTTTATTTCCCACCACTAGTAAACCCGCTCTCACAGTGTGTTAACATACGGATGCCAGTAAGGCACATGTTACAGTGCACTGTCCGCCAAGGCACCCTAGAATGTCCCCTATAGGGCACCATGTATGTTGCGACACAGGATAATGTATAGTGCACCCTATATGGATGGCAACCATAAGGTGGCCTATAGGGCGCCCTATAAAGCACCCTCAGAGGCACCTAATGGGTATAGTAAGCTGTGTGTGGTTTTGCCGGCATAGACATATGTAGAGTAAATAAAAATAAAGCTGTGGACAGCCCTATCAAAGGGCCCCACTGTGGGTTTGAACCCATGACC
The DNA here is from genome assembly GCA_033557465.1 of Ichthyophis bannanicus. Lineage (NCBI taxonomy): Eukaryota > Metazoa > Chordata > Amphibia > Gymnophiona > Ichthyophiidae > Ichthyophis > Ichthyophis bannanicus. The sequence goes on from CM066033.1 coordinate 1,253,733,056, forward strand.
TCTGGCTGTACAGGGAGTGACGTAACCATTGGGCTACAGCTGACAGCAAGCCCCTGGCTGGCTGCAGAGAGCCTGCACGTCACCCCACAGACAGTCTGCTGTTGTAGACAGGATAGGGTTAGGCCACCCGTACCCATGATGCACTGCACATGCAAATCAGCTGTCCACAGATGCACACAAGATGGGGAATGCACCCCAACAGCTACCCGGCCTGGTAGGGGGAATTGTCCATGTGCACCCACACAGCACCTCGGCCTGGTAGGGGGTCCTGAGCGGGTGGACTACCAGCAAAGAGTAGTTACACACCGTCACATTGTGCGGGTACTGTGCTCAACCTGAGGGTGTGATGTGGCGGCCAGGACCAGGTCCATAACACCAGCCATGGCTGGATGAGGCCATGACAGAGCTCCAAAACAGTACTAACCTGTGAGATAGGAAGGTGCTGCAGAAACATGTTGGATATCTCTGTCTGTCTTAGTTAGTGGAAACCCCCATGGACCCCTAGGTGGCCAAAGTACCATCACCTCCCCCCACCCACATGCAAATTCAGGCCCAATACTGTGCAGGGAGCCACTCTCCACCCATCAACCCCATCCCCCTGCCCCTCCAGAGCCCTCCTCCACCCTCCCCTAGCCGTTCCACACCTCCATCAGACATTTGCAGGCCCACACTTGTACAGGGCCCATTAATGTGCCACATACCTGTGCAGGGGTGACACACACATGTGCAGGGTGTTTAAACGCATTTATGCATGTTTCAATGCCGCGTTTCCGTGTGCTATTTTGCAGCGCGCACATTTCCGGTTTTTAGTAAACATCCCCCTAGGAATCATTGTGGATAATACCTTGAAACCCTCTGCTCAGTGTCGAGTGGCAGCCAAAAAAACAAATAGAATGCTATGAATCATAAAGAAAGGAATAGCAAACAAAACCAAGGATATTATAATGCCTCTGTATCTCTCCATGTTGGAACCACACCTTGAATACTGTGTGCATATCTAAAAAAGGAGAGAACAGAATTAGAAAAGGTACAGAGAAGAGTGATCAAATGGTAAAAGGGAAGGAAGTGTACCTCAACAAGGAGAGACTTAAAAGGTTAAAGCTCTTCAACTTGGAAGAGACAGACACAACATGACAGAGGTTTATAAAATAATGAGTGGAGTGGAACAGGTAAACATAAATTGGTTGTTTACTCATTCAAAAAGTAGAAAGACTAGGGGCACGGAATGAAGCTACAGTGTAGCACATTTAAGATTAATCAGAGAAAATATTTTTTTCATTCAAAGTATAACCAAACTCTAGAGTTCAATGCTAGAAGATGTAGCAAAAGCTGTTAGTGTAGCTGGGTTTAAAAGAGGTTTGCACAAGTTCCTAGAGGAAAAGTCAAGGAACCATTACTAAAGTAGACTGGGGAAATCAACCGCATGCTCTTGGGATAAGCAGCATGGAATCAGTCTACCTTTTAGGAACCTGACAAATACTTATGACCTGGGTTGGCCACTGTTAGAAACAGGATACTAGACTTGATGGACTTTTGGTCTGACACAGTATGGCATATCTTATGTTCTTATGTTCTTAACTGGGCCATTAAACTGCCTCTCTCTTCCAGGTCAGAAACACTCATAACAATAACCCAGATACATACAGATATACAGACACACACAAGCTCTGCATGTTTTCTCAAATAATAATAATAGTAAGGGGGGCTTAATTTTAAGTGGAGGAGTAGCCTAGTGGTTAGCATACTGGCTTGGTAGTCAAGTGACTAGTGTTTAATTCACACTGGCACTTGTTGTAACCTTGGGCAAGTCATTTAACCCTCCATTGCTTTAGAAGGAAGGCCTGGTAATCTATTTCCAATCACCCTGCCAAGAAAGCCCAGGAGCTGCTGGGTCACCAGGAGTCAGCATTGACTCAAAGGCATACCCATACACAATTTCAAGTGACTGTGAAAAGTGCTTTATTTACATTTTATTATTATTTTATTTATTTATTACAGTTGCTTATATACCCCACTATTTGGTATCAGCGCGGTTTACAATATAACAAAACGACCAAGACAACAATCTGTTTGGTTTTACAAGGAACAGGAGTACCAACTTGGCTAACAGGGTAGAACTATGTACATGAGATAATAATACAACCACAAGGTTGAACTATATACATGATATAATAAATAAATTGCATGGAAAAAGAGAGACTGAGCAAGATGGCACCCCTAGGCGGTAAGGGGACCGTGCATGTGCGCCTGCATTCCCATGTATGCCATTTCCCATTTCTATTAACTGATTCATATAGGAGTGGAGGAGTGGCCTAGTGGTTGGGGCAAGGTGCCGAAGGCCAGGGTTCAAATCCCACTAGAGGACAGCAACCTTAGGCTGGAAGGACTGGGGTTTCCAGTCCCACAGGCACTCCTTGTGGTCTTGGGCAAGCCACTTAATCCTCCATTGCCCATGTTCTCTGTAAAATAGTTATCTCCAAGTTATAATGCCCTGTTCAACATAATTTCAGTTTCTTCAGTGTAAACCACCTACCCACCTCAACATGGGTACCACACAAATACAAATCCAGCCTCAAATAAGATATCTAGGCGTCATCATTGACCAAGCTCTCACCCTAAAACAACAAATCAACAAAACCGCCGGGATGATATTCCACAAAGCCAAAACTATTCAACGCCTCCGGCCCCTCCTAGAACATCACGACTTCAGGACAGTAATGCAAGCAGTGACACTCCCTCACCTGGACTTCTGCAACATAATCTATCATGGACTTCCTGCCTCGCACACCAACTCCCTCCGTACAGCCTTGAACACTACAGCAAGGATTATTCAAAATGCAAAAAAACGGGACCACATCACCCCAATCCTAAGAGACCTTCACCTCCTTCCAGTGCAAGCAAGAATCAAGTACAAAGCTATCTTACTCATCCACAAAACAATCCACCACACACAGAACACCTCACTACACCCCTTACTGCCTCGACCATCCCACAACAGATCAACCAGACATTCCTCCAATAACTCTATCGTTGTCCCCCACAAAAGAACCAAATCCACACAACGGACCTGCAACAGAGCATTCGAACTTTATGCTCCATCCCTCTGGAACTCTCTACCAAATCACATCAAGAACAACGCTAACATCACATCATTTAGGAAACAGCTGAAGACAATCCTATTCCGTGAACATCTTTCTACCACCAGGACCTAATACTTAGATCCAACAGGAGTAAATTATGTCTATGTCTACCCAAATCATTAATTGTTGACCTTGGTGATGGCCCCACCCAAAAAATTACCCCGTCCTATGTTACGTGTTCCACCGCTTTGACCCGGTGAAAAGCGGGATATAAATGCAGTTAAATAAAATAAATAAATAAATAAACCACCTTGATATCATGAAAGGCAGTACATAAGGAATGTTAAATAAATAAATATACATACTGTAAAAAATATTACTTATTAATTTTTTTTAAGGAACAGTATTAACAAGCTGTCATTACAACAGAGCAAAACTCTAACCACAATACACCGAACATGATAAAACAATATATATGGTTTAAATGAACACCAATAAACCTACAAGCACTTTACTTGCCTTTGGGTAAATGATATGTGGTTTCTAGACGCAATCACCATTTCTATTTCCAGTTCTTTTATATTTACAGCTTTGAGATCTTTTGTCTTCTAAGGTCAAGTCTATCCCCCGACTATAGATACTTTCCTCCAGTGGCCTTTTTGAAAACCTGCACTTTTCTGTTATAACTCTTGTTATTGTTTTATAATACCAGTTTGACAGCATATGCACTCTTGCTCATAACTATTGCATTTTCTGATTTTTACTACACTCTGGACAGTTCACAGCAGCAATTTTAATATTGCAGGAACCAAACTCTGTGACTTAAGCACTAGATGACTTATTCATGGTGAAAGCAAATGGGCCACACACAGTATTCTAAAGCATATGCTGATGGGCATGGACTTTCTATCACTCAGTGGTGTTGCAGTAAGCTGTGTCTGCTAGAAATGCATTGATCCACAGGATTAAGGGCACGTTCTATACATGATGATATGCAATTTACTTGTATGCAGCTGTAAATGACAGGATCTCTGCAACAGTGTAGATAGTCTTTCTCCATTATGTAACAATTGCTTCCACCTTTTGGATTCACAGGGGAGCAAATTCAGTGGCAGCGGCAAGCCTGAGAAAAGTGGCTGGACATCGCCACTTTAAATTCAACCCAAATATTCAATGCTGGGGCTGTATATGGCCACCAGCATTGAATCTCCAATGTGCTTGTATAAAGGCCAATTCTGAATGGGGCATGTCTGACCCGTCCGGACGTCCAAAATCTGGACGGGCCAGATTTCCACCTAATTCTGCACCCATGGAAGCTAGACGTTCCCACGGGTGCAGAATCGAGGCACTTGGATGGGCCAGATGGCCCCAATTCAGCCCTGCTGCACATCTGGCAAACTCCCCATCCAGCCCAGCCGATGCTCCTGCATGGAGCCGTAGTGCCATGGTGTCCCATCGTCATGGCACCAGAATGCCATGCAGTAGCCCCACTGCCCCACACAACATTAAACTAGCTTTTCCCTGCTGCCTGACCCCCAGAGGGGCCTGCCAAGGCTGGGCTTGTGTAGCAGGGATGCCCCTACCCTACTCACCTGGTCAGGGAGGGTCCTGCCTTGATGGCTGCCAACCTCGTGGGGGGGGGGGGGGACTTATTCCACCTCCAAGGTGAAATAAATCCCCCATCTATCTCCTCAATTCCGGAGGTACAGGGCCATGACCCAAGCTCCTCCTCTGACCCTCCCCCTCCAGAGCTCCCCACACATCTACTCTGTATGTGCCAGGAGCTCATGGGGCAGAATCAGCCCCAAGCAATTAGTGGGGGATGTACATCCAAACCGGATGTACATGCATGCTAAACACTATGCAGAATGACCTCCATAGAGGCCAATTCTATCCTGCATGTTCTGTCCCTCTTCAGCAGGGTAGAATTGGGGTGTGCAGCGGTAGAACCCGATTCTGATCCCACGGGGGCTAGATGTGCCCGCAGGATCAGAATTGGGTCTACTGGCCTAGACATGCAGTCCAGGCCCCAATTCTGATCAGTGCGCACCCAGCCATATACCAGCTAACTCAGCCAGTCTCCTGAATGGAGCCGCAGTGCCATGGCGTTCTATCGCTATGTCACCGCAGCTCCATTCCGGAGCCGTGATCACCTGCCAATACACAGAACTGTGTTTTCCCACAGTCCAACCCCTGATCGGGTTTTCCAAGGCCAGGTTCAGGTTGTGGGGAATCCTCTGCACCCCCTCACCTGCCCCTTTGGCTTCCTTGGAATCGGTCCTGTACGTCTGGGGTCAGTCGTCATCGGTCCATCCTCTTACGCCCATGAACTGAGCTCCCCACACAAGTCAGCTATATGTGCATGGAGCTCTGCACCCGGCAGCATAATCCAGATGTCTAGTGGGTAGATCCAGGACTATATGGGTAGTGCCTTTGGAAAATCCCGGTTGAGTCCCTAATGTGCCCAGATGCTATGCGGTTAACATTGGGGCATGTTGGGGGCGTTCCGGGGTGGAATGGGGACAGAGGAAAGGGCTAAGTGGGTAGCAGTGATTTTTTATGCTATCTGGTTAGCCCTCAGTGCCTTAAAGATAGGCAAGGTTTTTCCTCACCTATCTTTGAGGCGCTGGGGCTAGCTGGATAACATTGAAAATCGCTGCTACCCACTTAGCCTCGCCAGTTGCCAACATGTCCAAGCAAACCCGGATTTTCACTTCTGTCGCCACTGAAGTGAAGATCCGGATTAAGGTAGTCAGCAGGCAGGCTATGAGCCGACATGGCGCATAGCCTGCCTAAATGAAAATCGGGCCCATCATTTACATGTATATCTTAACATTTTATGTAACACATCCTAAACTGAAACAGGTGTCAACAAAACTGAATGCACTGTGATTATGAAGTATTATGCAAGGTAGAAATCTGCAGAACAGAGGTAATGCTTTTACGATTCAGAGCAGAAGTGATCTGAATTCCTATGAACATGGGAAATCATATCATCAGAAAGCTTAGAAAATGTCTCATGCTCACACCATCTGGAGCTTTTTCAGGCATAATGATGTCATCTCAAGTTCCTCTCATATATGGAAGATGGTCTCCTAGACTTGGACACTCCTAATCATTCAGAGGGGCTTGGGATGGGGTCCTGTGTCTATGAAGAAACTATCTGCATAGATAGGCTATGGTGATCTTTATCTAACATTATTTACTATAAAATAGTCAAATAGTGAAAACTAGAAAGGATTTATTATCATCTCTTGCTACTGTAAGACTACTGCTAGGGGATGTGGGCTGCCATTTTGAAACCTACAGTAGAGCCAAATGGGTCAGGAGAAACTGAGGATTGCTTCTCCCCATGCTCCCTAGACCACCATGGATTGGAAAGATAGGTCAGCATGGGGAGAAGCTTTGGAGGTGGTGGGGAGATTTTTTGGAGGGGGGAGGAGTAGGGTGATTGGGGTACTTTCTCCAAGAATTGGAAAAGGGTTCAGGGTGAATTCTAGGGGAGGGATTCTTTGACTGGGGTCTGGGGGGCATCTTTGGGGAAATAGGGAGGTCTTGACTGGGGTGGGGATTCTGCATAGATGTTAGTAAGCACATGGTCCCTTTAAGATGGCAGCTGGGAGCATCAGGCTGAAAGTTAGCAGTCTGATGCTTCTCAGAGCCGGCCCTACACATGTGCAAGCATGTTGTTGACACAGGATCCTGCTGAACAGGAGGTCCCACATCAACCTCATGCTACAGCATACCTTTTGACATATCTGTGTTCTGCCTGCTTACCGCAGCGGTGCTACAACATACTGACCTGGCCAAACCTCCTGCCTTTACTGTAGCTCCAAGTGCCAGTTGCCAGTCCTCTCGATGTACCCCATGCATGTGAAGAGAACACAGGAACGTCCCACTCCCATCTGCACCCGTGGCTTCATCGGCATGTGCTACTGTGCCGACTGAGTGACTGAGCTGGGGCAATTTTTTTGCTGCACTGTGTACAGTAACTTCGGTAACTTCGGTAACTTCGACATTCTGGCCACAGACTCAGGAGGACCCTCTTTAATCTCACTGTGCCTGCAGGTTGCCTGCAGCTTTTTGAGGATGGAATGCTCCATGACATTGCGCATGCTTGTAGCATTAATGCAAATTTGCTGTTCAACTTTTTCACTCATCATAAATCTGACAAACTGCTTTTACATGATACCAAAGATCACATGATTTAAAAAAGTACAGGTGTGCTGCAGCCACGCTACTAATATATATATCACCACAAGTCTCGATACGTTTTGATCATACCCCGTATCTCCAGTTTTGTGGTGCATTCCAAGTTTGACTTTATGGGGTTCCCAGTTCAATTATTGTCTTCATAGTTCTAAATTGTGATCCCTTGTTCTGTATTTGGCGGCAGTCTTTCTATGTTTTGCATGTGTGACCGAGCTGCGGTATTTGAACAACCATCCCACCCCACAAAATCAGAGGCTCCATTCCAGGGTGTTTGATATATGCTTCTGATCTGATCTGCTATGTGTTTTAGGAGTGAATGTCAGTTTGAACTAATATGATATGAGGTAAGGATATAGGTTTGTAAGTAAGTTTTGTGCATGATTATATATTTATTTATTTAACTGGTTTTATATACTGCCTTTCGACACGTCAAGACAGTTTACATTGAACAGTAGTGAACGGATCATGCAATAAACCATAATTATCAAACATCAACCTTCAAATCAACATGAAACAGATAACTATATACATCAGTATGTGCTACAGTATATACATGAGATGCGTAACATACTTGGGACTTGGCTGATGAGTAGGTCGGGGGGGGGGAGAAGAGACGGGGTATGAGGAGGGGGCAGAGCTATAAGGGGGCAGGGTTAGTAGGGGACAGGGTTAGTAGTAGGCAAGGTATAGGGGATAGTGCAGTTAGTGAAAGAATGGATTGGTAGGCATAGCTAACCAGAATCAAGGAAAAATGCTCAAGGCGCTGATAGGTATAGTTAGACTGGTGCCATGTGAAAATGCTCAAGAAACAGGTAAATTTTTGTTTTCTTTCAGAAGTCTTTGAGATCCTTTAGAGTGCAAATGTCATCTGGTAGGGAATTCCAGAGTCTTGGGGTGAACAAAGAGAAAGCCCTGCTTGAGGTTTCGGCATTGTATATCCTGCTTTCTGCAGGGATAGCAAGGGTAGTTTGTGTGCTGGTTCTTCTGGGTCGATTGCCAGTCTTTTTATAAGGGTTGCTAGATAATCTGGCGAAAGGTGGTGGAGCGCTTTGAAGATAGTGACCAATGCTTTGTATTTAACACAGGCTCTTATAGGAAGCCAATGGAGTTTACTGAGTATTGGGGTAATATGTTCATGTTTGGGGGTGCCAGTTAGCACTCTTACGGCAGTATTCATGGCCATCTGCAGTGGGTGAATTGATGAGGTTGGTAGTCTTTGAAGACATATGCTACAAAAGTCAAGATGAGGTAGAATCAAGGCTTGGAAAACTGTCCGGAAGTGTGTTTGGTCAAGGAGTGGCCTGAGAGTTTTGACTGTTCTCATTTTCTGATAGAAGGGACTTACAGCGGTGTTTATGTGTTGAGTTAGTATAAGACCCTGGTCCAGGGTGATGCCAAGGTATCTTACATTAGATTTAGTGTGGATCTTTTCTCAATATATATACACCTATATATAAATATATATAAATACGGTGGTGGTGTGAAGCTGGAATCTTTGGTAACATGTAATTACTCCATCTTTTGGTAGTTCAACTTAAGGTTATGCGCTTTAAACCACTGTGAGACAGCATCGAAGCAGTCTATCAGAGTGATGTATACCAGGTTATGGGTGGAGATAAGAATATACAACATTATGTCATCCGCATATAAGTGATACAGGATGTTGTGGGAGCAGATAATATTACAGATGGGTTGAATGAATAGGTTAAACAGAAGCACTGACAATGTTGAATCTTGTGGAACTCCTTGGGTTATGTCAGAGGGAATAGCAGCTATCCCATTTATGCGTACTTGTTGCCTCAAGGTCAGGTATGAGGAGAACCATCTGAGGATAGTGTGGCATAGGCCAATTGTTTGAAGTTGGAGTAGAAGTGCTTTATGTGACACTAAGTCAAAGGCAGCTTTTATGTCAAACAAAATAAGAGCAAATCCTTGATTGGGTTGGTGGTGCATAGTCCAAGCCCATCCAACATTTGGGTTGGCAGGTGCCTAGGGCATAAGGTCTGGATGGGAGGGCAGAGGCATACATGGATGGCCACACAGTCCCCCCCCCCCTACCATCTGCCTCTGCATGGACACCATCATTGCCTGCCAATGATACATCTCAGGGGTAGGATGACAGCCACTGCCTAGGTTGCCAGGAGCCTTGGACTGCCCCATGTGGCACATCACCTTTCCGCAGCAGCAGCATGTCTGTGTGCCACCACTGTCACTGCGGGATCATGACAGACATCACAGATGGTAATGTGGATGGCAGGATACCTCTTTGTGGAGAGGTTAAGAATGTTGGGGCTCTTCAACCTGGGGGAGAGATGGCTCAGGGGAGATATGATAGAGATCTATAGATTATTGACTGGAGTGGAACGGTTAAACGTAGATCGATTGTTTATGCCATCAGAATGTAGAAAGGCTAGGGGACATGCAATGCGGCTATAGTGTAACCCATTTAAGACCACTAAGTGAAAATATTTTTTCAGTCAACGTGTAATCAAACCCTGCAGTTCATTACCGGAGGATGTAGTAAAAGCTCTTAGTGTAGTTGGGTTTTAAAATAGATTTGAATAGGTTCCTGGGGAAAGGCCCATAAATCCTTGTTAAAGAGGACCTGGGATATCCACTGCTTGCCCCATTACAAGCATTGTGGATCCTGTGTGTCTTTTGGGAAAATTGCTAGGTACTTGTGACTTAGATTGGCCATTGTTGGACACAGGATACTGGGCATGAAGGGCCTTGGTCTGACACAATCTGGCACATTTTCTAATCTTATGTTCTTATGTGCCACCTAGGCAGCTACCTGGTCCGCCCTGTGCACCAGCAACCCCCATTGCATGACCCACATGCCACCTTCTTTGCCCCATTTGCACCATCAACATAGTGCCCTTTCATACTTTGGCACTATGCTGTTGCTGCTAATGGAGCACTACTATCAATATCTTATGCTCCCCTGCCTGTGCATCACATTGCAAACATTAAAATAGGCTCGCTCTCCTCAAAATACACCCTTTCCACGTGGTTTTACTTTGTGTTAGGGTTCCCGGCGTTAAAGCGCTTTAGGACACTTTAGGACATGGTATGGGTATACCTGTTGTTAACGCCCTCTCTCTGCTCTGTTAACACCCAGTCTCTGCCCATAGTGTGCTTTACGCTGCTGGAGCCTTTAACGCACATTAAAGCAGCGTTTTTGCCGCGTTAAGGGCACAAGTGTGTCGATAATGTACGTTAACAGCACACTGGCTCCCTTACTGCCTTTTAATAAACATACCCCTTTGTGTGTTATTGCATTAATGCACACCTCTTCTCAAAGTCACTTCATTGGTTCCCTATCCATTTCTGCATCCCGTTCAGACTTTTACTGCTGACCTATAAATGCTTTCATTCTGCTGCTTTTCACTACCTTTCCTCTCTTATCTCTCCCTGCACCCCTCCTCGGGAACTCTGCTCTTCTGGAAGATTCCTTCATCTATGCCCTTTGCTCCCACTATCAGTTCCAGATCTTTCCACCTTGCTGCTCCTTATGCCTGGAGCAAACTACCTTAGTCAGTACGTCAGGCTTCATCTCTGGTTCTATTCAAATCCCAGATAAATACTCACCTCTTTGAGACTTCTTTCGGATGCTGATCTCCTCAGCCTAGTGTTCACCTCCTATGTGTTTCCTCACCATGCTCCGTGACATATCCTCATCCTTATTTGTGTTGTCTGTCTTGATTAGACTGTAAGCTCTGATGAGCAGGGACTGTCTCTTGCAAGTGTCTGTACAGCGCTGCGTATGCCATGTAGTGCTACACAAATGATTAGCAGTAGTAGCAGCAACTACACACACACGCACACCCAAGTTTAAGAGGTTTTTCAGCCACAACCAAGGCAGCTGAATTGTGACTGAAAAATTTACCTATGTTTAACCTAGCTGAAAACAATATTTGCAGAAATAAAATCAGGTTCTGGAGATATTTCAAAAATAGATCAATTAGAAAAAAATATAACTCCTTCACCCAGTCTGCAGCCTCAACTGTTTAAAGATCCCATGTACCACACGATCCACTAACCCATCCTCACAGCCCAAGCCTCCATATCCGGCCCTGGCATTGAATATCTGGGTTCACTGCCTTGCTGAGAGACAGACTGGGAAACAGCGATATTAAGCCGCTGCCCGGTTAGCTAACACAGCAAAGGTTAGGCCAGGGTTTCTTGTGCCTCACTTTCACCAAGTACCACTGACCAGGCTCAATATCGCTGCTGCCCACTTAGCAATGGGAGCCACCTCCCTTCAACCCCGGAACACCCCCGAATGCCCTAATGCTAACGTCTTAGCATCAGGCTCATAGTGGTGGCACCTGGAGATATTCAGCAGCCCACCTACTGTACAAGTAGGTACTGACTTGCACCATATGATGTTCTAGGCATGACAGGATTTTATAAGAGCCCACTTATGTGCATAATACACATGAAAATGGTTTATAAAATTACCCTCTACATGTATAACTTTTGGCAAGACATTTTGATTTCTACAAAAAAGTTATGCAGTTAAAATGAGGAGGAGGAGTTGGAGAGCAGGTTTACACTCTAGCTAGATAGTGATGATTTACAGTCACTATCTTGTTAATATAATCTGGGAAGGCTAGCCACATGTTGCTACTGTCATTAAGTGCCATCGAGTCAATGTCAACTCATGGCGACACCCCTGGATTTTTGCCCTAAATTGTGTCTGCTCTTCAGTCAGGCAGCTAATTGTTGATAGAGTGGTATCCATAGCTTTTGTTATTGTATTGATCCATCACATTGCTGGCCTTCCTCTTTTGCATTGAACTTCAACCTTGCCAAGCATGATGTCTTTCTCTAACGATCTCTCTTCACACCATGGGGTATGTTTACTAAACCGCGCAATTGTGCAGGGCGCACTTGAGCGTGCGCTAAGGTACCTTACCGCACGCTAATAGTGAATTTTTGGTGCCCCACACGCATGCACGCCACCCGCACAAGTGCGCGCCGCCCGCACAAGAGCAGGGCGCGCTGATGTGCGATAGAGGCGTGGAAAGGCATTTCGAGGGCGGAGGAAGGCTCCCGAGGGGCGGGGGGACGGGGTCAATGGGTGGAGAGTGGGAGGGGAGAGGCTCCCCGCACATGAGCGGGGCTGAATTTCGGCAAAAAAAATACCGCGAGTGAAACCCTCGCGTTAGAGCCGATTTAAAGGGAAGAGAAACAATTTCCGTCAGCAATGTACAACAAAACCGGGGAAACCCGCAAAACGTGAGCAGTGTGATACATGTGCACAGAACAAAAAAGCAAATATAAATTGAAAATGACCACAACAAATTCCAAAAAAATTATGATCCAGCTGGGCAACAGTGATATTAATGGGCAACCATAAATAACACTCCCAGGAAAGCTCCAAAAAAAGGAAATGATTTTTGGAAGGGTCTATGCTCCGTAGACCCTTTCAAAAATCATTGTATTTTATTGGAGCTTTCCTGGGAGTGTTTCTTATGGTTGCCCAGTGATATCACTGTTGCCCAGCTTGGTCATGGGTTATTGCCCCTTTTTCCGAGGTCATTTCTGAGGATTATTTGCACTTTTGTCTCCAAACAAGGTAAATGAGCCCACAGTAAAATTGTGCAGAGCAGGGTTTCTGACGCGTCCGGCCAGGATTCCTATCTCCAGGGACTGCACTGTCTCTGTAGCCACAGTGTGGTGTAACGGACACAGCCAGTGCCTATAAGACCAGAGGGTCACAGGTTCAAATCCCAGCTGGGGCTCCTGCCAACCCAATCCCCATAGTTTTACCCACCACTAAACAGTGATAGTAAGGACACTCCTTTATTGCAGAGAACATACGCATGGGTAATACGCCTATATTTTACCACACCAAACACAGACAGCATAAACAGGCACATTACCTAGAGCAGAGTCTCCCAAATGCAGTCCTGGAGGGCCCCACACCATTCAGGTTCCATGCTGTCTCTAATAAAGATGCCTGTGCTGCATATCTATGCACCACCCCCATGGTATGCAGATGTAGCTCATGCATATTTATGAGGGACAGCATGAAAACCAGAACAGTGTTTGGAACACCAGGACTGGAGTTGGGGAACTCTGCCGTAAAGCAGCAGCCAACAGGGCCAGACACACCCCCACACACCCCCACAGGCCCCATTGGCCAATGCCTCCTGGAGAGGCAGGACATTGGGCCCTGCCTGTATCTCCCAATACTAGCAGTTGCATACCTTAGCAATGCCACCCTACACCTGGGTATACGGTACACAGTTAGCAAACGTTTCCTCTGATAACTAGCAGATATCAATTCCTACGTTAAGCACAGTTTGCTGATTGAGCTCCATCACAACAATCATCCTGATGTCTGTGGTGTGTGCTTCAGGTCTGGTCTCTGACAGTGTTTACCACCCTGGGGAGTGACCCCCAACAGTATTGCGTACCATATCCATGCCTGTACTGTGCCCATGACTGGTGTGGTGGGTATGGCTGCTGAACTCCCCTATAGTAGCACAATGCTGGCATAGGTGTGGGGGTGGCTGTCTGTCTATCCAGTGTGTGGTGGGTGCAAACACCTTCCACATCCCACACTGCCAGCAATGTTGCCAGTATTGGGCTGCCAATATGCATAATGAGGAGCAAGGTACCATGGGTATAGGCCGGACAGGGTGGCCTGGCCAGGGTGCATCTGCACAGGGCATAGGGCACTGACTGGGATATTTTAGTGCCCGGCCACCACCTACACAGACAGGGTGACTTCAGTATGTCCTGCTGAGAGATCACTCTCACCCTGACTGTGCAGTGACCACAGCATGGCTAGGCACCCCCATAGTGCTATATAGCATTACTCTTATGTGGTATGGGTTTCCTTTTGGGGCCCAGTCACTGATTTTTGCTGTGTATACTGACATTTCAGTTCTGGGTGCATGCATCTCCACTGGGAACATGCACTATGGACTAACTAGCAGACTGTTTGCAGCTGGTATGTGCCTTGATGGAGTGGCTTGCAGGGTGCAGTGGCTGATGGCTTGCTGCAGGAAAATATCAGGTAGTGGTGGGGTGCAGCTTACCATATCCTGGCCTAATGTCTGTCTGCTATTGTGTTATGGATGTGTATAGAGCTGCATTGACTGCCTTTTGGGGTGTCTGTTCCTCAGCAGGACTGGGGTTGATGTTCCCCTCTACTGCCACCTCTGCAGGGAGGTAGAATGTGGATCTATTGATGGGAGACACTGTTTGCCACCCTTGGCCTGGAGGGGGAGAGTGGTGGTACATAATCCTCCTAGGGGTCCACAGGCGCTACACCTGACTGAGATAGAAAGATATCCAAAGTGTTTCTGCAGGAACTACCTATCTCACACATTAACACTGCTTTGGATCTCTGGCATGGCCTCTTTCAGCAATAGAAGGTGTTGTGGACCTGGTGCTGGGTGCCTCATCGCACACTCAGGGTGAGCACAGTACCCGCACAATGTGACGTTGTGTAGCTACTCTGTGCCAGTAAAACACCCGGTCAGTACCGCATACCAGGCCGAGGTGCTGTGTGGGTGCACCCGGTCACTTCCCCCTACCAGGCCGATGTGCTGTGGGGGTGCATTCCCCATCTTGTGTTCATCTGTGGACAGCTGATTTGCATGTGCAGTGCATCATGGGTACGGGTGGGCTAACCCTATCCTGGTGACCACAGCAGAAGGTCTGTGTGGTGACGTGCAGGCTCTCTGCAGCCAGCCAGGGGCTTGCTAGTAGCTATAGAGCTGTAGCTCAATCCATACGTCACTGCCTGTGACACCAGAGGGCATGGGTTCAGACCCACAGTGGGGTTATTTGATAGGGTTGTCCAAAGCATTATCTGTTTTTTAATGTACATATTTTACTGCCAGCAAATACACCCTCAGCATACTGTACCCATAAGGTGCCTATGAGGGCGCCCTATAGTGCACCTTATGGTTTCCGTCCATATAAGGGGCACTGTACATTTTCCTGTGACGCAACTTATAGGGTGCCCTATAGGGTACATTTTAGAGTGCCGTGGCGGACAGTGCTTTGCATTCCTTAAACTGCACAGTGCTGCCATCAAAAACAGTACTCTGACCTTGAGGTACCTCATACGGCACCCTCTAAAGCGCCCTATAAGCAACATTCTAGGGTGCCTTGGCGGACAGTGCACTTTAAAATGTGCCTTATAGGGCGCCTTATGTTAACACAATTTGAGAGTGCGTTTGCTTTTAATGATAATTAAAATAAAAATAAAATGCCTCCTAAAGCAATCTTCCCCATAATATGCAATGCCTCAGCCAGCCTTGTTCATTGGGCACTTTGGGGGATTGAACCCCTGATCCCTGCACCACTGGTCAGTGTTTTAACCGTTGTGCTGTGGCTCTGCTCTTTGGCTTGCTCATCAGCGCGCCGCCTTATGCCACCCCATATTGAAATGCCTCCTAAAAAGTTAGCATGTCGCCTTATGCCGCCCATTATTTAATTGCCTCCTAAAATGATGCCTCAGCCAGCCTTGTTCATTGAGCACTGTGGGGGATTGAACCCCTGATCCCTGCACCATTGTGCTGTGGCTCTGCTCTTCTGTGTACACATCAGGGCGCTGCTTATGCCTCCCATGCAGCCATCTGATGCGCTAATGTGCGGGGCGCACAAGGGTGCCGCGCATCTTAGCGCATATGTCAATCACGGCTTTTCTTTTTCAGGACGGAACACCCACTCCTTATATGGCATCCGCTCACTATCGCGGCCCGCACTTTACCGGGGTTTTAGTAAACATGCCCCCATGTGTCCAAAGTATAAAAGCTGAAGTCTTGTCATTTGATCTTCTAAAGAAAGCTTAGGTTTGATCTCCTCTAGTACTGACTGATTTGTTCTTCGGGCAGTTCATGGTATACACAGTATTCTTCACCAGCACCATAATTCAAAGGCATCAGTTTTCTCCCTGTCTTTCTTCTTCCCTAAAAAGCAGTCAATGACATAGAGGACAGACCCTATGCGGCCATCTTTTGGCAATACCACACCTTTCTCAGGGGTTACAATTTATACGTTTACTGTAAAAAGAAGACAACATAAATACACCTTTATCAATTGCTATTTAACAATATAGAAAATATAAACGAGTATATATATTAATCTTATTACTGAATACTTTTTACTGTAATAAAATTCCAAGTTGCAAAAGTAAAAAAAGTTCACTAGAAATAAATACAATCAAATGTATATTTTATAGGGTGTTAGCAAGCCAAAACTAAATGAACATTTTTTTTTTCATTTTATTTGCCTCTTGAAATGTAGAATTTATCTCTGACTCACTATATGGAATTCAAATGGGTAATATGCTCTTTCTTTTAATTCTGCCATCTCATTCGCTAAACAAAAGTATTTTATCCACCTGACCGACTCTTTGGCTTCTAACCCTCGCCATCTCTTCTCTACTCTCAGTTCTTTACTTAAGACTCCTCCCCTTCAATTCCTCCCTCCCTCACAGCCCAAACCCTCACCTTCTTCTTCAGCGATAAAATCAATAAAATTACCCTCCAATTCCCTGCTATTCCTTCTATTGCTACTCCCCACTTCTATTTCAAACTTTTCCCTCAAACTCCCCTTCCATCTTTTCCTTTCCTATTATCTCTGATGAGGAAACCTCTACTCGCCTTTCATCTGCTAATCCGACTACTTGCTCCTCTGATACCATCCTCACTAATCTCCTCAATTCCATATCCTCCTCAGTTATCCCTGCCATTTGTCATATTATCAACCTTTCTCTGTCCACTGACATCTTCCCTGCTGCCTATAAGCATGCTTTGATCACGCCTCTTCTCAAAAAACCCTCCCTTGACCCTACGGCTCCCTCTAGCTATTGTCCCATCTCTCTTCTTTCCTTTATCTCCAAACTCATTGTGTGCTGTTCTTTCTCACTGTTTCGATTTTCTCTCCACTCATTCCTTCATTGATCCTCTCCAATCTGGCTTCTGCCCTCTTCATTCCACTGAAATGGCCCTTGCCAAGGTCTCCAGTGACTTATTCATGGCGAGATCTAAAGTCTATACTCAATTCTTATTCTTCTCGACCTTTATGCTGCCTTTAACACTATTGACCACTCTCTTCTCCTCGCAACATTATCCTCTCTTGGTTTTAGAGACTGTCCTGTCTTGATTCTCTTCCTAGCTCTCTTATGTGTTTGTTCTCAAGGAACTTCTTCCTCTGCTATTACTTTCTCAAATGGTGTTCTACAGGGGGTCTTTTTTCGGCCCTCTCCTCTTCGCTCTTTATACACAATCACTTGGTTCCCTTATCTCATCCCTTGGCTTTCAATACCACTTTCATGCGGATGACTCAAGTTTATATCTCTTCACCTGACCTTTCTCCTTCTCTCCAGGCACCTATCTCCAACTGTTTATCCAACATCACTGCCTGGATGTCTCAGCACCATTTAAAACTGAATGTGGCCAAAACTGAACTTCTTGTTTTTTCCCCTAATCCATCCTTAATCCTTCCACCATTCTCCATCACTGTTGATAACACTCCTATTCTTCCTGTTTCCTCTGCTTGTAACCTCGAGGTCGTTTTCGACTCCTCTCTGTCATTCTCCTCTCATATTCAACAAATTGCTAAGTCTTGTTGCTTCTTTCTCTTCAACATTAACAAGATTCGTCTCTTCCTCTCTGCTTCCACTACTAAGGGGTATGTTTACTAAACCGCGCTACTGTGCGGGGCGCACTTGAGCGTGCGCTAAGGTACCTTAGTGCATGCTAATGATGCATTTTTGGGCCCCGCACACGTGCGCGCCGCACTAACGGGCCCGCTCATGTGCGCGTCGCGCAAATGAGCAATAGAGGCGTGGAAAGGATCCCGGAGGGCGGAGGAAGGCTCCCCAGGGGCGGAGAGACAGGGTTAATGGGTGGAGAGTGGGAGGGGAGAGGCTCCCCGCACAGGAGCGGGGCTGAAATTAGATGAAAAAAATACCGCGAGTGAAAACCTTGCGTTAGAGCCGATTTAAAGGGAAGAGAAACCATTTCTGTCAGCAATGTACAGCAAAACCAGGGAAACCTACAAAACGTGAGCAGTATGATACATGTGCACAGAAGAAAATAGCAAATAAAAATTGAAAATGACCACAACAAAATTCTAAAAAATTATAATCCAGCTGGGCAACAGTGATAGTCATGGAAAACATCAAAAATCACTCCCAAGAAAGCCCCAAAAAAGAAATATGAATTTTAGAAGGGTCTACGCTCCGTCCCCATACAAGGTGAATGATCCCACAGTGAAATTGCGCAGAGCAGGGTTTATGACTCCTTTGGCCAGGTTTCCTATCTCCAGGGACTGGACTGTCTCCGTGGCCACAATGTGGTGCAGGGAACACAGACAGTGTGTTCAGGAGCCAAAGATCACCAGTTCAAGTCCCAGCTGGGGCTCTTGCAAACCCAATCTCCATATTTTACCCACCACTAAACCATGATAGTAAAGACCAACCGTTTTTGCAGATAACATAAGCATGGTCCAAACACCTCTATTTTACCCTACAGAGCACAGACACCAGAAACATGCGCATTACCTAGACCACAGTCCCTCAATGCAGTCCTGGAGGGCCACATATCATTTAGCTGTGATGCTGTCAGCAATATAAGGCCATGTCAGCATGGTGGCGGAGGGGTACCGTTGGTGGAGGGGGCAGTGGCTGCTGCCCACAGCAGACGGTGGCCTAGCCCCCTTCACGTGGGTGCAGTGCCCTCCAACAGACAGGCCCTGTCTGACAAACAGCCATGGACTCCCCAGGGAATGCACTGTTTTTGTGCTAAGACGGTGGTGCAGCGGACACAGCCAGTGCCTTTAGAACTAGAAGATCACAGGTTCAAATCCCAGCTAGGGCTCCTGTCAACCCAGTCCCCTTATTTTACCCATGAAGAAAACATGGTAGTAAAGACTGAACCATTATTGCTAAGACCATAAGCATGGGTCAAAAACCTCTATTTTACCCTACACAGCATAAACACCATAGAAATGTGCATTACCTACGGCAGAATCCCCCAAATGCAGTCCTGGAGGGCCAAACACCATTCAGGTTCCATGCTGCCTCTAATAAAGATGCCTGTGCTGCATATCTATGCACCACCCCCATGATATAAATATTCATGAGGGACAGCATGAAAACCCGAACAGTGTTTGGCACACCAGGACTGGAGTTGGGAACCTCTGCCGTAAAGCAGCAGCCAACAGAGCCAGACACACCCACACCCACACCCACAGGCCCCATTGGCTAATGCCTCCTGGAGAGGCAGGACATTGGGCCCTGCGTGCATCTCCCAATATTAGCACTTGCATACCTTAGCAATGCCACCCTACACCTGGGCATATGGTACACACCTATCAAACGTTTCCTATGATTACTGGCAGATAGCAAGTCCTACGTTAAGCACAGTTTGCTCATTGAGCTCCATCATAACAATCTTTCTGATGTCTGCAATGTGTTCTTCAGGTCTGGTCTCTGACAGTGTTTACCACCCTGGGGAGTGACCCCCAACAGTATTGCGTAGCATATCCATGCCTGTACTGTGTCCAGGACTGGTGTGGTGGGCAGGGCTGCTAAACTCCTCTATAGTAGCACAATGCTGGCATACGTGTGGGAGTGTGTGTCTGTCTATACAGTGTGTGGTGGCTGCAAACACCTTCCACAACCCACACTGCCAGCACTGTTGCCAGTATTGGCCTGCCAATGTGCATAATGAGGAGCAAGGTACCATGGGTATAGCCCGGACAGGGTGACCTGGCCAGGATGCATCTGCACAGGGCATAGGGCACTGGCTGGGACATTGTAGTGCCCGGCCACCACCTACACAGACAGGGTGACCTCAGTATGTCCTGCTGGGGGATCACTCTCACCCTGACTGTGCAGTGACGACAGCATGGCTAGGCACCCCCATAGTGCTATATAATGTTTTTCCTCATGTGGTATTTATGGGTTTCCTTTTGGGGCCTAGTCACTAATTTATCTGCTTGTTGTGTATGCTGACATCCCAGGTCTGGGTGCATGCACTATGAACTAGCTAACAGACTGTTTGCAGCTGGTATGTGTCTTGATGGAGCGGCTTGCAGGGTGCAGTGGCTGAAGGCTTGCTGCAGGTGAATATCAGGTAGTGGTGGGGTGCAGCTTAGCATATTCAGGCCTAATGTCTATCTGCTGTTGTGTTATGGATGTGTACAGAGCTGCATTGACTGCCCTGTAGGACCGGGGTTGATGGTCCCCTCTACTGCCACCATTGCAGGGAGGTAGAATGTGGATCTGTTGATAGAGGACCCTGTTTGCCACCCTCAGCCCTGGAGGAGGGGGGGGGGGTGGTGCATAGCCCACCTAGGGATCCATAGGGACTACACCTGACAGAGATATCCAAGGTGTTTCTGCAGAAACTACCTATCTCACACATTAACACTGCTTTGGACCTCCAGCATGGCCTCTTTCAGTCATGGAAGGTGCTGTGGACCTGGTGCTGGGCGCCTCACCGCACCCTCATGGTGAGCACAGTACCCGCACAATGTGACAGTGTGTAGCTACTCTGTGCCAGTAAAACACACGGTCAGTACCCCCTACCAGGCTGAGGTGCTGTGGGGGTGCACATGGTCACTTCTCCCTACCAGGCCGGGGTGCTGTGGGGGTGCATTCCCCATCTTGTGTTTATCTGTGGACAGCTGATTTGCATGTGCAGTGCATCATGGGTATGGGTGGGCTAACCCTATCCTGGTGACCACAGCAGACCGTCTGTGTGGTGACATGCACTCCCTCTGCAGCCAGCCAGGGGCTTGCTAGCAGCTATCAGGCTGTAGCACAATGGTTACTTCACTGCCTGTGGAGCCAGAGGTCATGGGTTCAAACCCACAGTGGGGTTATTTGATGGGGCTGCCTAGAACATTGTCTCTTTTTAATGTACATTATTGCTGCCAGCAAAAACACCCTCATCGTACTGTACCCATAAGGTGCCTCAGAGGGCGCTTTATAGGGCGCCCTATAGGTTACCTTATGGTTACCGTCCATATAAGGTGCACTATACGTTATCCTGTGGAGCAACTTATAGGGTGCCCTATAGGGGACATTTCAGGGTGCCGTGGCGGACAGTGCACTTTATAATGTGCCCTATGGAGTGCCTTATAGGGTGCCTTATGCGGCACCTTCAATTACGGCACGTGAGGACCTGTTTGCTGGCAGCAATTAATAAAATACAACTAAAGTGCTGCAGGAAAAAATACGTACATTGCAAAGCTGATGCCACAGCCAGCCTTACGTATTAGGCACACTGGGGAGCAAACTCATGACCCCTGTATCAGCAGTCAGTGCCTTATCCATTGTGCTCCATCCCCGCCATTTGTGCCGGGCGGCAGCCCCCAACTAATTTCCCCGCCGGTTGTGCAGGACGTTAGACGGGGGCGGGGAAGAGGCGGCCCGGGGGTGAAGAGTGGGCAGGCAGTGGGTGGTCACAGACCCTGGACGTACAGGGCTAATTCTAATGTCAGCCCTGTACGTCCAGGGCAAGTGAAATGGCCGGGGAAGTTATTCCACCTTGGAGGTGGAATAACTTCCCTGGATGTTGTTTTTTTTTAAAACTGGGGCACAGAAGGGGATGGTGGAGCCAGGGTTTCTTCCCTGCAGCCTGACCCTGGTCTTAGGAGGCCGGATCGGGGGTCGGGCCGTGGGGAAAAAACCTTAATTTCTGGCGGCTGGCATTGCGGAATTTACTGTAAATAGAGCCACGGTGCCATGGAAAAAGGATGCCATGGCACCTTGATTCCATTTAAATGCCTGACTGAGCTATCTGGGAAGTGCCTGTACTTGTACTGAATCACAGTCCCGGCCTGCACATACAGGCTTGATTTTGATTCTTATCCCACGGGGCTAGACATGCCCCACGGGATCAGAATTGCGATCCCCTTTGTACGTCCGGCTCAGACCAGACAAACAAAGGGATAGCCATGCGGGACAGAATCAGGCCCTATTTGAATATTTCTATAATTGATCTTTCACACTAAAAGTGTGAAGAATGTTGTATAGATCAATAAAACAAACCCCTACTTTAATGCATTCTGGACTGTTCCTTTATTCAGCAGAATGTGAAAAATGTACTGGGGTATGAAACATTTTACAAGGCACTCTTACAGCAGGAAAAAAGCAGGCAGACTGGCTAGGCCTTATAGGGATATATTTTGCTCAATCTGTTTCTTCATTTTGATTTGCAATAGAATTTAATTGTTTCAGTGTAGCGCTATACAAATGATTAAAATATTTCCTGACATTGCTTTTAAATTTACTTCCTTGCAGCTTCATTTTATGCCCTCTAGTTTTAGTTTCCCCTTCTTTGAAAAAGGTTTGTTCATTAATGCTCTTCAAATGTTTAAACATCATAAGAACATCACAAATGTCATACTGGGTTAGACCAAAGTCCATTAAGCTCAGTATCGTGTTTTCAATAATGGCCAATCCAGGTCACAAGTACATGTCAAGTTCCCAGAAAGGAACACAGATTCCATGATGCTTATCCTGGGGGGAAGCAGTGGGTTTCCCTGATCCTCCTTAATAATGGTTTATGGACTTTTCCTCCAGGAATTTGTCCAAACCTTTTTTACACCCAGCTACATTAACAGCTTTTACCACATCCTCTGGTAACAAATTACAGAGTTTTATTATGCATTGAGTGAACAAATATTTTCTCTAAATAGTCTTAACAGGGTTATATTGTAGCTTCATTGCGTGTCCCCTAGTCTTCCTGCTTTTTCAAGGAGTAAACAATCAATTTATGTTTACCCATTCCACTCTATTCATTAATGTATAGCCCTCTCAGATATCTCACCTCAGCTGCCTTTTTTCAAGTTGAAGAGCCCTAACATTTTAAGCCTTTGCTTATAAGGGTATCCTTCCATCCCCTTTACCAATTCAGTAGCCCTTCCCTATACCTTTTCTAATTCTGCTATATCCTTTTTAAGATATGGCAACCAGAATTGCACATAATATTCAAGGTGTGGCCTCATAGTGGAAAAGTACAGAGGTATCTGCACTTGAATTTCTCTGTTTTGCACCTAGTTCTTTGTAAATCATTTTGACTAGTAGAAAAATGGTATTAAAAATTGTTAAATAAATAAGTAATAATATCCTTGGTTTTATTCTCCCTTATGATTCTTTGCATTCTATTTGCTTTCTTGACTGCCGCTGCACACTGGTAAAGGGTTCAACATATGACACCTAGATATTTTTCTTGGGTGGTGTTTCCTAATGTGCAACCTTTCATTGTGTAGCCATAGTCCGGGTTGTTCTTCCGTAAGTGCATAACTTTGCACTTGTCCACAATAAATTTCATCTGTCATTTGGATGCCCAGTGTCCAAGTTTCTCAAGGTCCTCTTGCAATTTTTTGCAATCCTCTTGTGTTTTAACAACTTTGAATAATTTTGTGTCATCTGCAAATTTGATAACTTCACTCGTTATTCGCATTTCCAGGTCATTTGTGCATATGTTAAAAAGCAGCAGGCCCAGCATAGATCCACAAGATACTCCACTTTTCATCTTTCTCCATTAGGAAAATTGGCCATTTAGTCCTACTTTCTGCTTTCTGTCTTTAAACCAATTCCTGATCCACAATAGCACACTACCTCCTATCCCATGACTTTTTAATTTGGCCAAGAGTCTCTCATTAGGGACCTTGTCAAAGGCTTTCAAAAATCCAGATACACTATGGGCCCAATTCTCTAAGGTGGATAGCGGGGCTGTCCATCCTTGTGGGACATCCAGCCCTGCCATCCGCTGGCACCGTATTCCACGTCCTGGCCCACCTGCACGCACAGAGTTGCTGTGCGTGCTGCGGTGGACGGGGTGGCACGGGAGTGGAGAGCGAGCGGACCAATTCCAGTCATAGCCCTGTATGACCCCAGGATGCGATTTGGACATGGTGTTTATACCACCTTGGAGGTGGTATAAGTCCCAGGTGCAGCAGCAGGAGGCCAAGGAAACCCCACCACACAGCCAGCAGAGGGGCATGTGAGTCCCTGCCACCCAATCTTGGCTCTGGCTGCCCCTGCCGAAGGCTGGGTGGTGGGGAAATGGGGGATCCTGGGGCATGCCATACAGTCACAGTGCCCAATTCTGCACTCATGGGGACGTCTAGCTCCCGCAGTGCAGAATCGTTTACTGACCGGGCCCATCCTGTTCAGGGATGTCAGGATGGTCTGGATGTGCCCCTTCCTGCATCAGGCTCTATATCAACTGGTTCACCTTTATCTACCTGTTTATTCACACCTTCAAAAAATATAAAAGATTAGTAAGACAAGACCTTCCTTGGCTAAGTCCATATTGGCTTTCTCCCATTAAACCCTAACTATCTGCATGTACAATAATTTTATTCTTTATAACAGTTTCTACCATTTTGCTTGGTTCTGACGTCAGGCTCACTGGTCTCCAGTTTCCTGGATCACCCATGGAACTCTTTTTAAATTTGGTATTACAATGGCCATGCTCCAATCTTCAGGTACACAGTCCAAAACGTGATAAGGTGGAAAAACACTTTATTTCAAAAACGAAGACCTAGCAACCCGACACAGGCCGTGTTTCGGAGACCTTCATCAGAGGTTGTCTAAATAGGTACTAGAAACATAGAAACATATAATTAGAACATATTTAAAATCCAATATTAGTGAAAGAACAATAAATTAAATGCACTCTATACGTTACAAAAAATAGAATTATTAATAATAAATAGTTAAAAGTAATAAATAATTAAAAAATGCTAAATAATCATTAATAAAAAATCATAAAACTCCAAATGCTAAAAAGTGTGGATATGCAAAACCAATCAAATTAAAACAATCATAAATAACATATAGATAGTAAAACCAAGATGGAACACGTTTAAATAAATAAAGGATTACAGGCAAAACACAATATAATCATTAAGGGAGGTGACCTGCATCTTATTACAAATATTACTACCTTAGGTGTAGAGACAATGGACATGTAATCCTTACAAAGAGGCAACCGAAGCTAAAATAAAGAAAACACAGGATGAGGCATATGCATACCATTGGAGATAACACTTCTATCTTGTTTTCAAATGCCTTACACTGTATATCTTTTTTCGTGAAATCTAGACTGAATTTAAATTTGACACAGAGGACTAGAGAGGAAAGAAACAGGCAGCGGGTATTTTGTCCTGAAGCTGGTTGAGGGAGGAGGACAGAGCTAATGGACAGCAAACAGCTGATTGGCCGTTCTTTATAATTGTAAAATTTAGGGGAAATATTCAACCCGATCGGGACACTACTGTCCCATGTTGTGAAAAAACGCCAGATCAATTTTATCATATACTCTACTGAAAGAAAAGTTTGAAGTATGGCCAAAATCACATCGGAGGGTCTAATAACTTATAAAACAAATCATGTAAATCGTGACAAATACTACATAACAAACTGGACAGAGTAAATGAAACGAGATTTGAACAAATTGTTATGATATGGACGATTACATCGAGGGGATCCCATATTGGGGTGTGCAGAGTACACTGCCCTGCTATTTACGTTCCTAAATAGAAGTTTGCGCTGACGGAACGAGTGATTTCTCCGTTTAGTTCAGAAAACAATTTTGTTGTCAGCGAACGAGATCGGTGAGTGTGAAAGCGTTTTATAATATGGCAGAGAATTTTTTCGGCAATATTGGGAATCTCTGTTTTGATGTGGTTCGTAAATAGCAGGGCAGTGTACTCTGCACACCCCAATATAAAAGTACGCCCTCAACATGCCCCGATGCTAAGCAGTTAACATCAGGGCATAAAGCGGCATCATCGGGGATATTCAGCAACACTAACCACTTAGGGGCATTTACACGGTTTACAGCTCTGTAAACCATGTTAATGCCTCTGGATATTGGGCCTTCTCACTTTATCTTCATTTCCTCAATAATTTTCACTGATTAGCACATAATTTCTTAAACTCTGATCTGATGCTGATCTTCCTCCACCACCTCCACTGCCCTATTTTCAACCACACTTCAGAATCTAAGGAGCCCCTTTACTAAAGTGCGCTAGGGTTTAACAACGAATGCGCATTTAGCGCTATAACCAATGCAGGGTAGTTGCTAACACTGTGCACTAAGTACCGGGGATGTGGACAGCATGCTCCCAAACGTTACCACACAGAATGGTACTCCTAGTGCTCCATGGTAGAGTGCACTATTACCGCAGGTGCACTGAACGCCAACTATTGAAGTGGTGTTAGGTAAAACTGCTATAATTGCACAAGGTACAGACAGCATGCAAAGTGTACCTGTGTGCTAAGTGCACAGTACTGACCATGCCTCCGCCCTCCCCCAGGCTAGTGTTTTAGACCTGGATTTGAAACTCTGGTTCTGAGATCCTTTTTCTCCCTGTGGAAGTAGGCATACAGAACCAACTGTGTTTAGTTGTAGGATGAAGCTTTTGATTTGGGATGATTTTCCGTTCTTCATTCTGTTATTGGGGCAATTATTTTTTAGATTTAAGAACTGGGAAAATTTAAGGCAAAAGCATGTATATTTAGTCTTCCAGTAATAGCACAATGTTGTCTTTGGTTTCTCAACATATCCACATGATGCAGATAATTAATTCTTTGATACAAAAGAAGTACAGTTTAAGAATAGTGCAACAAAATGACTTGAAGATGTCTTCACATTTTGTTTTGCTCTGGTATAGCTCAAGTATAAAGCTATTGCTTATGCAAACTTGGTGAACTGGGTATGCAAACAGAGCTGATTGCACAGATCTGTCTTCCCAGGGTTACTTAACAGGGGCATTATGGGACAAGGTGAGAGCAAGGTTAATATCTGCTACATTCACACTGTCAATACATTTAAGCTACATAAATCTCTGAGGCTTACTCTGACATTCTGTAAACCTTTGGAATTCTAAAAGCTAAGTGTTGATGTGTATGATGCCTTTTTCCTTTTAGAAAACATACAAATACAGAAATGTTCCAGAAAAATTTTGACTGATAGCTGAACACATTTGAAAGGATTTTGCTTAAAGCTCGAGGGCATCTATCTTGTAGACCCCCCTCTTAAAATTTGCACCAGGTTTAAAGAGCAAAAACCACTGACTTTACAATCCACTTTGATTTTAACACTGCTCGTTTCTCCTGTTCGCTCTAGTTTAGAGACTTTTGGAGAAAATTAAATCTCTTGACAAAAGCACAATGTCATCTAGGTCATAGTGGATTACATAACCTAGTAGACGGTCCAATCCATTTTGATACATGGAATGAAAAATCTGAATCAATATCTTGAACTCTATACACATTGGAGGTAATTTTATGAAGGAGTTTTCACATATATATACTAATATATGTGTGTAAAATGCTGTTTATACCCTATGCACAAACAGTGACAGGAATTTATTTATTTTATTTATTTAAATGTTTCTTTCTCAACAAATCACTACATTCTTGGTGAGTTATAATAAACATAAATAATAGATACATAAAAACATAAAGCATCCCCGCCTCACATCCCCCTACATAATACGATACATGGTTTCCCCCCTTTCTATATTTCAGAGTTAACCCAAGTTGACTATCCTGTTCTTTGTAGTTTGTCTGTTTATTATAAACCACTTTGGCCAAAGGATAAAGCGGTATAAAAAAAGCTGTGAAATAAATAAAACATTACCAACAATCAGTTACCAAATACTTTAGTAAAATAATAAGTTTTCAACTGTCACCTAAATTGCATTAAATCATCAATCAGCTGACTTCTATTGACAACTCATTCCATAAAAGTGATGCACATAACGAGAATGCACACCTACTAATAAGCAGACTCGCACTCCAACCTACCAGGGGTAGCACCAAGGATCCTTGCTGGGAACACATAGGTATATCAGATAAATGTGCTCACAAAAGAGGTACCAAAATATCTGAAGATACTGTAAACCATGCTGAATTTAAAAAAAAAACTATCACCAACAGCTGAAAACACAACCAGTATTCTATCGGAAGACAATGTAGAACTAGTTGACATGGAGAAATATGCTCAAACCTTGAATTAACCCAAAATGATTCTGGTTGCCACATTCTGAATGGCCTGCTAAGCTTGCAATGAGGACCTCAGCAGTCCATAATAGAAACATATAAACACAAAAACATGCTGGCAGTTAGAGATCATATGGCCTATCTAGTCTGCCTTTCCATATCAAATGTTATATTCCCTTTTATCTCTTTAGAGAACTTCTGTGTTTGTCCCATGCTTTTTTGAATTCAGATACTAAGAACATAAGAACATAAGACATGCCATACTGGGTCAGACCAAGGTCCATCAAGCCCAGTATTCTGTTTCCAACAGTGGCCAATCTAGGTCATATGTACATAGCAGTTTCCCCAAGGGACACAGGTTCCACAATGCTTGTATTGGTTCAAGCATTGATATCCTGGGTTCCTTCTTAATAATGGTTTATGGACCTTTCCTCCAGGAACTTGTCCAAACCTTTTTTAAACCCAGCTACACTAACAGCCTTTACTACATCCTCCGGTAACAAATTCCAGAGTTTGATTACACGTTGAGTGAAAAAATATTTTATTTTATTAGTCTTAAATAGTTTACCCTGTAGCTTCATTGCATGTCCCCTAGTCTTTCTATATTCTGATAAGGTAAACAATCGATCTACGTTTACCCGTTCCACTCCGTTCATTAATTTATAGACTTCTATCTTTTCTCCCCTCAGCCGTCTCTTTTCCAGGTTAAAGAGCCCAAACCTTTTTAGCCTTTCTTCATAGGAGTATCCTTCCATCCCCTTTAGCATTTTGGTGGCTCTTCTCTGAACCTTTTCTAAAATCGCTATATCCTTTTTAAGATACGGCGACCAGAATTGCACACAATATTCAAGGTGCGTTGTCACCATGGAACGATATAGAGGCATTATAATATCTTTTGTTTAATTTTCCATTCCTTTCCTTATCATACCTAGCATTCAATTTGCTCTCTTGGCCGCCGCTGCACACTGGGCTGAGGGTTTTAACATGGTATCCACAATGACGCCTAAATCTTTTTCCTGGGTGGTGGTTCCTAATGTGGAACCTTGCATTGTGTAACCATAGTTTGGGTTGTTCTTCCCTAGGTGCATAACCTCGCACTTGTCCACATTAAATTTCATCTGCCATTCTGATGCCCAGTCTTCCAGTTTATCAAGATCCTCTTGCAATTTTCCACAATCCTCTTGGGTTTTAACAACTTTAAATAGTTTTGTGTCATCTGCAAATTTGATAACCTCACTCGTTATTCCACTTTCCAGGTCATTTATGAATATGTCAAAAAGCAGCAGATCCAGCACAGATCCCTGGGGTACACCACTATTCACCTTTCTCCATTGGGAAAATTGGCCATTTAGCCCTACCCTCTGCTTTCTATCTTTTAACCAGTTCCTGATCCACAATAGTACACTGCCTCCTATCCCATGACTCTTTAGTTTTGCCAAAAGTCTCTGATGAGGGACCTTGTCAAAGGCTTTCTGAAAGTCCAGATACACAATATTAACTGACTCACCTTTGTCCACCTGATTATTCACTCCTTCAAAAAAACATAACAGATTAGTAAGACAAGATCTTCCTTGTCTAGAGCCATGTTGGCTGTCTCCCATTAGGTCATGACTATCTACATGCTCAGTAATTTTATTCTTTATGATGGTTTCTACCATTTTTTCCGGTACTGATGTCAGGCTCACCGGTCTGTAGTTTCCCGGATCACCCCTGGAACCCTTTTTAAAAATTGGTGTTACATTGGCGATCCTCCAATCTTCAGGTATTAGAGATGATTTTAATGATAGTTCACAGATTATTAATAACAGGTCTGCAATCTCGTATTTCAGTTCTTTCAACACCCTTGGATGTATACCATCCGGCCCAGGTGATTTGCTACTCTTCAGCTTATCTAATAGTTGTAATACATCTTCCCGATGTATCAATATTTCCTTCAATTCTTCCGCACCTTTAAATACCACTTCAGTCATGGGTAACATCCCTACATCTTCCTCAGTAAAGACTGAAGCAAAGAATTCATTCAGTCTCTCCGCTATCACCTTGTCACCTCTTAGTGCTCCTTTAACCCCTTTATCATCTAATGGACCAACTGACTCTCTCACAGGTTTTTTTCTACGAATGTACTTGAAAAGGTCTTTACTTTGCGTTTTTGCTTCCGCAGCAAGCTTCTTCTCAAATTCTCCCTTTGCCTGCCTTATCAATGCCTTGCATTTGACTTGCCAGTGCTTGTGCTGTTTCCAGTTTTCGTCATTTGGCTCTTTTTTCCATTTCCTGAAAGATGCTCTTTTGGCAACAACAGCCTCTCTGACCTCACCTTTAAACCATGCTGGCAGTTTTTTGGACTTCCTTCCACTTTTCTTAAAGCGTGGAATACAGCTGGTCTGGGCTTCCAAGATAGTATTTTTCAACAACAGCCAAGCCTGATGTACGTCTTTAACCTTTGCAACTGCTCCTTTTTGTTTTTTCTTAACTGTTTTCCTCATTTTATCATAGTCTCCCTTTCGAAAGTTAAAAGGTAGTACTGTGGATTTCCTTACTATCCCTCCTCCACTAATTAAATCAAAGGCGATCATGCTATGATCACTATTGGCAAGTGGCCCCAACAACTTTATCTCTTGCACTAGATCTGGTGTTCCACTAAGGACTAGGTCTAATATGGCTTCCCCTCTGGTCGGTTCATGAACCAGCTGCTCCAAGAAACAGTCATTTATTTCATCTAGGAACTTTATCTCCCTAGCATGTCCTGACGTGACACTGACCCAGTCGATACCGGGGTAGTTGAAATCACCCATTATTATTACTGCGCTGTAACTTTTGTTAGCTTCCTTGATTTCTTTGAGCATTTCATCATCCATTTGGTCATTCTGGCCAGACGCTCGATAGTACACCCCCACTGCCATTGCCTTCCCCCTTTTACATGGAATTTCAATCCATATATATTCTACAGCAGATTTTGTTTCCTGCATAACTTTAATCCTTTCTGACTCAATGCCCTCTCTAACATAGAGAGCAACCCCTCCACCAATTTGATCAGCTCTATCATTTTGATATAATTTGTACCCAGGTATCACAGTGTCCCACTGGTTGTCCTCTTTCCACCATGTCTCTGATATTCCAATCATATCTAATCTTTCATTTAGTGCTATATATTCTAACTCTCCCATCTTATTTTTTAGACTTCTAGCATTTGCATACAAGCATTTTAGAGAATGTATTTTATTTATATTAATTTGACTATTGTTAGACATGAGTAATTTGGGATCTTTAAGCTCTGTCTGCTCCATACTTGAGGGCATTTGGGCTACTTTTCTCTTTTGTGGAACCTCTCTGCTTTTGGTAGTATCCTTCAAAGATACATTCTTCCGAACCATCCGCTCTTGGGTGACTGTCGGCTTTCCCCTAATATCTAGTTTAAAAGCTGCTCTATCTCCTTTTTAAAGGTTAATGCCAGCAGCCTGGTTCCATCCCGGTTAAGGTGAAGCCCATCCCTTCGGAAGAGCCCCTCCTTTCCCCAGAATGTTCCCCAGTTTCTAACAAATCCAAAACCCTCATCTCTGCACCATTGTCTCATCCACGTATTGAGACTCCGGAGCTCTGCCTGCCTTTTGGGTCCTGCGCGTGGAACAGGAAGCATTTCGGAGAATGCTACCCTGGAAGTTCTGGATTTCAACTTCCTACCTAAAAGCCTAAATTTAGCCTCCAGAACCTCCCTACCACATTTTCCTATGTCATTCGTACCGACATGTACCAAGACAGCAGACTCCTCCCCAGCACTATCTAAGACCTTATCTAGGTGGCGCGTGAGGTCCGCTACTTTTGAACCAGGCAGGCATGTTACCAGGCGATCCTCACATCCACCAGCCACCCAGCTATCTACATGCCTAATGATCGAATCACCAACTATAATGGCTGTCCTAACCCTTCCCTCATGGGCACATGGCCCTGGAGAAATGTCCTCAGGGCGAGAGGGTTTTACATCACCTGGAGGACAGGTCCTAGTTACAGGATCACTTCCTGCCACACCAGGGTGATGCTCTCCTGTCACGTGACCTCTCTCCTCCATGGCAACAGGGATTCTGCCAGACTGGAGGTGGGACTTCAGGACTATATCCCTGTAGGTCTCGTCTATGTACCTCTCTGTCTGTCTTATGCTTTCCAAGTCTGCTACTTTAGCCTCTAGAGAATGGACTCGTTCCCTGAGAGCAAAGAGCTCCTTGCACCTAGTGCACACGTAAGACCTCTCACTAACTGGGAGAAAATCATACATGTGACACTCAATGCAAAAGACTGGAAAGCCCCCATCCCGCTGCTGGACTGCTGTCTGCATCTTAGTTTTAAGTTTGTGTTTAGATCGAAGTTCTTTACTTACTAAGGGTTGCTATGGATATTTATACTAATAAAACTGTACCTAATATGTGTAATATACCTTGTTCACCTGAAGCTTAACTAATCTCAGGTCCTTAGTGTATAACTTATTTGGGTAATGAGCTTCACCTGAGAGCACCTCCTGTCTTTTAAGATGTGTAAGTACCTATAAAGCTACGATTATCCCAGGGATGGGTGGGTATGGGGAGGGAGGGAGGGAAATAACACTTATTAAAAGAGGGCTGCTACACAGTACTCTGTCTTGTGCTGCTGAGGTAAGCTATATTCTGATTTGATTTAAATTATAGCTCTTAGCTGCTGCTAGGCTCTAACTTCTTATGAAATTTAAACTACAAGCTCTCTGCGGGGTTCTAAATTTAACCAGAAAGCTCTCTTCTGTGTTTTAAATTTAAACTAAAAGTACTTTGCTGTTACTAGGCCCTGAGTGACTATTAAATTTAAACTACAAGCTCTCTGCTGGGTATGAAATGTAACCAGAAAGTTCTCCTCTGTGTTTTAAATTTAAACTTAAACTGCTTCTACTAGGCCCTGACTGATTTAACAAAAAATAGTGGGTTCACAGATTAATTAGCTTTAATACAAAGAATTCCTTTTAGAAAATTACCAGAAGTATATACTCACAGTTGCAGATCCCTCTCCAGAAGTAACAGTCCCTTTTTCTAGTCCTTCAAGGCAGAGGATCACAGAGCTCTGGTTGAGCTATTTATGCCTGTAATGCTGAGGTAAGCTGTGACAAACTTCCTGGGTAATTAACAGTCCTTGCTTGGATAGGAGGAGTCTTTCAAAATGGCCTTTTGATCTTCCACCTGGTGTTAACACCTATTGAAAATGTTTCACAGGTCTCTTGCCCCCCTAGGTAGAAGGCCTCTTTGTAAAAGTCTCTAGAAGACTTTATTTGTTGCTCAAAGAGTACAGACCCTGTTCTGCCTTTTGTGCTAAGCTAAATTCTGATTTGATTTAAATTATAGCTCTTAGCTGCTGCTAGGCTCTAACTTCTTATGAAATTTAAACTACAAGCTCTCTGCTGGGTTCTAAATTTAACCAGAAAGCTCTCTTCTGTGTTTTAAATTTAAGCTAAAAGTACTTTGCTGATGCTAGGCCCTGAGTGACCATTCAATTTAGACTACAAGCTCTCTGCTGGGTTCCAAATGTAACCAGAAAGCTCTCTTCTGTGTTTTAAATTTAAACTAAAAGTACTTTGCTGTTTCTAGGCCCTGAGTGACTATTAAATTTAAACTACAAGCTCTCTGCTGGGTATGAAATGTAACCAGAAAGTTCTCCTCAGTGTTTTAAAACTAAAAGTACTTTTCTGATGCTATGCCCTGAGTGACTATTAAATGTAAACTACAAGCTCTCTGCTGGGTTCCAAATGTAACCAGAAAGCTCTCTTCTGTGTTTTAAATTTAAACTAAAAGTACTTTGCTGTTACTAGGCCCTGAGTGACTATTAAATTTAAACTACAAGCTCTCTGCTGGGTATGAAATGTAACCAGAAAGTTCTCCTCTGTGTTTTAAACTTAAACTGCTGCTACTAAGCCCTGACTGATTTAACAAAAAATAGTGGGTTCACAGATTAATTAGCTTTAATACAAAGAATTCCTTTTAGAAAATTACCAGAAGTATATACTCACAGTTGCAGATCCCTCTCCAGAAGTAACAGTTCCTTTTTTTAGTCCTTCAAGTCTCTGCTACCTTTACTGGGAAACTATTCCATGCATCTACCACTCTTTCCACAAATAAATATTTCCGCATATTACTCCAAGTCTCTCCCCTTTTACCCTCATCCCATGCCCTCTCATTGCAGAGCTTACTTTCAAATGAAAGAGGCTCCCCTCTTGTGCATGGAGGTATTTAAATGTCTATTATATTTCCTCTATCCCACCTTTTATATAATGTATATGTATTAAGATCTTTAAGTCTGTCTCCATATAGTTTATAACGAAGATGACTGACTGTTTTAATAGCTACCCTCTGCACCAACTCCATCCTGTTTATATCCTTTTGAAGGTGTGACACAATACTCCAAATGAGGTTGCACCAGAGATTTATACAGATGCACTATCACCTCTTTTTTTCTGCTGACCATGCCTCTCCCTATGCACCCAAATATCCTTCTGACTTTCACTGTCAACTTTTCTACCTGTTTAGCCACTTTAAGAACATTAGAAACAATCACAATCAGGTCCCACTCTTCTTTTGTGCACAGAAGTACTTCATCCCCTACACTGTACTGCTCCCTTGGATATTTTCAACCCAAATGTATGTGCTTGCATTTTTTAGCATTAAATCTCAGCTGTCAAATTCTCAACCATTCTTCAAGCTTAGCTAGATTCCTCCTCATGTTGTGTACACCTTCCTGTGTGCCTACTCTATTGCAGATTTCGGTATCATCCAGAAAGAGGCACAACTTACCTAACAGATCATCCACAATATCACTAACAAAGACCTTAAAAAGAATCGGACCTAGGACAGATCCCTGTGGCACACCACTGGTAAAGAATATTTGATAAGCAATTCTACTTTATCCTTATCAGCTTCTACATTTTCTTCCCCTGCCCCCTTGAGTCTGACAATACCACTTTTGCACTTCCTCCTCTCGCTAACATATCTGAAAAAAAGTCTTGTTCCCTCCTCCCCATTTTATTGCATTGGCTATTTCTTCTTCTTTTTGTATCTCTGCTTTCCTGACTACTTTCCTAGCTTCTCTAAGTTTTTCCAAATATTGAGGCTTGTCTTCTTCCCTCTGCGATCTCTTGCATTTTATGAATGCCACCCTCTTTTTCTTCACCTTTTCAGCTGCTTCTTTTGAGAACCATAATGGCTTTCTTTTCCTTTTACATTTATTTACCTTTCTAACAAAAAGGTTTGTTGCCCTTAACATATCCCTTTTCAGTTTTGCTCATTGCTTTTCTACAGTCCTTGCTGTTCTCATCCCGCTAACGACTCCTTGAGATATTGTCTCATCTTGGCAAAGTTAGTTTTCCTAAAGTCTAAGACCCTTGCTTTTGAATGTACTTTATTGGCCCTAGTCCTAATACTGAACCCCACCATCTGGTGATCAGTGAATGCAAGATGATCTCCCATTATACCATCAGAAACACTTTCCCCATTGGTAAGCACCAAGTCCAGTATGACCCCTTCACGTGTGGGTTCTGTTACCAGTTGCCAGAATAGTTAAATATTAAATATTAAAGCTATTGAATTACAGGGCTTAAAAGGGAACGAGGAGGCACTATGGGTTAAACTATAGTGCCTCCTCATTCCCTTTTAAGCCCTGTAATTCTATAGCTTTAATATTTAATATTTAACTATTCTGGTTATAGTGGCACTTCTCTTCCCCTTTTTCCTACCCTGTCATTCCTGAATAAATTATAGCCTAATATAATTACATCTCAGTCATGGTTTTCCATGAACTATGTCTCTGCAACTGCCACTAAATCCAAGTTATTCTCTTCCATTAAAGCCTCAACATCTGGGATCTTATTTCCTATACTATGGGCATTTATGCACACTGCTTTCCATTGCCCCTTTTACCTATTTCAACAGGGGTATTTAATGTTTTGCTTACCTGAGGGCTTTCACTTACTTGGGGGCTTTCTTCACCCATCCCCAATGAACCTAGTTTAACATCCTCATCAGTAGATTAACCAGTCTGCTGTGGAAGACACTTCTACCCTTCTTGGATTGGTGAACATCATCTCTGCTCTGCAGCCCTTGGAAAATCATCCCATGGCCCAGGAAACCAAAAGGTTCTCAATGACACTATCCATGCAGCCATGCATTCAACTCCAGGATGCACACTTTTCTGCCTCAGCCTTTACCCTCAACAGGGAGGATTGAAGAGAACACCACCTGCACCCCCTAAATGCTTCACCTTTTGTCCCAGAGCAATGAAGTCACTTTTGATACGCTCAAAGAGACACCTAGCAGTATCATTTGTGCCAACATAGACGAGCACCATCGGATAATACAATAATGATATGATGGGAATACCAAGGCCTTAAACCCAGCTACACTAACAGCTTTTACTACATCCTCCGGTAACAAATTCCAGAACAAATTTGTATAGGGGTATCAAAGCAATTTTTTTAATGGGCAACTTTTAATGAACAGTTATGGCAACAAAACCAACACATGCCCTGACTTTCCTCATAGGTAAACGTCATTATTTGCCCCAAAGTTCTTTACAAAATGCTGGGCAAACGATATCTATGTGATCAGTCATTTGAAGCTTTAAAAAAAATGGTGTATCAGTTACATTGATGCGTTTTAACATCCAATGTATTAGTAAAGAATTACTTGGCTCTTAGTCATCACTGTATCTTTCTCCGAAGAAGAAAACACAAAATGCACTGTAGATATTTTCAGTGCCCATAAACACTAATGTCCAATTCCGTCTATTCCAAATCTCCCAGGTGTACTTTACCACTATTGGTGAAGCTCATGCTGGAGGCTGAAGCCAGACTGAAGCCTAACACGTCGTTTGCAATGTGCTCATACATTTGAAGATTTTGGGCCCAGTATTTCATTGGTCAGGGCTAAGCTCCATAGCCGCATAGCCCTGCCCGTCGACCCCTTAACCCCGGATTTTCACTTCCGTGGCGACGGAAGAGAAAATCCGGGGTTCACCGCCAGCTGGAAAGCTGCTGAGCCTAACCGGGCAGCGGCGTTTTTGGATGCTGCCCGGTTAGCTCCACCTCCTTAAAGATACGTGAGGGTTTTCCTCGCCTATCTTTAAGGCACAGAGTGCTAACCGGGCAGCATCCAAAATCGCTGCTACCTGGTTAGTGCCATTCTCCGCCTCCGCTCTGCCCCAAAACATCCTCAACACGCTCCGATGCTAACCAAGTAGCACTGGGGTGTGTAGGGGACTTAATCAAGGATTTTCAAAGACACTAGCCATGTAGGTGCCTTTTAAAATCCCCGTTTAAGGTATTTACATGGCTAACATTGGCTCTTAACCATGTAAATGCCTTTGAAAATCAGGCCCTTGGACTTTAGTTTACAATACTTGCTTAAAATGACACCCTCGGAGTGGTGACCAGGATTTATAGATATCGAAGTGTGAAAAGAAGTAGATTTTTGCATTAAACATTGTGATGCCATTTGGACTAAACAAGGACACTATTTTTTAAGCTTTTGTTTTTGAGGCTTTTTACAGGCTTTTATGTATTGTATAGTGCTCTGATACTCACGTGTGGGCGGTATATTAAGTGATGAATAAAGATAAAGATGCTCTACAGTAAAGGTACAGCAGACTGTAGGGGGGGGGGGGACATGATGACATCAATGTTAGGTTTATGCTCTGAGTTTCCATTAAAAAGACACGGAACAGGTGGCTGTTTTTGCAAATGGAGCCATTATTTGGAAACCGAAGTGTGTACATGTTTTAACTACTATCTTCTTATAGATTGGAGTTTTAATACTGATTAGAATATTTCTATTCATAGATATAGACCATGGTGTAGGCAGGCATTCTGCTGAAACACCAGGGTGCGATATGGTGTCAGGCTTCAGTCTCCAGCATATATATATATTGATAGTGTTCTGTTTTGTGTTTCTTGTAAGTTCATTTCATGCACATAAGTCACAAAACCAGTATTCTGACAATGTGCATTACCTTCTGCCCATTTTTAACTAAGGGGTATGATTTTTAAAAGGCAATAGCTGTCTTCACGGCACTAACATAAGATCACAGGACTTCTACTGCAGCAGCTGTATTGTGCACAGTGGCTGTCAGAATGGGTGGGAGGTTGTCAGAGAGTGGGCATTTCGATTGCAAGCAACTGCCATGGGCATTGGCATCATGCAGAAG
Organism: Ichthyophis bannanicus; assembly: GCA_033557465.1. NCBI lineage: Eukaryota > Metazoa > Chordata > Amphibia > Gymnophiona > Ichthyophiidae > Ichthyophis > Ichthyophis bannanicus. Next base: position 1,253,771,558 of record CM066033.1, read on the forward strand.
CTGCACTTTTTGCAAGTTTTGCAGAAGCAGTTATCGCTACTTCAATGAGTGGTGATAGCTGCAACCACGAAGCTAATCCATCCCAATCCTCCGTTTTCTTCATGGTAGCTCCAGAAGAAATACCGAGAATGTCCTCTGCAGATACCGAGCGACTTCTGCATCAAACACAGGCTTTTTACAGCTATCAGACAAACAACAAAAACGGGGTTTTAAAGAGCAATCTGAACTCAAATACAAAAATAATTGCTCAAATATGAATACAGCAAATACTGTGATTTATTCAAGGAAAAGGGTCTCAGAATGAATGAGGAAGGGTCTTATCAGGCCACTTTTTTTTTCAAAAGCCCGAAGACTCCCTATCCCCTTCTTTACATCAGGGACCCATATATTCCTATAGTATTATCAAAACTACTAATTACTGCAATCTTAATGCGGCTGAAATTGCTTGTTGCTACAAACTCAATGCAATTCAAAAAAGCTTAACTTTAGGCTCGATGTCACTCAACTACAACTCATATTTCATTGAATGGAGACACCCGACTTCTATAAAAAGAGTCAAAATGACTTATCTGCTCAGATTGGATAAAGTCGGGGTTAGTCTCCCTCCCGATGCTGATTAATAGCGCTATTGCGTTTCACCGCCAATGCGGCTTCTTCTGGGGAAAGATGTTCAGCATGCAGCTTAGGGCAATAACTCAGCTTATCTCATGCTAAAAAACTAAAGAGAAAAAGAACAGTATCAAAAATGCTCGCTTAGCCATTTCAGAATTTCAATAGAAACACACATTCTCTCGTAGTGTTCGACATATGAACATATCTTGAAATGTCCCACTCTACATTCCATTGAGACAAAAAATGCCGCGCATGCGTATGGATCTACATGGTGCTGTTCTTATAAACTAATGAAGTTGCTCGACCCACTTCTAGTTGACCAATCAGGCGGCCGTGAACAACCAAAACTAATAGGTCAAACATTAAAGATCACTTGAAAAAAGACTTGAAAAAACTTTTTTGTATAAAAGAAACAACAACGGATAGTCATTGCACTATAAAATGATCAGACTACAGGTATCAATACTGAGAAAGAACAATGTAAAAAATCTCTAAATATAGTCCTCACAGACATACTGCCCAGTCTATTTGAGAATTGAGTCCCCCTGGATGAACAGATTGTAGACGGTAAATCCAGCGTTGTTCACAGATGAACAGACTTTGTTCTCGAGTTTTGCCGGCTAAGCCAGCCAGTACTTGGTCAATACAAAAACACTTAAGCTGATCAAATTGATGCTGAGAAGAAAGGCAATGAGCCACTAGCGGTGCTTCCAATTTCTGGCATCGAAGACGTCTGCGATGTTCATTAATTCGTATTCTCAAAGGTCTGATAGTTTTACCTATGTAAAGCAAGGCACAGGGACATTGAATCGCATAGACAACAAATGTAGACGTACAATTAGTATTTTTCTGCAAGGCATATGTCTGCCCCTGATAAGAGAATTCGGTAAGTTCCAAAGTCATATTACAGATGTTTCATTCACCACATCTAGTGTGGCCAACATGAGTGGTACTTTCTTCGGTGGATAATGGTCGAAGCTCTGTGGGGCTCAGCAATTCCTTTAGATTTTTATTTCTCTGCCAAATACAGCGGATGGATTTGTCTTCTAATCCGGGGAGATGACGAAGAACATTACTATGACGATTCAACACTTTTTTAAGGGAATTGCTCAACGGTGAAAACCTCGAGATAAAATTTACTTGATCATCTGCTCTTTCACTCAATTGTTTATCCTGCAGTAGTAAATCACGATTGTTGAATAACGCCCTGGTATACGCTTGTTTCACAATTGAAGGAGGATAACCCCTACTATGAAGATTTTTTTGCAATTGCTTGGACTGTGATTTAAAGTCTGTAAGCTCAGAACAATTATGCCTAAACCGGAGGAACTGGGAAAAAGGAAGGCTGTTTTTTAACTGGATTGGGTGAGCACTACTATAGTGCAACATTGCATTCCTCGCTACTTTTTTCTTATAAATCAAAGTCACCCAATTGTTTCTACCTTTCCGGACTTCTACATCTAGATAGGTGATTCTGTTCAAATCACAAGTACTTGTAAAACGAATATGTGAGTCCTGTTGATTTAACCACTGACAGAAGGTATGTAAATGAGCTTACGAGGCAGTCCAAAGCATAAAAATATCATCTATATAACGCCCCCAAAAGGGGATATGTTGCCAGAACTGAGATGGATAAAGCCACTTTTGCTCAAAATCACCCATGTAGAGGTTGGCTACTGAGGGGGCACATGTGGCCCCCATCGCAACACCTGTCTTTTGTTGATAAAGCACTTTTTCAAAAACAAAAAAGTTCTGAAAAAGAACCAATTCATAGATGTTTTTTAGAAAAGTGAACTGTATTACCGATAAGTCTCCTCTGCTGCGCAAAGCATCTAATACACAGGAAAGTGCCGCAGTTTGAGGGATACTTGTATACAGTGACACCACGTCCAATGTGACTAACAATGTTGTTTGGTCTGTAGCCAGTTGAGCATGTTGTGACAACAACTGCAGAAAATGATTAGTGTCGCGAATATAGGATGGAATAGTAATCAGTAGCGGTCTCAAAAAAGAGTCCAAAAAAGTGGACAATGGCTCAAGCAGGGTACCTTTTGTCAAAACTATTGGGTGGCCAGGGGGATTATCAAGCTATTTTACAGCTATCGCCTGGCATTAGTTACAAAAACCTAATGTGGTTTAGTAAACATACCCCTAAGAGTTTCCTTCAGTTGGATGGATATTCTGGAGCTGGGTGAGAAATGTTCTGATATTAGTCCTTCTTCACCTTGGCAGATAACAGAGATACTTGCTTTTGGTCTGGTATTTCCTCTTCTGAAGGTATCTTCCTTTGTTTCATCTGCTGTGCCACTTTTTCACCCAGAATTGACATCAAACTCCATAGGCCAAGATAGCTTTTATTTTATATTTATTAAGTTAAGATCATTGGGGAAGGGCGAACAAAGCCCTCAGGCAAATAAAATACTAAAGAGCAGTATAGAATAGGGGGCAAAGGACAGCGTTGGGAGAGCTGCATATACTAATGCCCATATTATAGGAAATAAAGTCCTAGATTCAGAGGCTATAATGGAAGAGGATGATTTGGATATAGTGGCAATTATAGAGCATGGTACACAAAGAAACAATGACTGGGATGTGCTACTGGTAAATGATTTTAATGTGCTAGATTTTGATTGGGATATCCCAACAGAGGTGTCATCTGTTTTTTTATGTTGTAAGCTGCCTTGGTATACAGATCAGGTTCTCACAAACCACCTCATCACATCAAAGGTGGACTTACACAACTGCCAATGGATAAATAAGAGAGTAGGAGGATATTTGTCCTCACTAGTAAAGACCTTAAGTTTCAGGTTTCCCCATCCTTAATAAACGACACCCTGAATGCACTTCTGATCCAAAATGGCTATGCTTGAATAGAGATCACCAACTTCAACAGCCTATCTTCATTAATAGAGCTTGCATGCTCCCAAGTAGCAATGGACAAACCATTCATACTGTTAGGATACCTAACCCTAAATTCAGCACCCACCAACCAAAGAAGGAAACATCTTGGATAGGATATTCATACCTAAACAGATGGCCACACAGAACATCCAGACCACACCATTACCATGGTCTGATTGCCACATGATTTCATTCGATGTCCTCTGACCAAGACCAACCACAAAAGGGAACCACAACACTAAGGAATATGCAGATTTCAAGATTTCAACAAGAAAGCTCTCCTTGAACACATCACCACTCTAATAGAATCATCCCCAATGGATCTCACAAAACTTGTAGATGATTGGAATAATCTGATATCTACATTGACAATACTCCCACCAAAGTGAACATCAAGTCAAAACTCCAGAGCACCCTGGTTCTCAAAAGATATAAAAGAAGAAAAACTCAAACTGAGACAACTGGAGCACAGATGGCACAGAACACAAGACCCCAAACATCAAAGAGAATACTCCACCAAGCAAGCAGACTATAATACACTGGTAAATCAGAGGAAAAGAGACCTCATTTCCAAATCCCTCAACTAGTCTAGAGAACTGTTCGATATCACCAAGTCACTCATATAAGCCCCACCTGTTCCAAAAGCTTCAAACTTGAGTTCACAGGATTATGCCTCCTAATTCCTGAACAAATTTCCACCAGCTAAGGAAACAATATCACTAGATCAACTAACAACAAACACGACCAGCAGCTCACCCAAATGAATCTTGTTCAACTCAGTCTCAGAAAAACAAATGGATCATATGCTATCCATGATGAACACCACCATATCATCACTAGAGCCATGTCCAACTGCATGAATCAAAATGTCCAAGAAAGAGCTAACCCCATCACTTCTCAAAATAATAAATACGTCTCTCACCCAAGGGTTGAGGTCAACTAACCTGACGACCTCCTTAGTCAGACCAACTCTGAAGAACACTACAGCTGACCCTAATCTACCCACATCCTCCATTTCATTTATCCCTCTCTTAGCTAAAGTAATAGAAAAGGCCATCAAGCTCCAGCTCCAGGACTTTCTAGAGTCATCTGCACCCCTTGATGACCAACAACACGGGTTCTGACAACATTATGGACCGAAATGCTACTCACTACCCTCCTCAACACCTTGCTAAAAGGAATAGAAATATCCAAACAGGCCTTCATTTCATTGATATATCAGCAGTTTTTGACTCCGTCAGTCATAGAAGACTCCTTGATTGCCTTGTAGAAATTGGAGTAAATGGGACACCCTTAAGACAGTTCCACTCTTATTTATCTGATCACACACAACAGGTTAAATTGTGATATGAGACCTCAAAGCCTCAAGGATTGCCTCAAGGTTCAGTCCTCTCAGACCTATTATTTAACTTATACATCCAGCCCATATGTCACATCCTCCGGAACCACAGCATAATGTATCACATTTATTCAGATGACATTATGTTATATATTCCATTCACAACAAAAAACCCAGACTTCTCCACCATCCTCTCATGTCTTAAAGAAATGACACACTGGTTACACGAACATTCACTTACATTAAATCTTAGCAAAACTGAGGCACTAGTCATTCATAGAGATCCTTCCTACATACCACCAGAGAAAATCACATTCAAAAACAATGAAATTCCCATCAGGTCTGAAGTCAAATGCCTAGGTATGACTCTAGACCAGAAACTGAATTTCCAAACCCATATTAAGAAAACAACTGCAGTGATTTATCAAAGAATAAAGATCCTTCACAACCTCCACCCGTTACTGGACTATGACCTATTCTGCACTGTTTGCTAGGCGATCATCACTCCTATATCAGAATACCATAACTTTCTACTTCAAGGCCAACCAAAATATACACTCTTCCCACTTCAAATAGCTGAAAACACTGTAGCTTGCATGATCACATGGACATCTAGACAGGAGCAAATCACCCCAGTTCTAAAAGAACTACACCACTGGTTCTCCACTGGTTTCGCTCTTTCCTTTTTCTGTTCAGGCTGGTTCTGACACCTCCTCGGTAACTCCCCTTCCCTGTGGTGTTCCCCAGGATTCAGTGTTAGCCCCACTTCTCTTTATTGTCTTTCTCACCCAGCTTGCTCTCATCATTCAGCAATTCGGAATTTCTGTGTCTTATGCTGGTGACATTCTCCTCCTGTATCATACCAGTCCCCATTCTCCTGACCTTACCCATTCAATGCCTGCCTCTCTTGTCTCTTCTCAGCTGAACAGAAATTTCCTACACCTTAACCTTTCTAAGTCTGTGGCCCTTTGGATTACCTTTGACTCTCCCTTCCCTACTTTATCTCCCACACTATCCGCCACCTCGGTACCTCTCATACCAACTCTTCGATACCTTGGAGTCATGCTGGATTCCTCACTCACTTTCTCTGCTTGTCCACCGTTGATTTATCTCCCTATGCCATATCCAAACTACTCATCCTTTTCTCTCTTCCTCTTCTCTGTCACCCTTGTTTTGTCACTCGTCATCTCAAGGCTTGATTACTGCAATATCGTTCTCGCAGGTATCCCCCAATATCAACTCCATCAGCTACAACTCATCCAGTACACTGCGGCTCGTCTTCTTACCCGGCCCTCCCCGTCTGACCACATCACCCCCCTGTTTATGTACCTCCACTGGCTCCCAATCCAATCAAGGTTTGGATACAAAATACTCACAATTGCCCACAAGGTATTGCACACTGGTGCTCCTCAGTATCTAGCAGACCTCATTCATCTCCAGCCATCCCTTCATCTTCTCTGGTCCACTCATGGGAATCGTCTTTCCTTCCCTCCCCTGCACAGGCCCATCTCGAACTCACCCGCCACTCTGCATTCTTTTTCCTAGGTCCTGCACTTTGGAACACATTACCACACGCACTCTGCACTGAGGTCTCTTTCTCCTGATTTAAGAACATACTCAAAACCCACCTCTTACACCTCACATTCAGCTTCCCTCTCCCTGATTCCTAGGTTCCCTCCTTTTCCTTAGTAAAGCTCCCCCTACCTCCCTCCTCTCATGTGTTGCTGGTGCATCTGTCCCTCCTTCTTCTGTCTCTCCATTTGCTGCTTTCCTGTCTAACCAATGGTGTTTCTTTCTCTCTTTTTTTCCACTCGCAGCCCATATTTTATTGTACACCACCCTGACGCTTCGCTTGGGTGGTATATCAAGCATTGAAATAAAGATAAAGATTGGCTGCCCATCTAAGCACGTATAAAATTCAAATCAATTATGAACACCTTCAAGAATATACACAACATAACTACTGGCTGCTTACAATCCTTCATACACACATCCTCAGACAACAGGCCAAGAAGGGACCAAACCACAAAACTACTTAAAGTCCCCAGGCATAAAACATCCAGCATGCAAGAAACATGCCAATGTACCTTTTCCATCTACTACTGGGGTCACCAACCTCCAGAGGGCCGCGGGCCGCACAGCCGACTACCGGGAGCCTCGCGGGCCGCACCCCCCTTCTCCCCGCCCCCGCAAAAAAAAACAACAAACGCAAAATTATGAAAACAATGGCTGATCACCTTTATTGAATTTAATGAGATGGCTGATGATTCATGCTAGCAGACAAACGCTTAAAGTCCGGCTTCACAGATGACACTGACAGGAGAAGGGACGCTTGTAGGTGGTCGACGGTGAGCTGCAAGCGCGTGGATACAATGGCGGGAATCCTTGGCGGGCCGCACGTAATGTTAACTGGGGTAGAGCCTCGCGGGCCGCACGAAGGGACCTCGTGGGCCGCATGCGGCCCGCGGGCCGCAGGTTGGTGACCCCTGATCTATGACCTACCTTATGGAATACCCTCCCAAACAAAATGAGAGCCACAACAGACCAGAAGGAATTGAGAAAGAATCTTAAAACACACGCCTTCCAAGAATGTTATGGGACAAACTGTGAAATTCCTTCTCTCGCAGCCAAATGACCAAATACACTCAGAACTGGACCCAATGTTGCTCTAAATGTAAATAGTTAAATGTATTCAACCAACCCTACTCCTGTTTCCTTATTACCTCGATAGCAATAACTAACCACTGTTCTCATGTGATTAGTGCACATATTCCACTTACTGTTCAATGTAACTTATATTCAGTTGTGTTTAATGTAAACCGCCTTGATACTTCTGAAAGGTGGCATATAAGAAATGTTAAATAAATAAATAAATAGACGCACACCTACTTCAGCTGCTGTGTTGACTCCACCTCCCCCCAACTCTCCCTCCCCCGGTTGAAGATGTCAGAAACCGGAAGGCATTAGCAACATAAACAGACCAGTCCCCAGGCAGGAGCTATATTTCCGCATTCTCTCAGAAGGTATACCACAGTCACCCAGAAGCAGCATAATAATTGTTTACCTTTGAACTGTGAGGCAGCAGATTCCTTCAGTGGAGCACACCTTCTTCAGCTGTTGCGTTGACTCCAGTCCCCTGTTGGAGATGTCAGCAAACTGGAAGACACTAGTAACAGAACGGGACTAGTCCATAGGCAGGCCCCTGCCAAAAGGCCACACCAAAAGACTCTTCATATGGTCCTTAGTGTGATTTATTTATTGATTTGATTTATTTTAAAGAATTTTTATTCTACACAATCATTCTAGGTGGAACACAATATAAACACATAAAATTTAAGACACACACACACAAAAACAATATACACAATGCAATCTTTAAAATCTTTTCAAAGATCTTCTCACAAAGGATTCACCTAGCACTTATTAATACTCATCAGTCACCAACCAGTAACCCCTGAAGAGCTACAACAATGTATACCATCAAACTATTTGCCAATGAGAGACGGATATGCCTGCCTGAATAAATGAGTCCTCACTTGCTTCCTGAACATAGATATGTTTGTCAGAAGAAGTAGTTCTACATATAATCTATCTGGAATACTCTACCTGACACTTTAAGGAGTATAAAGGATCTATAGACCTTCCATAAAGAGCTTAAGACACACCTTTCTTATCGAACACTATGGTTCCTTCACCAACAACCATCAGTCACAGACAACTTAACTCCTCTGCTCATTCTAAGCTCTCATGTTATTCTTAGCTCTCATGCGCCAAAATGTTTCAAATAGTAAACTGAGTTTTGTATTTTGTACATTTATTTATGTATTTATTTATTTACAATTTCTTCTATACCGCACTATTCAGCATCAGCGCGGTTTACATGGAACATAACAATCAGACATAGCTATGGTAACACCGTTACTGTCCCCATCTTTACCTTGTAAATAAATTCTACCAATGTTATAATGTTGAGTTCATTGTTCATTGTAAACCGCCACTGAACTTCTGCAAGTGGCGGTATATCAAATCAAATCAAATCAATAAATAAATAAATAAATAGCTTTGGAGCTGTCATAGAAAACATACATTCTTGTAAATCATGAAAGTGTACACTTCAAAATGAAGGTAATCCAAACATAAGGCTGATTGGGAGTGCAAGGTATGAGGGGTAGATAAACTCTCAATTCGGTGAGGACATCCAAGTTCTGGAAACACCCCGGAAATACCTATTCCATGTCCCTGTTCAGACTTGGACATCCTTGCCCCAGGGATGTCCACAGAACCAGCTTCTAAAATGGCTCTAGATCTACATGTCTGTTTTTCAGTCATCCAAAGCACGACTAGGGCTTTTAAAATAACCTCCGTTATATCAATAAATTATTGAATATATACCAATAGCATATAAACAGCACATTAAATAATATAAATTAAATTAAATAGATAATAAACCCTTTATTTCTAAAAACATAAAATAATAATTCAAGTGCTAGGCTTAGTACAGCTTATTACTTCTATTTTAGTACAGGATTTTGTGTGTTTCTATTACTTCTGATGCAAAAATCTTAGAAACATAGAATCATAGAAAAATGACAACAGAAAAAGACCAGGCCAGGACAGAAAAGGCCTATCTAGTCTGTCCTTCCATATCAACAACTACAACAGTCCCCTTTTTTCTTTTAGAGATCCTCTGTGTTGGTACCATGCTTTTTTGAATTCAGTTACTGTCCTCATCTCTACCACCTCCACTGGGAGACTATTCCATGGATCTACCACTCTTTCCGTAAAGAAATATTTCTGCATATCACTCCTGAATCTATCCCCCTTCACCCTCATCCCATGTCCCCTTGTAGCAGAATTTGCTTTCAATTGAAAGAGGCTCTCCCCCTGAACATTTATGCCACGGGGGTATTTAAACATCTCAGTCATATCACCTCTATCCCACCTTTCCTCAAAGGTATACATATTAAGATCCTTAAGTCTGTCCTCATATGCTTTATAATGAAGACCACTAACCATATTAGTAGCCATCCTCTGCACCGACTCCATCCTGATCACATCCTTTTGAAGGTGCGGTCTCCAGAATTGCACACTATGCTATGCACAGACTATGTATAAGTCTTTGGTATGACCTCATTTGGAGTATAGTGTGCAATTCTGGAGACCGCATCTTCAAAAGGATGTGAACAAGATGGAGTCGGTGCAGAGGGTGGCTACTAAAATGATTAGTGGGCTTCATTATAAAGCATATGAGGACAGACTTAAGGATCTTAATATGTACACCTTAGAGGAAAGGCGGGATAGAGGTGATATGATTGAGATGTTTAAATACCTCCGTGGCATAAATGCTCAGGGAGAGAGCCTCTTTCAATTGAAAGCAAGTTCTGCTACGAGGGGACATGGGATGAGGGTGAAGGGAGATAGATTCAGGAGTGATATGCGGAAATATTTCTTTACGGAAAGAGTAGTGGATCCATGGAATAGTCTCCCAGTGGAGGTGGTAGAGATGAGGACAGTAACTGAATTCAAAAAAGCATGGGACCAACACAGAGGATCTCTAAAGGTAAAAAGTGGACTGTTGTAGTTGTTGATATGGAAGGACAGACAAGATAGGCCATGTGGTCTTTTTCTGTCATCATGTTTCTTTCTATGCTCCAAATGAGGTCGAACCAAAGACTTACATAGAGGCACTATCACCTCTTTTTTCTACTAGCCATTGCTCTCCGTATCCACCCAAGCATCCTTCTAGCTCTTTCCATCGCCTTTTCTACCTGTTTAGCTACTTTAAGATCATCAGACAGAACCACGCCTAGGTCCTGCTCTTCTTTAGTGGACAAAAGTACTTCACCCCCTATACCAGGGGTGGGCAATTCCGGCCCTCGTGCACCACAATCCAGCCTGGTTTTCATGATGGCCCTAATGAATATTCATGGGCTATTTCCATATAATGGAAGGCAGTGTATGCCAATAGATCTCATGAATATTCATTAGGGACATCATGAAAACCAGGCTGGATTGTGTTACACAAGGCCGGAATTGCCCACCCCCGCCCTATACTATATTGCTCCCTTGGATTGCTGCAGCCCAAATGCATGACCTTACATTTCTTTTTTTTTTTTAAATTCTTTATTTTCGTTTTATAACAACAAAGGAAAAGGAAGACATACAGCTAAAAGACAGATACATAAAGTGTAATACATACACCAAAGTAAACCCCTGCCACCCCCCTCCCCCCTGCTTCTTCTCTAGAAAACTAATCATTCCCGAAGCGGGCGTGTACTTACAGTATTGTGTTACAAAACCTAACGGTGATCTAAAACATGATGAGTGCACATTATACAGGCATGTAGGAGCAATGAGCAGATTGTACATGATCATTAAGCATCTGCCATTTAGACAAGCGAGAGTGAGTTTGGGCATGGGGAATAGCTCTCCGAGGTATCTGCTCATATTTACTATATAAGCAGACGGGGTTCCACCATTCATTAACAGTAAGTCGAGAGCTATCCTTCCAATTCCTCGTGATTAAGCATATGGCTGTACCCAGCATGAAATCAAGGAGAAAGCGACCCTTCTTAGGAAGAGAGGGGACCTCCGCCACTGAGCGGAGTCCCACGATCTTCCAAGAGAGAGGTTCGTGAAGGTGTAAGATAAATTGAATACAACCCCAGACCCGCCCCTAATAAACCTGTAGTTGAGGACATTCATAAATAACATGAGCGAAGGTTCCCACAGCAGTATGGCAAGACCAACACTGGTCCCTAGCAGTTGTGTTCCATTTGGCTATTTTTCTGGGGTATAAAAGCATCTGTGTGCAAATAGCAGCATGATCTGAAATATGTTGGGAGTGAATCTTTGCAGGGTCCACCTGAGGAAACTAACAGTTTTGATATTAGAAAGAAGTTTATGCGAGACTGGGATTTGTGAAGGGAAGAGAAGAAGGTGAAGTCAAGCTCATAGGGTGTAGTAGCCTCCATAGATCAACTAAAGCAAGATCTTTGATCAGGGAGGTAAGCGTGGTGTGACTCTTGGGGGGACCACTTATCCTAGGCGGCTGTTTGTCAATCAGGGGGTCAAGGACTAGATTGAAATCCTCCCCAATTATCAATGAGTATTAACAGAGGCCTGCGCAACCTGAGCGATGGTAGCAAAAGGGGCAGGGTCATCCACAGTAGGAGCGTAAAGGCATATACATGTAACTTCAAGGCTACCTATCTTGAAGTGAACTCTGAGCCATCTACCTTCTATATCTGAGCCAGTCGCAATAATAGTAGCATGCAAAGATTTCCTAACCAGTATGGCAACCCCACATTTCTTGGAAACGGCTGGGGAATAAGCGGCCACCATGTAAGGTTTAATATTGAGTTTAAGAGTTTCCTTCGAATTTAAATGCGTTTCTTGGAGAAAATCAGATCCGCAATTGCCTGACTTAGGTAGCTTAGGATTTTCTTCCGTTTTATCGGATTATTGATTCCTTTTACGTTCAATGAGAAAATCTTACATGGTGCCATCAATCGGTAATAGACATTTTAGGTAAGGGCGCTTGAAAACATACAACATAATCAGAATCTGTGCAACAATGACATGATCACCGAATATGCTGGCTAATACACCCCATATTGATAAGTATGTACCAAAGTATCTTAGAGAAGAAGCAAAACCCCCAAAGAATATGGCGACCGGATGTCTGCGGGAGGAGGCTCTAGAGAGGAAGAAAGAACATGAAAAAAACAAGAAAAGAAACACCAGAGTCCGTAATTAACACTGTCTCTGATACTCATCGAGGCTACTGTGGGTAGATGGAGTCGGGTCACAGATATCATCAAAAGTAAGGCAACAAACTGCCCTCGCCAGACTCTTTGCTGGGCTGCGGCAGATCCAATATGGTAGGTACAGCGGATATGAGAATACTTGCAGGAATATTTTGGAAGTCAGCGCATCAAGTCGGCTTCTTTGGAATCCAAAATCTCCGCTAGTAGATCAGGGTCCTCAAATGTTCTTGTCTGATTGTGAAGCGTGACTCGGAGCTTGGCCGGGTACATCAGGCCATAGCGTGCTTGTAGTTGTTGAATCCTCGGCCGGAATTCCAGAAAGCGCTTTCGGCGGTCGACCGTGGGTTTAGCCAAGTCAGGATAGAAGGAGATCTTGTGGCTCTCAAACTCCATATGGCCCTTTGCCCGAGAGGCCCTTAGAATTTGCTCCACGTGTTGATATCGCAAAAGTCGAAAAATGATAGGCCGCGGGGTCTTCCTGTTGAGCGTTATGCTTGTGGGTACACGATGAGCGCGATCGATCTCCAAATCTTTGGTAAAGGTGATTTGAAGCAGGGAAGGGAGGATTTTGCATAAAAACTCTTTCATGTCTCCCGATTCCGCTCCCTCCGGTATGCCCACGAGTCGTATGTTGTTGCGACGCGCTCTATTATTGCCATCTTCCACTTCTTTCTGCAAGGCCCGCACCTGACGTTCAACTTTGTTGAGTTTGGACAACCGGACCGCATGGGAGTCCAATATGCTCTCCATTTTGTCCTGACGCAAAGAAAGCCCTTCTAGCTTGCTTTGCAGCACACCAAGATCTTCCCGCAGCGCTCGGAGTGCTTCACCGTTTGACTGCACGAGGTTTTTGACCCCTCTAATCTCTGCGAGGATTTCCTGCTGCATTTCGGGGCCCTCGCGCAAGGCCAGCCCCTTCTGCGGGGACGGGGGTTCAGTTTTGGAACGTTTGCCGTGAGAAGCCGCTGGAGATCCAAATTCCAGGCGCGTGGGTTTGGTCCCCGCCATCTCACCAATGTGCCCCGGCAAGATCAGAGTAGAAGTTCCAAGTATGTATGGTGTTAATTCAGGATTCTGAGTAGGCCTCTCTGGAGCCTCAGCGTTATGCAACCATCCCGCTGGACATCAGGCTCCGCCCCCATGACCTTACATTTCTTAACATTAAATCCCAGCTGCCAAATTCTAGACCAAGCTTAGCTAGATCCCTCCTCATGTTATCTATGCCTTCCTGGTTGTCTACTCTATTGCAGATTTTGGTATCATTTGCAAAGAGGCAAACCTTACCCGGCAGCCCTTCCACGATATCACTAACAAAGATGTTAAAAAGAATCGGACCAAGGACAGATCCCTGGGGCACACCACTTGTAACGTCCTTCTCCTCAGAGTAAGCTCCATTTACCTGTACTCTTTGTCACCTCGAACCCAACCAATTTCTAACCCAAGCAGTAACTTTAGGGTCCATCCCTAGGGTGCTCAGTTTGTTTATAAGTCACCTGTGAGGAACAGTGTCAAAGGCTTTACTGAAATCTAAATACACCACATCTAGGACTCTCCCTCAGTCCAACTCCCTGGTCACCCAGTCAAAGAAATCAATCAGATTTGTCTGACAAGACCTGCCTCTGGTGAATCCTTGCTGCCTCGGATCCTGTAATTCGCTGGACTCCAGAAACCTCACTATTTTCTCTTTCAGCAGTGTTTCCAAGAATTTACTCACCACCAAAGTTAAACTAACTGGCCTATAGTTTTCAACCACATCCTTACTTCCGCTTTTGTGTAAAGGCACCACATGAGCCTCTCTCCAGTCCATTGGCACCACTCCCGACTCTAACAAGGCATTGAAAAGGTCAGTCAGTGGAACTTGGCTAAGTTGGAAGCAACGACAAACAATTCATAAACCAATCAGAATCAAAAGTAAAAATGCCACAACCAAGTGAGATCCTGATAATAAAAGACCCCTTCATTCTAAATTACTTTTTTTTGTCGGAGATATTAAGCAAAGTGAGCGGAGTATCTGCCGCACACCACCGTGACTGCTCCTATTTTTATTTTTTTAATAAGAATGCTGTACTTAGCTCAGAAGAACTTCTCAATGATTCTCTGTGTAAGCGAACATATCCGAAGCCATTATAATTGTGGTTTAACAAATATAACGACAAACAATTCATAAACCAATCAGAATCAAAAGTAAAAATGCCACAACCAAGTGAGATCCTGATAATAAAAGACCCCTTCAATTTAAATTACTTTTTTTTGTCGGAGATAGTCAGCAAAGTGAGCGGAGTATCTACCGCACACCACCGTGACTGCTCCTATTTTTATTTTTTTAATAAGAATGCTGTATTTAGCTCAGAAGTTGGAAGCAAAGCACTGAGCTAATCATTGCACAATGGACACGGTAATGTATGGAAATGAGCTTCATAATGATTTTTTTCCAATGAAGGTATGTAGTCTACATTTTAATGCAGTTTTATTTTTATTTTCTATTTAGAGTCAAATCTTTAGATCAGTCCTAGAGGTGAACTTTTAACTTCCAATTGACTGTAATGGAAATCAATTATAAGGTAAAATATCATCCACTAATATTCCCAAACAAGGGAGATAAGATTCCTAGTTTGTATGCCCACAGACCTGGGTCCATCTGTCCCAAGACTCCCAGGGCTCAGGGCCCTGATACAAAGACTCCTTCTCATAGATAGCCGATGTTCCTTCCGTCTCCATTCTCACTTAGCTCCACCCATCTACTTACCTCCTGCTCCAATCATCTTCTCACTATTACCACCCACCAATTATCCCACCATCCACCATCAACTTTAACCCTCCACTAACCTCTTAACTGCCTATATTTCCCACATCCACTCACTTACAGATTTAGAGATATTTGTAGATGAGAGGGTAGGTGAGTGGGTGGGCTTTAGGTAGATGGATGTTGGGAAGGATAGATGGATAGGGAGTATTTCAGAATGAGGATTGGGGCTTTTGTGGGTTGGAGTGTTAGTGTGGAGTGTGTGTGAGGATCTCTGGTTCTGGAGAAGGGTCTTCCTGCTTTAGAGGTCCCAGGGTATAGTCTCCTTTTCTCAAGAGTACTGAGCCAGTGTTTCTGTCCCTGGCAGAGAGTCCCTACGTCACGGGTCCTGGGTTATTTGGGACTGGAGCAGGGAGCTTCCAATTCAATGACTACAGGTGTTACTGAAACTTAATTTCTACCTAAGTAAAGTTAACATTACTTCAGATTTCATGCAGTTTTAACTTTTGTGCTCTATGTGTATGTCATTGCTTTTTACATCTAGAATAAAAAAATAATGTGGAAGTAAGAAAAAAATCTGTTTTAAAAGTTTTAATCAGATTTTCAGTGCACCCTTTTTATATCAGCTCCAATATCTTTAAACACTCTTTTTCAAATTGCCCCATAAAGCATGAACGAAACTGGTGCTTAGGTGTGAGAACATAAAGGTACAACTGAAGGTCATATGGGATCTATGGTATTAGAAACCCTTAAACCAGGATCGTCTATGCACTACAAAGGATGGAAAAGACACTTTGTGGGCGCTGTTCAAATTGTTTTCCTTCTTTCAAGGGCAATGCAGTTTCTGGATGCTCGGACTGATAAATGATAGAAATTGAAGTAGCTATAGTTCTGAAGCTGTGATTAATGTAGTTTACTGTCCCTGCAATCTTTGATCTACAGATAGTGAAGCCTAATGGACTGCACACAGATTGATTTCTCTGCATTTATATAAAGTGCTTTTTTTCTATTGGTCTCTTGTATCACACGTACTTGCTCGGATTTAAACTGTAGCACTGGGCAGTCAAGTCAAGTTTCCTCGATGGTGGAAAAAAACGTATATTTCATACAATACAGTAGATGTAGTATTTCTTTCACATTCTAAAAAAAAAAAAGCAATTCTCCATTTATTCATCGTAACAAAGCCATTTGGAGGCAATATTCAACATGTCCACATTAAGACAAAGAGGGACATATTTACTAAACCGCGTGCCGGTAACACGTATTTGGGCCACATCACTAGCATGGGGTTGTGAGCTAATTGCAGGATGCGGGTACATCCAGCCCCCTGCAGTTACCACACATCATCATGGTAAACCAGTCACGGGCGCAACTAGTACCATCCATTGAGGTGGCATTAGTTGCACTCGCACCAACTGCGCTTGGTGCAGGTAGTGCTGACTGAAAACACACACACTGGCTGCGCCACGGTGGAAATACCCCCATGCTGCCCAGTCACCGCCCAGATGCGTGCTACAAGGGTAGGTAGCATGGGGCTTTTAATGTGGGGTTCTGCACTACTTTTTAGCGCAGCGACAATTCTGTGTGCTAATCCCGCGCTATCCTGGTAGTGCACGTTAGTAAATCAGCCCCGGATCGTGCATAACATTTACTCACCGGCTTTGCACCACTTCTCAAAGTGAAAGTCCACATATTCGTTTGCTGTGAAAACTGCAGGAGGTACAAAGTTCACACTTTCATTTGCATATGCCTTCTTTGCAGGTAGAATTTTGCTGGAAATGTTTGTACAAAGTCATGAAAATGCAGCCTGCTAGTGTATATTTTCTCCTGTGATCTAAACACAATCCGGGAAATTCCTCCTATCGATGCAGCTAAACATGAGCACGTGGTGACATGGTGTGTGAAATTTTAGCTTTTTGGGGGACAGTCAATAACATAAATAAGATACCCGAAGGAATGCTGAGAGGTCCCTCTTCTGCTGACAGACTTGTGATTGTTGCCTTGCTGGGAAATTAGGGGTGTGCAGTCAAAAAAAATGTCATTCCATTTCATTTTCTGTGTTGTTTGCAGGTTATTCCATTTTATTTTGTTTTTTTAATCATTTTTGTTTATATAAATTTTCATTTCAGGGCAATTTTGTTATTTAAACAGGTAGCTGTGTCTGCTGCCCAAACAAAAAAAATAGCTAGAGTTTTCAGGTAAATAAAAGCCCAATTGGCTTTTTTTCTTAATCAGAAATTGATCTCAAACCACTGAGCTGTGAATTAGAAGACAAGCATCTTGCAGAAGAGTCATCATATCTCCATGGGATTGGCTCTATTCTTGCTCTATTGCTGGTGATGTTCTTTACTTTTTCCTGATTGGCTCAAAGTTTGTTTGTCTTTTCTGGAGCTCTATGGAAAATGCTAACTGGATTTTTTTGCTTTATGAATCTATTGACTCCTGCTATAGAGATTAAGTCCAAATTTTTTTCTTTTGCCATGTTCTTGTGCCAGAAATTCTGTGAAACTATGTTTACGTATAGCATCAGAGACATTTACCAAGCCTAATCCAAAACCTGGATGTCCAATTAGTGATGATCAACCAGGATCTAGATTAAAAATGATATGAAATGAAAAAATAGGAAATTTCGTTGATATTT
This sequence comes from Ichthyophis bannanicus, assembly GCA_033557465.1. Taxonomy (NCBI): domain Eukaryota; kingdom Metazoa; phylum Chordata; class Amphibia; order Gymnophiona; family Ichthyophiidae; genus Ichthyophis; species Ichthyophis bannanicus. Next base: position 1,253,789,563 of record CM066033.1, read on the forward strand.
CCCATGTCATTTCAAATGAATGCACATCCCTATGGGAAATTGTAAGCCTACTTTGCATAGGAGAGAGGTTTCCAACTTTTTTTTGGCTCTGTGGACCCGTTATTAACCTTCCCAAAAATTCAGAGACCCTAGTTTATCAGCACTATTCTCCCTCAATGTCAAGCCTATTCCCCACTAGCCCTCTTTATCTCCCTTCCCCTTCCTGTCTCCACCTCTCTCTCTCTCTCTCTCTTTCTCTCTCTCTCTCTATCGTCCAAGTCCCCACCAGTTTCAGTCTATTTCTGTCTTCCTTCCCCAAGCCAAGTCCATCCAGTCTCTCTTATTTCTCTTTTCTATGTCCTGTGGACCCCCTTGTAATGGTCTCACAGACCCCCCCCCCCCCCAAGCAGGAATTGGAATATCTCTATTTTGCCCGGTTTATATCCATGGCCAGTTGGTGAGATTATCTATAAATTTTGTCTCCACTGTTTTGTCTATGCCAATGACATCCAGGTTTTTTTTCTTTGGAAAAGGGTAGCTCTGTTTACCCGTTCCACTCCATTCATTAATTTATAGACTTCTATCATATCTCCCCTCAGCCGTCTCTTTTCCAGGTTAAAGAGCCCTAACCTTTTTAGCCTTTCTTCATAAGAGTATCCTTCCATCCCCTTTACCATTTTGGTGGTTCTTCTCTGAACCTTTTCTAATAATGCTGGATCCTTTTTAAGATATGGCGACCAGAATTGCACACAATATTCAAGGTGCGGTCTCACCATGGAACGATATAGAGGCATTATAATATCTTTTGTTTTATTTTCTATTCCTTTCCTTATACAGGGCTGTACAGCAGCACACCCCCTACTTTGGTCTAGGCAACTAAGGTGGTTTCTCAGGACCCCAAATGACCATTCCACCACTGCCCTTGTCCTCTGGTGTGCCTGGTTATAAAGCTCCTCCTGTGGGGTCTGAGGGTGATGCACAGGTGGCAGTAGCCATGGTCTGAGAGGGTCAGTAGCCATGGTCTGTGGGAGCAGAGGAGCAGGCACACATCGGTAAAGCAAATGTGCAAGGTGTGTCGGGGTTAGCAAGGTGGGTTGATGGACATATTGATTGTGCCTTTCACAGGACTTTGACATGTGGCTGAACATTCTGGTGTCAGTTACTGGTGAGCCATGTACAGCATTTAGGTGCTTGTTTGATTTTAGGGGTCTTGGTGTGTCTCTAGGATGCCCTGCTCCTGCACATTCTTGGAATTTGACAGCTCTCAACTATTTTTATGCATACCTGTCCCCTACAGCTGTTGAGATGTGTTCCCCCTGTGATTACATCACCTATTGGCATCCTCTCATTCTAGTTCTTCAGATCTTCCATCAGACTGTATACCTGTGTTGGGGAATCTCAGATTTCATTTGCACACCAGCATGGATCCCACAGAGTAGCATGCATTACTCACTTTCCATCACATTGCCTCATACCTGTGTCCACTCACCAAGCAACCATGCATCTCCAAGGTGTCCTGTGGCTGCTTCTTGTCCCAGGCCTGACTGATAGAGGATGAATACATCATGGCAGAGTCCCAGAAATCTGGCACATACATCAGTGATGAGCATGTTGGCATTGACTATCACTTGCATATTCATGGAATTGTAATTGTGACGGTTTCTGAATGCCCTCTGGTAATGACCTGGTGCCCTCAGTGCAACATTGGTGCAATCAATAATGCTGATGACAGATGGAAAGCCAGCTATATTGTAAAATGCCTGCATCGTCTCCTGCCTTTGCTCAGGCATGGTGGGGAAGGTGATGTAGTTTTGCATCCTTCTCAGCAGGGCGCTGGTGAAGGCACCAATGCAGTGGCATGTGGCAGATTGTGTGATGCTTGAAATGGTACCGACAACATGCTGAAAGCTTCCTGTGGACAAGAACCCCAATGCAGTGGTGACCTTTAGAGCCACTAGCAGTGCCTGACTTTGTGTGGTGGTTGGCTCCAAATCCCAGCAAAGCATCTCACAGGCTCTGTTATGGTGTCGCTGTCTAGCCGATAGCATTGGTACACCTCCTCATCCAACATTTGAAGGTATGCCCCTCTTGCTCTGCAGATCCATGGGTACAGTAGGTGCGCCTGTGATGATGATCACCGACTTCTGCTTTTGCTGCACATTATACCTCCTCCTCTGTGCGCTGATGTGTCGGGGGCATCTCCACCTCAATAGCAGTCTCTGCAGACCATGCAATGCATGAGTGGTTCCTGTCCGCAGGTATTACAGCTACCAATGGGCTCTGTTGCTGTGTCCAAATGTGCCCAAACCTTGCCCTAAGCTTATATGGTTTATGGAATTTTGGGCCGCCTCACTATGCCATTGAATTTCCCTGTAAAGTTGAAGCCACAACCCCATTACACCCCGTTACGCCCTCAAGGATATCCGGTTATGGTTGCTTGTAGTGCCTGGATATTTGATGCAACCCGTGCAGGTGAAGATCGCAGATACATGGTTATGGGCCACATATGTGGGTAAGGCTGCTTTTCAGATGCCTTACCGATGCCTAAAGCTTCGTATATCAGGCTTATAGTTTATTAAGAATTTTGAATACATAGAGGAGGTGGGGTAAGAGTCTATTCATTGCCAAATGATAATGCCATGGTAGGGAAGTGAAATGTGTGTGATGCAGAAACAGCAAACTCTGTCTGGGGCATAGCATAGATCTGAGAAAACGTAAGTTTTATTCTTCTGGCCCACAGATTTTAAGCACTGATGCTGTTTCTGGCTCTGTGTAGTAGAAGTTTAATAATGGATACTAATGAGGACAGAATACATTTTTTAGCCACAGAATTTTAGATTGCATTTAGAAGTTGAGGATAATATTGTTATTGAGAATCATAGGTAGAACTTTCACATAAGCATTAAAAAATGAGGGGTATTTTGACAGTCTATTGCTCCTGTGTTAGTAATGAAGATATGTTTTGTGTTCTGGTTTTTATAGGTGTTGAATGAGGCTACTCCCTGAAGCAGCTTAGAGCAAAACACTGTCAGCGTCGGAGTAGCCAGTAGCTGGACCACATAAACAAAATCAGCTGGAATTTAAGATAAGATACATTGTTTCCAATAAATATGGTTAATTAACTAAACAATTCATGTAATGTTAAATCAACATGAAGCAGACTGTAGGTTAATGGAAAAGTGGGTAGAAGAAAATAATGCTATTCTACATTAATACATTTGGGTTCAGGAAAGGGCGAGGAACGAGAGACATCATTGCGGATGTGAGATGGATCCTTGAAAAGACTAAAGAATACCAATAGGATATCTATTTGTGCTTTATCGACTATAGCAAGGCTTTTGACTGTGTAAACCATGAGAAACTCTGGGCCACATTAAGAAGCTTGGGTATACCAGAACACCTGATTGTATTCTTGCACAATCTGTACATTGATCAAGAAGCAGCAGTTCGAACGGAACAAGGAGAAACAGAATGGTTTAAAATAAGCAAAGGTGTAAGACAAGGCTGCATACTTTCCCCCTACCTGTTTAATTTATATGCAGAACAAATCATCAGAGAAACAGGATTGTATGAAGACAACAGAGGTGTGAAGATTGGTGGAAGATTCATCAAGAACCTTCGGTATGCTGATGATACAACATTACTGGCTGAAAGTGAAGATGAGCTGAAACATTTGCTTCTCACAATCAAAGAACATAGTCTCAAAATGGGCCTGCACCTTAATGTAAAGAAGACAAAGATCATGACAACTGGCATAATCAACAGGTTCATCATTGAAGGAGAAGAAATTGAAATTGTGAACAACTTTAACCTACTTGGATCAACTATCAATAAAGAAACAACAAGCAGTCAAGAAATCAGATGACGCATTGCTCTTGGCAGAATGGCTACGAAAGACCTAGATAAGATCCTCAAGAGCAGAGATGTCTCTCTCCATACAAAGATTTGACTTGTTCAAACCATGGTATTTTCAATAACATCATATGGATGTGAAAGCTGGACAGTGAAAAAGATAGACAGGAATAAAATTGATGCCTTTGAATTATGGTGCTGGCGGCGAATACTGTGTATACCATGGACTGCCCGAAGAACAAACCAGTTGGTACTAGAGAAGATCAAACCTAAGCTTTCTTTAAAAGCTCAGATGACAAGACTTCGACTTTCATACTTTGGACACATCATGCGAAGAGAGAGATCATTAGAGAAAGACATCATGCTTGGCAAGATAGAAGGTCAGCGCAAAAGAGGAAGACCAGCAATGAGATGGATCGATACAATAACAGCAGCTACGGATACCAGTCTGTCAACAATGAGCCACCTGACTCAAGACCGAACACAATTTAGGATAGCTATCCAGAGGGTCGCCATGAGTCAACTCCGACTCGACGGCACTTAACAGCAATAACAACACATTAATACAAATATAGATGGAAGGATTTTTGTAGACCGATGATGTAAAACTGGAGAGTGAATTTTGCTGGCATAAAAATAGAACCAAAGATATAAGACTTCAAAAGGTCTTTTTCCTTCCATTATAGAATAATTGTTGAATGAATCTTTTGAGGAAGTCCCGACTTCATGAGTGAGAGAGTATGAGTATTTTCTTTGCCAGCATCCTATACCTACACTGTCTTTCGCCCACCTTCTAGTCCCCCATTTCCTTCCTCAGTATTCATCCCCTTCCCAGTTTCATCTGCCCCTTCTGCCTTAGCCCCAGCTCATTCTCTAGCAGTCATCCTCCCTCCACCTTCAGGCCCTTTCGTTGTCTTACTCCCTATCCAGAACAAATAAAGAAGTATAACACCACACAAAGGTATCAACAACAAAAATAGTGGTGATAGAAACAAAGATGATAAAAATAGATAATGGTACAGACACATTTATTACATCAATTCAGGAAAGCATAAGACCATACAAAAATAATTCATAAAAGCATAAGACCATATAAAAACTAATAACAATGAAAAATCATAAAACCTAACATTTTTGACCGAAGCCTGCTTCAAGGGTAACATGTAAATAAATAAATATTATGGCCAAACCAATAAACAAATCATCATTAGTATGGTCAGAAACACACACAATATGAGCACAGTGGTGTTAGAGACCCCTTCTGGATGCCAAAAACAATAACAGGAGGAGCTCTTCCTGAGACCTGTAAATGTACATACAGTATAACTGCAGCATTTCTTAGGAGAATAACACTAAATGAGCCTTCACATGAGTAGCAAAAAACATTCTCCAAGTCTGTAAACAGCATTTATTTAGCAGTTTTGCTGTTTACAGACATGTCCTGCATCAGCCCTCTTCCAGTCCCTGCCTCTTCCCGCTCAGCATCAGTCCTAGCCAGCTACCTCTTCTTATCCCTATCCTTGTCACTGAAGCTGTATTCATGTTTAACACAGCCGACAGCACTTCAGCATTATCATGCAAAAAAGCAAGCATTTCATGAAAATACTTTCTTTTTACAAGATAAAATGCTATGGTGCCAGCAACTTCAATACAGCACAGCTACTGGAGCAAAAGCAAATGCCCCCATGGCTGTGTTAAACATTGATACAGCTGTGGTGGCAGAAGCAGGTGATAGGCTGGGAGCGGGCTAGTGAGGCAGGCTTCTTGTGCTCCTACTTTGCTGCACCCTGAGCAAGGGCCTCATTGGCTCGCCTCTTCAGCCGGTCCTCTGCTCCTGTCCTGTCCCCACTGCAACCACTGCCACCCCTCTCCGGAACCTGCAGTGGTGACAATTATTTCTAAACAGTGATGCAGCACTCACCATAAACTCCAGCATTGCATTGCTATTCTTGCTTCTATTCCTGATACAGACTTCCTGTTTGCATGGGGGCTGAAGCAGGAATAGTGATGCAGTGCCGGAATTTATGGCAAGTATTAAATTGCTGTTTAGAAGTAGTTGTTGCTGCTGTAGGTCCTCAAGAGGGGCAGCAGCACTGGCAATGGAACACCCTCCAACCACTGGTGCTCTAGGCAGCCACCTAGTTTTCCTAATGGTAGCCTTGGCCCTCTATATCAGTAGCTATGACAGTGTGAAGTAAAGTAACATGCGCTATCTCGATGTGCAGTCCACTCCCATTCTCTGCTGATAACCTGCCCAGTTCTCATCCCATAAAATGACATGCTGTTAATATGCAAGTTAGCAAACTCTAACTGTCAAGTCAGCACAACAGCAATTACGGAGTTCATGCTAACTGCTTAGCGCACTTTAGTAAACAGGCCCCTAAATTAAAGAAATGCAGGAAGAGAATTAGGTGAATGAGAGAAAAGCAGTAAGCCCTGAGGTTAAAAATGGCAGAGAAGTCATTTGCAAACCAGAAAATAAATAGATGTTCCCCAACAGTGAAAGCAAAAACAAAAAAAAGAGAAAAATTTGTCAATAGCTGCTTAGAGTCCAAAGGATGGAAAGAGAAGGATTCTGAGAAGGGCATTATTAGGCCCAGAAAGATAAATGTGAAACTAGAAATTGCATTGAATATTAATAAAGTAATTTTGCATGGGATACAGTATTAGGAGAGGAGATTGTTCAGCCCACTTATATTGTGGGTGAAGAGATCAATAGCCTAATTCTGGATGATTTTTAATTTGTCAGACTGGGATTTGGTAGCATCATTGGTTCTAGTCATTCAAACGTGCAGCACCAAGAATATAAACAAGGCTATAAATATTTCAACATGGAATGGGCCAGCAAGACTGTATACATGAGCAATGTCACATATATTTATTTATTTATTTGAACATTTTTTTATACCGCTTCTTCCAGAGATCAGATGCGGTTTACAGGTAACAGAACGACAATATGGAATATGATACTGTGTAGTGATTAGAGAGGTGATCTGAGATTCAATATGACACAGCTTTCATGTGTGGAAAGCAAAGCGGAACACTGGGGGCCAGATGGGAAATCAAAGTCTCAAAGCTGAATGGTTTTGCGTTATGCCCAGGAGAATCTCTGTTCTAGGGCATTCATCTTCTGACAGCTTAATGTTGAAGAAGAAATGTAGGGAATTTAAAGTATAAATAAATAAACGTGGTAAACTAATGCTGTACATTTTCTGTTGCCTTCTTATCTCCTTGTTTCTTAAAACTTCATAAATCTTGCATAAAACGTACCTACTTTGGAGTCCTTTTATTTATTTCAGCTTGCAACTTGCTGGCCCCTGCGTGCACAGGATAACTTTTCAGCTACATAAATGGAAGAATTTGAAGAGAAGATGAAACAATTTGCTAACCTGCGTTTACTTGTTAATGAGTGTGAATATACATTATCGCATTTTAATGTAAGTTAACACACGTTGCAGGCACTGCAGCAGCACAGAAGGATGGGAAAAATGGACACAGTGGCATGTTCTCCTTTCTTAATTGCTGATGCTTAAAGGAGACGGTTTTACAGAGAGCTCGAAGTAGATAACAGCTAAACTCCTTACACGTGTATTCGGTGTTTATGGGATACAGCGTCTGCAAAGTTGTTAGCTTTGCATAGATTTGTACTATAGAAACACAGGGACATGTTTACTAAAAGTTAACATGGATTAAGTGAAGTCAACGTGCGTTACATTTATTTATTTATTTATTTTATTTAAAAGTATTTCTAAACCGTCTTATCCTAAAAATCAAGGCGGTGTCACAACAATACAATCAGATGGAGTGCTGGGGGGGTCATGCAGTGAGGGAGGAGTAGAGTGCGGGGGGGATCATGCAGGAAGAATAGAGTGGGGGGGGGGGGTGGTGCAGGGGGCAGTGGAGTGAAGTGTGTGGGAGGAGGGGGCTTCTAGATTAGGGTGAGCTATGTACAGTGTGCGCTATAATACAGCATGTTCTATAATACAAGGTACTGTCCAGATAGGGCTTGAGCTAGATCCTGTGCCGATATACAATCTCTTGTCGGTGTCTTACATGCTTCAACTTCCCATTCATTTCTTGGGCCATTGCAGTACTTAACATGTATTAGCTTTACTTAACGCATATTAACCTTTAGTAAACTTGCCCCATAGAAACATGACAGCAAATAAAGACCATACAGCCTCAGCCTATCCAGTATGCCCTTGCATAGCAACTATTAAGCTCTATGTCCCATTTTTTTTCCTTTGGAGATATTCTGTGTTTGTCCCATGCTTTCTTGAATTCAGATGCAGTCTTTGTCTCTACTACCTCCACTGGGAGATTATTCCATGCATCTACTACTCTTTCCATGAAGAAATATTTCTACAAATTACTCCTGACTCTATATCCTTTCATCTTCATCCTATGCCCTCTCCTTGCAGAGCTTTCTTTCAATTGAAAGAGGCTCTTTTCCTGCACATTTATACCATGGAAATATTTAAACTTCTCTATCATATCTCCCTTCTCCTGTCTGTCTTCCAAAGTATGTATAAGAACATAAGATATGCCATACTGGGTCAGACCAAGGTCCATCAAGCCCAGTATCCTGTTTCCAACAGTGGCCAATCTAGGTCATACATACCTACAGTAGCAGTTTCCCAAAAGACACAGGTTCCACAATGCTTGTATTGGGTCAAGCATTGATATCTTGGGTCCCTTTTTAATAATGGTTTATGGTCCTTTCCTCCAGGAACTTGTCCAAACCTTTTTTAAACCCAGCTACACTGACAGCCTTTATTACATCCTCTGGTAACAAATTCCAGAGTTTCATTACACATTGAGTGAAAAAATATTTTCTCTTATTAGTTTTAAATAGGTTACCCTGTAGCTTTATTGCATGTCCCCTAGTCTTCCTATATTCTAATGACGTAAGCAACCAATCTATGTTTACGCGTTCCACTCCATTCATTAATTTATAGACTTCTATCATATCTCTCCTCAGCCGTCTCTTTTCCATGTTAAAGAGCCCTAACCTTTTTAGCCTTTTTTATAGGTGTGTCCTTTCATCCCCTTTGTCATTTTTGTGACTCTTCTCTGAACCATTTCTAATAATGCTATATCCTTTTTAAGATACGGCGACCAGAATTGCACACAATATTCAAAGTGTGGTCGCACCATAGAACGATATAGAGACATTATAACATCCTTTGTTTTATTTTCCATTCCTTTCCTTATGATACCTAGCATTCTATTTGCTCTCTTGGCTGCCACTGCACACTGGGCAGAGGATTTTAACATGTTATCCACAATGACACCTAAATCTTTTTCCTGTGTAGTGGTTCCTAATGTGGAACCTTGAATCGTGTAACGATAGTTTGGATTGTTCTTCCTTAGGTGCATAACTTTGCACTTGTCCACATTAAATTTCATCAGCCATTTTGATGCCCAGTCTTCCAATTTATCAAGATTCTCTTGCAATTTTCCAGAATCCTCATGAGTTTTAACAACTTTAAATAGTTTTGTGTCATCTGCAAATTTGATAATCTCACTCGTTATTCCCTTTTCCAGGTCATTTATGAATATGTCAAAAAGCAGCGGATCCAGCACAGCTCCCTGGGGTACACCACTATTCACCTTTCTCCACTGGGAAAATTTGCCATTTAGCCCTACCCTCTGCTTTCTATCTTTAAACCAGTTTCTGATCCACAATAGTACACTGCCTCCTATCCCATGACTCTTTAGTTTTGCCAAAAGTCTCTGATGAGGGACCTTGTCAAAAGCTCTATGAAAGTCCAAATACACTATATCAACCGACTCACCTTTGTCTACCTGTTTATTCACACCTTCAAAAAAACATAACAGATTAGTAAGACATGATCTTCCTTGTCTAAAGTCATATTGGCTGTCCCCAATTAAGCCATGACTATCTACATGTTCAGCAATTTTGTTCTTTATGATGGTTTCTACCATTTTCCCGGTACTGACATCAGGCTCACCGGTCTGTAATTTCCCAGATCATCCCTGGAACCCTTTTTAAAAATTGGCGTTACGTTGGCCATCCTCCAATCTTCAGGTATTACAGGTATTTAATGATAGTTCATAGTTTACGAATAGCAGGTCTTCAGTCTCATATTTCAGTTCTTTCAACACCCTTGGATGTATATCATCCGGCCCAGGTGATTTGCTGCTCTTCAGTTTATCAAATAGTTGTAATACGTCTTCCCGATGTATCGATATTTCCTTCAATTCTTCTGCACCTTTAAATACCACTTCAGTCATGGGTAACATCCCTACATCTTCCTCAGTAAAGACCGAAGCAAAGAATTCATTCAGTCTCTCCGCTATAGCCTTGTCCCCTCTTACTGCCTCTTTTACCCCTCTATCATCTAATGGACCAATTGACTCTCTCAACAGTTTTTTTGCTACGAATGTAGTTGAAAAAAACTTTATTATGTGTTTTTGCTTCTGCAGCAAGCTTCTTCTCAAATTATCCCTTTGCCTGCCTTTTCAATGCCTTGCATTTAACTTGCCAGTGCTTGTGCTGTTTCCAGTTTTCGTCATTTGGCTCTTTTTTCCATTTCCTGAAAGATGCTTTTTTGGCAACAACAGCCTCTCTGATCTCACCTTTAAACCATGCTGGCACTTTTTTGGACTTCCTTCCACTTTTCTTAAAGCGTGGAATACAGCTGGTCTGGTCTTCCAAGATAGTATTTTTCAACAACCCCCAATGCTTGATGTAAATCTTTAACCTTTGCAACAGCTCCTTTTAGTTTTTTCTTAACTATTTTCCTCATTTTATCATAGTCTCCCTTTTGAAAATTAAAAGGTAGTACTGTGGATTTCCTTATCATCTCTCGTCCACTAATTAAATCAAACGCGATCATGCTATGATCACTATTGCCAAGTGGCCCCAACACCCTTATCTCTTGCACCAGATCTGGTGTTCCACTAAGGACTAGGTCCAATATGGCTTCCCCTCTGGTCGGTTCATGAACCAGCTGTTCCAAAAAGCAGTCATTTATTTTATCTAGGAACTTTATCTCCCTAGCATGTCCTGCCATGACACTGACCCAGTCGATACCGGGGTAATTGAAATCACCCATTATTATTACTGTTCTGTAACTTTTGTTAGCTTCCTTGATTTCTTTGAGCATTTCATCATCCATTTTGTCCATCTGGCCAGGCGGTCGATAGTATACCCCCACTGCCATCGCCTTCCCCTTTTTACATGGAATTTCAATCCATAGAGATTCTATAGCAAATTTTGTTTCCTGCAAAACTTTAATCTTTTCTGACTCAATGCCCTCTCTAACATAGAGCGTAACCCCTCCACCAATTTGATCAGCTCTATCACTACAATATAGTTTGTACCCAGGTATCACAGTGTCCCACTGGTTGTCCTCCTTCCACCATGTCTCTGAGATTCCAATCATATCTAACCTCTCATTTAGTGCTATATATTCCAACTCTCCCATCTTATTTTTTAGACTTCTAGCATTTGCATACAAGCATTTTAGAGAATGTATTTTATTCATATTAATCTGGCTATTGGTAGGCATGGGGAATTTGGAATCTTTAAGCTTTGTCTGATGGACATGAACCTCATTCCTAACTCTGGGTATGTTGGATATGATTTCAGTTTCTCAGATTTACTGCTTCTGCTTCCTTGTTTCCCCATTATGAGGATACCTCATTGAAGGCATTTTCAAGCAGAAATGGCAGTAGGAAGGTATATGCCTCTTATGAAATTCCCCCATGCAGACAAGTGTGCAGTTACTTTTCCATGACTTTATTGTCGGCATGTTCTGGAGCAGATTTTGAGTGGAGCTTTGACAAGCTCACGATTTATGCACGTACCTTTTTAAATATGTGTATTTACTTGTATCGGCAAGGTGGAGCACTGGGTAAACAGAAGTGCCTGTAATATGGTGCAGTGCTGCCAGTCTTCTACTCCAAATACATTCCCTGTGACCTATACACACTGGCCTACCCTAGAAGGCTCTTGCCTTTGCTGCCTTCTGACAACTATGAACAGGCCCTGCATGTTCATACCTACCTGTGGACCTTACCCATTGACCTGGAGAGGATGCCAAGTTGTCCTCATATGGTAGCAAGCACAACGAGCATAGACAGATTACTCCAAGTTCCTATATGAATGACAGCAATCTGGATCTGAACTGCATTGAGGCAGAAAATGGGGAAGGACTTCACCCAGTTACAGTGAAAGACTTGCAACTTCAAATTCATTGAAAGGGAAGAAGAAAGCAATAAAACCTATGAATATACCTGAAATTTATCAGTAGCTATGATCAAAGGTGGAAACTAAATGACACAAGATCTCGATCCAACAGAAAGCCCTTATTAATGTAACTTCAGAGAGTGGTGAATGTGGTATTAGGGATGGCAAAGTGAGTACCCTGCGTGGCCCCTCCAGACCAGGGAGGTTCAATCTCACAACATCAACAAGAGTCCCCACCCCCACTGATCCCCTGTACCCTGAACCAGAATCACCCGGGGTGCTAGTCACTGCTACTGAACTCTTAGCCAGAGTGAAAGAGTAAATGTGGGTGCCCCATCCTTCCCTATGATCATACTGCCCCACCATTTCACCTGGGGGCAATTTCTCCAAATAAGTTAATTTTGCACATTACATGACAATAATGAACCTCATTCTTAGAGCCAAAGTATGTGGAGTATTATTTCAGTATCTCAAATTTACTACTAATGCTCAGTGTAGGACTTGTGTCATGCTTTCTGAAGTTCATAAGATGTAACATGATAGGCAATTTATCAAGGTACGATTGGAAATTCCTCTTAATCAGACCTGTAACACCAAATTAAATGGGAAACACTTCTGTATTTTTCTGCCACATTTTCTTTGCCCCTAGCTATATTTCTGGATATTTGAGGATCTTCTGCCTCTCCACTCGATTCACAGAAGCATTGCTTAGTACTAATACCTCTATCAATGCCGTTCTGGTGTTTTTCTTCTATTTCCAGGAACAAGCAGGAATGTAGTCTTCACATATGGGTATCGTCGGTAATGCTCCCCAGCGTCCAATAGGAAAGCTTTTGGGAGCATCCCACAGTGCCTGCGTGCTGCCTTCCCGCCTTTCCCAACTGTCCCTCTCCAGTTCTTTGTTTTCTGTGGAGCCGACAGGTCGCAGTTTCTGTCACCGCAGAAAAAATTCCCTTCTTATTCTTCTTTTTTGTGGTCGCATCTGCCTTCCCTTGACGCTACACCGGTACCGCCGGTTCTTCTTTCCTTTTAAAAAACAAAACAAAACTTTCTTTCTGGAATCTTTTCCAGTAATTTTCTCCTCAGGTGCCACGCGCCATTTTGGGCACTAGGCCCAACTTTTTCCTTCAGAATGGAAAAACCCGTTTTGGGTTTTAAAAAGTGTTCTAAGTGTGGCGGTACCATCTCCGTCACCGACACCCATGAGTGGTGCCTCAAATGTTTAGGTCATGACCACTCTATTTCAGAGTGTGTTGCCTGTGGGATGATGTCGAAAAGAGATCGGCAAAACTGAGCTGCTAAACTTAGCACCCTTTTTCCCTCCGATGCAGCCTCTGTGGCATCGACGTCTTCCAGGGCTTCGTCTTCCTCCCATGGATCTCAGGTAAATAAACATAAATCTAGCCGGTCCTCAAAGGGTAGATCTCCTTCTAAACATCGAGATGCCTCTGGCGTTGCCCTTGAGGGACCTTCACCAGCAAAATTGCCCCAGCGGGAGGCTTTGGCTTCCAAAGCACTAACGGGGCTCCAGGATGTTCTCGAGGCTTCGACCTCGGCAGAACTACTGGTGCCATGCTCTGGGGTTCCAGCCACTTCATCCAGCACCAATACCCAAGCATCAGCAGTGTCGATAGACCAGAGATTCTTGGCTATTGAACACAGTCTGGCGGCTCTTCTTAGGACCTCGATGCCCCTGAAACCGCTTCAGACAATTCAACCGGTACTGGCACCGACTCCGGTACCAGCACCGACTTCATTGACATCGGCAGGTATTCTACCAGGACCGAGTCATGTGTCTCTATCCGGCATTGACAGGTCGGTACTGGACCACTCCGATGCCGACTTCGATCGGTACCGGTACCGTGCCTTGCATGATCACCTGGATCGGAAATACTTCGAATCCTCGGATGAGTCTACAGACTCTGAAAGCTCTGACGATACCAGAGTACTTCTTCCTGAGGATTCCTCTTCTCCTCAGCATAGGATGTCTCCACCAGAGGATATGTCCTTTCAGGATTTTATCCGAGATTTGGCCCGAGGTCTTTCCATCACAGTGGCTCCTGAAAAAGAGCCTAGGGCAAAGGAATTAGAAATCCTACAATACCCTAAAGCTCCCAAGGAGGCAGCTACCTTGCCTATTCATGAGATCTTGCATGATCTTATATTAAGGATGTGGGAAACACCTATAACCACATCTCCTCACTCTCGAAGGCTCGACACTATGTATCGAGTTCCTCCTTGTCCTGGATTTCAGAAGACTCAATTAACACACCATTCCATGGTAGTGGAATCAGCCATGAGATGGATAAAGAGTGCAAAAAGGCATGCATCTAATCCTCCAGGACGTGAGTGTAGGACTCTTTATGCCTTCGGACGTCAGTACTTCCAGGCTTCCAGGCTTTCTGCTAGGATCAATTCCTATATCTTGTATATGTGAATGTTCCTTAAAGAGGTCACAGGAGATTTAGAGCTTATGAGCCCTCTCCTTCCTGATGAAAAAAGGCAGGATTATCTTGCTCTTGTCCAACATGCTCAGGATGTTTCCAAGTTTGTGAATCGTGCAGCCTTTGACTGCTTTGAATGCATAAGCAGAACCTCTGCCATTGCCATAGGCGCACGTAGGATTGCCTGACTCCAGGCATCTGACTTGGAAATCTGGGTACAGGACAAACTGGGAAATATACCTTGCACAGGAGAGAATCTCTTTGGCAAGAATTGACAGGAAAAGGCTAATGAGATAGATGCTGACAATATCACTTTGGATAGATTGTCTAAATCTACAGCTAATCCTGCGAGGAAAAGATCCTCTAAGAAAACATTCTTCAGCGAGAAGAAAAAGTTTTATCCCTCCTATACCCAGCAGGGACATCGTTTAGGTCAGTCTGCCCAAAAGGGACAGCAGCAACAACCTAGGCAAAGAAAGACAAAAGCAGCTAAGCCTCAACTGGCTCAGCAGACTCAGCCTCCACAGGGGCTTTGACTCCTATCTAGAGAACGTTGTCTTCCTGGCCCTGAACGGCCCAGAACCCCCCACAATCCCAGGAAGGTTATGTCATTTTGCCCCCAGATGGGGTCAGATAACAGCAGAAAATTGGACTGTCTATTGTAAGAGAGGGGTACAAGCTTCATTTCCTCAGCATGCCCCTTGCTACAATGGTAAGACAGTTCAATTCTCAGACCTCTCTCAACGACCAGTTAGGTCAAGAGGTCACTGTGCTCCTTTCTCAAGGGGCAATAGAAGAGGTACCCATTCCCCAATGGGGTACAGGGTTTTATTCCCCCATTTCCTTATTCCAAAGAAAACAGGAGGAAACAGACCCATTTTAGACCTCAGAGAATTGAACAAATTCCTGTTCGAAGAGAAGTTCAAAATGATTTCTCTAGGAACTCTGCTGCCATACCTTCAGAGTCAGGATTGGCTTTGTTCTCTAGATCTCAAGGATGCATACACTCATGTTCTCATCCATCCAACTCACCAAAAGTTCCTTCGCTTTCTTTCAAGGGAAGCACTACCAATACAGGGTTCTTCCTTTTAGCCTGGCCTCTGCACCAAGGGTGTTCACAAAATGCATGGCTGTGGCGGCAGCATTTCTCCGCACCCTGGGAATATTCGTCTTCCCTTACTTAGACGACTGGCTCATTCGAGCCCCTTCAGAGCCAGAGGCCAGGGTTGCTCTCTCTCGCACAATGCGCATCCTTCAGTATTTGGGACTTGTCATAAACTTCCCAAAATCCAACCTTGCTCCCACTCAATCCCTAGAGTTTATAGGAGCTCTACTGGATACCAGACAGACAAGGGCCTACCTTCCACAGCCCCGCTGCCTTCACATAGTGCAGTTAGCTTCCTAAGCAGTGCTAAAACCTCATCTCACTGCTCGGGAAATGTTACAGTTGCTAGGCCACATGGCATCCACCATGCATGTGGTTCCTTATGCTCGCCTCCATATGAGGGCAGCCCAGTGGACTTTATCCACTCAGTGGACTCGGGCCTCAGGTTGCCTGTCAGACAAAACAGCAAACTCAGATCGCCTTATTTTGTTCCTCCAATGGTGGCAGTCACCCCAAAACCTTTTGGTGGGGTCTCCTTTTCATCAACCCCCACCCCAAACCACTCTAACAACAGATGCTTCACAGGTGGATTGGGGAGCCCACCTGCAAGGCCTCTCTACCCAGGGTACCTGAACTCCACAGGAGGCCTATCTCCACATCAATCTCCTGGAACTCAGAGCAATCTTCCTTGCTCTTTGAGTATTCCACACCCAGCTCAGCTACAAGACAGTCCTAGTTCAAATGGACAATCAAGTAGCCATGTTCTATGTGAACAAGCAGGGCGTAACAGGCTCTCTGTCGCTATGCAATGAAGCTTTGTGACTATGAGCCCCAGCCAGAGAGCATCAGATTCATCTCCTTGCAGTGTATCTTCCAGGCATTCAAAACTCTTGGGCAGACAGACTCAGTCGAGTTCTGCTTCCACACAAATGGTCTCTCCATGCAGACCAGGTGGCCAAAGTTTTTCAAATTTGGGGAACCCCGGACATAGACCTCTTTGCAGGTCCGCTGAATGCCATACTTCCGGTTCTGTTCCAGAATTCTGGCTCAGGGTTGTCAGGCCAGGGATGCTTTCCTCCTCCATTGGGGTCAGGACTTCCACCCATTCCCCTAATTCCCAAAACCCTGTTCAAGCTTCAGAGAGACAGAGGACATACGATTCTCATAGCTCCACGTTGGCCACGGCAAATGTGGTACCCTCTGCTCCTACATCTCTCTCAAGCTCCGCCTCTGGAGTTAGGATCTGCTCCAGATCTCCTTTCTCAAGAGGACGGGATGCTGTGGCATACCAATCCCCAGTCTCTGCTTCTCAGGGCCTGGTTGCTGAAAGCCTAGAACTTCATGGTCTTTACCTTTCCCAACAGGTAAAGGATATCCTTTATGCTTCCAGGAAGCCTTCCAGAAGGCGCTCTTATGCATTTAAGTGGAAAAGCACAATATTGTGCTTGCAGAAGGGTCTTAACCCTCTGGCAATACCTCTGGAGTCATTACTGGAGTATGTCCTTCATTTATCTAATGCAGGGCTTAAGACCAATTCAGTGAGAGTTCATTTGAGTGCTATTGCAGCTTCTTTCAAGCCTCTAAATGGACAACCTATTTCCTCTCATCCTCTCATAGCGAGATTTATGAGAGGCCTTCTTTTAACTAAGCCTCCCATTAAGCCACCACTGGTGGCATGGGACTTAAATCTGGTTCTTGGGCAGCTCATGAAACTGCCCTTTGAACCATTAGTCACTACCTCTTTGAAATTCCTTTCCTGGAAGGTCATCTTTCTTATTGCAATCACATCAGCATGTCGCATCAGTGAATTGCAAGCGTTGGTGGCTGATCCTCCTTATACAAGGTTCCATCATGATAAGGTAGTCCTTAGGACTCATCCACATTTTATGCCAAAGGTGGTGTCACCTTTTCATTTAAACCAAGTGGTTTACCTTCCTGTATTCTTTCCAAGGCCTCACGCCTCAAATGCAGAAAGGAATCTTCATACTTTGGACTGTAAAAGAGCTTTGGCCTTTTACTTGCAAAGGACAAAGCAACATAGAAAGTCCTCTCAACTCTTTGTTGCTTTTGATCCTAGTCATTTGGGACTTCCAGTCTCCAAAAGAACACTGTCCAGCTGGATTGCACAGTGTATATCTTTTGTCTATGAGAGTAAAAACCTTCCTCTTGAAGGCCCTGTCACAGCTCACAATGTGAGGGCCATGGCAGCCTCTATGGCTCATCTTCACTCTGTGTCTATCAACGACATCTGTCGAGCAGCCACTTGGGCTTCGGTTCATACCTTCACAGCCCATTACTGCTTAGACAAGGACTCCCGCCGGGATGTCTTGTTTGGTCAGGCTGTTCTCCAGGACCAAGCAGGAAGTCAGTCCTCACATACAGGTGACATCGACGTCGATGGAGCCCTTGCGGAGCATTTCCCCAGCTTTCCATGAAAGCCTTTGGGAATGCAGGCACGCATGCGTGGTTCCCTTCCCACCTAAAGGTGCCATCTTGCCTCAGTCTCTCTTTTTCCGTGAAGCCCACCGGAGGTGTGTCCTAGTCATCCCGGAAAATAGTTTGATTTTTGGCTATCTTTCACTATTTTTTCTTCTCCTGTTCGACGCCGGTTCCCCTCCCACCGGGTTCGGTACACCGGTATCGAGCCCGATCTTCTTTTTCGGTTTTTGCCCTTCATGGCTGGCGTTCGCGCCCTTTTTTTCTTTTTCCCTGGAAGGCTGGTCCTTTGACCTCGCGGGGACTCTTTTTTCCCCGATGGCTTCCAGTGGTTTTAAAAAGTGTGATCGGTGCAAGAAGCTGATGTCTCTCACTGACACACATGACTGCTGCCTTCGGTGCCTCGGTCCTGATCACGACCCTAAGATGTGTGGACCATGTGGGAAGATGTCTTCCAAGGCACTGCGAAGTCATCAGCACCAAAAGGAAAGGCTTTTTTCTGACTCGGCCTCCCGCCAGGCCCGGACCTCGTCTGAGGCCTCGACATCTCGGGAATCGGATCCCGAGCACCGTCGTGGCTCCTCGGACAGGGGGTCCCCCAACCAGGAATGCAAGAGGAAGAAGAGGTTCACGAGGGCGTCATCGGAAGAGGTCCCTGGCTCCTCGAGGGTTAGGTCTCAGACCCCCGACCGTCGCCCCGGGCCCGTGGAACAGGAGAAGCCTTCCAAGGTTCCTCGAGTGGAGCCGGAGTCTGCTGGACACGTAAGTCCTGTAGTCCTCGTGAACTCTCCTCCCAGAGAGCCGACGTCGGGCCCGGCACCACTGGGGCCCAAGTCAGGGGCTGCTGAGTCTCCTGAGCTGGGTCTCAGGTTGACAGCCTTGGAGAGCAGACTGTCTGCCTTCATGGAACAGCAGGAGGCACTGATGGCCAGCCTGTCTGGCGCATCTGCCCCGACCACCGGGACATCGACATCGAAGTCGACCCTGGAGACCGAGCCAATACTCGAGACCATGAAGGCTCGAGGTCGACCTCGGTCGCGGTCTCCCTCGACCTCCCGTTCGGGACTGAGGGCATCGACGCCGGTGCCTTCAGCATCGGGGTGGGTGCTCACAGGCCCTGCGAGGTCGGACCCTGATTCCTCATCGGACAAGTCCGCCTGGGAGACGGAGGACGGGACTCCCGACACCTTCAGGACTTGGTGCGTCCCATCGGACTCACCGCAGTCTGAACCCCGGAGCAGATCCCCTCCGGAGGATACCCGGTTCTCAGAGTTCATCCGGGATATGGCCACCGCGTTGGCTATCCCTGCGGACCCCGAGGAGGAGCCTCGAGCCGAGGAGCTCGAGGCCCTACAGTACGACTCTCCTCCGAAGGAGGCCTTTACTGTTCCGGTTCCTCTGATGCTGGAACAGCTCCTCTTCCGGATGTGGGAGGCACCGGCCTCAGTGCCGGTTTTAAGCAAGCGGGTTGATTCGATCTATCGACTCCGGAAGAGTCCTGGCTTTCAAAAGGTGCAGCTACCACACCATTCCATGGTGGTGGAATCGACCATGCATCGCCTGAAAAGTCAGAAAATGCACTCCGCGGTGCCCCCTGGCAGGGAGGCCCGAAACCTCGATGGTTTTGGTAGAAAGTGCTTCCAGGGCTCAATGCTTGCTTGCCGTGTCCAGTCTTACCAGCTGTACATGGGCATGTACTTGCGAGACCTAGCCAAGGAGCTGGCCGGGTTCTCTGCTGGTCTCTCCGGGGAACCCTTGCAGACATTTAAGTCCTTGTCCTCGGGGATCCGGGAATGCTCCAAGTTTATGTCCCGCGCTGCCTACGATGGCTTCGAGGCTTCAGCCCATGTTGCGGCAGCCGGCATCGCAGCTCAACGCCAGGCATGGCTGCAGTCATCGGACCTCGAGCCATGGATTCAGGACAAGTTGGTCGATGTCCCTTGCCGAGGTGAGAACCTTTTTGGCAAGCCCATGACCGAGAAGGCCGCACAGCTCGAAACCGAGCACCTCACGAGGACGAGGCTGTCTAGAAAGACTTCTGCCCCTTCTCACAAGAAGAAGGGCTCGGGTAAAAAACCCTTTTACCCGAGGAAGGGCACTGCCTACAAACAGTACCCACAATATCAGGCTGCCCAAGCTACCCCTCCGGGTCAGCAAGCCAAGGGGCAAGGTAATGGGCCCCGTAGGCAGAGGACCCCCAAGCCTCCGGCCCCTGCTCCCACTCAGCAGGGTGGGGGCTTTTGACTCCTTAGGCATAGCCTCTCCGTCCCTGCTCTCCCAACCCTGCCCAGGAGGTCGCCTCGCCCTGTTTGCCCAAAAGTGGCCATTCATCACTGGAGACAGTTGGGTGCTAAACATAGTCCACAGGGTCTATGCACTACACTTCCAACAACTGCATCCTCCATACTTCCCAGGGGAGCCTCCAAGGCCTCCCCTGCACACAGATCTTCTCCTTCAGGAGCTACAGGGTCTGTTGGTGGACAGGGCGGTGGAGCCTGTGCCTCCCCACTTACATGGTCGAGGGTTCTACTCTAGGTATTTCCTGGTACCCAAAAGAACTGGTGGCCTTCGACCTATTCTAGATCTCCAAAACCTCAACAAGTTCCTGGAGAAAGAAAAGTTCAAGATGCTTACTCTTGGAACACTTCTGCCCTACCTCCAGCAGGGAGATTTGCTATGCTCCTTAGATCTAAAGGATGCGTATACTCACATCCTCATTCATCCAGACCACAGAAAGTACCTCAGGTTCATTGTGGGAGGAAACCATTATCAGTACAGAGTACTGCCTTTTGGCCTCACCTCCGCTCCCAGGGTCTTTACCAAGTGCCTGGCAGTGGTGGCGGCATACCTGTGAAATCAGGGAGTCTTTGTCTTCCCATACCTGGACGACTGGCTCATAAGGGGTCAGACGTGCCAGGAGGCCCGACAAGCTACTCTCAGAACTATTGCTCTTCTTCAAAGCTTGGGGTTCCTCATAAACTTCGCAATGTCCACTTTGCTCCCCTCCCAGAACTTGGAGTTCATAGGGGCAAGGATGGACACTCTGCTTGCAAAGGCATTCTTGCCAGAAGACAGAGCCCAAAGACTGATCAACTTGACAAACCAGTTTCTCAGCAGGTCACTGGTCTCCGCCAGACTCTGCCTGAGGCTTCTAGGCCACATGGCTTCGACAGTACATGTGACCCCCAATGCCAGGCTACATATGAGGCCTGCACAGTGGTGCCTTTGGACTCAGTGGTCACAGGCCACAGGCAGCCTCAGAGACAGGATGAGGGTGTCCAGACATTTTCTGAACTCCCTCAGCTGGTGGCTGCACCCACCCAACCTGCTACAAGGGGTACCTTTTCAGAGTCCTGGGTTCACAGTGGTGTTGACCACGGATGCCTCCCTGCAAGGCTGGGGGGCTCATTGTCTAGGCAAGTGCACCCAAGGTCTGTGGTCTCCCTGGGAAGCCGCACAGAAAATCAGTCTCCTGGAACTCAGGGCTATTCGGTTAGCCCTCAAAACCTTTTCTCAAGGCCTGGCTCATCAGTCTGTCCTAGTTCAAACAGACAACCAGGTAGCCATGTTTTATGTGAACAAGCAGGGTGGAACTGGGTCCAGGCTCCTTTGCCAGGAAGCACAGGACCTTTGCTTGTTTGTTCTCAGACACAACATGCTCCTCAAGGCAGTGTATCTACCTGGCTAGGAGAACTACCTGGCGGACAGGTTGAGCAGAATTCTGCAGCCCCACGAGTGGCAGCTCCATCCTTTGGTAGTTCAGAAGATTTTCCTGAAATGGGGACTTCCATCCATAGACCTCTTTGCCAGTCCTCTGAACAAACAGCTGCCAAAGTTCTGCTCCAGGCAACCTCATCCTCTGCGGATAGCAGCAGATGCTTTTCAGATTCCTTGGTCTCAGGACCTCCTGTATGCATTTCCTCCCACGCCCTTGGTGGCCCGAACTCTATTCAAGATTCTTCGGGACAAGGCCTCAGTCCTGCTGGTGGCTCCCAGGTGGCCCAGACAGCCTTGGTTCCCACTTCTGCTTTAGTTGGCAGTGGACCCCCCCTGCCTCTGGGGTTGCAACTCGACCTTCTCTCTCAGGATCAGGGTTCCCTTCTGCACCCCAATCTCAAAGCTCTCAATTTGATGACCTGGAGTTTTGGCTCCCTGGGGCCTACCTCAGGAAGTTGAGGAGGTTGTCCTAGCCTCTAGGAAACAATCCACTAGGAAAACCTATGCTCTAAAGTGGAAGAGGTTTTCTGTGTGGTGTCAGCTCCGTACAGAAAATCCTTTCTCCTGTACTGTACCAGTAGTGCTTCAGTACTTACTGCACTTATCAAATCAGGGACTTAAGTCCAATTCTGTTCGGGTCCACCTCTCAGCTCTAGCAGCTCACCACTCACTGGTGGAAGGACATTCTCTGTCGGTTCACCCATTGGTGTCCTGTTTTCTCAGAGGCTTGCTTTTGCTCAAGCCTCCAATCCATCCTCCTGCTCCTGAGTGGGAGCTGAATGTGGTCTTACAGCAACTGACTCGCCCACCTTTTGAGCCGATGGCTACTTGTCCACTACGCTTCCTGTCCTGGAAGACACTCTTTCTGATAGCCCTTACCTCGGCTAGGTGAGTTAGTGAGCTTCAGGCCCTGGTCTGTGACAGGCCTTACACCAGATTTTATAGGAACAGGGTCGTCCTCAGGACTCATCCAAAGTTCCTCACCAAGGTAGCCTCCTCTTTCCACCTCAACCAGGAGGTGGTTCTTCCAACATTCTTCCCTAGGCCTCATGCAAGCCAGGCTGAAGCAGTTCTGCATACCCTGGACTGTAGGAAGGCCTTATCCTTCTACCTTGACCATACGCAGGGGCATAGAAGGGCTACTCAGCTCTTCATATCTTTTGACCCTAATAATTTGGGGTTAACTGTGTCCAAGCGTACCTTGTCCACCTGGGTGGCTGACTGTATCACCTGGGCTTATAGGGCGGCCCATCGTGTCAGGGCAATGGCTGCCTCAGTGGCTCATCTCCGCTCTTTACCGTTGGTAGACATCTGCAGGGCTGCTACTTGGTCTTCAAGCCAGACTTTTGCGACCCATTACTGTCTGGAGAGGGAGTTCCGTAGGGACAGTGCTTTTGGCCAGGCAGTACTCCGGAATCTCTTTGAGGTTTAGGCAACTCCTGCCCTCCTGCCCTCTCTTGGGCTACCGGTGGAGGTTCTGTCACTGAAAAGCCTTTCTTTGGTGCTGAGACTAGAGGGAGTTCTCTTGTTCAGCCTGGGTTTCTGGTAGCCCAGAGCTAGGGAGTCACCCATATGTGAGGACTGACTTCCTGCTTGTTCCTGGAGAAAGAGTAGTTACTCACCTGTAACAGGTGTTCTCCAGGAGCAGCAGGAATCAGTCCTCACAACCCTCCCTCCTCCCCTTGGAGTTGCAGTTCTACATAGTTTATTTTTCTTTTTTGTGTGCTGTTCTTAGCTATGTCATTTGACTGAGGCAAGATGGCACCTTTAGGTGGGAAGGGAACCACGCATGCATGCCTGCATTCCCAAAGGCTTTCATGGAAAGCTGGGGAAATGCTCCGCAAGGGCTCCTTTGACGTCGATGTCACCCGTATGTGAGGACTAATTCCTGCTGCTCCTGGAGAACACCTGTTACAGGTGAGTAACTACTCTTTCTTCAACACCTGTTCCCTACCTAATCAACTGATACCCACCATTCCTGGTACGATGTCAGAGATCCATGGGGGGAGGTGGAGCCCTTTCACAAGGGCACACAACTTCTGTGGCTTCTCCCTGGCATCTGCAACTAGGGAGTCCCCATATGTGAAGACTACATTCCTGCTTGTTCCTGGAGATAGCATAGTTACTCACCTGTAACAGGTGATCTCCGGGAACAGCAGGAATTTAGTCTTCACAACCCACCCACCTCCCCTAGGAATTATATCTCTCTATCTCTCTCTCTTTCTCTCTTTCCCTCTCTCTTTTGTCTCAGCTTTAAACTCAACTGGAGAGGGACAGTTGGGAAAGGCGGGAAGGAAGCATGCAGGTGCTGTGGGATGCTCCCAAAAGCTTTCCTATTGGATGCTGGGGAGCGTTCCCACGCAGGATCCATTGGTACCAACGAAACTCATATGTGAAGACTAAATTCCTGCTGTTCCCGGAGATCACCTGTTACAGGTGAGTAACTATGCTTTACCATAATGCGGTTTTCCTTGCAGACAACTTCTGATCCATTGGAATAGGAATATCCCAGGTGATCATAACCTCTCCAATCTCCATAATTCTTTTAGGGTTGTGGTCCCAATGCTTTTCCAGAATAATGATATTGCAATGTTCACATGGATGAGAAATGCCACTTTCTTGTGCCTTTCTGTATAAAAATTTTCTTCTATTAGAACTTCAGCAAGATGAATAACTGTTTCCACCCCTTTTTTTACAGCATCTACATATCTGTTTTGCCATTTCACTGGCTACCTTTTTTTTAAGAGATATTAGATATTAAGGGGTTGAACTGCAAGGATGCCAGTAATGTTGACTACAACTGTAGGTGCACACTGGACACAAAAGTAATATGGACCACGAATATACTACTATACATCCAACCTCCTATACATCCAACCTCCACCACCATACACACTATAATCCAACCTCCACCACCATACACACTATAATCTTGGGGGTTTATATAGAGCCAGCCAAGCCAATGCAGTCATCCCATAAAGGGAATGTTACAAAAGGATGGCATGCACCTCCTAACTGTGCTAAGATGGTATGGTACTGGACACAAGGCATGCTGCAATAGTGAGGGTCCTGAAAGAATCCTTACACTATATGTAGCAGATTCACTCCTTGAAGGTTTGTTAGAGACATTGTCTATTGTTCAACCAGATCGATTTTCTCTTAAGGCTGGTTAATTGGATTAGTTGGTCATATGACTTGCTTGTTCTAATAAATAATAAGTTAAATAAAAGTGCTGATTTTTACAATACAGTATTTCATCTTTGTCCACTGAATGTAGTTACTTCTGCCTCTCCTGTTCTTTTTCCTTTAATTTTGTGCATACCATGAAGTAATAAACATCATTGCCAAGCCAGGGTATGCTGGGTGCGCTCTTAATCTCTCAAATTTACTGCTAGTGCTCTCCACTTCATACTGGACATCAGCTCATTTTGGCGTCCCATGGAGACATCTATACAGATTTTAAGAAAAGGGACCCAAACTGTAACAATGGACTAAAACATCCAGGGCCCTATTTATTAAAGTCTGGTAAGATTTTTCAGTTGCTGAAGGTTAACGGTCAAAATGTTTCTCTTCACTTAACACAGAGTAAGGTTCTTAAGAACATAAGATAAATCATGCTGGGTC
This sequence comes from Ichthyophis bannanicus, assembly GCA_033557465.1. Classification (NCBI taxonomy): domain Eukaryota; kingdom Metazoa; phylum Chordata; class Amphibia; order Gymnophiona; family Ichthyophiidae; genus Ichthyophis; species Ichthyophis bannanicus. The sequence goes on from CM066033.1 coordinate 1,253,814,938, forward strand.
AGACCAAAGGTCCATCAAGCCCAGTATCCTGTTTCCAACGGTGGACAATTAGATAACAACTACCTGTCAGGTTTCCAAACATAGACGAGCTTGTTAACTGAGTGTCAGATAACACAGTACCTGTATTAACTAAAACTATGCTGCATTATCTGCCATGTTAGCTACGTGCATTATCAGCAGGCTCGGATTTAGGCACAGGCAACCTAGGAAACTGCCTAGGGTGTCACCTTTTGAAGGCACCAAATACACAGGCCAAAGAGAAGCCTGTTCCTGCTCACTATAGGGTCATGCACATGTGCTGCTTCAGAGGGGTACCATGGCGGCAGCAGGGCCCTTCCTCTGCTCCTCTTTTGGCTCCCCAAAATTTTGGATCTCTGACACTCTCCCCAAACCTTCTGAGATGTGCTGTCTGGTCTTTTCTACGGACACACATATCTTAAATTATCTGGGGCATTGAGAATGAATTCATAGTATTTTCCCACATGATAACTGTAAGACACACTCACCTAGAGCACCGGCCCTCTGGGCACCAGCTTCCTCTACCACCACCCCTTTCTAGGGCCAGCAATGGTAGCAATGGCAAAGGAACTGCAACCCAGTTCCCGACTGCTATTATCGACTGCTTCCTCCCCACTCTGAAGGAGATGGAAGGGCCCACTTAGTGCACTCCAATCCTTGCACCGAACCTGACCACTTTTTCTGTAAAGAAATATTTTCTCAAATTACTACTGATTCTATCCCCTTTCATGTTCATTCTATACCCCTTCATTGCAGAGTTTCAGTCAATTGAAAGAGGTTGCCTTATCACATCCTTACTTCCGTTTTTGTATATATTTATAGCAGTGTTTCTCAAGCTGGTCCTGGTACACCTGCTAGCTTTTTTGGTTATTAGGATATCCACAATGAATATGCATGAGATAGATTGCCTCCTGTTTCATGCATATTTATTGTGACTATCCTAAGAAACAGTTTGGCTATGGGGGTACACCCGGACCAGCTTGATAAACACTGATTTATAGCTCTATATATTGTATATGAAGCCTGCTAGGCCTTCACCTTGTATTAGCAGTTAACACGCAGTAATTTCTGTATTAACACCTAACATGGAATGGGGTGGAGGTGGGCAGGGGACTTGGGGACATTCTAGCAGCTCCACTGACTGACCTTTTCAATGCCTCGTTGGAGTCGGAAGTGGTGCCAAAGGACTGGAGAGAGGCTCATGTGGTGCCTTTACACAAAAACGGAAGTAAGGATGTGATTGAAAACTACAGGCCGGTTAGTTTAACTTATATATATATAAACAGGATGGAGTCAGTGCAGAGGGTGGCTACCAAAATGATCATGGGCTTTGTCATAAGGCAACCTCTTTCAATTGACTGAAACTCTGCAATGAAGGGGTATAGAATGAACATGAAAGGGGATAGAATCAGTAGTAATTTGAGAAAATATTTCTTTACAGAAAAAGTGGTCAGGTTTGGTGCAAGGATTGGAGTGCACTAAGTGGGCCCTTCCATCTCCTTCAGAGTGGGGAGGAAGCAGTCGATAATAGCAGTCGGGAACTGGGTTGCAGTTCCTTTGCCATTGCTACCATTGCTGGCCCTAGAAAGGGGTGGTGGTAGCGGAAGCTGGTGCCCAGAGGGCCGGTGCTCTAGGTGAGTGCCTAGATCATCTGATGGTGCTGCCGGCCCTGAGAGTATTAGATGAATGAAATAGTCTCCCAGTGGAGATGGCAGAGGTGAGGATTGTGTCTGAATTCAAGAAAGCATGGGACAAACATAGAAAATTTCTAAAGGAAAGAAAGGGACTGTAAAACTTAGTTGTTGGTATGGATGGGCAGATTGGCTATGCCTCTGATCTTTATCTGCCATTATTTGTTCTATGTTTCTATGACTAGACTGGATTATCAGCCACAATAACTATTAACACTCAATAGCTACCTTTTGAAGGCTCATTTCCTGCCCGTTTCCTACCTCCTTTTGCATTAAGAAGTGAATACAGAAATTTCTGAACTTTAATTGCTAAGGCACTGTGTTGTTGGCATAGTTCCCATGTTAACTCCTAATGCATGTCAACTGCCATGTTAACAGCAAATACGGTTTAGTAATTGGGCCCTACTTAACTAGGAATTGAACTGAGGTACCTGGTTTCTCTTTCCTCTGTGCTTTTTAGCTCTTTGCTCCAGAACCATAGATGGATGTTTCATTGTAATTTGCTTGACATACCCGCCTATGGGTCTTCAGAAAAGCAGATAAACTGTAGACGATGCCTTTTTTGTGAAGTGTTAGATTCTGTATTTATTCTGCCACCGTGTTGCCCTCTGGCAGCCAAGCTGAAGTTTTCTGTAATTTCTGGAAGCAAGCAAGCTGATATCGCAAGCTGCTCAGGAAAAGGATGGTTGAGAATCTCCCTTTTTGCTTACATTCATAAAAATATTGGAATAAGACAGGATTCTTCAACCTAGAAGCATAATCCATTTTTAAACATTAATTTTATTGAATTTTTGAAAAGTTTACAGTGGTCGGATCCCTTCTGAACATAGGACATCAAATTATACAGTACATCAAACATCAAAGCATAGCATGTTGATTCTCAGAAAGCATATCTATTAGTGCTCTGTGCGTAAGGATGACATACACAATAAACAAAGAATAAAACTGAACATAAAACAAAGCTGTTTCATAAATTTCTTATTTAAGTCTTAACATGGGCAGAGTACAGATGCATAGCTATACATTTTCAATTCTGATTGGGCAAAAATAAATTTAATTGGGCCCAAGCCTGTCAAAGAATTTATGAGGGGTTCAATGCTCCTACCAGCAGAGCAAATGTTTGCACCCCTGGTCCAAAGAAAAATATGTTTATTTTGATTTGCAGTTAGATCTCATTGAATAACCATGCTGTTTCTTTTTTGTAATAGAAATACAATTTAGCTTCATTTGAAAAGATGAGGAAAAACAGACCTCATAAGTAAAATTGTGAAAACTAACCATGGAAGGAATGTAAAAGACTGCAGAAGATGGTTTTGCATTAACCTTTAGTAACTTTCCATTTAGCATCCTTCATTTCAAACAACATGTTTCAATCAGCCTGGAAAGCACACCATTTGAGAGCTCTATGTGTTGCTGTGAAATAGATTAGCACTTTCTCAATCAATGAAAATATGAGAGGAAAACATTTTCAGGTTTCAAGTGACCACCACCATTTGTAGGCCAGCAGAAGGTGGCAATAATTATGCATGACCAGTTCCAGCTTTTCCTACAGTCCTTTAGAACACTCATTATTGCTTTACGTAAGAAATTGCCACTCAGGAAATAAGAGAATAAGTTGGCAGCTAGGGAAAAAATGCAGTTTCCGGAGCTCTTGGCTGGATTTTCTTTTTGTGTCGTGGGAAAGTGAAAGATGAAGTCCGTGGGCCCCACTGTTATCTGAGCTTCTGGTGAACAAAAAACTTGACCTGCAGTGTTTGTGGACCAATGCACTGCTACTACCACAACTTTGGGGCTTTCCTTGGCTTATGCACTGAGGGAAGAGAGCTTCCGTATATTCAGAGGACGAGGTGATGACTGGGTTCCACTGAAGATGCCTGAGCAAGCAGAATGTCCAGATTCACAGCAATTAAGCATTGCAGAGGCATTTTGTCCCAGTGGCAATGGGAACAACATTAGGTGGGGCCGCAGGCTTGACAGAGCATGACCAAAATGCAAATGTTCAAGTGGATGCAGCAAGCTTGGGCAGCGCAGAGAGGAATGAGAGGGGAAGTGTCAGTTCAAGGGAGTCAGATGCAATAGCTCTCCCCTGGAATCAGAGGTGGGATCCAGCTGGTTCAACTCAGTTTGCACGAACCAGTTCCTGTCATGACCCACGTTTGCTGAACCAGGCCAAACACAGGATTGCATCAGGGGATTGCAGCATCGGAAGAAGCCCCTGATGCTCTCAGAACATTATCAGGTGGGGAATCGAGTCCCTGGGCCATCAGGGAGTTGCATATCCTCAGTAGAGGGCAGTGGCCCAAGCGTATAGCCGCTGCAATGCCTCTACGTGAGGTGCAGCAATAGGGCCACCACATGCATGGGAGGGCTGGGACCGAACCAGTTCCTCAGCGGTTCAGATTCCACCACTGCCTGGAATATCTGCCTCTCTTGCCCACCTCGAGAAGCTGTAGACAAGGCTCTCTCCTCCTCCCGCAAAACTAACTGCCCTCTGGACCTCATCCCCTCCCACTGGCTGTCTGACCCCTCCCTTTCTCTTCTTCCACTCATTCTTAGTATTTTCAATTCCATTCTCACTTCTGGAAACATAACTTCGAAACACGCCCTTGTCTGCCTCACTCTTAAGAAACCCACTTTGCATGCCTCTATTCTCTCCCACTGGCATCCTGTCTTGAATCTTCCTTTTTTTCTAAGGTTCATGAGAAACTGGTTTTCTCCTAGCTATCTACTCATCTTGACTCTACTCGTGCCCTTCGTCCCCGACAATCTGGTTTCAGGCCTGATCACAGTACAGAAACTATCCTTCTCTCTTTCTTAAATGAACTCCACACTTCACACGATCATGGTGACATTTCACTTGCTGTTTCCATGGATCTTTTCTCAGCTTTCGATATGGTCAATCATCCACCCTCCTCTCCTGCCTTCATGAGTTCGGGTTACGAGGTACTGTGCTTCACTGGTTTTGTTCTTTTCTTGCTGCTTGCTCCTTCATTGTCCAGTCTGGGCTCCACCTCCTCTGCTACCCCTCTCCCCTGTGGTGTCCCCCAGGGCTCTGTTCTGTCCCCGCTCCTCTTCAATATTTTTCTGACTCCTCTTACCCTCATTGTCCAGCAGCATGCTATGTCAACCTACTATTATGCCAATGATATAATCATTCTCTACCACACTAGTCCCACTGTTACTGATTGGGCCCTCCTAAACACCTGTTTTACTCACATCTGCTCATGGCTATCCATGAGTTACCTGCACCTTAACTCCTCAAATCTGCTGCAATTTGGTTTACGTTCAGTGCCCCTTTAGGTGGTTTTGCAATCCAGTTAGTGGCTGACTATCACCACTAATGAAACTGTAAATCTACAATTCAGGCAAACCAGATATTCTGTGCCAGTCACCGGATATGATCGCACCTGATCTGTGGAAGGTAGCGGTATATAAGCAACTGTTAAATAAATAAATAAATAAATATGCCCCGGCACTGATTATCTGGTTTTTAATACACAGTGCTTTAATAGTGCTGGTCACTGCCACTGAATATGTTGAGTAGATGTTTTCAGTGGGCTAGCCTCATTCACAAATGTAGTATCTCCCTTCCCTACTGTGGTCTGCAAATTGAAGGAAAATATTGTTGTGCTATTCTCCCTCCCTCCCCCCCCCCCCCCCGCTCTCACCCTTTTTGATGCATCCTTGTCTAGTTGGTTTTGATGTTCAAGTTCATTTAATTTTTTATTTAATCTGCATTTTTAAAGTATCGTATTTTGCAATAAACCCTGTTTTCTAACAAGGTTTTGTAAAACATCTTGATGTAACCACTTTATGAAAGGCGGTATATCAAATAAGGCAATAAACACAATAAATAAATAAAAGTGCTTGATCTTCCTATGAAGCATTGTAACCCCAGGAAAAAGGAGGTTGAAGGTCCTTCTCTGGAACAGTCCCAGATTTACACAGACAATTTGGACTTTCCTGCTATGCTCGAATGATCTGAGGCACACCAGATAAAAATTTTATTCTGACGTTTTCATTTAGGTATACAAATGCTTTGTATATGGGTAAGCCAGTGTGAATTTTTCCTGATTCTGGAAGCAGATGCAGAATAAGCATTAACAATTTATGTAGATGTGGCAGGAAGCTTCTGATGTGGGTGCTGCAATATTTTACATTTTCTAGGTAAATGTTTGATAAAATATTCTGGTGTAAAAAATGTATCTTTAATCCTAAAAAACTAAGGGGTATGTTTACTAAACGGGGCACTTGTGCGGGGCGCACCAGAGCGCCCTAAAATGATGCATTTAAGTGCTCTTAAGCACCCCGTACGCGTGCGCGGCACATTAATGGGTCCCGTACGCGTGCGCCGAAAACGCGCACGTTTGCGGGGCGCTCATGTGCGATAGAGGCGTGGAAAGGTGAAATGAGGGCGGAGGAAGGCCCCCGAGGGGCGGAGAGACGGGGTCAATGGGTGGAATGTGGGAGGGGAGAGACTCCCCGCACAGGAGCGTGCCTGAATTTACAAGGAAAAAATACCGCCAGTGAAACACTCGCGGTAGAAAGCATTTAAAGGGAAGAGAAACCATTTCCGTCAGCAATGTACAGGAAAACCGGGGAAACCAGCAAAACGTGAGCAGTGTGATACATGTGCACAGCACAAAAGTGCAAATAAAACTAGAAAATGACCACAACAGAACTATTAAAAATAGTAATTCAGCTGGGGAACAGTTATAGTGATGGGCAAATACAGAAAACACACCCAGCAAAGCTCCTGAAAAAAGAAATGAATTTTGGAAGGGTTTACGGAGCGGAGACTCTTCCAAAAAACATTTCCTTTTGTGGAGCTTTCCTGGGAGTGTTTGCTATGGCTGCCCATGAATATCACTGTTGCCCAGCGTGGTGATATTTTGTCCTCCATTTCCCGTGGTCATTTCCGGGGTTTATGTGCACGTTTGTCACCAGACAGGGTGCATATGCCCACAGTAAATTTGCGTAGAGCAGGGTTTGTGACTCCATCCTGCCAGGCTTACTACCTCCAGGGGCTGCATTGTCTATGTGGCCATAGTGTGGTGCAGCAGACAGAGTCAGTACCTCTAGGACCAGAGGGTCAGCGGTTCAAAGCTCAACTGGGGCATTTGCCAGCCCAGTCCCTATATTTTACCCACCACTAAACACAGATAGCGCAGACACCCCTGTATTGCAGGGGACATAAGCATGGGGAAAACACCCATATTTTACCCAACAACGCACACACACCACAACAATGGGCATTACCCACAGCCAAGTACCCCAAATGCAGTCCCGTACTGCCACATTCCAATCAGGTCACCTGCTTTTTATGGGAGAAGCTCATGCCAGCATGTTGGCGGACGAGTACATGTGGTGCAGGGGGCAGTGGCTGCTAGTGACAGAAGACAGAGGCCTAGCCATGTGCAGGCTGGCACAGTCCACAGCAACAGACAGGCCCTGCCGGATCCACAGTCATGGACTATCCAGGGAATTCAGCCAATCTGTGGCTACACGGTGGTGCAATGCACACAGACAGTGCATGCAAGAACAGAAGGTCACAGGTTCAAAGACCAGCTGGGGCCACCAACAATCCTACCCACATATTTTCCCCACAAATAAACAGTGACAGTAAGGACACACCTTTTGTTACGAGGACATATGCAATGGTAATACGTCTATCTTTTACCCCACTGAGCACAGACACCATGAACAGGGGCAGAACCTACAGCAGAATCCCCCAAATGCAGTCCTGGTGGGCCACACACCAGTCAGGTTCCATGCTGCCACTCATACAAATGCCTGTGCTGTATATCTATGCACCACCCCCACGGCATGTAGATGTAGCTCATGCATATTCATGAGGGACAGCAGGAAGACCCGAACAGTGTGATGCAAAACTGGACTGGAGTGGGGAAGCGCTGCCGAAAAGCAGCAGCCAACAGGGGCAGACACACCCACACCCACACCCACAGGCCCCATTGGCCAATGTATCCTGTAGAGGCAGAACATTGGACCCTGCGTGCATCTCCCAATACCAGCACCTGCATACCTTAGCAATGTCACCCTACACCTGAGGTACATAGCTCTGAAACGTTTGCTAAGAGTACAGGCTGATAGATATCCCTACGTTACGCACATACTGCTAGTTGACCCCATCCGAACAATCTGTTTGGTGTCTGCGGTGCGTGCTCCAGGCCTGGCCTCTGACGGTGTTCACCACCCTGGTGAGTGACCCCCAGCAGTACTGCGTACCATATCCATGCCTGTGCCGTGCCCAGGACCGGTGTGGTGGCCAAGGCTAATCACCCCCTCAATAGTAGCACAATGCTGGCATAGGTGTGGGAGTGTGTGTCTGTCTATACCAGGGGTGGGCACCTCCGGTCCTGGAGGGCCGCAGACCAGTCAGGTTTTTGGGATATCCCTAATGAACATGCATGAGATATATATGCATTAGAGATATCCTGCCAACCTGACTGTTTGTGGCCCTCCAGGGCTGGATTTGGAGACCCCTGCCTTACACCTCTGTCATTTAAGATCATGAGTGGGCAAGGTACAGATGTCCTAGACATTGAAAGGGTATATAGAATGTGTCACATTCCTCCTCGATTCTCACCACCACCAAAAAGTTGTCTAATAGACAATTTTTTGGTGGTGGTGAGAAGTGAGGAGGACTGTGACAAATTCTATCTAAACTTTTTGATGTCTTGGACATCTGCACCTTGTCCACTCACAATCTTAAATGACAGAGGTGCAAGGCAGGGGTCTCCAGATCCAGCCCTGGAGGGCCACAAACCAGTCAGGTTGGCAGGATATCTCTAATGCATATATATCTCATGCATATTCATTAGAGATATCCCGAAAACCTGACTGGCCTGCGGCCCTCCAGGACCAAGTTTGCCCACCCCTGGTCTATACAGTGTGTGTTGGCTGCAAACACCTTCCCCAACCCACACTGCCAGCACTACTGCCAGTATTGGCCTGCCAATGTGCATAATGAGCAGCAAGGTACCATGGGTATAGGTCAGACATGGTGGGCTGGCCAGGATGCATCTGCACAGGGCATAGGGCACTGGCTGTGACATTGTAGTGCCAGGCCACCACCTACACAGACAGGGTGACCTCTGTATGTGCTGCTGGGGGAGCACTCTCACCCTGAGTGTGCAGTGATGACAGCATGGCTAGGCACCCCCATAGTGCTGAATTGTGTTTCTCTCTTGTGATCTATATGGGTTTCCTGTTGGGGCCTCCTCAGAGAACTCTCTGCTTGTGTGTGCTGCCACCCCAGTTTTGGGTGCATGCATTTCCATCAGGGCTAACCAGCAGACTGTTCACAGCTGGTATGTGTCTTGATGGAGTGCCTTGCAGGGTGCAGTGGCTGATGGCTTGGTGCAGGTGAATATCAGATAGTGCTGGGGTGCATCTTTGGATATCCAGGCCTAAAGTCTGTCTGATTATTATGTTAGTGGAGCTGCTTGGACTGCCCTGTAGGGGTGTCTGTTCCCCAGCAGGACTGGGGTTTGATGGTCCACTCTACTGCCGGGGGGGGGGGGGGGTTAGGATGGGGACCTGTTGGTGGGGTGCCCTGTTTGCCACCCTTGGGGCAGGGGGGGTACTTTGACCACCTAGGGGTCCATGGGGGTTTCCACTAACTGAGACAGCCAACATGTTTCTGCAGCACCTTCCTATCTCACAGGTTAGTACTGTTGTGGAGCTCTGTCATGGCCTCATCCAGCCATGGCTGGTGTTGTGGACCTGGTCCTGGCCGCCACATCACACCCTCAGGGTGAGCACAGTACCCGCACAATGTGACGGTGTGTAGCTACTCTTTGCTGGTAGTCCACCCGCTCAGGACCCCCTACCAGGCCGAGGTGCTGTGTGGGTGCACATGGACAATTCCCCCTACCAGGCAGGGTAGCTGTTGGGGTGCATTCCCCATCTTGTGTGCATCTGTGGACAGCTGATTTACATGTGCAGTGCATCATGAGTACGGGTGGCCTAACCCTATCCTGTCTACAACAGCAGACTGTCTGTGGGGTGACGTGCAGGCTCTCTGCAGCCAGCCAGGGGCTTGTTGTCAGCTATAGAGCTGTAGCCCAATGCTTACGTCACTCTCTGTACAGCCAGAGGTCATGGGTTCAAACCCACAGTGGGGCCCTTTGATAGGGCTGTCCACAGCTTTATTTTTATTTACTGTACATATGTCTATGCCGGCAAAACCACACACAGCTTACTATACCCATTAGGTGCCTCTGAGGGTGCTTTATAGGGTGCCCTATAGGCCACCTTATGGTTGCCATCCATATAGGGTGCACTATACATTATCCTGTGTCGCAACATACATGGTGCCCTATAGGGGACATTCTAGGGTGCCTTGGCAGACAGTGCACTGTAACATGTGGCTTACGGGCATCCGTATGTTAACACACTGTGAGAGCGGGTTTACTAGTGGTGGGAAATAAAATATAAATGGAAGGCCTCCTACAGCACTTCTCACCATGATGCATACTGCCCCAGCCAGCCTTGTTCACTGGGCACTGTGAGGGGTTGAACTCCTGGCCTCTGCACCATTGGTTAGTGTCTTAACCATTGTGCTATGGCTCTGTTCCTGTTATTTGCACATCAGCGTGCCACTTATCCCTCCCACTATTGGACTGCCCCCTCACACATCAGCGCGCCGCCTTCTGCCCACCGGCTCGCCGCCTTCTGTTGCCCACATTTATCAGCGCACCGCCTTCTGCCGCCCAAACTTAACAATGCGCCGCCATCTGCCGCCCACACTAAACAGTGCGCCGCCTCATGCCGTAATAAAAATAACAGTGCGCCGCCTTCTGCCGCCCAAAATTAATATGCCTCCTAAACCACTTTTGCCCATAAATGTTGATGCCTCAGCTGGTCTTTTTTGTTGAGTGCAATGGGGGTTTGAACCCCTGGCCCCTGCACCATTGGTCTGTGTCTTCACCATTGTACTACGGTTCTGTTGTTTGGTTTTGCAGCAGCGCCTCACTTAGCCTTCCCACGCGCTAATGTGGGCCCCGCACATTAGCGCGTCGCACACACGTACGGTCCGGTTTTTTGCTTTTTTATGCCTGGCCCGCCCACTCCTTATATGGCACCAGCACACTAACGGGAACCCGCACAGCAACGGTGTTTAGTAAACATGCCCCTAAGGGATTTTCTTGATAAGAAGATTTCTGTTAGAAATTAATATTGTTTATCTGTAAACCAGTAAATTTGTAAGTTCTGTCTAGCTATCTTTTTAATATCTTTTTAATTTGTATAATTTTCTCTTTTTGATCATTTGTATGTCTCCTCTGGGCTACAAGATATGTGATTTGTTGAAGTTATTTTTTTATGTTTTGATCTGGTTTGAATAGATGTGGTGCCTATTTCTATGCAAGTATTCTTTCGTGTTTGAGTATATTTTAATATTATTAAATACAAAAAATTTGAAAAAAAAAAGAAAATGCCACACTAGATCTGACCAAAGATCCATCAAGTCCAGTATTCTGTTTCCAGCCGTAGTCAATCCACGTCATAAGTACCTGGCAGGATCCTATTCATAAAAAAACACCAGGGGCCCCTTTTACTAAAGGGTATTAGCTGTTAGCACGGGTTCTGGAGCATGCAAAAAAGGATGTTGGAACATGTGTTAACGGTTAGCTTAGGAGCTGATAATTAGCACAGCTGGATTTTGGTCCAAACTATTCATGGCATGTTAAGGTTGCAAGTGGGCTGGTGAGGGGCAGAGAATGGATGGGATGAGTGCCTTGCCATCAGTGCGTCTGCACTAACTGCAAGATGATAACGGATTACAGGATCCGAGGCAGCATGGATTCACCAGAGTCAGGTATTGCCAGACAAATTTGATTGATTTCTTTGACTGGGTAACCAGGGAATTGGACCAAGGGAGAGCCCTAGATGTGGTGTATTTAGATTTCAGTAAAGCCTTTGACACCGTTCCGCACAGGCGACTTATAAACAAACTGAGCACCCTAGGGATGGACCCTAAAGTTACTGCTTGGGTTAGAAATTGGTTGAGTGGGAGGCAACAAAGGGTACAGGCAAATGGAGCTCACTCTGAGGAGAAGGATGTTACCAGTGGTGTGCCCCAGGGATCTATCCTTGGTCCGATTCTTTTTAACATCTTTGTTAGTGATATAGGAGAAGGGCTCATGGGTAAGGTTTGCCTCTTTGCGGATGATACCAAAATCTGCTATAGAGTAGACACCCAGGAAGGTGTAGATAACATGAGGAGGGATCTAGCTAAGCTTGAAGAATGATCTAGAATTTGGCAGTTGAGATTTAATGTTAAAAAAATGCAAGGTCATGCATTTGGGCTGCAGCAATCCAAGGGAGTGATATAGTATAGGGGGTGAAATTCTTTTGTCCACTAAAGATGAGCAGGACCTAGGCATGATTGTGTCTGATGATATTAAAGTAGCTAAACAGGTAAAAAAGATGACAGCAAAAGCTAGAAGGATGCTTGGGTGCATAGGCAGAGGAATGGCCAGCAGAAGAAAGGAGGTGATAGTGCCTCTCTATGTGTCTTTGGTGCGACCTCATTTGGAGTATCGTGTGCAATTCTGGAAACCGCACCTTCAAAAGGATATAAACAGGCTGGAGTCAGTACTGAGGGTGGCTACTAAAATAGTTAGTGGTCTTCACTATAAAGCATATGAGAACAGACTTAAAGATCTTAATATGTACACCTTAGAGGAAAGGCGAGATAGAGGTGGTATGATTGAGACGTTCAAATACCCCTGTGGCATAAATGCACAGGAGGAGAGCTTCTTTTGATTGAAAGCAAGCTCTGCTACGAGGAGATATGGGATGAGAGTGAAAGGGGATAGATTCAGGAGTGATATGTGGAAACATTTCTTTACGGAAAGAGTGGTGGATCCGTGGAATAGTCTCCCAGTGGAGGTGGTAGAGATGAGAACAGTATCTGAATTCAAAGAAGCATGGGACCAACACAGAGGAGCTCTAAAGGAAAAAAGGGTACTGTTGTAGTGGTTTATGTGGAAGGACAGACTAGATAGGTCATGTAGTCTTTTTCTGTCATCATGTTTCTATGAACAAGTAGTGTGGGCACAATTACTGCCACCTCCATAGGTGATAAGTGAACCTGTGCTAGTTTCATGCCGCATTAAGGCAGGGTGAACAGCGTTAACTGCCAGGAACAAGCTTTCCACACCCACGACAGTTAACACCTTGGTGCTGCACCGAACGCATTATGCGTTCAGTGTTATCCGTGCATTAGGTGTGACCCCATAGTGCCCTTTAGTAAAAGGGTCCCCATGTTTTACTGTGGCATTATTTTATTTAAACATGTATGTTTGTTCATTATAATGTAACTAGGATTATATTTGGAATTGAAATGATTATATAAAATACTTTAATTAAAAAATAGTTATTTTTTGGTTTATCTATTTGAAGCCTCTATGGAGAGTTGATATCTAGATGACCTACAAAGAGATTACATATTGTAATTTGCTGAATTCAACCAACTGTATTGTTCTGTTTGATTGTATTCCGCACTTGGAAAGCATTTCTATAAAGTTTTTCCTGAATGCACAACATGTTTGACATGCAGAAAAATACTCTTTTAGAAGTGTGTGCTGGTATTCCTGCTGAAAAAGTAGGCACATGGAAAGAGGGCACCAACTTTCAAGTAGACTATGTGGAGGCGTTCCCAGGGGACATAGTTTGGGTGGAGCTGGGATGGAGCTGTAATATGCATATGTAAATACACAATTGCATGCAGAGAATACTTGCACACTATGTGCAAGATGATTTGCGTGCTATTCAGGATAGTTCTTTGTGCTTTTTTAAAAAGCATTTAGGCGCCTATGTTTTCTTTAGGACCTAAACTAAAAATGAACAGACCATTCAGCAGAGGGGAAATGTGCAATAACAGAAAACATGCAATGTTATAAACATGTGAAAAGGGACCAGCAGAAATTAGCAGTAACAACCACCAATTCTCCAATATTTACCAGGAAAATAATATATAAATCTACTTGTTAGAGCAGCAGCCTGGGACCAAGAGATTAGAGTTCATAAGAACATAAGAAATGCCATTCGTAGTTCTTTCCTCTCCCTGCGCCAAATCTATGCCATTCGGCATTTTATTTTTCCCTCCTCCTTAACTACCCTTTTGCTGTCACTCGTGATGTCCCAGTATCAACTGCGCCGATTGCAACTCATTCAGAACACTGCAGCCCATCTTCTCACCCATTCCTCCCCATCTGATTATGTTACCCCCTTACTTATACACCTGCACTGGCTCCCCCTCAAATCTAGATTCACCTATTTATTTATTTATTTATTTATTTAATAGTTTCTTCTATACCGCCCCTTCCAGAGATCAAGGGCGGTTTACATTGAACAGTTAACAAATTTTGTATACTTCTGTATACTTTACATGGAACATGGTGTTAACTATATGGAACATGGTTTTAACTATATACAGGTAATAATACATAAAACATAACAGAACTAAATTACAAAAGGTTATTTACAAGAGCAGTAAAAACAACAGATTGGGTAAGACTTTTGCGTGTTGGGTAAAGTGTGTAAGTAATGTAGTGTAAGGTTTTCTTGTGTTAGTCGTTTGTCCTATCTTGGGTGCTGTGGATGTGTTTTTGTGATTGTTGGGGAGAGGTTCTCTGTTGATAGGGGATTTCAAAATGGTTTGTGAAAAGGTAGGTTTGAAGTTCTTTTTTGAATTGATAAAGCTCTTTTATTATGCGAATGGTTAGTGGTAGATCGTTCCAGAGAGTGGGGGCAGCGAAGGAGAAGGCCCTATCACTTGTAGTTGCTTTAGTTTTTCTGATGGTTGTTTTTATGTTGAGGGAATGGATTGTGTTTTGTCTGCGCATTCTAGTTTCTGATGGGGAGTGTATTAGGGTAGACAAATGTGAGGGAGAGATGTTATTAAGGAGTTTGAAGGTAGTTAGGAGGATTTTGTATTTTATTCGGCTACTTATAGGGAGCCAATGCAAGTCTAACAGTATTGGGGTGACATGGTCTGTTATTTTAGCTTTTGTGATCATCTTGGCGCATATGTTTTGGGCTCTTTGTAGTAGGTAGATGCTCTTTAGCGGTAAACCAATTAGGAGACTATTACAATAGTCGAAGTGTGGGGTGATGAGGGTATTGACTACTGATTTAAAATCATGTGTGTCAAGTAGGGGTCTTAGGTGTTGTATTGTCTTGAGTTTATAGAATATCGTTTTTACTGTCTGTTTTATGTGGGGAAGCATGGTGAGGGAGTGGTCTAATATTAGTCCCAGGTACTTTACCTCCTTTTTGACAGGTATAGGTGTGTTGTTGATTGAAATTGTTGCTGGGTAATTGTAATCGGCGTCTGGCTTTCTTGTTACGAACATTGCTTCTGTCTTTTTAAGGTTGATGCTTAGATGGTTGTCTTCGAGCCATGTGGTGGTCTCATTCATGCATATGAGTAGGTTGTCATAGTTGGGGTTGTTAGAATTTATGGGGATGGCAAGCATAATGTCATCCGCATATATAAAATGGTTGAATTTATGTTTTTTGAATATATTTGTAATGGGTTGTAAGTACAGGTTGAAAAGGAGGGCGGAGAGGGCTGAGCCTTGGGGGATACCCTGACCTTGAGGGAAAGTTTCAGATGTTTCTTGACCCATTTGTACCCATATTAATCTATGTGAGATGTATGACTTGAACCATTCAAGGACAGTCCCTCCTATTTTTAAATTTTCTAGTCTATTGATGAGTGTGTTGTGATTGATGCTGTCAAATGCGGCAGATAGATCTATGAAGAGGAGTAGGAAACCTTGGTTATTGTCATTAGTGCCTCTGATGAGGAGGTCCATCAGAGCGATTAGGAGAGTTTCAACTCCATGGAAGGGGCGAAATCCAAACTGATGAGAGTCAAGGAGTTTGTGTTCATCAATATGGTCCTGTAATTGGAGTTGTATGGTTTTTTCTATTATTTTGGCAATGAGTGGTATGCTAGCTATTGGTCTGTATGAGTTTGGTTCTTTTGGGTCTAGTTTGTTGTTTTTTATAATAGGGCGGATCGAGGAGAGTTTTAAGGTGTTGGGCATAATGCCTTGAGATAGTGATTGGTTCACTATGTATTCTATGTTTTCCGCAAGGAAGTCCTTAGTAGATTTGATCCATGATACTGGGCATGGGTTGAGTGGGGAGGTTGTGGTGTTGATCATTGTAATAATTTTAAGCAGGTGTTTTCGTTCAACCATGTGGAAGGTTGTCCATTCATAGTTATTGTCGTTATTTGATTTTATTATGGTTGGGGTATGGGGTTTTTCCTTTAGTTTTTCAGCAAAGTGTGATGCTAGGGTTTGTACATTTATCGTGTCCTGGTTAGGTTCTGGGTTGTGTATTTTTGTTAGTGTTTTCACAATTGAGAAGAGTTCTCTTGGTCGGTTTAGGGCAAGATTTATTACTTTGGCATAATAGTCCCTTTTTGATTTGTTGATTGCATTTTTATAGCTATTAAGTATGTTTATGTATTTGGTTTTGTTATCATTTGATCTTGTTTTTCTCCAGATTCTTTCCTGTTTTCGTAGTTGCTTTTTTAGTAGGGCAAGGTCTTTTGTGAACCATTTTTCTGATTCTTTGACTCTCTTCTGCATGATATGTGTAGGGGTGGCTGCTTCATGGATTGTTTGGCTCCAATTCTCTATAACTGAGTTGATGTCCATTAGGTTTGTAGTGAGCTTGGGTAATACCTTTTCAAGGAATGTCTCGTTATCAAAGCGGGTAAAACGTGAGTGGTGTGATGTTGTATTTGTAGCTTTTGAGGGTGTTTGTGTAAGGAGGTGTAAGGTTATCAAGTGATGATCAGACCATGGGACTTCTGTTATTATTGGGGGAGAGTATAGCTGGTGGAGGTTAAAAGGGGTCGGGAGAAAGATGAGATCGAGTGGGTTTCCTTTAGTGTGGGTGGGGGAAAGGATTATCTGATTAAATCCCATTTGCATCATAGAGTCTAGGAAGTTGTCCTTTTGAGATTGGTTTAGGGAAGGGAGGTTAAGGTCGCCTAGGATTACAAGGGGTTTGTTCCGAGATGCTGTGCATGCGATTTCAAGGATGGGGGAGAGATTTTTCTGATCCGCTGATGGGGGTCTGTAGATTAGGGTGAATGCAAGTGTTCTATTTTCAATGTTGATGATGTCCATGCCTTCAACATTGTTTGTGTTCATTAGAGTGTATTGTAGGTCTTTTTTAGTGAGTATCAGTGCACCACCTCCTCTTTTGATATCACAGTGGCAGTTGAACACATCATATTGTGATATGGGGAGCTGGTTTAATAATACTGTATCTGTGGGTGTTAGCCAGGTCTCAGTGATGAAAAAGATGTCAGTTTTTTAATCTCTTATTATGTCATTAACAATTGGTATCTTGTTCCGTATGGAACGGATGTTTATTAGGATGAGTTTTAATTTAGTGGCTATGTTGGGGAGGTTGTTTTTGTTGTTGTGCTGTGTATGGTTTATTTGAATTATTCTGGGAGAGTGTCTGTGGGTATTGTTGTGTGGGGGCTGGTTAAATGGGTGATTGTTTACTGGGGAGCGTATTGAATTTCGGTTTGGGTTATGGATGATGGGGATGCTATTGCACGGGAGGTGGTTGGATTTATATGTGAGTATTTGTTGTAATAGGAGAGCCATCAGTAGGAGGGTGGGGGGCAGGGTTTTTAGTTTTATGGGGGCCATTATGTGTTTTTTGTGTGAGAGTTGGTTGTATGGGAGGCCTGTGTGGGAGAGGGCTATTTGATGATAGTGTTGGGTATAGTGTTAAGGCTGCAAGCAGCCGGGAAGTGTACTAGTACACTTTTCAGAATGCTTCAGGTCAGGTGGAGCAGAGCTGTATCTTTGAACAGATATTGTGCAACCTATAAGATTTTCACAATTGTTCACAAGGTCATTCACAATGGTGCCCCTCAGTATTTAGCAGATCTCATTCATCTTCAGCCCTCTCCTTGTCTACTGTGGTCCATTCACGAAAACTGTCTTTTCCTTCCTTCTCCTCCACAGACATACCTCAAACTTACCCGTCACTCTGCATTCTTTTTTCTGGGTCCCGTACTTTGGAATTCCCTACCACATACACTCTGTACCGAACTTTCCTTCCCTAGATTTAAGGCCATGCTCAAAACCCATCTCTTTCATCTCGCATTTGACCTCCCTCCCCCCCCCCCTAATCTCCAAGTGCCCTCCCCCCTGTCTGCTTAGGCTTCTCCTTGCCCTTCTTAGTTAACTGTTGCCTCTATCCCTTTATCTTTCCATCTGTTCCTCCAGCTGTCACTTTCCTATCCACCATTGGCGTTCTCTTCCTACTTTTTGTCCACAGCCTATTTTAATTTTTATACCTCTCTGACGCTTTGCTTGAGCAGTATATCAAGCACTGAAATAAAGATAAAGACATCAAGCCAGTATCTTGTTTCCAACAGTGGCCAATCCTGGCCACAAGTACCTGACAGGTTCCCAAAAAGGTATATTGGTTCCATAATGCTTCTCCTAGGGTAAGCTGTGGATTTCCCAAGTCCTCTTTAATGATGGTTTGTGGACCTTTCCTTTTTTAAAGCCAGCTACAGTAACAGCTTTTACTACATCCTCCGGAAATGAATTCCAGAGTTCTATACCCACTAGCACTCTTTGTGAACTTGGGCAAGTCACTTTACCCTCCATTGCCTTGGAAAAAAAGGTCTGGTAACCTACCTCCAGTCACACCTTACCAAGAAAAACCAGGGGCTACTTGGTTTCCAGGAGTCGGCATTGACTCAAGGGTGCGCACATTTGTAAAATTCCCATATCAATCAACAGTTTTTATGAAATAAGCATAAAGGGAATAATATAATAAACTCCTATGCAGTGACATGCACATATTTGAGGCCTATTTTATAAAGTGAAGTATGCATGTACTCAGCACCGTACCAAGGCCTGTGCAAGCAGTGCAGCCATACAGGGAGCAAAAAAATAGGAGTGCATTTAGGGATGCCGACCTACGGCCTCAGCTCCCTTCCTCACTGCCTGCCCAACCTGACCTTGTCCCTTCACTGCTTTTCCTGTTCCCTTGGAGGCAGCGGACCTCCAATTTAAAAAAAAAAATTGGGTCTTTCCATCTCTGCTTGCATGGCTGGTCTGGTCCCTCCCTTCTCTGATGCAAGCATATGTCAGATGACTGAGGGATCAAACCAACCATGCAAGCATGGAGTCAGAAAGACTTGCATTATTTTTTTAAATTGGAGGTCCACTGTCACTAATGCCGCCACCAAGGGAACAGGAAACGTGGGGTAGGGCAAGGGCAAGCTGGGCAGGTAGCGCGGTGGGGGGGGAGCTGGCCAGACTTGAGGAGGTGGGGTGAGGTAGGGGGATGCTGGACAAGGGGGGATAGCGGCAGACGTGCTATGCTGGGAATGGGGATACTGGACAATTAACCAAAGTCTGATGTCATTCGGGAGGCACCAGGTTTGCAAGTTTCACAGGGTGCATTTATGACTTGGTAGAAGCCTGCATGTACTTTACTTTAAAAATAGGGGCATAAAGGCACACCTTAATCTAATTGCTTCAGCTACGTTTGCTCTAGGGCAGGTATAAAGGCCCGCACCTAGATTCTTCTGAAACCTGTGCATGCCCGCACTGAAAGTACATGATGAGATGGAACCTGTATAAATGTCCTTTCATGTGTGTAAAATAAGGCCTTATGCATGTGAATAGTATATAACTTTACAAGGATCGCTTATAAAACCAGCCTCAAAATGGGTGTCATTTTTGATATTCCACTGGGTGCCCTCTGACAAAATCATACCCATAATGCTTCCTTAATGAAATCTACACACCAGAAAAGATTAAAATGGTTTCTTAATTCTAAACCATAGAAAGAACAGCATAGTTTAATGGATTTTAATTCTAAATTTGGCATTTCTATGTTTGTAAGTCAGTTCAGGAATCCAGGAATCTATACACACAGATATAAGCAAGAATTTTAATAAAAATGCATTAATAAATCTCATATGATTGAATTATTTTATAGTTTTATGCTAGGTTTTGCCACATAGAAATACCAGATTTCTTTCCTTGGTTTTTCTATGAAATATCTCAGTAATGGGCCAAAATGACAATGCTAAGTTTTATGGACAATAAGCCAACAGAAAGTCTTCTTTGAAATTAAATAAGAACTAATAGACTCATTTTTCACACTTTTATTTGTCACGCAGTCCAGGAGCTGTGAGAGGAATAACACATTTGCTATGGTCCATTTTTTCAACATGTTCTTCAGTTAACAACGTAACAGGATTAAAATAACTGATTTTTTTTGTTTGTTTTGTTTTCACAAAATTAGCTGCTTCTCCTACTGAGTGATATACTTGATAGAAGAAAGCTAATCCAAGAAGGTTTTGTACCATAAATAAGTCCTTAAGCATCCCCAGCCCTAGTTGGCCCAGGGAGTAGAAGCCCCTGAGCTGGGACCTGAGTCCAAGTTCTCTACAGGAGCCGCTGGGCTGGCCTCAGGAACTCAAATATCCATAAAATAGGCATGCCAATGATGGTGGTCATTTTATAAGTGACGTAAGCATGTAGAACAGCATTTTATGCATTCAAGTGGGCATAAAAACAGGCACTATGAACATGTGGAGGCCAATTCTGATCTAGGCCTGATCAGTTCGTCCGGACGTCCAAAATCGGGACGGGCAGGATTTGGTCCCGATTCTGCACCCGCAGGAGCTAGATGTTCCCACGGAAGTAGAATCGGGGCACTGGGACGCCATGCAGGAGTCCCGATTCCATGCACAAGATGAGAGTTGCTTTTCCCTGCCGCCTGGTTCCCGTAGGGGCCTGCCAAGGCTGGGATCGAGTGGTGGGAAACCTCCTGCATTGGCTCACCTCTTTGGTGGTGTCTTCCAGCACTGCCTGCCATCGTTGGGGAGACTTATTCCACCTCCGAGGTGGAATAAGTTCCCCAGCCATCTCCCCCAAGCCAGACGTACAGGGCCATGACCTGGATAGGCCATATACATCCGCCTCCACTCCGCCCACACTACTCCTCCAGCCCTCCCCCTCCCGCCCCATCCAGTGTTCCCCATACAAAACCCACAGATGGAGCAGCCCCTGACCACTGTGTCCAAGAAGATTATCCTGTATATATGTATTTATGTATATATGTAAATGAACTCCCCCATAGCTAAGAAGTGTTAACTCTGTATGATGTGCTTTTCTGACAATCTGTATGTAAACAAAATTTGTACCTGCCTTGATTCGGCAGTTTCACAATAGTAATCCTACCCGCTTCTGATCGCTGGAAGGAGCGGGCTACAAATGCTTGCTAAATAAAATAAATAAATACAATGCTGCTGTACATACAGGAAGCTTGGAGTTGGGAATTCGCTTGCTGTGAATAGCGGAGGTTGGACATCCAAGGACGTCCATCTCCTCTATTCACAGATCGGAATGACCCCCATAGCAACTACTTTTATGCTCTCTCTTTCTCTCTCTCTCTCTCTCTCTCGCTCTCTCTCTGTGTGTTCCTCAGGGTGGAGAATGGGTGAAACAGGAGTAGGATTGGCACTTAGCATGTATTTTCTAAATTACATGCATATATTTTTCAGTTTTTACTGGCACAAATTACAGAAAGCTGCTCCAGCCTTGGAACAGGCGTAACTTTCTGTGGCAACTTAAAGGAAAGCAATTGCCTTTATAATGAACACCGGCACAATGTATTTTATTTTCAGATATATCCAGCAGTTTGTTTGGAATGGGGACCATAAGTTAATGAAGCTCCCTGACACAGAAGAAAATCTTTATCCAAACATGAGATTGTGTGGCAGAAAATGTTGAATATAACATAAGTGCTAATCACCTTTATAAATGAAATAGAATTGGAGTGAGAAGTTAAGAATTTATTTCTTAATCTTTTTCCTGGGGGGGGGGGGAGGAGCTGTTTCCAAGATGGCTGCGGAGTGTTCTCTGATACTGAATGCCTAAGCGGAAAGGAAAGTTGCGGGCTGCTCCCTCTGAGCCCCGACCTCCTAATTCTGGTCCAATGGACCGTTTTGTGCAACTACCTGAGGAAAAGAAGCAGGGGATTCGAGCCGACTTGGCTGCGCCCGTTCTTGAGGCCCGGGCTCTTCCGTCGGATTCGGAGACATCTCTCTCCCCTGCTCAGAGAACACCGCCGCTACGCCCAGGTGCTTTGGACCCTATTTCAGTTTCGACAGCCTCGGCGTCCTCCGTGGTGGGGGCCCCGAGTGCGGGGAGGGTGTCTGCTGATTGTGTGGTTCTTCAGACCCCCGGTAGACCTGGGGAGGCACTGGGTGAGATTAGTGCGGCGGATACTCAGCCGATACTTTCTACGGAGGGGGAAGGGTCCCCTTTACTTGTTTCAACGCCTTCTCCGTTGGAGATTTCTTTCCTGCTTCGACCCAAAGTTTTTACTTTGGAGTCTATTTGGGACGCTATTGCCTCTTCAACTTCAGCGATTATCTCACAGACTAAGGCTCTGGCCTCTCAAGTTCACGAGCATGATCTTGCTATCCAGAAGAATGCTGACAATATTGATATTTATTTATAGACTCTTATATACCGCACTATTAAGCATCAGCGCGGTTCACAAAAAACAGTGAGATACACAATTCAACAGTACTTTGTGTTTACAGAAAACAGAAGAATATAACTCGGATAACAGGGTAAATAATTAATAAACATAGTCATAATATCATCATGGCTTCAGTTTTGTGTGTATGTGGTTTGTGGGGTATCTGTATTGTATGTGTATGAGTGGAAGGTCTTTGGGTTGGTTGAGATGTCATTATTGTTTACTGGATAAGATAAAAGGAAGAGGTAATGTTTCAAAGCTTTGCGAAACTGCAAAAGGTCTGGTATTGCTCGGATGTTTTGAGGAAGGCTATTCCAACACCTTGGTGCACAGAATAAAAAGGCCCTGTCTGAAGTAGTTTTGGTACACTGTGATATTGATTTAGGGACCAACAGAGTATTGAGTGCCACTGACCTTCTGTCTCTATTGAGGGGTGGTGTTTGGATCATGTCTGATATTGATGAAGATGAGAGTTCTTTGAAGGCTTTGAATGTAATTAGTAAAATTTTGAAAGTGAGTCTACTTTGAATTGTAATAGCTTCGAATGAACAGTTGAAGAATCGGATGGATAATCTTGGGTCTCAGCTGGATAATGCCTCTGATATCTCTTCGGCTTTGATGAAAGAAAAAGGGACACTTAAATATAAACTGGAAGTGTTGGAGAACGCTTCCAGGGCTGAAAATCTTTGGGTTCTAAATTTTCCTCGATTATCGGGTGTTACAGCTGTAGACATGTTCCGAAGATACATGTTGGAAATTTTGAAAATCCCAGAAGGATTGATTCCTCCTTTGGCTAAAGTATATTATCTGCCTTCTGCTAAAAAGAATGCTGAGCATCCAGTGGCTGTATCACAAGTTAATTTTGAAACTCTGGATATTTCTGGTATGATTTCTGATGATGGGGGGGAAACATGTATTGCCTCTGCTTTATTAGTACAATGTGCTTTAATTTCTGACAAGGATTGGCTATTGAAATTGTTCTTTAAAAAGCGTTTAGATACTTTTTTGGGCTTAACTATTTCTATGTTTCCCGATTTGACCAAAGAAACTCAGAAGCGGAGAAAACAGTTTCTTTTGTATAAGACAGGTGTGGCCCAGGTGGGGGGTTCCTTTTTCCTCAGGTTTCCGTGTCAATGTTTGGTAATACTTCAGGGTGTTAAATATGTTTTTTCTGATCCAAATGATTTAAATACCTTTATTAACGCTAGACTTTCATCCACTGTATCGTCTGTTTAATGATGCTATCTGTATATTCTCTGTAAATGGTAATTCCCTGGGTCCTCCGCAGGTTTTGGATTTTCTTAATTAATTGCTTGATTGGCTTCCAAGTGCCTCTGGTGGAAGCTTTTTCTCTTGTTCTCTCCCCCCTAATATGTGGACTACTTGGGGTAATGTTGTATTATTATCTAGTATTGTTTTGTTCACTTTATGGATTTGCTCTGACATGTACCTCAATTTCTTGCAGGAAATTGTTTCATTTCTTGTTGTTTTTGTAAAATTCTATAAATAAATAATAAAAAATAAAAAAAAAGAATTTATTTCTTAACTATTGGACCAATGATATCATAAGAGTTTAAAACTTTTTCATTTACTCTCGATTTCAATTTGATGGTCCTCTTAAAATAGAAAGGTTGGGGGCACTGTTCCCTCTAAGCTGTGTGCGTGTGCGCGCGCACACACTTCGCTGAGCGAGCGCACATACTTTACAACAGAGCGCACAAAAATTATGGTTCTGATTCTGATAGAAAACAACACAGACACCTTAAAATTTAAAAGCTGTGATTGTAATTACTAGAAATTTTCCTCTTCATTTAGTAATCGTCTATTTTCATTTAATTTGATTAAAATCAATGTGGTATACATACTGTATTCTGACGTGTAGTCAAATTTTAAAGTATATAACTCTGAGCGTCATTATGTGGCGCACAAAAATTTAACCTTCTTTCAAAAGCTGCACAGCTGATATTTTATGCGCACACAGCCTACAGAAAATTAGAGGGAACATCGGTTGGGGGGGATATTCAAAGACATTTATATGGTTTGCAGACTGTGCAAATGCCTTTCAGCAGAATATTCATTGGCACTAACATGGGGCACGTAGAAAACACTTGGTAATTGTATGACAAGCAGAAAGTGTTCATGTATGCAAATGTTGTGTCTTGATTATAAAGATGGTTAGTGCAGCTGAATATCCACGGGTAACACAGCTATATACCCTAATGCTAATCGCTTAGTATAAGGGCGTTCTGGGGACAGTACCTGTTGCTAACTGGTTAGTGGCAAAATTAAGCCGCTGCCTGATTAGCGACCAGTGAGTAAAGATAGGCGTGGCAAGAACTGACCTATCTTTACCTGCGGGAGCTCCATATCACTGCTGCCCACTTAGCTTCTGGGCTGTGCGGCGACCCGGATATTCAGTGCCGGTGGACGGATATGGCTCCAGCATTGAATATCCAGGGTTAGTGTTCAGCAGTGGCGGCTATGCACGCTACAAGCACTAACTGCCGCCGCTGACTATCGGGCCCCAGTGTTTTCTATGGGCACCATATTCAGCAGTGGCAGCTGGTGCTGCTAAAGTAGCTAGCCGCTGCCACTGAACTTTAGACCCAGATATTCCTATGCCACTGCCATATCTGGCCACCAGCATTGAATATCCAGGTCAGCCGGATAGCAATGAAGATAAGCAGACAGTGGCATAACTTTCGCTATGTAGTGATATCTGGGTAGCAGCTCAATATTGCCGCTGCCTGGTTATCACTGGGTGCCACCTGGATAGCATCGGGGCTTACAGCGGCAGCACCCACCTTGAAGTCATTTTTGACTCTTTCTCTGCACACATCCAACAAAAAGCTAAAGACTGTTCTTCTCTCTCTGTAACATTAGCAGAATTCACTCTTCCTTTCTGAACACACTACTAAGACACTTTGGGGTATGTTTACTAAACTGCGTTAGTGCAATTCGCGTTAGGAGCCGCGGTAGTGACAGAAACCCCAAATAAGGACATGGGCGGTACATTGTTAACACTAACGCGCGTTCCAAAAACTAACGAGCGTTACAGGGCGCCGTGGCGCGTTACTGCGCATTAATCATAAGAAGGCATACAGACACAAATCACTGAAACAGAGCTATAGCACAATGGTTACTGTACTGACCGCTATTACAGGCAGCATGGGTTCGAGTCCCCACTGTGCCTAACGCAGAAGGCTGGCCCAGGCATCACCCTGTACATTGCATAAGGAATGAGGAGGCATGTTTTTCTTTATGTTGAGTAGTGGTGTCAAAAACACACCTTCGCAATGTGCGTAGCCACGTACGTTGGGGCGTGCATGACTGCGTGCGTTGGTAGGGGCGTAGCTACGTGTGTTGGTGCGCGCGTACAATCGTGCGTGGGTACGTGTGTTTTTACCAGCGTGGGCACCCTATATTACAGACTCTTTAGGGTGTCTTGCACCTATGCATTATGCTAACAGATGTAAGTGTGATGGCCTATGGTTTATCAGAGCCTGTGAGCAGGTGCTGGATTTTCCCAGGGTTGGATTGTGCCAGTCACACCCATGATGCACTGCACATGCAAATCAGCTGTCCACAGATACACACCATGGGGAATGCACCCCCACAGCACCTCGGCCTGGTAGGGGGAAGTGACCATGTGCACCCCCACAGCACCTCGGCCTGGTAGGGGGTACTGACCGTGTGTTGTACTGGCACAGAGTAGCTACGCACCATCACATTGTGCGGGTACTGTGCTCACCCTGAGGGTGCAGTGAGGCGCCCAGCACCAGGTCCACAGTACCGTCCATGGCTGAAAGAGGCCATGGTGCAGGTCCAAAGCAGTGTTAATGTGTGAGATAGGTAGTTTCTGCAGAAATACCTTGGATATCTCTGTCTGTTTCAGTCAGGTGTAGCCCCCATGGACCCCCAGGTGGCCCATGTACCACCACCCCCTCCCCCAGAGCAGCAAACAGGGCTTCCTAACAATATATCCACATTCTACCTCCCTGCAAAGGTGGCAGTAGAGGGGAACAGCAACCCCAGTCCTGCTGAGAAACAGACACCCCACAGGGCAGTCAATGCAGCTCTGTACACATCCACAACACAATAGCAGACAGACATGAGGCCTGGATATGCTAAGCTGCACCCCACCACTATCTGATATTCTCCTTCTGCAAGCCACTCCATCAAGACACTTACCAGCTGCAAACAGTCTGCTAGTTAGTCAATAGTGCATGTGCCCAGTGGAGATGCATGCACCCAGAACTGGGATGTCAGCATACACAGCAAGCAGATAAATCAGTGACTGGGCCCCAAAAGGAAACCCATATCTATCACATGAGAGAAATATTATATAGCACTATGGGGGTGCCTAGCCATGCTGTGGTCACTGCACAGTCAGGGTGAGAGTGATCTCTCAGCAGGACATACTGAGGTCACCCTGTCTGTGTAGATGGTGGCCGGGCACTAAAATGTCCCAGTCAGTGCCCTATGCCCTGTGCAGCTGCACCCTGGCCAGGCCACCCTGTCCGGCCTATATCCATGGTACCCTGCTCCTCATTATGCACATTGGCAGCCCAATACTGGCAACATTGCTGGCAGTGTGGGCTGTGGAAGGTGTTTGCAGCCACCACACACTGGATAAACAGACAGCCACCCCCACACCTATGCCAGCATTGTGCTACTATAGAGGTGTTCAGTAGCCATACCCACCACACCAGTCCTGGGCACAGTACAGGCATGGATATGGTATGCAATACTGTTGGGGGTCACTCCCCAGGGTGGTAAACACTATCAGAGATCAGACCTGTAGCACACACCGCAGACATCAGAATGATTGTTATGGTGGAGCTCAATGAGCAAAATGTGCTTAACGTAGGAATTGATATCTGCCAGTTATCAGAGGAAACATTTGATAGCTGTGTACCATATACCCAGGTGTAGGGTGGCATTGCTAAGGTATGCAACTGCTAGTATTGGGAGATACAGGCAGGGCCCAATGTCCTGCCTCTCCAGGAGGCATTGGCCAATGGGGCCTGTGGGTGTGGGTGTGGGTGTGTCTGGCCCTGTTGGCTGCTGCTTTACGGCAGAGTTTCTCAACTCCAGTCCTGGTGTTCCAAACACTGTTCGGGTTTTCATGCTGTCCCTCATAAATATGCATGAGTTACATCTGCATACCATGGGGGTGGTGCATAGATATGCAGCACAGGCATCTTTATTAGAGGCAGCATGGAACCTGAATGGTGTGGGGACCTCCAGGACTGCATTTGCGAGACTCTGCTCTAGGTAATGCGCCTGTTTATGGTGTCTGTGTTTGGTGTGGTAAAATATAGGCGTATTAACCATGCGTATGTTCTCTGCAATAAAGGAGTGTCTTTACTATCATTGTATAGTGGTGGGTAAAATTATGCGGACTGGGTTGGCAGGAGCCCCAGCTGGGATTTGAACCTGTGACCCTCTGGTCTTACAGGCACTGGCTGTGTCCGTTGCACCACACGGTAGCCACAGAGACAATGCAGTCCCTGGAGATAGGAAAACTGGCCTGACGAGTCAGAAACCCTGCTCTGCACAATTGTACTGTGGGCTCATTTACCTTGTATGGAGACAAAAGTGCAAAGAAACCTCACAAAAACCTCGAAAAAAGGGGCAAACACCCATAACCAAGCTGGGCAACAATGATATCATTGGGCAACATTGAAAAACACTCCTAGGAAAGCTCCAAGAAAATGAAATGATTTTTGAAAGGGTCTACGGAGCATAGACCCTTCCAAACATCATTTCTTTTTTTGGAGCTTTCCTGGGAGTGTTTGTTATTGTTGCCCATTGCTATCACTGTTGCCCAGCTGAATTATAATTTTTACCATTTTTCTTGTGGTCATTTTAACGTTTTATTTGCAATTTTGTTCTGTGCACATGTATCACACTGCTCACGTTTTGTAGGTTTTCCCGGTTTTGCTGTACATTGCTGACGGAAATGGTTTCTCTTCCCTTTAATATGCCTTTAACGACAGGTTTTCATTCGCGTTGGAATTGAGCTCTGAAATTCAGCGCGTTGGTGTGAGGGGAGCCTCTCCCCGCCCACTCTCCGCCCATTGACCCCTTCTCTCCACCCACTCTCCGCCTTCTGCGCTGTTTTAACGCGCTGCGAGGGTTTACGATCGTTAAATGCGGTTAACGTGCGTAATGTACGATTAACGATCGTTCGCACGTCAGAACGCGCGTTATGACATGCGAACGATCATTAATCGTACATTACGCGCGTTATTCACGATTACCGCCGTTTAGTAAACATACCCCTTTGTCCACTCACTAGTCACCTCCTGTCTTGACTATTGTAACCTGCTCCTCGCTGATCTCCCTCTGATTCATCTCTCTTTCCTTCAATCTATTCAAAAATCAGCTGCACAGCTTATCTTTCACCAGTGTCACCACGTTTAATTAACTCCTCTTCTCAAGTCACTTCACTGGATCCCTAATCATTTCCGTATCTCTTCAAACTTCTCCTTATGACCTATAAGTGCATTCATTCTGTGGCTCCTCGCTACCTTTTTCCTCTTATCTCATGCTACATCCTTCCTTGGGAACTCCACTCCTCTGGCCCTTTTATCTGTGCCCTTCTCTGCCACTGCCAGCTCCATAATTTTCTTCATTATAACTTGCTGTTCAATATGCCAGGAACAAACTATCCAAGTCAGTATATCAAGCTCCTTCTCTAGCCCTATTCAAATCCAGGCTAAAAGCTTGCCTCTTCAAGGCTGCTTTTGGATCCTGATGCCCTCACTCCCTTGTTCACCATCTAAGTGTATCATAACACACTCTTCTCCCTAGTTTTGTGATGTTCTTCATCTTGATTAGATTGTAAGCTTGAGGAACATGGACAACGTAGTTACTCACCTATAGCAAGTGTTCTCCATGGACAGCAGGAATATGTCTTCATGTATTTAATTTAATTTAATTTAATTAACAGTTTCTTATATACCGCACCTTCCAGCAATCAAATGCGGTTTACATGGAACAACATAAAATAACAGGTCAACGTCTGTTTTTACAGTGAACAGCTTAAAACCATAACAACTTATATTACATTACATGGAACATAAAAGAACTATTTACAGGGATCAAAATGAGAGCTAAATACAGTGGTGAGTGTGACATGGGTGAATCATAATATATAAGCATTTGGGTTTCACATCCTATGTCAAATCCAATTTGGTTTATGAGGACTGACATTGTATTATCCATTTTCTAGTTGGGTAGGTGTATTTGGCAGAGATCCGTAGTGTGATGTGAACAGGTGCGTTTTACGTTTTTTGCGGAATTCGTTGATCTCTGAATGTGATCTCATCTCATCTGGAAGGGCGTTCCATAGAATGGGGGCTGCATGGGAAAATGCTTTTTTGTTTGTTATCTTTCTGGCTTTTATAAATTCTTTCGGAGTCCTTAGTTTGTTTGTATGATCTCTCCTGTGTAGGTTTTTAGCAGGTTCTTTAGTGATGAGGTTGAATAGGGTAGGTGGTGCCATATTGTTTAGAGTTTTGAAGGTAGTTATAAAGGTTTTATATACTATTCGGCTTTGTATCGGTAGCCAGTGTAAGTATGCCATAATCGGTGTAATATGTTGAAATGGGGGGACCTTCATAATGGTCCAGGCCGCAGCGTTTTGTGCAATTTGTAGTCTTTTCAAGTTTTGTTTTGTTGTACCTAGTAGTATTAGATTTGCAAAGTCAAAGTGAGGTGTAATTATGGCTTGTATTATTCGCTAATACAAGCCATAGGTGTATAGGTGATGTCCTCAATGGAGCCCCATGCGGTAACACTCCCCAGCTTCTATTGGAAGCTTTTGGGAGGCTCCACCATGCTTGTGTGCCTCCTTCCTGCCTGCTGCCACAGCACCATGATGCTTCAGTCTGATAACATAGTTGTAGCAGAAGACAACTCAG
Organism: Ichthyophis bannanicus; assembly: GCA_033557465.1. Lineage (NCBI taxonomy): Eukaryota > Metazoa > Chordata > Amphibia > Gymnophiona > Ichthyophiidae > Ichthyophis > Ichthyophis bannanicus. Next base: position 1,253,845,176 of record CM066033.1, read on the forward strand.
TATATCCAACTGTTCTATGTATAAAGTTCTAAACCTTGTTACATGCAATTGTTATAGTTTATCGTTATAATGTAAACTTCCTCTGATCTCTGGAAGGGGCGGTATAACAATGTATGCAAATAATTAAAATAAAATAAACTCCTTGAGAAGGTGGGAGGGTTGTGAGGACTTATTCCTGCTGCTATGGAGAACACCTGCTACGGGTGAGTAACTACCTTTTCTCCATGGACAAGCAGGAATGAGTCCTCACATATAGGACCCCCAAGCTACAGGCTACCAAAAACTGAGGAGGCCGCCGAGAAGTCCAACAGGGGCAAACTCAACTGTGAAATGGTGAGAAATCAGAATGACTCAACTACCAACTATGTACAAAATGAGTGAATTTCTCTGTTCACTTTTTCTTTTACTTTTTTCTTTTGGTAGTCTGGACAGAATAGAATGGTCCTTAGGGGGATGGAGTTGGATTCTAATCCCTAAATAGATTGACTGATTGAGGTGGAAATCTGATACCACTTATGGAAGGAATTTAGGCTGAGTATGAAAGACCACTGTATTATGGTGGAATTTGGTGTTAGGCGAATAAACCACTAGGGCCTGAAGCTTGCTCAATCTATGCTGAAGTGACGGCCACCAGAAATAATACCTTACAGGTCAAGAACTTCAGAGGACAGGAACTGAGTAGCAAAAAGGAAGCTTCCATAAGCTGCACAAGAACCACATTGATATCCCAAGACACTGCGGGAGACTTGTAAGGAGACATCAAGAGAAGCAAGCCTCACATAAAGCAAACAACTAAAGATTGTATAGAGATGGGTTTGCCTTCCACACCTCGATGGTAAACACCAATTGCAATGAGATTCATCTTGATTAGATTATAAGCTTGAAGAACAGGGACAAGGTAGTTGCATACCTGTAGCAGGTGTTCTCCATGGACAGCAGGAATATGTCCTCAGATATGGGTGACGTCCTCATGTATGGGTGTAAAAGATACTCAGGCAGTTTTTGTGTGGAACAGATGAAAGGATCTAGGACCAGACAGCAAAACTCTTCCATTTGCAAGAGTAAGACTGTCTCGCAGAGGCCCTCCTGGAGGCCAAAGGACTTCAGTTATACCATCCGGTAGGTTAAGCTGAGACAACATTAGCCTCTCAACATCCACATCATGAGGGCCAAGGACCAGATGTTGGGGTGCAACATCGTCCCGTCCTCCTGTATTATTAGATCGAGTGCATGGCCAAGTCATAGTGACTCCAGACTGGAGATCTGTAGCTGGAGGGGAAACCAACATTGTCTAGTGTGATGGTGAAAGCCCTATGAAAAGCCTGAAAGGGGATAAAAATCCTGAAGTCCCCATTGAAGGCAATGACAATGCACAGCTACAAGGAAAACTCAGCCTATGTCAGAGAAAAAGGCAGTTCCCTGTAGGAAGCAAACCACGCCCTAGTGCAAGGGTGGAGACTAACCCCCTTCCTGATTGGTCACAAGGAAGCAGGAAGCCAGGGTTAAAAACCACGTGCAGAGGGAAGGAAGACAGACCCGAAGAGAGACCCGATTGGAGACCCGAAGAGAGACCCGATTACAGACCTGGAGACAGAACCGATTGGAGAACCCACAAAGAAGCTGGTCAGGAAAATATCCAGAGAGCCAGGTGGAAGGCAAGAGAAAGCCAAGACCAGAGTCTGAGACCAGAGAGTCCAGGCAGAACAGCCTGTGGGAGAGAAGGTGCCAAGGGAAAGGCACGCACTCAGACAAAGCCAGCATTCAAAGGTAAAAGCACAGACAATTGGAGAAGCCGTGCAGGCCAGTCAAACAATTGCTATGGCTGGGAGGATTGGAGAGGTGGAAAGAGCACCAGTGTTGACACAGAGAAACAGCCTCAAGGTAAAACTGACCATTTTATATCTGATAAATTGGAAAAAGAGATAAAGGCTAGTTTTATTGCGCAGGAGCTGGAACGTTTCTACTGTGAAACGTTGGATTGAAAGCCTAGTACCTGCTGCAAACTCCAGACCAGATAACTCTGACGTTTGTGAAGTTTCTAAATTAGGGGCACTGCAGAGACTATTTTCTAGTGAGAGGATTCAAACCCCTAATGCAAAAACACCTGAAAAGGCTGACTTGTTGTGGGATCACTTCCACCAGTTTCTAAAGAGAGAGAAGCTAAAAGAAGTCCCCACATATGAGAAAGACTTTGGTAATTCTAATGGCATTGAGGAAATGCAGATAGAAACCACTGTGCTAGAATGTGATGATTTTCCTATACCAATGGACTGTTGTTTAACTCACAAGAATACCACAGTAAGAAGGTGAAACAGGAGAGAGTTTTAAAAGCCTTTTAATAAGGTAGCTTTTACCAGTGACTCAGAAGAAAGCAGTGCTGTGCTGTATTCATTGTTGAGAGTAACGGAGTTTGGGAAGACGTTGTTTGGTGAAAGTGAAACCAGCTGTGTTTAGTTCTGCTGCAGTATAGTGTGTGACCACATGGAGCAGTGCAGAGAACAGCAGAGAAGAAAAGTTTTGTTTTTCATTTCTCCTGGTTTTTCCTGTGTTCATCCTTTCATTTGGAGAAGTTATCCTAGTGCATTTGTTGTGTTTTGAACCTCCGCGTGCCTTTGAAAATCCCCATTGTATAAATAATAAAAATCTTGCAAAGCCTTACCACCTGCCTCAACTACAATTCATTCCTACAGAGTAAAGAACTTTTATTCTAAAGGACAGTAAGGCCGCCTATCAGCTGTCAGCCTCTTGGCCCGGCCGGTGGGTGTCGCAAGTTGGCGTAGTATTTAGGATTTTTTTTTCCACGCTTGCGCAAGGATATTGCTTCAGGATTTCCACTGCAGGAGAAGCTTTGCTGAGGAGCCCAGCTGATGAGGGTCCAGAAAGCAGGTCCGCAGTACCCAGGAGACTACGGTTGACCATTGGAGGTGTTAAACGCGAAGCCTCACCCACGCCAGGTATTGGGTACCAAGCCGAGGGGCGGTTGAGGATACCAAGGGCACAGGTGCAAGCGCTAGCCGTAGTGTTAAAATAGCAAAAACCAAAGAGAGGGGAATACCTTCTTGTATGTGTGGTACCGCTCTTGGGTTGTTTGTTTGTGTTTTGTAGGTAACCCAAGATGGCGCACGAAATACCGGAGGTATTGAAGTTAATGTCTCTCCAGTTTGAGCGCCAGGCGGAGTTGTCCCTGGAAGCGCAGAAGCAGAGTGCTGCATGGATACAGGCCCAACAACAGCCGCTGCTACAAATGTTGGAGGCTTACCTGACTGAGCAGAAGAAGAAGACCGGACCAGAGACCACATCATCCAGTTCCAGTACACCAGCTGCTTCTCTGAAGTTGGACTTGCAGGCTGGTGGGGCATTCAATATTGGACAACTTACACCAAGGGACGATATAGATGACTTTATTGAGGGATTTGAGAGGGTGGCGCACCTTAGTGGTTGGCCGCAGGAACAGTGGGCCATACTCCTGGCCTCATCCCTCACAGGGGAGGCCCTCGCTGCCAACCGGGCTATACCACCCATGCTTGCTAGTGATTACAGTGAGCTCACTAAGGCAATTAGAGAGAGGTTGGGGCTCACTCCTCTAGTATACCATCGCCAATTGAGGGCTGTAAAATTGCAAGCTGGCGAGACTCCAAAGGCCCTATATCATAGAGTCCGAACCTTGCTGAATAAATGGCTGATTCCGGAGGGTAAGACCGTGGAATCAATAATTGACAGTCTTATACTGGAACAGTACCTGGATGCTGTACCCCAACAATTAAAAACCTTCCTCATACTCCAGAACTGCAAGACCCCACAGGAGGCAGTAGCGCTGTCAGAGAGGTTTATGGAGGCAGAAATAAGTGCCCATAGTCAAGACAGTACCTCCCAGGTGGCAGTAGGAGGAGTATTAGAAAGGAGGAAAAGGAATACTGATAATGTGAAAGAAATGTATAAACCCTTATCAAAAGGTTATGTCTCTCATAGGAAATGCTATAAATGTAGGGAAGAAGGACATATCCAACATAATTGCTTTGTGAGAACTGCATTGATAGCGGAGAATCAGCCTAGGGAGAAAGAAAAATTCTTCTTGTCAGTGGAAGTACAGGGGATTGCAACCACTGCGCTTTTAGATTCGGGTGCTCAACATAGCATGCTATCCAAAGCGCTATGGCGAAAAATTGAGGCCCAAAATGGGAACACAGCAATTCAGCCCATAACTCAGGTAAAATTCCACTGTATACAAGGAGGTATCTCCAGCTACCCAGTTTATAGTCTGAGAGTGAAAGGCTTAGGCGTGAGTAGACATATGCAAATAGCTGTGGTACCTAGGCTACCGCATGAATTGGTACTAGGGAAAGATTGGCCACAGTTTTGCAAAAGCCTGAGGCAGGACCTGGTTGCCAGGGAAGCCATGATATCTACAAGGGCCCAGTTAAAAGCCTTGGAAAGTGAGGAGGAATCCCAAGAAGAAGCTATGGAGGAGCTTCCTTTTCACGAAGATTTATTAGGGTCTCCAGCAACGAAAAGTAAAAGAGGGAAGGGGGAAAAGGGAAGAGAGAAGCAATCTCGCTCCCAGGAAAAAACCAAAGCTCAAGGGGGGCCGGGTTTGCCATGGGTACCCGCAGAGTTAATTGCCAAGTTCCCTACCTTCCCCAAAGAACAGAGGGCTGATGCTGCTTTAACCCAGGCATTTAAGCATGCTCAGAACGAAAGGGATGTCCTCCCTAGGTTCTTTGTAGATATGGGAATAATTTATAGGAAAAGCCGAGATACCCACACTGGTACAGACCGCAAGCAATTAGTAGTGCCAACAACGTTTAAAACGTTAGTCCTGAGGTTGGCACACAACCACCCCGTTGGGGGGCATAAAGGTACAGGGAACCCTGGACCAAATTCTGGCCCGGTTCTATTGGCCAGGGGTATTCAAGGAAACAGTGAGATTCTGTGAAGCGTGTCCAGCATGCCAGAGGGTTTCGGTGGCGCATCCAAGGGAGGTACCCATGGTAACGGCCCCAGTGATTTCGGAACCCATCCATAGGATAGGGATGGATATTGTGGGACCCCTAACTAAAACACCTCGCGGGTTTCAATACATATTAGTAATTGTAGATCACGCAACCAGATTCCTGTGGGCCATACCACTGCGCAATATATCTGCCAAAGTGGTGGCCGGGGAGATCATAAAGTTGTTTTGTGAAATAGGGTTCCCATGGGAGGTACTCACGGATAGAGGGAGTAATTTCCTATCAAAATATCTGGCCCAAGTGTGGGACGCCTTTTGAATTAGGCATATTAAAACCTCTGCCTACCACCCCCAAACAAATGGGTTAGTAGAAAGGCAGAATCAGACATTGAAAAGGATGCTACGGCGTAGTTTAAAAGGGGATATGGCCAATTGGGATATGGTGCTCCCCTTTGCCCTATATGCCTGCTGAGAGAGGAAACAGGCCTCTCTGGGAACCGCTCCGTATGAGTTAATGTACGGCCGATCTCCTCGGGGCGTTTTAGATATTTTAAGGGAGCAGTGGGTGGAGCCCGATATAAAAGAAGTGGGAGTGCCGGAGTTTCTTAGAGACCTAAAGGGAAGGTTACGCCGTGCCTCCCAGGTTGCAGAGGGGAATCTTAAAGCTAGTCAACATAAGCAAAAAGTATATTATGATCGGGGCACAAAGCAACGTCACCTGCAAGTAGGCGAAAAGGTCATAGTAATGGTGGCCGCTCCTGCTTCAAAATTTGAAAGCCAGTGGAAAGGTCCATGTAGAATCATAAAGCCCGTAGGACCAGTATCCTATTTAGTAGAAAATAGCAGAGGCCGCAGGCAAGTGTATCACGTGAATGTTTTAAAGCCCTGGCATGACAGAATAGCTTTGGCCCATCTAGCTACAGTAGACCCCAGAGCAGAGAGCGTAGTGAGCTAGTATAGGCAGCCAGTGGAGGTTCTGGAGTACTGGAGTGATGTGTTCATTTCTTGGTGTGTTTGTGATGATTCTAGCTGCTGTATTTGTTTGGGGAGACCAATATATAATGGATTATATATATAAGTCAGCTAGGTCACACATGATGTTCTTCATGCTGGTAAGAGGCCATGTGGGTGACAAGCAAGAAAGAGTCCAATGTCCACTGATTTGATTGAAGGATAAGATGGTATAGAAAACTGGTTAAATAAATAAATAAATGTCTGAACCTCCCTTCCTGGGGGTGCTGAGAAATGAGTCTTGGAACTCTTGATCCTCTTTAGGGCCGATTCCACCACCAAGAGTAGAGGAGTAGCCTAGTGGTTGGGGCAAGGTACTTCAGGCCTGCAGGTCGAGGGTTCAAATCCCACTAGAGGACAGCAACCTTGGGCCAGAAGGACCAGGGTTTCTAGTCCCACAGATGCTCCTTGTGGTCTTGGGCAAGCCACTTACCCTTCCATAGCCCATGTTCCCTGTAAGTATTAGTGTATGTGTCTCATATCCCCACGTGTTAAATGTATCTCCCAATTGTGTCATGACCGCTTTGATTGAAGGATAAGGTGGTATACAAAAACTGTCTAAATAAAAAAAAGAGTGGTGAGGAAGCTGAGGCTTCTTGAATCTGGGAGCCTTTTGAACTCTGTACATAGATTCAAACCTTCTACTAATGGGAGATGCTAATGAGGGGTTCTCTCACATCCTCATTTGTAGTCTCTGCAGGATGCAGTGCACGGGTGCTCTCACCGCTTTCTTAGGAGTTGATAAGTACTCTAGGATCTCCAACTCCTCTGCCCTGGGATCATCCTCAGTGTTCAAAGTGGAATGGCCTTGGCTATATACCTTACAAATTCCAGGAAGGTCATGTCCTCAGGAGAGGACTTGCGTTGTCATGAGGTGGAGAAGGGTCCAATGGGTGCTCAGGGGACCTGCCCCAAGACAAGTTCTCTGATTTCACGTCAGTGACCCAGCCTTATGAATCAGACTCAGAAAGGAAGTCAAAGTCTTTGCCTGGATCTCCCTCCTATTTCTGGGGGAATGGGAGCTCCTTTGGGAGCAATGATGCACTGAAGCCCTCCTAGGCTTCAAGGATGCATTGGACCCTGAGGTACTAGAGGAATATCGGTCGGGCAGGCACCAATGTCGGGGGTCCTTTGATGCACCAATGTTAATGCCTCTCCCACAGGAAGTGCATGCATCTCCAGGAATGGCTGCATGGTGGCCAATGTCAATACAGCCATCTTCAAGTCCTGCAGTGCAGGACTTAACATGTGCTAACTGGACCATGGTAATCATGTCTGCTTAGCACATGATGGGGCAGAGACTAGATGAGTTAGGGGCACATAGTGGTTGTTAACTGCACATTGGGTGGCAGTACATGCATCTGTGTTAATTGCAGCAGATGATTTAGCATGGCAAGGTGCTTCTTATTGCGGTAAATGAAGGTAGAATGCAGAAAGCTTATCTCTGGGGATAAGTAGCCTAGAATCTAGCAACCTTTTGGGATCTTGCCAGATACTTGTGACCTGGATTGGCCACTGCTGGAAACAAGCTATTGGGCTTGATGGACGTTTGGTCTGATCCTGTATGGCAAGTCTTACATTCTTATAAAGTGTCGTGAATATATAGAGAGACGAATTACCACATCAATACTATTTCTCTAGTTTAGGTATTCTATTCAGCAGGCCTCAACTAAATTAATAACTTACTGTATTAAGACAGTGGCAATATTCAGTTACTATATGGATAATTATATGGATAGTATCAGGCCATTTAGCTATTTAAACTGCTTGATACTAGCCATATAATTTTTGAAATTCTCTGGATAAAGGGGGAATTATGCATTGGCCACCTGGCAGTCCACATATCACTTCATTTGAAAATTGTCCAGATTGCAGATTAGTAGTGAGGAGATGATCAAGAAAAGGTGGAAGGAATATACAGAGTTTTTATATGATAAAGATCAAGTGGACCAACAGCCGTTTCAACCTGTACCTTATGATCGGGAACCATTGGTGATGAAAGAAGAAGTTGAAGCAGCATTGAAAGCTTTATCAAAGAACAAAGCACCAGGCATTGATAGCATTCCCACAGAAGTATTGCAGCAATCTGATGCAGCTGTTACCGTACTTACAAGGCTCTGCCAAGAAATATGGAAGACAACATCATGGCCAACTGACTGGAAAAGATCTGTGTTTATTCCAATACTAAAGAAAGGTGATCCAACTGACTGTGGAAATTATCGCACAATCGCTCTGATCCCACATGCCAGCAAGATTCTACTGAAGATTATTCAAAAGAGACTACAGCCATACCTAGAACAAGAACTACCTGAAGTGCAAGCAGGGTTCAGGAAAGGGAGAGGAACGAGAGACATCACTGCGGATGTGAGATGGATCCTTGAAAAGACTAAAGAATACCAAAAGGATATCTATTTGTGCTTTATCGACTATAGCAAGGCTTTTGACTGTGTAAACCATGAGAAACTCTGGGCCACATTAAGAAGCATGGGTATACCAGAACACCTGATCGTTCTCTTGCACAATCTGTACATTAATCAGGAAGCAACAGTTTGAACGGAACAAGGAGAAACAGAATGGTTTAAAATAAGCAAAGGTGTAAGACAAGGCTGCATACTTTCCCCCTACCTGTTTAATTTATATGCAGAACAAATCATCAGAGAAGCAGGACTGTATGAAGACAACAGAGGTTTGAAGATTGGTGGAAGACTCATCAACAACCTTCGCTATGCTGATGATACCACATTACTGGCTGAAAGTGAAGATGATCTGAAACATTTGCTTCTCACAATCAAAGAACATAGTCTCAAAATGGGCCTGCACCTTAATGTAAAGAAGGCAAAGATCATGACAACTGGCATAATCAACAGGTTCATCATTGAAGGAGAAGAAATTGAAATTGTGAACAACTTTAACCTACTTGGATCAACTATCAATAAAGAAGCAACAAGCAGTCAAGAAATCAGACGACGCATTGCTCTTGGCAGAATGGCTATGAAAGACCTAGATAAGATTCTCAAGAGCAGGGATGTCTCTCTCCATACAAAGATTCGACTTGTTCAAGCCATGGTATTTTCAATAACATCATATGGATGTGAAAGCTGGACAGTGAAAAAGATAGACAGGAAGAAAATTGATGCCTTTGAATTATGGTGCTGGCGGCGAATACTGTGTATACCATGGACTGCCCGAAGAACAAACCAGTCAGTACTAGAGGAGATCAAACCTAAGCTTTCTTTAGAAGCTCAGATGACAAGACTTCGACTTTCATACTTTGGACACATCATGCGAAGAGAGAGATCATTAGAGAAAGACATCATGCTTGGCAAGATAGAAGGTCAACGCAAAAGAGGAAGGCCAGCAATGAGATGGATCGCTACAATAACAGCAGCTACGGGTACCAGTCTGTCAACAATGAGCCGCCTGACTGAAGACCGAACACAATTTAGGATAGCTATCCAGAGGGTCGCCATGAGTCGACTCCGACTCGACGGCACTTAACAACAACAACAAGTGAGGAGGTAGGAAGTTGTATTGCTGGGGCCATAACCTCCTCACAGGTGGAGCAGGCAGTAGACAATGTGAAGGATGCCCCTGGTCTTTCACCTTCTGCTCTGTCCTCAGCTCCAATTCTAGCAGCACCTAAGAAAGCATTTTAGGCTAGCAAGAAACTGGTCAGGAGTGATTGGCTAATGAAGAGAGAATTAAATGCATATGAGAGAGGGACTGGCAGGGAGGAGAGGGAAACAAGACAGGAAAGTTTGAAGAGAGGAGTGAGACTACTGGGGACAAGATGATGAAGTGCTTAAAACTTTGAATTTAGAAACGGAGTCCCCGCACTGAAAAAGATTATGTACCCTTGACCTAGATCATCAATGTTGCTTGTAGCCTGCAAAGTTCAAGGACAGGTTTAATGCCAACTTAAATGAAGAAATGTAAGATGGACAAGCATGACTAAATTATATGGCAGCAGTGATTGAACGTTAGCTGTAATCTTGGTGGTTTATATCCCTATCTTCTATTTAAATCTAATAGTAATTATCAGATTGTAGCTCTGAAATTTCTTATCAATTTAGAAATGCTCTAATGAATGGATTATTCAGATGATTGACAGTTTTTTCTTTTAAATCTTGTCATTGACATTAAGGTTATTTATTTTGTGCCCTCTAGAGATGGAGGAGTTGCTTAATCGTTAAGAGCAACAGTCTTAACACCAAAGAAATCTGGGTTCAATTCCCACTGGCACTCTTGTGACCTTGGGCAAGTCACTTTACTCTCCATTGCCTCAGAAGCAAAGTTCTGGCAATTTACTTCCAGCTATACCTTACCAAGACAACCCAGGGGCTGCTGGATTGCCAGGAGTCAACATTGACCTGACAGCACTTAAAAAAAAAATTGTGGAGTTAAATATCTAGGGGTCGGCAGGAGTAAGATGGCGACAGTGAGATACTCCTGGTGAGAGGTCTGGTTCCTGGTGCTGGCGATTGTTTGCTTCTGGAGCTGGTATGGGCAAGAGGAAGCAGAAGCAAGCCTACCTACCCTCGGGTGAGGCTGGATTCATCGGCGCCGACCAGAGAACGCTGCAGATGTGCGGATTCTCAATACCAGGGGTAGGAGCAGCGTCTTCGGCAGGTCCAGAGTGTATACCAGACCTGAGCACATCGGGGGTCTTTTTGTCCCCAGAGCAGCGGGCCCCACCGCCTTGTCCCGTAAGCGGTTTCCCTGACAGAGGAGAGACTCCCGCCGAGGTGAAGACTAGTACCCCGAGGCAGGGAGCTGGAAAGGGCTCTGATGCCGGTTTGGATGCTCCGTGGGGGCCTCCTGGTAGCGAAGTGAGAGCGGTGCCTGGGTCGACGTTGAGGGCCAGCCCTGTCCAGGAGAGAATTGCCCCAGTGGTTACTGCAGGTGTTGGCGATTTGGTGCGGCCTCCTAAAGTTACTCTAGAGGTGCTATTGGACACTATCTCTACAATGAATTCATCTCTTGAGTTAATTGCTGTATCTGTAAGTACTGAAATTAAGGCTTTGCGTATTGATTTGCAAGAGGTTTCTAGGGTTCAAAAGGAACAGGAGGGGAAGTTGGCATGGCTGAGTGGAGAACTGGAGCAACTTCAGGAGTTACATTGCGCCCACATGAAAGACCAGATGGTGAACATCAGGAAGATGGAATATTTGGCGAACCAAGTCCGGAAGAACAATTTGAGAGTGGTCAATTTTCTTAGATCCCCGGTGCTTTCTCCTCTGGAAATGGTTCGTAGATACTTCCAGGAGGTTTTGAAAATCCCCAGGGAGGATCTCCCACCATTAACCAGAGCTCAGTATCTATCTGTGGGTAGATGTATGCAGGGAGTTGGTAGTGACGCTCCAGGGGTTCCTGGGGATCTTATGGGGTTTCTTGAGAGTTCCCTGGAGGTGGTCACTGCCCGTACTACTCTCCTTATTACATTAGCTCTTGAGACCGATAAGGCTTTAATTCTTCATTTATACTTTCGGAATTTCAGTGAGCAGTTCATGGGCTCATATGTGCGTATTTTTCCCGATGTTGCTAGAGGTACCCAGCTGAGGAGGAAGGAATTTCTGGGTTTTAAACCCAGAGTAATTTCCCTCGGCGGGACATTCTTGTTGAAGTTTCCTGCTAGATGTTGTGTTTCATATAGAGAGAAAGTATTTTTGTTTTTTGAGCCCCGGCAGCTGCTGGAATTCCTGATAGCTAGGGAAGAACCAGTTGTAGATCTATCGCCTCATACGGCTGACGCATAATTCTTGCACTGCCATGGTATTATTTTCCTATTTTGTATACAAGAATTTTCCTGATCTCTCTCCCCCAGTATTGTGTGCTGATTATGGTAGTGTATTGTTATATATGGGGCTTTTTGCTGTATAATTGCTTAAGAGCTTTGTTTTTCCTTATTACCATTTTTCTGTCATTCATTTGTTTGACTGTATTCTTAAATTCAATAAAATTAAAAAAAAATTGTGTCCTCATGTTTTTCTGTAGGATGTCTATTCATATCAAACCTTACAAACAGATTTGTAATATGGTTATTACTAGTCTCATGGCTTAAATTTTAATAAATCTCTTTCTTCGGGCACATGATTTCCAAAAATTATGTTCACTGCCTTTACAAATAGACAAGATTATAAATACATACAAATGCTGAGAGGGACTTGAAATGGGGTACCAGAGCTCTCTGGAAGGGTTAATATGGAAAATGGCTTATAATTTGCCAACAGCCTGAAGCCTGGCAGCTTGAAATTCACTCGCAGCCTGGAGAGATATGTGTACCCAAAACCAAGGCCATGTTTAACAGGACGGGATAGAATGTTTTTGCTTCTCCTAATTCAGCTGAACAATATGTCTGTGCTTACTTTGACCTATAACATGACTTTTAACACGTAGATAAACAAAAGTGATGCTGAAGCTTGACGTAGAGCTGAACTTGTACCTTGTTTTTTCCCTAATAAAATGAAGTGCTCTGGCCTAGAGAGGCTGAGGGGATTTACAGGTACTGCGCAAGTTTGCAGGACTGTAGGCCCTTCCTTTGAGGCCTTAAGCAACACCATTTTAACATAATTCTCTGTGTTTTATTTTTATTTGTTTCCTCCTTATTTGCATTTGATTTTAGAGAACTGAAACCAAAGAACCGAGGTCAGTTATTTGGTAGTACGGTTGGAAGTAGGCCATGGATAAAGAGATGTTTTTCCTTCAGGTTGGTACCATGCCAGGATATTCCTTTTTCTTCATTCAAGGCAAGGCAAAGAAGGACAGAGGATTGTAAGTATGAAGTACAGACAGTCACAGACTTTAGCATTTAAGAGATGCAGCCCGCATGTGTGTAAACATGGTGATATTGCAAAACCCTGGAGCATAATTGCATTCATTGACTACTGGTAATGAAGCAATGTTATTTCCCTAGAAACAGATTTTTTCAGAGAGGCTTTAATGTTTGAAATATAAAATGGCAGCCACTGTTTAAGAGGGACTGCCCATTAGTCCTGAGTGTATCATCTTACATGGTAAGTTGTCTTATATTTGAAAAACAATTGAAATTACCTTAAGGTAATTTAAGGTAATTTCAATAGTTTTTCAATATTTGAGGATGTGTTGTGGTTTCTAGATAGGTGCACTTTGTTTTGAAAGTTTTCATGATGTTTGTTTAATTATAAAATAGAGATAAATGTTATAGCGCTGTGACTTTGTACATGTTGATTTTTGTTTTGGTTTTAGTAAACCTTAGCTTAAAGTATCTATTCAATATTGTGAATGATAGTGGATTTCCAGCTCTGGTATTTCTTCTGAAGTTATAGGAAATGTTCTGTTGCTTGATATTATTAGTATTTCAATTTATTCTACTTATTGCCCTTCCTGAACCATACGGTCCTGATCTTTGAAAGGGAGTTACATGATTTACAGCTCAGTAAACTGTGTAAATGCCTTAGATGGGGATATTCAATGACACATACATGGTTAGTTCTGTTGAATATCCCCTACTAAGTCCCATACATGCCCTTATGCTAACTGGTTAGCATCGGGGCATGTTGGGGCTTTCTGGGTGGAGCAGAGGTGGAGACTGTTGCTAACTGGGCAGCAGCAATATTGCATGCTGCCTTGTTAGTGACCTGAACCTAAAAGATAGGCACCATGGAACAATACAGAGGCCAAATCGGGGGTCAGGCTTCAGGGAAAAAAACCCTTTTAAAGGTGGCCGGCATTGTAGTTTTCAATGGAGCCACGGTGCCATGGCACCATGATGCCATGGCACCTCAGCTCCAATGAGGAGCCTTGACTGAGTTAGCCAGGGGCAGTCCTGCACGTGCAGGCTGGACTGAATCGCAGTTCCGGCCTGCACGTACAGGACTGTTCATGATTCTGATCCAGCGGAGCTAGACGTGTCCTGCGGGATCAGAATTGCTATTGCCTCTGTGCGTCCGGTTCAGATGGGATGCACAGAGGGGATCTACATGTGGGAAGGAATTGGTCCCTTAGGGATTTAGCTTTTACAATAACAAATAGTGAGTGATACAATTTCATTCTAAGAAGTGAGTTAAGTAATTAAACCAAAGTGGTAAATATGTGATATTATTATGTTTTCTTTTTATGTTAGTAGAAAATCCTGATACACATCACAGAGAATGTTGGTGGCTATCCCCGACTATTTTAAGCTACCTGCAAGAGTCTATTGGATTTTAAATTTTCATGTTGTGTGTTTCAGTTGGTTATTATGAAATGACAAATTCAGAATTGATGTTATTAAGGAAGTGTGCAGCAAATGTCCTGTTACAAGTGGAATAGGTAAAATAAATACCAAGACTGATTACCTAAATTAGTATGAGGTTGATTCAAGGTGTAAATAAATTTCTCTAGGCCAGAGATTAATCAATTCTTTATTATGTTGCTTGAGCTGAATAAAGTGTCAACAAAGAGAGACTGTAAACAATGACAATTGCATTTCTAATAGGTTTCTTGAGCACAATTTTGTTTATGTAATAACCTATGTATTTGTTTCCTTTTATGTTGTGTCCTGATGAACTGAGATATCTGTGTCAATCAGACAATGTTCAAGGTGATGAGATCCAAACCATTACCTAAAATAAGAAAGCCTTCCTTCAAATTTTTGGTAAACAATTGAAATGAGTTTAATTTAATTGCCATAAACTGTCAGTTATATTTTTATATTTGTTACCCCTTAAGAAATAAGATTAACCATACTTTGTACAGTGGTGCGCCTGACAAGACAGGTGTGTCTATTACTATGTGGCCTAACTTTAATTTGATAGATAAAAGAGAAAAATTAAAGAATGTAGATGCAAAATAGAAGTATGTTGCAATCTATCTTGGCCTCCATATGGTCTTGGGAGTGGTGACAAAGGACTGGAATGAGGCTCATGTGGTCCCTTTACACAAAAGTGGAAGTAAGGATGAGGTTGAAAAATACAGGCTGGTTAGTTTAACTTCGGTGGTGACTAAACTATTGGAAGCGCTACTGAAAGAGAAGATAGTGAGGTTTCTGGAGTCTAGTAGATTACAGGATCCAAGGCAGCATGGATTCACCAGAGGCAGGTCTTGTCAGACAAATCTGATTGATTTCTTTGACTGGGTAAACAGGGAGTTGTACCGTGGGAGAGCCCTAGATGTAGTGTATTTAGATTTCAGTAAAGCCTTTGACACCGTTCATCACAGGTGACTTATAAACAAACTGAGCACCCTAGGGATGGACCCTAAAGTTACTGCTTGGGTTAGAAATTGGTTGAGTGGGAGGCGACAAAGTATACAGGCAAATGGAGCTCATTCTGAGGAGAAGGAGTTTACCAGTGATGTGCCCCAGGGATCTGTCATTAGTCCGATTCTTTTTAACATATTTGTTAGTGATATAGCGGAAGGGCTATCCGGTAAGATTTGCCTCTTTGCAGATGATACCAAAATCTGCAATAGAGTAGACACCCAAGAAGGTGTAGATAACATGAGGATTGATCTGGCTAAGCTTGAAGAATGGTCTTCAAGAAGAATTTGGCAGCTGAGATTTAATGTTAAAAAATGCAAGGTCATGCATTTGGGCTGCAGTAATCCAAGGGAGCAATATAGTATAGGGGATGAAGTACTTTGTCAACTGAAGAATAGTGGGACCTAGGCGTGATTGTATCTGATGATCTTAAAGTAGCTAAACAGGTAGAAAAGGCAACAGCAAAAGCTAGAAGGATCCTTGTGTGCATACGGAGAAGAATGGCCAGCAGAAGAAAGGAGGTGATAGAGCCTCTGTACGTAAGTCTTTGGTGCGACCTCATTTGGAGTATAGTGTGCAATTCTGGAGACTGCACCTTCAAAAGGATATAAACAGGCTGGAGTCAGTACAGAGGGTGGCTACTAAAATGGTTAGTGGTCTTCATTATAAAGCATATGAGGACAGGCTTAAGGATCTTAATATGTACACTTTAGAGGATAGAGGTGATATGATTGAGACGTTTAAATACCTCTGTAGCATAAATGAACAGGAGGAGAGCCTCTTTCAATTGAAAGCAAGCTCTGCTACGAGGGGACATGGGATGAGGGTGAAAAGGGATAGATTCAGGAGTGATATGCGGAAATATTTCTTTACGAAAAGAGTGATGGATCCGTGGAATAGTCTCCCAGTGGAGGTGGTAGAGATGAGGACAGTATCTGAATTCAAAGAAGCATGGGACAAACACAGAGGTTCTCTAAAGGAAAAAAGGGGACTGTTGTAGTAGTTGATATCGAAGGACAGACTAGATAGTCCATGTGGTCTTTTTCTGTCGTCATGTTTCTATGTTTCCATATAGTTAAATAAGTTGTAATAATTTAGTGAAGCAGTAGATACATTGCAATTAATTAACATTAGATTTGATAAGATAATTCTGTTCAGTAATTCTATATTGTCATTGTTTGCCATGGTTGGTCGTTTCAGAACACGAATAAGCCAGTTAGACATGAGAGATAGCCATTTATCTCGCAAAAACATTCAGAACTACATGTATATTCTAAAGGTACACAGCCCTGCATGTAGATGGTGCTAGCATGGGGATCTCAGAACATGGGCTGGAGGGGGCGGAACAGGGGCATGGCCAGCCATGGAGATATATAAAGTATATTCAGAAAAGGCCCATGTATGTCTTCAGTGTTACCCGCGTACGTCCAAGTTAACCTTTCAGAAACATGGAATAAAGGCGGGACTTAGAAAAGATTCTGTTCTGCTCTTCAAGGCATCCCATATTGACGAATGGCTCTGACAAGTATGTTTTGCACCATTGTGTCTGCAGTCAGGAAAAACACAATACACAGTTTTACAGAATAGAGAGCAGAGGTGAAGAAAGGTTGTAAGGTAAAGAAACATAGATAAACACCCCCACAGAAATATTAAGAGCAAGAGTGTTTATACTGGCTATGCAGACATTTGCTGTTTCTGCTAAACAAGCAAATCCAGGGTTCCCTAACAAGTCCTGTATTCTCATAAAAGGGACTATTGATGGAGTCCTGGGACTCCATGCCATCCTGTTATACCAGCTGTTGTTGATGGGTGTAGGGCATCTTTTTGGCAGAAGTATGTTTGTTTGAGACTGCAAGTGAGAGAGAGAGAGAGAGAGAGAGAGAGACTGTGTGTGTGTGTGTGTGTGTGTGTGTGTGTGTGATTTGAATGTTGCATTGGAGGATCTAGTGTGCACATCCACAAATCTGGGAGGGACATGAATGGGTGGCTGGTACTTGGGCTATAGAGATGACTGCAGTGTCAGCAGGTGGCAATGTGATCAGGCAGAAAAATAAGAAGAGGCTCCCCATAGCTAAATGTCACAACATATCCCTGTCACTAATAAGGGACCCTCCACATGAGAACATTCAACATTGCAAACAGCATGAATACATGCCCATAAGCACCATAATTGGTCTCTACAAATGCGCTTTGATTAACTTTTTGGAAACAAAACTGGTCGAAGTTAAGGAAAGAGTGACTTTGTTGATAAATTTTGTCTTTGAGTTAGACTTATCCAGAATATTATTTCTTTATTTCAGAAGATGGATACACCATTTTTGGGTCAATTAAGATCTACGCGGATGCTAGCCATCCTACTCAGGGGAGGAAACATTTGTTTTTTCCATGAGACAAGAGACAATGTCATTGGGAGTGACATTTAGCTTGCAATATCCCTTTAAATGTTATATTTCCTATCTGAATGTTAAGTATGTTTTTTTTCTCTCCTGAGCAACTTCATGCCTTTTGGACCTCAAGAAGATTTCTGTGCAGTAACTCTTGGGCTCCTTGGTGGGTGGCGTATGAGAAGTGGCAGATGCCCCTATTTATTTATTTATTGAACGGTTTTATATACCGCCTTTTGGAAAAATCAAAGCGGTTTACATAGAACAAAACTTGAATATTACATTGAAACTTATTCAAACAATTGAAATTACAGTGAACATTAAATTGTATATAATAAAAATGGTAATTTGAGGGTTACAATGCTGAGTAAATGCTGATTAGGTATATAGATAGTTTAAACATATATACAATTTAAATATTTACAAATTTCAAAAATCTATGGGGTATGTTTACTAAACCGCGCACACGTGCGCGGCACACAAGAGCGGACGCTAATGATGCACTTAAGTGCTCTTAAGCGCCGCGCACGCGTGCGCGTCACATTAACGGGCCGGCGCACGTGTGCGGGGTGCTGATGTGCGATAGAGGCGGGAAAACGCTTACGGAGGGCGGAGGAAGACTCCAGAGGGGCGGGGGGACGGGGTCAATGGGTGGAGAGTGTGAGGGGAGAGGCTCCCCGCACAGGAGCGGGGCTGAATTCGGCATTAAAAATACCGCAAGTGAAACCCTCGCGTTAGAGCCGATTTAAAAGGAAGAGAAACCATTTACGTCAGCAATGTACAGCAAAACCGGGGAAACCTGAAAAATGTGAGCAGTGTGATACATGTGCACAGAACAAAACAGCAAATAAAACTTGAAAATGACCACGAAAAATTTCAAATAAATTATAATCCAGCTGGGCAACAGTGATATTAATGGGCAACCATAAAAAACACTCCCAGGAAAGCTCCAAAAAAAAGAAATGATTTTTGGAAGGGTCTACGCTCCGTAGACTCGTTCAAAAATCAATGCATTTTAATGAAGCATTCCTGGGAGTGTTTTTCATGTTGCCCATTGATATCACTGTTGCCCAGCTTGGTTTTTTCCCCATTTTTTGGAGGTCATTTTTGAGGTTTAATTACACCCCTGTCCCCATACAAGGTAAACGAGCCCACAGTAAAATTGTGCAGAGCAGGGTGTCTGACTCGTGCGGCCAGGTGTCCTATCTCCAGAGACTGCACTGTCTCTGTGGCCACAGTGTGGTGCAGCAGACACAGCCAGTGCCTGTAGGACCAGAGGGTCACAGGTTCAAACCCCAGCTGGGGCTCCTGCCAACCCAGTCCCCATAGCTTTACCCACCACTAAACAGTGATAGTACAGACACCCCTGTATGGCAGAGAACATAAGCATGGTTCCAACACCTATATTTTACCCTACACCGCACACAAACCATAACAATGGCCATTACCGACAGCCGAATCCCCCAAATTCAGTCCTGGAGTGCCACAACTCAATCAGGTCATATTTTTTTTCCAGATAGGGACATGTCTGCATGTTGGCGGAAGGGTACAGGTGGTGGAGGGGGCAGTGGCTGCAAACCACAGCAGACAGTGGCCTAGGCCTGTGCAGGCTGGTACCGTCCACCATAACAGACAGGCTCTGTCGGATGTACAGTCATGGACTCCCCAGGGAACACAGCATGTCTGTGGCAACACGGTGGTGCAGTGCACACAAACAGTGTATGCAGGAACAGAAGATCACAGGTTACAAAGCCCAGCTGGGGCTACTGCCAATCCAGTCCACATATTTTTCCTACAACTAAACCGTGATAGTAAGGAGAAACCTTCATTGCTGAGAACATACGCATGGTTCACATGCCTATATTTTACCACACCAAACACAGACACCATAAACAGCCGTATTACCCAGAGCAGAGTCTCCCAAATGCAGTCCTGGAGGGCCCCACACCATTCAGGATCCATGCTGTCTCTGCTAAAGATGCATGTGCTGCATATCTATGCACCACCCCCATGGTATGCTGATGTAGTTCATGCATATTTCTGAGGGACAGCATGAAAACCCGAACAGTGGTTGGAACACCAGGACTGGAGTTGGGACACTCTGCCGTAAAGCAGCAGCCAACAGGGCCAGACCCCCCCCCCCCCAGGCCCCATTGGCCAATGCCTCCTAAAGAGGCAGGACATTGGGCCCTGCCTGTATCCCCCAATACTAGCAGTTGCATACCTTAGCACTGCCACCCTACACCTGGGTATATGGTACATAGCTATCAAACTTTGCCCATGATAACTGGCAGATATCAATTCCTACGTTAAGCACATGTTGCTCATTGATCTCCACCATAACAATCATTGTGATGTCTGCGGTGTGCGCTGCACGTCTGGTCTCTGACAGTGTTTACCACCCTGGGGAGTGACCCCCAACAGTAGTGCGTACTATATCCATGCCTGTACTGTGCCCAGGACTGGTGTGGTGGGTATGGCTGCTGGACTCCTCAATAGTAGCACAATGCTGGCATAGGTGTGGGGGTGGCTGTCTGCCTACCCAGTGTGTGGTGGCTGCAAACACCTTCCACAGCCCACACTGCCAGCAATGTTGCCAGTATTGGGCTGCCAATGTGCATAATGAGGAACAAGGTACCATGGGTATAGGCTGGACAGGGTGGCCTGGCCAGGGTGCATCTGCACAGGGCATAGGGCACTGACTGGGACATATTAGTGCCCGGTCACACCTACACAGACAGGGTGACCTCAGTATGTCCTGCTGAGAGATCACTCTCACCCTGACTGTGCAGTGACCACAGCATGGCTAGGCACCCCCATAGTGCTATATAGCATTTCTCTCATGTGATAGATATGGGTTTCCTTTTTGGGCCCAGTCACTGATGTAACTGCTTGTTGTGTATGCTGACATCCCAGTTGTGGGTGCATGCATCTCCACTGGGAACATGTACTGTGGACTAACTAGTACACTGGTTGCAGCTGGTGGGGTGTAGTGGCTGATGACTTGCTGCAGGAGAATATCAGATGGTGGTGGGGTGCAGCTCACCATATCCAGGCCTAATGTCTATCTTCTATTGTGGTATGGATGTGTATAGAGCTGCATTGACTGCCCTGTGGGGTGTCTGTTTCTTAGCAGGACCCAGGTTGATGGTCCCCTCTACTGCCACCTTCTCAGGGAGGTAGAATGTGGGTCTATTGATGGGTAGACCCTGTTTGCTGCCCTCAGGGGGGGAGGGGTGGTGATGCATGGCCCACCTGGGGATCCATGGGGGCTACACCTGACTGAAGCAGACAGAGATATCCAAGGTGTTTGCGCAGAAACTACCTATCTCACACATTAACACTGCTTTGGACCTCTGGCATGGCCTATTTCAGCCATGGAAGGTGTTGTGGACCTGGTCCTGGGCGCCTCATTGCACCCTCAGGGTGAGCACAGTACCCGCACAATGTGACGGTGTGTAGCTACTCTGTGCCAGTAAAACACACGGTCAGTACCCCCTACCAGTCCGAGGTGGTGTGTGGGTGTACATGGTCACTTCCCTCTACCGGGCCGAGGTGCTGTGGGGGTGCATTGCCCATCTTGTGGTAATCTGTGGACAGCTGATTTGCATGTGCAGTGCATCATGGGTATGGGTAGGCTAACTGTCTGTGTGGTGACATGCATGCTCTCTGCAGCCAGCCAGGGGTTTACTAGCAGCTATAGAGCTGTAGCTCAATAGTTACTGCACTGCTTCTGAAGCCAGAGGTCTTGAATTCAAATCCACCATGGGGTTATTTGATAGGGTTGTCCAACACATTATCTTTTTTTTAATGTACATATTTTGTTGCCAGCAAAAACACCCTCAGCGTACTGTACCCATAAGGTGCCTCTGAGGGTGCTTTATAGGGCGCCCTATAGGGCACCTTATGGTGCCCGTCCATATAAGGTGCACTATACATTCTCCTGTGACGCAACCTATAGGGTGCCCTATAGGGGACATTTTAGGGTGCTGTGGCGGACAGTGCAATTTCTAATGTGCCCTATGGAGTGCCTTATAGGGTGCCTTATACGGCACCTTCAATTACGGCACGTGAGGCCGTGTTTGCTGGCAGCAATTAATAACATAAATATAAAGTGCTGCAGGACAAAATATGTACAATGCAAAGCTGATGCCACAGCCAGCCTTACGTATTAGGCACACTGGGGAGCAAACTCATGACCCCTGTATCAGCAGTCAGTGCCTTAACCATTGTGCTCCACTGCTGCTCCTCCTTGCCTGTCAGCGCACCTACGTATGCTTTTCATTCCTTAAACTGCACAGTCCTGCCATAAAAAACAGTACACTGACCTTGCGGTACCTCATACGGCACCCTCTAAAGCGCCCTATAAGCAACATTCTTGGGTGCCTTGGCTGACAGTGCACTTTAAAATATGCCTTATAGGGCACCTGATGTTAACATGCTTTGGGAGTGCGTTTGCTAGTAGTGGTAATTAAAATATGACTAAAATGCCTCCTAAAGCAATCTTCCCCATAATATGTTATGCCTCAGCCAGCCTTGTTCATTGGGCACTTTGGGGGATTGACCCCCTGATCCCTGTACCATTGGTCAGTGTCTTAGCCATTGTGCTGTGGTTCTGTTCCTGCGAATGCACATCAGCGCGCCGCCTTATGACGCCCAGTATGAATATGCCACCAAAAACATCAGCGCGCCGCCTTATTTATTTATTTAGTAAGCACTTGTATACCGCTGCTTCCTACGATCAGCAGCGGTTTACTTTACAGAATCATAATGTATCGTACAATACAGTGAGATTTTTTAGATTTACATTTCGATTAGGCAATGATTTACATAACACAGGAGAATCAATTGGATACAATATACATTTGATTGGGGCACACAGATTTACATAACACAGGAGAATCAGTTGGATACAATATACATTTGATTGGGGCACACAGATCTGGGTATACATTTGATTGCAATAGCGTGGGAGGGGCCCAAAATATACAATTTATACATGATTACCTGCCAGTATTCCAAATGCCGCCGTGGCAGGCAAAAGTCATCTGGTTGAGGTAGAGTATCGCACTTAGGTCAGGTTGTAGTGGGTCTGAAATAAATGGGTTTTAAGTTTCCATCTAAATTCACTCAAGTTGTTTGTGAGTCTCAACTCGTGTGGGAGCTGGTTCCAGTGGATTGATGCTGTATATGTGAATGCCCTATTGCTTGTTTCTGCTTTGACAGTTCTTATGCTGGTCGGAACACATAGAGCGTTGAGATTCATGGTTCTTCTGTTTCTGTTGTGTGGTTGAATAGCGATTAGGTTATCGAGGTAGGATGGTGCGATGTTATGGATGAGTTTAAACGTTGTTATGAGAAGTTTGAAGATGATGCGAGTGGCCACCGGGAGCCAATGTACTGGGGTTATGTGGTCTGTGACTTTCTTTTCCAAGATGACTCTTGCAGCGACATTTTGAGCCATTTGCAAGATGCTTAGGGTGTTCTTCGGAAGCCCTTGCAGAATGGCGTTGCAGTAGTCCAGGTGGGGAATAATGAGAGCTTGTGCAACAGTCCTAAAGTCAGATTTTTTGAGGATATTGCGAAGCGGTTGCAGAACTTTCAGTTTGTAAAAAATGGCTCGGTTAATTGTTCGGAGGTGTTTATCCATTATGACGCCCAGTATTAATATGCCGCCAAAAACATCAGCGTGCCGCCTTATGACGCCCAGTATTAATATGCTGCCTTATGACGCCCAGTACTTCTGTGCCTCATAAATTACTGCCTCAGCCAGCCTTGTTCTTTGGGCACTGTGGGGGATTGAACCCCTGATCACTGCACCATTGGCCAGTGTCTTAACCATTGGGCTGTGGTTCTGTTCCTGTGTTTGTACATCAGCGAGCCGCCATATGCCTCACAATATTAAAATGCCCCCAAAAACAGCGCGCCGCCTTATGCTGCCCATTATTAATATGCCTCCAAAAACATTAGTGCGCAGCCTTATGCTGCCCATTATTTCAATGTCTCCTAAATTAATGCCTCAGCCAGCAGTCTTTATTGGGCTCTGTGGGGATCAAACCCCTGATCACTGCACCATTGGCCAGTGTCTTAACCATTGGGCTGTGGTTCTGTTCCTGTGTTTGTACATCAGCGAGCCGCCATATGCCTCACAATATTAAAATGCCCCCAAAAACAGCGCGCCGCCTTATGCTGCCCATTATTAATATGCCTCCAAAAACATTAGTGCGCAGCCTTATGCTGCCCATTATTTCAATGTCTCCTAAATTAATGCCTCAGCCAGCAGTCTTTATTGGGCTCTGTGGGGATCAAACCCCTGATCCCTGCACCATTGGTAGGTGTCTTAACCATTGTGCTGTGGCTCTGCTCTTCTGCTTGCTCATCAGCGTACCACATATGCCTCCCGCGCAGCCATGTGATGTGCTAAGGTGCGGGGCGCACAAGGTCTCCGCGCACCTTAGCGCATATTTAAATTCCGGCTTTTCTTTTTCAGGACGGAACGCCCACTCCTTATATGGCATCCGCACTCTACCGCGGCCCGCACTCTACCGGGGTTTTAGTAAACATACCCCTATGCCTTTAGTTTTTTGTTTCTTATTTTCATTATTTTTCTTTCTTTTTCTCATCTTTTATGTATCTTTACCCCCTATTCTTATTGTGGTCTTACAAGAGGGTGCTTTTTGTTTTATTGTTACTTTTGATATTGTTAACGTTAGATTTATGCCTTGTATTCTGCATGCTTGTTACCTGAGCAAGTGGATACTTGTGAAATATTTTTAATTTCATAAGAAACATAGAAACATGATGACAGAAAAAGTTCACATGGCCTATCTAGTCTGCCCTTCCATATCAACCACTACAGCAGTCCCCTTTTTCCTTTAGAATAGAAACATGAAGACAGAAAAAAAGTAAAAAAGTAAAAAAAGGGCTTAGTGCATCTGTGTGTGTCATGGAGAGTGTCTTGGGCTTTGTGTGTGTGTGAAAGGGATTCTCAGAAGCTATGCATATGTGTGTGTATGTGTCAAGGGGAGTGTCGGGCTGTGTGTGTATGCATTTGTGTGTGTGTGTCTGTCACAGGGAATGCCAAGGGCTGTGTGCATGCATGTGTGTCTGGTCTATCATGTGGAGTGTCAGGGGCTGCATGCATGTGTGCATGTGCACATGTCTGTCATGGAGAGTGTTGGGGGGTGCATGTGCGTGTATGTATGTATCTGTCAGAGTGTAAGGCTGCATGTGCATGCATCTGTGTTTGTGTCTGTCAGGGGAAGTGTCAGGGGCTGCATGAGTGTGTGTGTCTCTCTCTCTCACATAATCCCTTCTGAGGCTTCCTCCAGTCTGTTTTTCTCTTTCTCTCTATTTTAAAACCCCCTTCCAGCCTTCTCCCAGTCTGTTCCTCTCTCTCATGACCCCCTCTCTAACCTTTCCCCAATCTGTTTCTCTCGCTCTCTCTCTCTCTCTCTTTCAAGGCCCTATCAGGCCTTACCCAATGTGTATCTCTATAACCCATATCCCTAAGGCTTCTCTCTCTCTCTTTCATAATCTCTAGCCTTCCCCAAATCCGTTTCTCTCTCTGTCCAAATGGCAGATGAAATTTAATGTTGTCAAATGCAAAGTTATGCACCTAGGAAAGAATAACCCAAACTATGGTTACATAATGCAAGGTTTCACATTAAGAACCACCACCAAGGAAAAGGATTTAGGTGTCATCATGGATAATACATTAAAACGGCCAAGAAAACAAATAGAAAGCTAAGAATCATAAGGAAAGGATTGGAGAATAAAACCAAGGATATTATAATACTTCTTTATCGTTCCACGGTGTGACCACACCTTGATTATTGTGTACAATTCTAGTCCCCATATCTTGAAAAGGATATAGTAGAATTAGAAAAAATACAGAGAACCACCACCAAAATGGTGAAGAGGATGGAAGGATACCCCTATGAGGAAAGGCTTAAAAGGTTAGGGTTCTTCAACCTGGAAAAGAGACGGCTGAGGGGAGATATGATAGAGATCTATAATTAATGAATGGATTGGAATGGGTAAATGTAGATAGGTTGTTTACTCAATCAAAAAGTAGAGAGAGTAGGGGACACACAATGAAGCTACAATGCAATCCATTTAAGAATAATAAGAGAAAATAGTTTTTCACTCAACGTGTAATCAAACTCTGGAATTCATTACCGGAGGATATAGTAAAAGCTGTTAGTGTAGCTAATTTAAAAAAGGTTTGGACAAGTTCCTGGTGGAAAGGTCCACAAACTATTATTAAAAATGACCCAGGAAATCTACTGCTTACTCTGTGTGCCTTTTGGGAACCTGCCAGGTACTTGTGACCTGTGGTGGCCACTGTTGGAGACAGGATACTAGGCTTGATGGACCTTGGTCTGACCCAGTATGGCATTTCTTATGTTCTTATGTTCTAAATTTCCTTTAAAAGGCCTTCCCCTTCCCCCCATGGAGGTTTCACCTTGGTCTACTTTTGTGACATCTGATCTTATGCCATTGTTAATTGATTCTTGGTTTACTTAAGAACATAAGAAATGCCATACTGGGTAAGACTAAGGTTTGTTGTATCGTCAGATGTCGTATAGAAAAATCTGAATGGACCAAGATGCGAGCCCGGGTAAAAGCAATGCGAGGCCCATTCTGAAATACTGTATGTAGGACCAACACGTGCCAATGTTTGTAAATACTGCTCGGTATCTTCTGTGCCTGGTCTGAATACCATAGGGCACACACATATTTGTACATATCATTGCTGTCATGTTTCTGCCACAGGAGGGAGCAATTTGCATATTTCGTTCTCAATTATGCTTTGTGCACTACCCCCTTAGGATACCCCCTTTGCAACAATCTTTTTGTAAGAATTTAACCTGATGCTGAAAATCAAAATTATCAGAGCAGACACGACATATCCTCAAAAATTGGCCCATGGGACGTGCCCGTTTGAGTTTATGTGGTTGATGACTACTAAAATGTAACAATTTATTATGGTCCACAGGTTTCCTAAACAATGAAGTACTCAAAATGCCTCTATCCTAAGAATTGTGCTTTGCATCAGATGATTGCTATCATTATTACTTTAATATTAAGTTTGTTTAATTGGAACACAATCTCCAGGGTGTAGGGCAGGGGTCTCAAACACGCGGCCCGCAGGCCGCATGCGGCCCGCGAGAGAAGGTTGTGCGGCCCGCGACGGAGGGAAATAAAAAAAGCCTTGCTTCTGCCGTTGCCGCCGTGGCAGCGGCAGAATCGACTGTCAATTTTTTTTTTTAAAACGGGCTTCTGCTGCTCAAGCAGCAAAATCAGCTGTGCTGCGTTACCTTCCTCTCTGCCCGGAGATCCTTCATTGTGCTCCATCAGCGTGTGCTTTTCAAGCCGCGAAGAGAGTATTCCCCTCTCGCGAGGCTTGACAAGTGAATAGGCTTAAGCCGCGCGAGAGGGAAATACTCTCTTCGCGGCTTAAGAAGCACACGCTGATGAAGCACAATGAGGGATCTCCGGGCAGAGAGGAAGGGGCCGCGGGACAGCTGATTTTCTGCTGCAGCAGCAGCAGCAGCAGCTGAAGAAGCCAGGTGTTTTTTTTATTTACCCGGGGGGGGGGGGGGGGTAGGACTGGAAATGGGCAATTGGCAGGGGGGGGGTAGGAATGGAAATTGGCTAATGGCAGGGGGGGGGGTGTAGGACTGGAAATGGGCTATTGGCAGGGGGGGGGTAGGACTGGAAATGGGCTATTGGCAGGGGGGGGGGTGGAGGACAGGAAGTGGGGTATTGGCAGGGGGGGTGTAGGACTGGAAATGGGCTATTGGCAGGGGGGGTTATGACTGGAAATGGGCTAGTGGCAGGGGGGGGGTTATGACTGGAAATGGGCTCTTGGCAGGGGGGGTTATGACTGGAAATGGGCTATTGGCAGGGGGGTATGACTGGTAATGGGCTATGGTGGGGGCTAGGACTGGAAATGGGCAGGTGGGGGTTAGGAAGGACTGGAAGTGGGCTGACGGGGGGAGTTAGGACTGGTAATGAGCTTAGGAGGGGCTGACTGAAATGGGGTAATGGGGGTTAGGGCTGGAAGTGGGCTATTGGCAGGGGGGGGGGGTTGTGACTGGTAATGGGCTATGGTGGGGGCTAGGACTGGAAATGGGCAGATGGGGGTTAGGACTGGAGGTGGGCTGATTGGAAGGGGGGCTTGAACTGCAAATGGCTGATGGGGAGGGGGCTTGGAATGGAAATGGGCTGTGAGGGGAGGGAGCTAGGATTGGAAATGGGCTGATGGGGGGCTAGGATTGGAAATGGACTGATGCAGGGACTAGAAGGGAGCGTATGCTGGGTGGGGCTGGAACTAGAAGGGAGCTGATGTTGGGGGAGGATTAGAATGGGATGGAGCTGGGAAAGTGAAATGGAGAGGGGAAAAATATTTTGTCTGGGAGAGAAGACAAATCTACAATTGGCCAGGTATTGGGAGAGTAAGTGGGGATTGAGGATGGAGGGGTAAAATTTGAGTGGATGAAATAGGAATGAGGAAAGAGAAAAAGGAGAAAGATTAGTATGTTAAAGCAGATGTAGAGAGAGAATGGAAAAAAAACTAGGAGAGAAGAAAGGGCAAATGGACAGCAGACGATGGAGAGTTAGCAGAAGACATGAAGAAACCAGAAGAAAGTGGCTGGAACAATTGCAACTGAAAAAAAAATGCACAAAAGGTAGAAAAATATCTCTTTATTTTGAATTTATTAACTGGAATATGTCAGCTCTGGGAAATGTGCATCATTAATGTTTGCGCTTTGTTTAGTACAAGAGGAAATTAATTTATAGTTTTATTTCTACAGTGTTGTTGTACATTCCAAGTTTGGCTTTTGGGGTTCCCAGTTTAATTATTGTCTTCCTGTTTCTAAATCTTTTAGTCTTTCTTTGTCCATGCACTCATTAAAGAGGCATGTTTACTAAAAGTTAGTGCATGGTAACATTATGCAAATATTTATGCAAATGAGGCCCCTTATGCAAATGAGGCCCCGCGTCTTATGCGGCCCCCGGGTTACTTTACAAGTCCTCATTCGGCCCTCAAAGCAATTTGAGTTTGAGACCCCTGGTGTAGGGTGTATGCTTCATTGGAGTGACTCATTGTCAAGGATCCTGATATAAAAGTTTCTCTCTGTTCTGAATGGGCCTGAGACTGATTTGAGTTGGTGAGGTCTTATCCTTCCTCAGCTAGCTGTCTTTCTACTATGAGGATATGGGATGGAGGCAACAAATATTGAAACCTATTTTCTTATTAAAGTCTTTAAATCTGGTATTTTATTTATTTATTTGCTTTTATATACCACGCTCTTTGAAATTAGTGCGGTTTACATATAACATGAACAGTAAGACAGTTTACACAGAACAGTTTACATTGAACTAGAAACAAGTAACGGTAAGTAACAAGTATTAACAGGCGGCAACATTAAATGTAAATACAGGGATATGAACTTGGAGTATGCAGGCAAGGGAACTAGAAGCGAGCTGGACAGTAAGGACATAGGCTTTGTTAGGGGTGGCTGGCTGTAAGCTAGTTGAAATAAGTATGTCATTTAGGCCTTCCTAAAGGATGTCAGGTCTGCAATGGCATGGATTGCTGGAGGTAGGGCATTCCAGCGGGTTGGTGCATAGAGAGAAAAGGCATGATTTTTAGTTGCCTGGGTGCATGTCCTTATTGCTGAGGGGGTGACGAGTGAGTTCACCATGTATGACCTCCAGGTTCTGTTTTCAGGGGCACATTGTATGAGGTTTGCGAGGGAGGTAGCGGACACTCCGTGCAGAGACTTGAAGGTGAGTAATAGAGCTTTGTATATCAGGCGGCTTGCTATAGGGAGCCAATGTAGCTGAATCAAAAGAAAAGTGATGTGTTCAAATCTGGACACAGACAGGAGTGTTCGGGTGGCTGTGTTCTTGGCCAGTTGTAATGACTAGAGCGCATGCTTTGGCAGGCCATGGAAGATTATGTTGGCGTAGTCCAAGTGAGGAAAGATAAGGGCTTGGCATACTGTGCAAAGGTCTGAGGGCTCATGTAGAGGGTGTTGATGCCGGAGGGTTCTTAGTTTATGGTAAACTGCCTTGATGACATTTTGTATATGGGCTTCTCAGTTCAGATGTTGGTCCAAGATGACTCCAAGATAACGTACTTCTTGCTTAGCCATGAGTTTGAAATCTTTCAGCTTGAGGGAAGTTTGTGGGGTGAAGGCTTGGTCTTTGGTTATAAATAAGACCTCTGACTTTCTGCTGTTAACCATCAGATTGTGGGTAGAGAGCCAGTCTGAGCTGCATTGAAGCATTCTGCAATGGAAGAATAGTCGGGGCTGTCTATGGAGAAAGGGGCATAGAGTATGATGTTGTCGGCATAGATGTGGTAGTAAATGTTGAACGATTTTAAAATGGTGCAGATCAGCTGAATATAAATGTTGAAGAGCAGGGAGGAGAGGGATGAGCCCTGTGGGATTCCTTGTATCTGCTGGAATGGTCTGGATGACTGGGTTCCTATGTGGACTTGTTGCTAGAGATCAGACAGGTATGATTTGAACCAGTTGAGGGCTTGGTTCCTTATACCTTTTTGATGCAGGTGGGTGAGTAGGAGATTGTGGTTGACATTATCAAAAGCAGAGGCAATGTCCATGAATAAAAGGATGAATACTTGTTTTTTCTTATCTAAGCCTGTGTAGAGTCTGTCCAGGAGAGTCGTTGGTAGGGTTTCCACACCGTGTTGTTGGTGGAACCCGTGTTGCTGTGTGTCCAGAGGTGCATTGGAGTCAATGTAGTCCTGGATTTGTTGATGAATAATCTTTTCTAGTATTTTGGCTAGGAAGGGGGAGGCTGGATATGGGTCTGTAGGAACTGGTCTCTGATGGATTTAGCTTGTTATTCTTTATGAGTGGCCTGATCGAGGCAGTTTTGAGAGGCGGTGGTAGAAAGCCTTCAGACAGTGAGAGGTTAGCGATTCTGGTGATGATTGGGCTGAGGTCGGATCGTACTTGCTTGATCCAGAAAGCTGGGCATGGATCAGTTGGGGAGGTGGTGGTGTTCATTCCACAGATGATCTTCCCTATTTGCTTGGGATAGTATGGATAAAAGCCCTCTAGCATATGTATGGGTGCGTCACCAGAGGGAGGGAGGTGCCTGGGCGAGTTTTTAAGGTCAGACCAATCTGAATCAGACGTTGTTGAGGTGGTTTTACTTTGGAAGTATGTGGCAAAGGCCTCCAGGTTAGGAGTACTTGTTGGTTCATGTATGGATGCATCCTTTGTGAGCGATTTAATGAGGTTGAAGAGCTCTCTTACCTAGAGTGAACATTTGTGTATATAAGATTTCTGAATATTGTTCTTTACTTTCTTATCTTTTCTCTATATTTTCATATCTACCCCTTGTATCCAACTTGTTTGGATTGGTTGCACAAGCGGGGTCCCTATCTTCGTATTATTCTCTACTTACCTTATTTATCTATTGAGGATGTCATCCTGATTTATCCAGTTGCCATGCACCATCCCTGCACTTAGTTTTGACAATGTTTGTAGGGTGTAAATCGTTCACATCTCAGACAAATACAGGCCACAAATTACTAAATGGTCTTTTTTCCTTTAGGTAAAGCATCAATATAGTTGGCCTTCTTACTTTGGGGGGACAAAGGATAAATAAGTCATTGGCAATGGGGGCAGGGAGACCAGTTCACCATTACTGTGTGCAACATTTGGGGGAGTATTGCCCCCCCCCCCC
The DNA here is from genome assembly GCA_033557465.1 of Ichthyophis bannanicus. NCBI lineage: Eukaryota > Metazoa > Chordata > Amphibia > Gymnophiona > Ichthyophiidae > Ichthyophis > Ichthyophis bannanicus. Next base: position 1,253,876,473 of record CM066033.1, read on the forward strand.
ATGCATCTCCCAAACTATGCCTATGAGGTAAAGTCCCAGTTCCTGATAAAATCAAATACCTTTCTTTGGCTATGAATTGAAGTCAACCTTGTACTCACTAGCATTGCATATAAGGTATTTACTAAGCTGGGCTATCTACAACTAGGTTCCATGTCATTAAAAGTGTGTTAGATCGTAATGTACATCTAATCAATATACAATAAGTATTGGTAAATAGGTTATAAAGAAATTGTTCACAACAGTCCCCTGGAACTGCCAAACAATTTGGTTTTTAGACATATGCATGAGATATGTTTGAATACATGGAGGATCTGCATGTAAATTTATCCTGTGCATATTTATTAAAGGAATATGCTGTAAACAGGGTTGACCAGACATATTCCAAGGACCTGTTTGAAAATCGCTGAACTAGGGCTCAGCAAAACTCTGTGTTAAGTTTGCCTGTGAAAGAAACATGTTACGATGCTCCCAACAGCTAGATGAAATTTTCAAAGGAATCTAGTTGGATAAATAAGGACTTCGCTGGCTAGATCAAATCCTTTGAAAATTGGCCTGGTGAGCAGATAAACTTTAGCTCCTAAATTTCATTAGATGACTAACCTTATCTTCAAATTGTAGGTGATCCAGGAAACAGGGATAGATCAAGAATTCAGGGGAGAAAGTTAGGAAACTAACACTAAGGGGCATGTTTACTAAAACCCCATTAAAGTGCAGGCCCCGGTAGTGTGCGGGTGCCATATAAGGAGTGGGCATTCCGTCCTGAAAAAGGAAAGGCAGAATTTACATATGCGCTAAGGTGTGCGGCGCCCATGTGCACCCCTCACCTTAGCGCATGAGATAGCTGTGCGGGAGGCATAAGTGGCGCGCTGAAGTGCAAGAAAAAGAGCAGAGCCACAGCACAATGGTTAAGACACTGACCAACAGTGCAAGGATCAGGGGTTCAATCCCCCACAGTGCCCAATGAAGACAGCTAGCTGAGGCATTACTTTAGGAGCCAGTGTAATATTGGGCAGCAGAAGGCAGTGCGCTGATGGCCATAAGGCAGCACACTAATGATTTTGGAGGCATTTTAATGTTGACAGGCATATTGCGGTGCGCTGAGGTACACACACAGGAACAGATCCACAGCACAATGGTTAAGACACTGACCAATGATGCAGGGATCAGGGGTTCAATCCCCCAAAGTGCCCAATGAACAAGGCTGGCTGAGGCATAACATATTATGGGGAAGATTGCTTTAGGAGGCATTTTATTCATATTTTAATTATCACTACTAGCAAACGCACTCTCAAAGCGTGTTAACATAAGGCGCCCTATAAGGCACATTTTAAAGTGCACTGTCAGCCAAGGCACCCTAGAATGTTGCTTATAGGGCGCTTTAGAGGGTGCCGTATGAGATACCGCAAGGTCAGTGTACTGTTTTTTATGGCAGCACTGTGCAGTTCAAGGAATGAAAAGCATAAGTAGGTGCGCTGACAGGCAAGGAGGAGCAGCAGTGGAGCACAATGGTTAAGGCACTGACTGCTGATACAGGAGTCATGAGTTTGCTCCCCAGTGTGCCTAATACGTAAGGCTGGCTGTGACATCAGCTTTGCATTGTACATATTTTGTCCTGCAGCACTTTATTTTTATGTTATTAATTGCTGCCAGCAAACACGCCCTCACGTGCCGTAATTGAAGGTGCCGTATAAGGCACCTTATAAGGCACTCCATAGGGCACATTAGAAATTGCACTGTCCGCCACAGCACCCTAAAATGTCCCCTATAGGGCACCCTATAGGTTGCGTCACAGGATATTGTATAGTGCACCTTATATGGATGGGAACCATAAGGTGCCCTATAGGGCGCTCTATAAAGCACCCTCAGAGGCACCTTATGGGTACAGTACGCTGCGGGTGTTTTTGCTGGCATCCAAAAAATGTACATTAAAAAGAATAATGTGTTAGAGAACCCTATCAAATACCCCACTGTGGGTTTGAACCCACCACCTCTGTCTTCATAGGCAGTGAAGTAACCATTGGGCTATAGCTGCTAGCAAGCACCTGGCTGGGTGCAGAGAGCATGCATGTCACCACACAGACAGTCTGCTGTGGTCACCAGGATAGGGTTAGCCCACCCATACCCATGATGCACTGCACATGCAAATAAGCTGTCCACAGATCAACACAAGATGGCCAAGGCACCCCCACAGCACCTCGGCCCGGTAGAGGGAAGTGACCATGTGCACCCACACACCACCTCGGCCTGGTAGGGGGTACTGACCGTGTGTTTTACTGGCACAGAGTAGCGACACACCGTCACATTGTGCGGGTACTGTGCTCACCCTGAGGGTGCAATGAGGCGCCCAGGACCAGGTCCACAACACCTTCCATGTCTAAAAGAGGCCATGCCAGAGGTCTGAAGCAGTGTTAATGTGTGAGATAGGTAGTTCCTGCACAAACACTTTGGATATTTCTGTCTGACTCAGTCAGGTGTAGCCCCTATGGACCCCTAGGTGGGCCATGTAGCACCACCACCCCCCCCCTCCTCTAGGGCTGAGGGTGGCAAACAGGGTCTCCTATCAATAGATCCACATGCTACCTCCATGCAAAGGTGGCAGTAGAGGGGTCCATCAATCCCGGTCCTGCTGAGGAGCAGACCCCCCCCACAGGGCAGTCAATGCAGCTCTATACACATCCATAATGCAATAGCAGACAGATATTAGGCCTGGATATGGTGAGCTGCACCCCACCACTATCTGATATTCTCCTGCAGCAAGTCATCAGCTGCTGCACCCTGCAAGTTGCTCCATCACAACACATACCAGCTGCAAACAGTGTGCTAGTTAGTCCACAGTGCATGTTCCCGGTGGAGATGCGTGCATCCAGAACTGGGATGTCAGCATACACAGCAAGCAGATAAATCAGTGACTGGGTCACAAAAGGAAACCCATATCTATCACATGAAAGAAATGCTATATAGCACTATGGGGGTGCCTAGCCATGCTGTGGTCACTGCACAGTCAGGGTGAGAGTGATCTCTCAGCAGGACATACTGAGGTCACCCTGTCTGTGTAGGTGGTGGCCGGGCACTAAAATGTCCCAGTCAGTGCCCTATGCCCTGTGCAGATGCACCCTGGCCAGGCCACCCTGTCCGGCCTATACCCATGGTACCTTGTTCCTCATTATGCACATTGGCAGCCCAATACTGGCAACATTGCTGGCAGTGTGGGCTGTGGAAGGTGTTTTCAGCCACCACACACTGGATAGGCAGACAGCCACCCCCACACCTATGCCAGCATTGTGCTACTATAGAGGAGTCCAGCAGCCATACCCACCACACCAGTCCTGGGCACAGTACAGGCATGGATATGGTACGCACTACTGTTGGGGGTCACTCCCCAGGGTGGTAAACACTGTCAGAGACCAGACCTGCAGCGCACACCGCAGACATCACAATGATTGTTATGGTGGAGATCAATGAGCAAACTGTGCTTAACGTAGGAATTGATATCTGCCAGTTATCATGGGCAACGTTTGATAGCTGTGTACCATATACCCAGGTGTAGGGTGGCAGTGCTAAGGTATGCAGCTGCTAGTATTGGGAGATACAGGCAGGGCCCAATGTCCTGCCTCTCCAGGAGGCATTGGCCAATGGGGCCTGTGGGGGGGTGTCTGGCCCTGTTGGCTGCTGCTTTACGGCAGAGTGTCCGAACTCCAGTCCTGGTGTTCCAAACACTGTTCGGGTTTTCATGCTGTCCCTCCTAGATATGCATGAGCTACATCAGCATACCATGGGGGTGGTGCATTGATATGCAGCACAGGCATCTTTCATAGAGGCAGCATGGATCCTGAATGGTGTGGGGCCCTCCAGGACTGAATTTGGGGGACTCGGCTGTAGGTAATTCCCATTGTTATGGTTTGTGTGCGGTGTAGGGTAAAATATAGGTGTTGGAACCATGCTTATGTTCTCTGCCATAAAGGAGTGTCTGTACTATCACTGTTCAGTGGTGGGTAAGGCTATGGGGACTGGGTTGGCAGTAGCCCCAGTGGAGATTTGAACCTGTGATCCTCTGGTCCTACAGATACTGGCTGTGTCTGCTGCACCACACTGTGGCCACAGAGGCAGTGCAGTCTCTAGAGATAGGAAACCTGGCAGCACGAGTCAGACACCCTGCTCTGCACAATTTTACTGTGGGCTCGTTTACCTTGTATGGGGACAAAGGTGCAATTAAACCTCAAAAATGACCTCCAAAAAAGGGGAAAAAACCAAAAACAAGCTGGGCAACAGTGATATCAATGGGCAACATGACAACACTCCCAGGAAAGCTCCATTAAAATGCAGTGCTTTTTGAACGAGTCTACGGAGCGTAGACCCTTCCAAAAATCATTTCTTTTCTTTGGAGCTTTCATGGGAGTGTTTTTTATGGTTGCCCATTAATATAACTGTTGCCCAGCTGGATTATAATTTATTTGGAATTTGTTGTGGTCATTTTCAATTTATATTTGCTATTTTGTTCTGTGCACATTTATCACACTGCTCACGTGTTTCAGGTTTCCCCGGTTTTGCTGTACATTGCTGACGGAAATGGTTTCTCTTCCCTTTAAATCGGCTCTAACGTGAGGTTTTCACTCGCGGTATTTTTATTGCCGAAATTCAGCACCGCTCCTGTGCGGGGAGCCTCTCCCCTCCCACTCTCCACCCATTTACCCCGTCCCTCTGCCCCTCGGGGGCCTTCCTCCGCCCTCCGTACGCCTTTCCCCGCCTCTATCGCACATCAGCGCCCCGCACACGTGCGCCGGCCCGTTAATGTGATGCACACGCGTGCACGGCACTTAAGAGCACTTAAGTGCATCATTAGCGTACGCTATTGTGCGCCACGCACGTGTGCGCGGTTTAATAAACATACCCCTAAATTTCAGTGTTAGGTGCCCATTTTTATCAGCCAAATCTAGGCACTGATATAATAACTAGGCTTCACTTCCCACTGCATTGTTCCCTGCATTTTTACTTATGAAATCATTATGGTCCGGTTTTTTTCAAGGAGCCATGAATATTTTTGCTCATGCTTACATTTTTAGCAGACCAGACTACTGTAACTCCTTGTTGAAAGGTGTTCTTTCTACACTATTAAAGGATTACAGCTCATTCAAAATATGCAGTCAGACTCAACTTTAGAGCAAACTCTTGTGATTATATATCACCTTTCCTGAAAGAATCAGTCTTGGCTTCCAGTTTCTTGTAGAATCAAATAGAAGATCTTTATTCTTACTCCTAGGGTTTACTATACTGGTATTCCTTGCTATCTCCAATCACTGATTATTCCTTACTTTCCAAGTTGACCTTTGCAATCTCCCCAGTTAAATCTATTCCTCCCCCTTCTCAGTTGCACAGGTGCATTTAGAGTAGTATATTCAAGCACAGCAGCTAAGCTAATTAAAGTGCCTAGCTGCCACCATTTTAATAAAACCGGGATATTCAGTGGTGAATGTGTCCTGTTTCTACTGCTGAATAATCCATGCTTGCAGGATAGCAGTGCCAGTATCCAGTTAACAGTGATATTCAGCTACTAATCGGATAGCGCTAACCAGTTAAAGTTAGGACAGCCATTTATTTCTTTGATTATTTTATTTTATTTTTATTATTTATTTATTTAATTAGCAGTATTTATCTACTGCCATTCTCCGGGTCAAGGTGATTTACATTGGGCAAAATTATGTACAGCATGCAATTAGAGTACTTTGGGCTCTTAACTATATACAGGTTTGACTATCTACAATGGTAATGGTAGACATATTGCATTGTTCTTCTGGGGGTGGGGGTGTTATTCACTTGGGTTGAAGTGTTCGGTAAACAGGTGAGTCTTTAATTGTTTACAGAATTTCTTGAGATCAGTGATGTTCCTGAGCTGGTCTGGCAGTCTGTTCCACATGGAGGGTGCGTAAAGTTGGAGGGCTCTTTTACATGCTTGCTAGTTTGATTTGGTTCTGATGTGGGGAATGACAAAGGTGTTTATTGTAGAGGTTTGTCTAGATATGTGTGGTTGGGAGGGCTGTAGAAGTGTGCAGAGGTGTGTGGGAGGTCTCAATAGATTGCCTTGTGAGTTAGCATGATGATTTTGTATGTTATACGGCTCTGTAGTGGGATCCAGTGGAGCTGTTTGAGTATTGGAGTGATGTGTTCTTTTCTAGTTATGGCTTTTAGGGTTCTGGTTGTTGAGTGGAGAGCTGTTTGGAGAGGTAGGAGTATGGATTGTGGCAGTCCTTGGAAGATGGCATTGCAGTAGTCCAGGTGGGGTAATATTGATGCTTGCAGTACAGTACAGAAGTCATCTGGTTCGAGGAGTAAGAGGCGCTGTAGTGTCTTTGTTTTGAAGTAAACTGCTTGGATGATTTTGTTGATGTGTGTTTTGAAATTTAAGTGTTAATAGAGGGTGATCCCGAAGTATCTAACCTCGGCTTTGGTTTTGATTGTAGTGTTGTTCAGTGTTATCGTAGAGGGGGGAACAAATGAGGTGTCCCTTGTTAAGTAGAGGGCCTCTGTCTTGTTATAGTTTATTTGTAGGTTGTGGTCAGTTAGCCAGTTTGTTACTTTGGTAAAGCATTCTTTGTGGGCTGATAGCATGGATTGATCTGTGTCAATGGTCCATATATCATGATGTCATTGGCATAGACGTGGAGGTTTAGGTTGTGGGTTATTATTAATGTGCAGAGTGGCCGCAGGTAGAGGTTGAACAGCATAGCGGAGAAGGTGGATCCTTGGGGGACTCCTTGAGTTTGCTTGTATAGGGTGGAGATGTTGTTTCCAATCTTTATCTGTTGGTATCTATCAGTGAGGTAGGATGTGAACCATTTGTGTACAGTTCCTTGAATTCCAATTGTATGGAGACATTGTAGCAGTATTTGGTTGTTTACGGTATCAAAGATCGATGAGATGTCCAGGAAGATTAATAGGAAGCCTTGATTAGCTCATTGCATACCTTGAGTTAATGTTTTTATTAAGGTGGTTAGTAATGTTTCCACTCCATGCTGCAGTCAAAACCCGTGTTGCTGGGTGTCTAGGAGATTGTGTCTGTTGATATTGATTGATTTGCAATTGGTGCTGCACTGTTTTCTCAATGATTTTTGCTGCGAAGGGTAGGCTTGCAATGGGTTTGTATGATGCTGGGTCTGAGGTGCCCAGAGTTGCTTTCTTAAGTGTTGGGCATATGGAGTAGGTTTACAGGCATGTGGGCATGATGCCTTGTTGAAGTATCGATTGTGTGAATATGGTGATTACTCCACTGAGCTCCTTTTTGGCTGCTTTTATCCATGATGTAGGGCAGGGATCTAGGGGGGAAGTTGTTGTGTTTAGAGAAGTTATGGTGTTTTCTATTTGGCTATCATTAATTTTGTTGAAGGAGCTCCAGGGGTCTGGGTGGATGTCTCCGGTAGAGGGTGGGATGTTGATATTTGGTTGCGGCTGAAGCTGTTTGTAGTGTTGGGCTAGTTGTTGGTAGGTGACCATGGTCTCTTGGTTATCAGTGGATGGTGTTTTTGTCAGCTGTTTCACAATGGAGAAGAGCTCTCTTGGTTGATTGATTGTAGAGTTTAATAGTTTGGTATGTTGCTCACGTTCGATTTTATCTGTTGCAATGTGGTATTCTTTCAGCAATTCTAGACATTGGGTTTTGTATTTGCCTTGTTTCATTTTTCACCATTTTCTTTCATGTTTGCGGAGTTACCTTTTCAGGTTTTGGAGGATTGGAATATACCAGTCAATCTTAGGTTGCTTCATAGAAACAGAGAAAAATCATGACAAAAAAAGACCACACGGACTATCTAGTCTGTCCTGTTCCATTCTTTCTTTAGAGATCCTCTGTGTTTGTCCCATGTTTTTTTTAATTCAGATACTGTCCTCATCTCTGCCACATCCACTGGGAGACTATTCCACGGATCTACCACTCTTTCTGTAAAAAAATATTTCCACGTATCACTCCTGAATCTATCCCCTTTCACCCTCATCACATGTCTCCTCATAGCAGTACTTGCTTTCAATCGAAAGAGGCTCTCCCCTGTGCATTTATGCCACGGAGGTATTTAAACATTTGAATCATATCACCTCTATCCCACCTTTCCTCTAATGTGTACATATTAAGATCCTTAGGTCTGTCCACATATGCTTTATAATGAAGACCACTAACCATTTTAGGAGTCACCCTCTGTACTGACTCCATCCTGTTTATATCCTTTTGAAGGTATGGTCTCCAGAATTGCACACAATACTCCAAATGAGGCCGCACCAAAGACTTATACAGAGGCACTATCACCTCATTTTTCTGATAGCCATTCCTCTCTGTATGCACCCAAGCATCCTTCCAGCTTTTGCTGTCGCCTTTTCTACCTGTTTAGCCACTTTAAGATCATCAGACACAACCACGCCTAGGTCCCGCTCTTCTTTAGTGGACAAGAGTACTTCACCCCTATACTATATTGCTCCCTTGGATTGCTGCAGCCCAAATGCATGACCTTGCATTTTTTAACATTAAATCCCAGCTGCCAAATTTGAGACCATTCTTCAAGCTTAGCTAGATCCCTCCTCATGTTGTCTACCCCTTCCTGGGTGTCTACTCTATTGCAGATTTTGGTATCATCCACAAAGAGGCAAACCTTACCCGACAGCCCTTCCGCTATTTCACTAACAAAGATGTTAAAAAGAATCGGACCAAGGACAGATCCCCGGGGCACACCACTGGTAACTTCCTTCTCCTCAGAGTGAGCTCCATTTACCTGTACCCTTTGTCACCTCCCACTCAACCAATTTCTAAACCAAACAGTAACTTTAGGGTCCATCCCTAGGGTGCTTAGTTTGTTTATAACCGCCTGTGAGGAACGGTGTCAAAGGCTTTACTGAAATCTAAGTACACCACATCTAGGGCTTTCCCTCGGTCCAACTCCCTGGTCACCCAGTCAAATAAATCAATCAGATTTGTCTGACAAGACCTTTATTCTTTTCTTTATTCTTTATTCGCAAGACTTGATATGCCGCCCTTGCCGAAGTGTCAGGGCGGTGTACAACAAAACAAAATGGTGGCTACGGAAAAGCATAAGAAAAGGAAAAAGAGCGCCAATAGCAGACAGGAAAGGAAAGAAAAAAAAATGAGGTGTCGTAGAATGGGGTAGGGAGGAACAGGTACGGGGGCCTGGGTAATGAGCCGGGGGGAAATAATTACTAACTGAAAGGAAGGGGCATTCCCAGATTAATGGCGATGGAGCACTCTACGGTGGAGGGTCGGACAGGGGAAGGCTAAAGCCATCAGCGGGTGGGGGAAGATCAAATGCCTGACAGAAGAGGTGTGTCTTGAGAAGTGTTTTAAAGCATGGAAAGGATGATTCAATACGGAGGGAGTGAGGAAGTGAGTTCCATAGGGCAGGGCTAAGAAAAATAAATGCGGAGTGTCAGGTGAGCTCAAGATTGGGCCTGGGAGGGAGAAGGAAGAAAGAGACGGTTACTGTGTGCAGAGCAGAGAAGACGTGGGACAGGTTGGAGGTAGATAGTATCGGCCAGGTATTGTGGGGTACTAGTGTATAAGACCTTATGGGTGATAGTGAGAAGTTTATAAACAAAGCGAACTTTGATCGGAAGCCAATGTAGAGAGAAAAGAGAGGGAGCGATATGGGTGATAGCAGGGGAAGATGTGATCAAGTGGGCGGCGGCATTCTGGACTAGCTGGAGACAATGTAGTTGGTGGCAGGGGAGACCAGCAAAGATAGTGTTACAATAATCCAGACAGGTGATCACAAGAGACCTGCCTCTGTTGAATCCATTTCGCCTCAGATCCTGTAATCTGCTGGACTCCAGAAACTTCACTATTTTCTCTTTCGGCAGCATTTCCAAATATTTACTCACCACCGAAGTTAAACTAACCGGCCTATAGTTTTCAACCACATCCTTACTTCCGCTTTTGTGTAAAGGCACCACATGAGCCTCTCTCCAGTCCTTTGGCACCACTCCCGACTCCAACGAGGCATTGAAAAGGTCAGTCACTGGAGCTGCTAGAATGTCCCCAAGTTCCCTCAGTATTCTAGGGTGTATCCCATCTGGTCCCATCGCTTTGTCAACTTTAAGTTTAGCTAGTTTCTCACAAACACAGTATTCTGAAAATTGTTCAAGACACCCCTCGCTTCTGTTCCTGTTTGTGGGTGCTTTCTGAGGACCTGTTCCTCGTTCTTCATCTGTGAACACAGAACAGAAATATTTGTTAAGCAATTCCGCTTTATTGTCCTCAGCTTCTAAATATTCCTCCCCTTCACCCTTGAGTCCGACAATGCCATGTCTGCCCTTCCTCTTCTCACTAACCTATCTGAAAAATGTCTTATCCCCCCATTTTTTTGCATTGGCTATTTCCTACTCTTTTTGAATCTTTGCTTTCCTGACTACTTTGCTAGCTTCTCTAAGTTTTTCCAAATATATTTGCCTGTCTTCCTCTCTCTGTGATCTCTTGTATTTCATGAAGGCCTCCCTCTTTTTCTTCACCTTTACAGCTCAAAAGCCATAACGGTCTCCTTTTCCTCTTACCTTTATTTACCATTTTAACAAAAAGGTTGGTTGCCCTTAAAATATCCCTTTTCAATTTTGCCCACTGTTTTTCTACATCCCACAGCTGTTCCCACCCACTAACGACTCCCAGAGGTATTGGCCCATCTTGGCAAAGTTAGTTTTCCTAGTCTAAGACCCTTGCTTTTGAATGGATTCTAACAGCCCTAGTCCTAATACTGAACCACACCATCTGGTGAAGAACCAGGAGCAGGACCTCAAACACCCACAAACAGTAACAGAAGTGAAGGACATCTTGAACAATTTTCAGAAGACTGCATTCATGAGAAACTAGCTCAACTTAAAGTGGACAAAGTGATGGGACTGGATGGTATACACCCCAGAGTACTGAGAGAACTTGGGGACATTCTAGAAGCTCCACTGACTGACCTTTTCAATGCCTCATTGGAGTCGGGAGTGGTGCCAAAGGACTGGAGAGAGGCTCATGTGGTGCCTTTACACAAAATCGGAAGTAAGGATGTGGTTGGAGTTGGGAGTTGGACCGAGGGGGATCCCTAGATGTGGTGTATTTAGATTTTAGTAAAGTCTTTGACACTATTCCTCACAGGTGACTTATAAACAAACTGAGCACCCTAAGGATGGACCCTAAAGTTACTGCTTGGGTTAGAAATTGGTTGGCTGGGAGGCGACAAAGGGTACAGGTAAATGGAGCGCACTTTGAGGAGAAGGATGTTACCATTGGTGTGCCTCAGGGATCTGTCCTTGGTCCGATTCTTTTTTACATCTTTGTTAGTGATACTGCGGAAGAGCTATCGGGTAAGGTTTGCCTCTTTGCGGATGATATCAAAATCTGCACTAGAGTAGACACCCAGGAAGGTGTAGATAACATGAGGAGGGATCTAGCTAAGCTTGAAGAATGGTCTAGAATTTGGCAGCTGGGATTTAATGTTAAAAAATGTAAGGTCATACATTTGTGCTGCAGCAATCCAAGGGAGCAATATCGTATAGGGGGTGATGTACTTTTGTCCACTAAAGAAGAGCGGGACCTAGGCATGGTTGTGTCTGATGATCTTAAAGTAGCTAAACAGGTAGAAAAGGTGATGGCAAAAGCTAGAAGGATGCTTGGGTGGATACGGAGAGGAATGGCTTGCAGGAAAAAGGAGGTGATAGTGCCTCTGTATAAGTCTTTGGTGCGACCTCATTTGTAGTATAGTGTGCAATTCTGGAGACCACACCTTCAAAAGGATATAAACAGAATGGAGTCAGTATAGAGGGTGGCTACTAAAATGGTTAGTGGTCTTCATTATAAAGCATATGAGGACAGACTTAAGGATCTTAATATGTACACCTTAGAGGAAAGGCGGGATAGAGATGATATGATTGAGATGTTTAAATACCTCCATGGCATAAATTTACAGGGGAGAGCCTCTTTCAATTGAAAGCAAGTTCTGCTACGAGGTGACATGGGATGAGGGTGAAGGGACATAGATTCAGGAGTGATATGCGGAAATATTTCTTTACAGAAAGAGTGGTGGATCCGTGGAATAGTTTCCCAGTGGAGGTGGTAGATATGAGGACAGTATCTGAATTCAAAAAAGCATGGGTCAAACACAGAGGATCTCTAAAGGAAAAAATGGGACTGTTGTAGTTGTTGATATCGAAGGACAGACTAGATAGGCCATGTGGTATTTTTCTTTCATCATATTTCTCTGTTTCTAAGTTACTAAAGCAGAGTTTTAAACCTGCCCCACTAAAGAAAATATTCCTTCCTTTAAACTAAAGCACCACAAAGAATGTAACTTTATTTTAAAAATGTACCAAACCCCTTTTAAGAACTCCGAGTCAGAGAGCTAGCAATTTAAAAAAACACAAATGCTTACCTCTGTTTGAAATGTATAGCACCTGTTAGGAATGCCTGTATAGGGTTGTATGTATAGGGTTGCAGTCGTGTTGGTATTGGAGGTGTTGGAGGCAACTGCTGTATTCTTGATATTGTTCCAATTCTCAATGAGGATCTCTGAGTCGGTAGAGTCTATAGGTAGTTATGTGAGGGTTTCTTGAATGAAGTTGTCATAGAATGGTTTAAACCTTCTGGTTGATGAACGCTGGTTGTGATTTATCTGATAGAGCTCTGTGAGAACTTGATGAGTTTGTTTTCTGACCATGGGACTGGCTATGCTTGTATAGAGTGGGGGGTGCTCACTTGGGTGTTATGGTTATTGAAGAAGATTAGGTCCAATGTGTTGCCTTTTGTGTTTGTAGGACTGTTAATGAGTTGTGTTAGGTCCACTGCCATCATTGCTTGGATGAAGGACTGTGCATGGTTTTGGTGCAGCGACGGAAGGTTAAAGTCTCCTAGAACTAGAAGGTCCTTTCTGATTTTTTATGCTGCTATTACTGTGTCCAGTATTATTGATAGGTTGTTGGTGTTGGAGGTCGGTGTCCTGTATATGAGGCAGATGGTCATAATTTTGTTAGAGATTGTGATAGAGTCAGATTCATTGGTGCTGTTGTTTGCTTGGAATTGGAGGATGAGTTTTTTCCTGGCTATGATCATCACACTGCTGCCTCTGCATTGGGTTCTAGGGCATTGGTATAAGTTGTATCCATTTGGTGTGAGCTGGTTCAGTAGTACGTTGACTGTTTCTGTAATCCATGTTTCAGTTAGGCAGCATGCGTCTAAGTTATTTGACACCAGGTAGTCTTTGATTAATTGAATTTTGTTCTGGATTGATTTGGAGTTTATTAGGGCACAGTGTAGTGAATGTGTGTGTGGGACTTGGGTGGTGTCGGGGTGGTTTGAGGGGAGGAATTTTTTATGTGTATTAGTCATCTTGGGGTTCGGTAAGTGTTATATGAGAGTGGTATGATTATTTTAATGGATGGTTGGTTGGTGGGCCATAGTCGGGGTCTGAGGTACAGTAGCTTGAGAATTATGTGCAGTGGAAAGCAACAAGAGTGCCAGCAGCAAGTAGAGAAGAGGGCAGAGGGTGAGCATGTTAGGTGGTGGGTTAGGTGATTGAGGGTCTGTGTTATTTGTGCTAATGAGTTTACCTTTTTGATTGTTGTTGTTGTTGTTGGGGCTCTGTGTCTGGAAAGCATATGATATGCGAGGGTCTGTATAGTGCTGCAGGTCCTTGCTGGGTCGTATTAGTGTAGTGCCCTTCTGCTGGATGGTGTTCGTTGGGGGTTTGGAGATCCATTGTTTCCAGCTTGGTGAGTGCATCCAGATTGTGGTTTTTCGGTGTTCTTGTGTTGGGGTGTTGCAGAGGAAGATGTTGTGATGTTGTGTCTGGGACAGGCATTGCATTCTCCGTTGTTGCCCTTGCCTGTGTTCTCTACCTAAGGGCTATGCCAAAGGGCCCTCTGTTGAGGCGCTCAGGCATGGGCACACCAGGCACGGGTGCACCTAAGTGCCCTTTGTTTTAAATGTCCTATGGTGGTGGATCAAGGGCTCTGATTGGCCTCAGCAGCAGAAGGGCGGGAGTATCCTGCATTCCCACTCCTTTGCCAATCACCTGTCTTAAATGTAACTGGTTAAGCTCTATGGTTAGCAACTGAATATTGCTGCTACTGGATAGCAACCATCACCATTCCCGAACTCCCATACACCACCCTCATTTTACCTGGGTGTTTTTTCCAGGGCCTATGGGGATATTCAGCAGCACTAACTGGTTAGTGCTACTGAATTTCAGATTGAGTGTGTATTACCTGACTAGCAGATCTGCTAACTGACTAAGTGCTTTAAATGTGCCCCCCATTAGTCCTTTCAATGTGCTCATTTTTGACTCCATAATTGTGGAATGCTCTTCCCTCTGATATATATCTAGAGAGCTCTACCAAGAGATTCAAAATAGAGGTCAAAAACTGACTTCTTCTGAAAGCCTTTGGCGAAAGCTGAACTTATTTATAGCTCTTGCATCTGGGCTTCTCTATTTTCCTCTTGTGTCTGCTGTTTTTACCATTTTGCCTTTCAGAAAAATTGTTGTGCTATTTATCATCCTATCTCATGTTTTTTTCTTTTGCCTTAAGGTTTCCTGCTTATAATCAGCTATTGTAAACTGTTTTGATGACTACCTTATGGTTGAATGGTGGTATATCATGCACTAATAAATAAATAAATAGAAACAGAGGGAAGGGGGGTCGGACTAATTGTTCCCTACAATCCCCCTTCCTTTAGTCCTACTATAAAAAAGTCATGGGGGAATCCAGCCCCCTGCAATTCTCTTTTCTTCCCCATCTGCAAAATATAACCCACAATGATCCCTTAGAACTCTACCTACACCTTTCAGTGTCCTCAGTGCAGCTCACAGGAGAATTTGCTCTGCCCTCGGCATCCTGAGCAATGCAACAACTTTTTCTCCGCTGGGGTCACTGAAAATGAGTTTTCAGGGGATCTAAGGAATACACGTGGGCATCTGTAGGGATAAGGGGAGGGTCATATTTTTCAGAAGGGAAATGGGAATTGTGGGGTCTAGTGTCTTCCTTACAAACTCTTCAAAGTTAGGTGAAAGGGAAGGGATTGCAATGGCTGGTGGTCCCCTCAAAGTCCTATAAAGTGAGGTGGGAGGAAAAGAGGGGTCATGGATATGGCAATCAACCCATGGTGTTCCCCTCCTCTTCCTCCAGCACTTAACATTCTGCCCCAATGGAAGGGAATCAGGTCAGTCAGATTTTGGCTTGCTGTTGGTGAGGGAGCTGAGAGTTTTCCATCCCAGTTTCATCCCCACATGAATGAAAGGTTAATCTTACCCAGTCATATCTCTATCCATGTAAGCATACAAGTTTGATGTGTAATTTGTTCCTTTTAAAAATTCAGTAAATTATCTGTAAACCACTTTGACTTTAAGTTAAAATGGTCTATAAAAATGGTTAAATAAAATAAATAAATAAAAAAGTAAAGAGAACAAATATTAGTAGGGAAGACCTGTAGAGAGATGTTGAAAGCACAGAAGAAAGTAGGGAATGGGAAAACCTTATGGAAAACTGAAGCACCTAAATACACCCTCAGAGAAGACAGGTAGGACACTGAATGACAGCAGAACAAGGAGGGACTTGCCTGATCACCAATGAGGCTCTGAGGGGCAGCGCTCTACAAGTAAAGTAGATGAAGACCTGTGCCGCTAGACATTTTAAAATAGTGGCTCAAGTAGTTAGTAGACAGTTGGACTGGGGGGCTAAGAGAGAAGCCGTTGGTGATAAAGCTACTCTGAGAGATGAAGAGGAATATAAATTTGAAACTCCCCAGGAAAAAGTAATAGCAGTTTGGGATTTTTTTTTGGTTGTTTCTGTTTTGAACTGTTACAAAAGCATTCCGATGTTAAAGTGGGTGAAAATACTTTTACTTGTGGGAGGTTGGTAGCAAACGTTTGATCTGTGGTGCTATCATGGATGATGCAAAAGTGTAAGCATACAGATCTTTCAAGACTATATTTTGTTCTGTGTGCTGAATGACAGTTTGAAAGCTATCAGGGCTTTGATAGAATTACAGCAGCCATTTTGAGCAAGGCAGGTTTAGTGGAACTTTGCTAAGAAGGGCATCAGCATCCATTTTGAAAAAGAGTTGCTTGGAAACTGCTGGGACTTTATTGAAGACAGTAGCAGCTACATTTTTGTCTGGGAGCTGCTGGGAATGTTTGAAGAAAACAGTGATTATGATTTCTTTTGAGAAGGATTTGGATCTGAACTCCTGGAATTGGATTTGAACTTCTGTAGTGTAGAGGTACCTAACCTTTATGGTTGTAAGGACCCTTTATTAATCTCCAAAGAGGTCAAGGTTCCCCAGTTCATCCACACTACTCTTCCAGGACCCCTTCTCCTTAGTTTCAAGCCAGACCCTACTGGTCTTCTTTATAGCCCTTCCCCTTCCCTCCCCATCAACCTCTCTCTCTCTCTCTCTCTCTCTCTCTCTCTATCCCCCCTCCAAGACCCCACCAGACTCATTCACAGTATCTTTTCCTCCCTCCCCAGCCAATTCCCTCCAGTTTCTCTCTGTCCTATCAGACCTCTACCAATCTCTCTCTTCCTCACAGCCGATCTCCACCAGCCTCTTTATTTGTTCTCCTTTCTGTGTCCTACAGATTCCTTTCAATGATCTCACAGACTTCCATGGAGTCCATATACCACAGCTTAGGAACCATTACTGTAGAGTTGTTTTTCTATATAGGATTGTCCCTGATGTTACTTATGCTGTACATAGGCCTTGAATTTAGAAGCATCTTTAACAGAGACTTTGGACTATGTGTCGTGACTCCAGCCCCAGCCGAGGGCCTAGAGGCATAGGGCTGCCATTTTTAGTCCTCTAATAAAGGAATTAAACACTATTCTTGGTCCACAGGGAGGCATTCTGGGACTTGTAGTTTTTCCTCGTTCAAGGATAGTCGTGTAAGCCAAGGGTTAAAGGCAAAGACAAAAGTTTATTTTTCCCTAAAAAGCATTAAGGTTCAAACACACAACGTCAGGATATTCTTCTCCAAGCAATACTTCAGAAATTATACATAAGCTGGAACTGAGGAAGCTTCATAAGCTTTTAAAACATGTGCAGTTGTTTTCATAAGGTAATCAGCAAAACAAAATACAGCTTCTCTGTTTAAGCAAAGTTAAATGTCCTCATTTACCTTCTGCTCCTTTAAACACAAAAATGTAGAAGCTGGCAACATTCTCTTGAGTTAGTAGGTATTTCTTAGCAAAACAAAACTAGGTTCATTCACACTGCTTCTCAAGACCTTTCTTTATCAAGCATTTCTTATCAACAGACTTTCATAGCTTCTGTCTGGCATAATGTACAATCCATTGGCAATTCACCTGATATGGAGTTTTGCTCCGCACAGTCCACTTGCATATCCTCTTGTTCTAAAGCATATATGTCTGGCTCTGAATTCCCACAATCTGCTCCTCGGTGAATGCTCTGGGGAAATCCCTGGACCTCCCTCCAGCACTGGTTTCCCCGGTAAGGAATGTCTGTACCTCTAGTATGGGATATCTCTCCTTGGTTCAGTTGCCTTGGTTCCTCTCCGCTGTTCAGCCATGGTTCTTTGCTCCAGGCAGGGTTCTGGTTACTTCTAGCTATAGCCTTGTTCACCCACCTTTGAGCAGCTTGAAACCTTCGGTTCGAGACTCGAGGTAGAAGACTTCCCTGCTTTCTTTCTCTAAGAAAAGCACACGTGGTTTCTTGGCTCTCAGGCTCCTTCCACGTCCTTCTCCTTCCCCTGATGTTTCCTCCTCTGAGTTCCTCTCTCTGAACTCCTGGAACATCTGAAACACGCTGAACTCTCTGAACCTGCCCACGATTCTGAACTGGAACTGGAAAACAAACAGTTTGAACCGCAACCTGATCCTGAACCCCCTTCTCCCCTTCTGAGCAGGGTTTATAAGGCTGCTTCTAAGCTAGCCTTTCTCTGTCTCTGCACAGGTGTTTGCCATTACCCCCTAAGCTTGCACTTACGTCAGCAGAGCTTGGGTGTGGCAAACTGGCTCTATCAACTCCGTGCTTTCTTTCTTTGACTGCAGTCTGGAACCTGTGAATTTCAGGAATGTCTCTTTCCTTAAAGGTATATTCACTATCTTTTCCTATTTCCATCGGTTCAGCAGGGCTCTCCTCATCACATATGACATTCCTGCATCCAGGGGAGACTAACACAGATTATCTTCCTTATGAGTTTTATAGTATGTACAAGTACAAGTTGAAATTGATATAACATGAAAACAAGATATCCTGATAGTCATGGATGACTTGAATGTAAAGTTTGGCAACAAAGAAGAAGATAAAGTAGTTATTTATTATTTATTTATTTATTTGAACAACTTTTATATACCGCTGCTTCCAAGGATCAGCAGCGGTTTACATTATAACAAACAGAACAGGTACATTGAACTTTAAGAACTAGGAACATTTTACATTATAACAAGTCAAATATCAATACTATAGATTTTACAATAGATTTTAAAATATGGCAACAGAAATGAAGCTAGAGAAAGACTATTAGAATTCTGCAAGACCAATGATTCATTCATCTCAAACACCTTTCAGCAACACAAGCGGTGACTGTACACATGTGCTTTACCCAATGTATTGTGCAAAAATCAAATTGACTACATATATGGAAGTCAATGATGGAAAAGCTCTATAACATCAACAAAGACGAAACCTGGAACTGACTGTGGTATAGATCACCAACTACTAGTACAGTATGCAAACTCAAGCTAAAGTTGAAAAAGAGCAAGCAACTCATGAATGTAGCAAAATATAACCTTGAGAATATATTACTGGAATTTAAAGACTGCCTGTAAAATCAATTTGTTGCTTTAGATACAAATTACAGAGCTCCAGAAGAGTTATGGGATGACATTAAGAAGGTTGTGCTGGAAGAAAGTGAGAAATCTCTACAAAAGTCGAACAAGCAAAATTGGCCAAAATGGATGACCGAAGAAACTCGGAAAATTGCCCAGAAATGCAGAGAAACTAAAACCAGAGGAGAAAGAGAGGCAATCACAGAACTCAACAGAGATTTCCAATGTGCAGCAAAAGACAAGACAAGGAATATTACTATAATAATGCATGCAAGGAGATAGAATCAGAAACTATTAGATGAAGAACAAGATCGGCTTTCCTAAAGCTATGAGACGTAAATAAGAAATTCCAGCCTCAAATTGGAATGCTACAAGATGTTCAAGGATCCATGTTGAATGATGCTAAGAAGATCAAGAAAAGGTAGAAAGAATATACAGAGCTATTATACCATAACAACCAAGTGGACCAATAGCTGTTTCAACTTATTGGTGATGAAAGAAGTCTAAGCATCATTGAAACCTTATCAAAGAACAAAGCACTGGGCATTGATGGCATTCCCATTGAAGCATTACAGCAATTGGATGCAGCTCTTACCATACTTACAAGGCTCTGCCAGGAAATTTGGAAGACATCATCATGGATAACTGACTGGAAAAGATCTATGTTTATACCAATATTAAAGAAAGGTGTTCCAACTGACTGTGGAAATTATCTCACAATTGCTCTGATCCCATATGCCAGCAAGATTCTACTAAAGATTATTCAGCAGAGACTACAACCATACTTGGAACGAGAACTATCTGAAATGCAAGCAGGGTTTAGGAAAGGGCGAGGAACGAGAGACATCATTTCGGATGTGAGATGGATCCTTGAAAAGACAAAAGGATATCCACATGTGTTTTATTGACTACAGCAAGGCTTTTGACTGTGTAAACCATGAGAAACTCTGTGCCACATTAAGAAGCATGGGTATACCAGAACACCTGATAGTTCTCTTACACAACCTTTACACTGATCAAGAAGCAACAGTTCAAACGGAACAAGGAGAAACAGAATGGTTTAAAATCAGCAAAGGTGTACAACAAGGCTGCATACTTTCTCCCTACATGTTTAATTTATATGCAGAAAAAATCATCAGAGAAGCAGGACTGTATGAAGACAACCGAGGTATGAAGATTGGTGGAAGAGTCATCAACAACATTTGCTATGCTGATGATACCACATTACTGGCTGAAAGTGAAGATGATCTGAAACATTTGCTTCTCTAGATTAAGGAACATAGTCTTAAAATAGTCCTGCACCTTAATGTAAAGAAGACAAAGATCCTGACAACTGGCAAAATCAATAAGTTCATCGTTGATGGAGAAGAAATTGAAATAGTTTACAACTTTAACCTATTTGGATCAACTATCAATAAAGTAAAAACAAGCAGTCAAGAAATCGTATGAAGCATTGACCTTGGCAGAATGGCTATGAAGGACCTAGACAAGATTCTTAAGAACAGAGATGTCTCTCTCCATATAAATATTTGACTTGTTCAAGTCATGTATTTTCAATGGTGTCCTATGGATGCAAATGTTGGACATTGAAAAAGATAGGCAGGAAGAAAATCTATGCCTTTGAATTATGGTGCTGGTGACGAATACTGTGTATACCATGGACTGCCGAAGAGCAAACCAATCAGTACTAGAGGAGATCAAACCTAAGCTTTCTTTAGAAGCTCAGATGACAAGACTTCAACTTTCATACTTTGGACACATCATTAGAGAAAGACATCATGCTTGGCAAGGTAGAAGGTCAATGCAAAAGAGGAAGGCCACCAGTGAGATGGATGGATTCAGTAACAGCAGCTCTGGGTATCACTCTATCAGCAATGAGCTGTGTGACTGAAGACCGAAAACAATTTAGGACAACTATCCAGAGTGTCGTCATGAGTCGACACCGACTCACGGCACTTAACAACAACAATACCACCTGGAAAGGATTACACAGGTCTGCAAAAAAATTTTTTTTCGAGAGCTGTTTTGGTTATTCCACGTAATCTTTGTTTTTTGGTGTGCTGAATCTGAAAATGACCTCCATTTTGTCATAGGACATCATGTTTCCTGACAATTTAGGTAACTATGTTAAATAAGGCAATACCTCAAAATAAATGTAAATAGACTTATAAAACTAAAGTTTTATTACAATATTTTCATGATAATCCTTTTTTGAACTGAAATGAGCTCACCTACACACACTAAACTCGATACTTCTTCCTTGTGAGGCTCCTCTTGGTGCATTTATGCTTGTGAGTAGCATCTGGAATGTCTCTCTGAAGCATCCAACAGTAGTCTGCCATCATTGTAATGCTCCATTTTCCCTGGTATCTCCTTTCCATCTCTTTAATGTCTTGGTGGAATCGTTCACCTTGTTCCTCCCTCACAGCTCCCAAATTTTCAGGAAAATAGTCAAGGTGGGACTGGAGGAAATGCACTTTCAAACTCATCAGGCAACCTAAAGCTTGAAATGCTTTCAGCATTCGTCCGACAATCTTTTTGTAGTGAGGATCTTTGTTATTGCCTAAAACTTTCTGAACAACTTCTTTAAATGCAATCCACCCTTCTTTTTGAGGATCCATCATGGTATTGACAAACTCTTGATCAACTATAAGCCTTCTAATGTCTGGTCCGACGAACACACCTTCCTTCTATTTTGCCTCCGACAGGCCTGGAAACTTGGTGACCAAGTATTTGAAGCATTCTCCATCTCTTGGAAGCGATTTTACGAATTGCTTCATCAATCCCAATTTTATGTGGAGAGGTGGTAGAAGAACTTTATGGGAAGGTACCAAAGTTTCTCGGAGGACATTTTTTTCACCGACTGTTAGCACCCTCGGCTGCCAACTCTTCTTGGTCCAGTGATTTTGTCAGTCTCGACTGTCCCATAGACACAGAAAACAAGGATATTTGGTATACCCAGCTTGTTGCCCGAGCAGCATGCACAAGATCTTCAAGTCCCCATACACTTGCCAACCATGGTCTTCATATTTAAGTTTACGAAGAACCAATTCCAAGTTCTCATAGGTTTCCTTCAAGTGTACGGAATGACCTACAGGTATGGAAGTGTAAAAACCGCTGTGGAGTAAAACTGCTTTGAGACTTCTTTTTGAAGAATCTATAAAAAGACACCATTGCTCTGAATCATATTGGATTTTAAATTGACCCATCAGACCTTCGACATTGATGCAATAAACCAACTTGTCTTCTTGGGCGAAGTAAGGAACGAACTCCTTTTCACGATGTCTGAACCATGAAGATGACACTCCTGGCAACAATAAATTCCTGCTTTTCAGCCTTGATCCGAGTAACTCAGCGGCATCTTTGGGAAGATTCAAGTCTCTTACCAAATCATTCATCTCCTCCTGAGAAAACAATTTTGGTCTTGTATCATCTTCAAAGTCAGAACTTGATTCATCATCTGGTTCAGGTATGACTTCACCTTCATCGGAGCTAGGTATCTCTTCCAAGGTAGCAGGGGGCTTGGGTACTGGTATATCTGTGCCATGGGGGATGGGACGAATTGCCGAGTAAAGATTGGGGTATTATTGTTTATTGTTTATTGTTTATTTACATTTGATATACCGCCCCCCATTACATCGGGGCGGTTTACAATACAAAAATAATTTTGAAACAGAAAAGGAAAAAGAAATTACAATAATCTGAGAGGTACAGGAGGCAAGAGGTAAGGACAGCAATCGAGAAAGAAGAGGGAGCTGCTGCTATCTGCCCTGTGTCTCCCTCCCACTGGATTCTTCAGGAAAGATTAACCCCTTTTACCATTAGAAGCACGGACTTAAAACTTGCTTAGCTTATGTATATATTGCTGTTTATCAGATTTACAGTGCTTTTTTTTTTAAAATAACTCGGACAACCCCTTTAAGGTTTTTTTGGCATTTTATATCTTAAATGCACTTATCTGAATTAATAGTAATTTGAATTAATTAATAGTAATTTGAAAAAAATTGATAAATTTGAAGACAATTTTGCATGTTGTGGCAAATCATGACGTCTAGGAGTTTTTTCAATATTTTATTTGTTTTCAGCACACCAAAATACATGGAAATTAGATGAAAATAATCAAACAGCTTTTTAGTTGCAGACCTGTGTTACCAAAGAAGCTGTAACATATCACAACACCTGGATTTGACCAGTCAAGTTAGGCTGGTGAAGAATAGCCAGCTAAATTAAGCACTCTGCCCTTTTAAAAAAAAAAAAAAAAAGACCTCCTAGGATAGAAGAGAGGTGATTTTGGTTTTTGTTAAAAAAAAGAAAATTGCCCTGTCTGTTTCCTGAGTCTTAATGCTTTTGTCAGCTTTCTAGAATGGTGAGGCCGCGGGGCAGGGTCCCCCCGGCCGAAGGTAACCAGGCGCGCGGCCCGGTGCGGGGACCCTGCCCACGGTCAGGGAGGGGAGGGCCCTCGCGGGCATAATTCAAATCTATTGGCTCGCCCCGAGGAGGAGTTGGGGGTGAGCCAATGAGCAGTGCGGGGACTGGAAAGGGGGGCTGTTACTTCTGGAGAGAAATCTGAAATTGTGAGTATATACTTCTGGGAATTTTTCTGAAAGGAATTTTTTTTTTTCTTTTAAAGCTAATTAATCTGTGAACCCACTATTTTTTTTGTTAAATCAGTCAGGGCCTAGTAGCAACAGTTTAAGATTCAATTTAAAAACACAGAAGAGAACTTTCTGGTTACCTTTCATACCCAGTAGACAGCTGTAGTTTAAATTTCATAGTCACTCAGGGCCTAGCATCAGCAAAGTACTTTTAGTTTCAAATTAAAACACAGAAGAGAGCTTTCTGGTTAAATTTAGAATCCAGCAGAGAGCTTGTAGTTTAAATTTCATAATAGGTTAGAGCCTAGTAGCAGCAAAGAGCTATAATTTAAATCAAATCAGAATATAGTTTTCCTCAGCAGCACAGGACAAGGTACTGTGTAGCAGCCCTTTTTTAATAAGTGTTATATCCCTCCCTCCCTCCCCACACCCACCCTCCCCTGGGAAAATCACAGCTTTATAGGTACTTGCACAACTTAAAAGACAGGAGGTGCTCTCAGGTGAAGCTCATTACCCAAATCAGTCATACACCAAGGACCTGAGATTAATTAAGCTTCAGGTGAACAAGGTATATTAAACTTCTTAGGTACAGTTTTAGTGGTATAAATATCCATTGCACCCTTTAGTACATATAGAACTTAAAGATCTAAACACAAACTTAAAACTAAGATGCAGACAGCAGTCCAGCAGAGGGATGTGGGCTTTCCAGTCTTTTGCATTGAGTGTCACATGTATGATTTTCTCCCAGCTGGTGAGAGGTCTTACGTGTGCACTAGGTGCAAGGAGCTCTCTGCTCTCAGGGAACGAGTCCGTTCTCTAGAGGCTAGAGTAGCAGACTTGGAAAACATAAGACAGACAGAGAGGTACATAGACGAGACCTACAGGGATATAGTCCTGAAGTCCCACCTCCAGTCTGGCAGCATCCCTGTTGCCATGGAGGAGAGAGGTCACGTGACAGGAGAGCATCACCCTGGTGTGGCAGGAAGTGATCCTGTAACTAGGACCTGTCCTCCAGGTGATGTAAACCCCTCTCGCACCGAGGAGGTTTCTCCAGGGCCAAGTGCCCATGCGGGAAGGGTTAGGACAGCAGTTATAGTTGGTGATTCGATCATTAGGCATGTAGATAGCTGGGTGGCTGGTGGACGTGAGGATCGCCTGGTAACATGCCTGCCTGGTGCGAAGGTAGCGGACCTCACACGCCACCTAGATAAGGTCTTAGATAGTGCTGGGGAGGAGTCTGCTGTCTTGGTACATGTTGGTACCAATGACATAGGAAAATGTGGTAGGGAGGTTCTGGAAGCTAAATTTAGGCTTTTAGGTAGGAAGTTGAAATCCAGAACTTCCAGGGTAGCGTTCTCCGAAATGCTTCCCGTTCCACGCGCAGGACCCAATAGGCAGGCAGAACTCCGGAGTCTCAATGCGTGGATGAGACAATGGTGCAGAGATGAGGGGTTCGGATTTGTTAGGAACTGGGGAACATTCTGGGGAAAGGAGGGGCTCTTCCGAAGGGATGGGCTTCACCTTAACCGGGATGGAACCAGGCTGCTGGCATTAACCTTTAAAAAGGAGATAGAGCAGCTTTTAAACTAGATAATAGGGGAAAGCCGACAGTCGCCCAAGAGCGCATGGTTCGGAAGAATGTATCCTTGAAGGATACTACAAAAAGCAGAGAGGTTCCAAAAAAGAGTAAAGTAGCCCAAATGCCCTCGAGTATGGAGCAGACAGAACTTAAAGATCCCAAATTACCCATGTCTACCAATAGCCAAATTAATATGAATAAAATACAGTCTCTAAAATGCTTGTATGCAAATGCTAGAAGTCTACAAAACAAGATGGGAGAGTTAGAATATATAGCACTAAACGAGAGGTTAGATATGATTGGAATATCAGAGACATGGTGGAAGGAGGACAACCAGTGGGACACTGTGATACCTGGGTACAAACTATATCGAAATGATAGAGCTGATCAAATTGGTGGAGGGGTTGCGCTCTATGTTAGAGAGGGCATTGAGTCAGAAAGGATTAAAGTTTTGCAAGAAACAAAATTTGCTGTAGAATCTCTATGGATTGAAATTCCATGTAAAAAGGGGAAGGCGATGGCAGTGGGGGTGTACTATCGTCCGCCTGGCCAGAATGAACAAATGGATGATGAAATGCTCAAAGAAATCAAGGAAGCTAGCAAAAGTTACAGTGCAGTATTAATAATGGGTGATTTCAATTACCCCGGCATCGACTGGGTCAGTGTCACAACAGGACATGCTAGGGAGATAAAGTTCCTAGATGAAATAAAT
This sequence comes from Ichthyophis bannanicus, assembly GCA_033557465.1. Lineage (NCBI taxonomy): Eukaryota > Metazoa > Chordata > Amphibia > Gymnophiona > Ichthyophiidae > Ichthyophis > Ichthyophis bannanicus. The sequence continues at coordinate 1,253,902,163 of CM066033.1, forward strand.
GACTGCTTCTTGGAGCAGCTGGTTCATGAACCGACCAGAGGGGAAGCAATATTAGACCTAGTCCTTAGTGGAACACCAGATGTAGTGCAAGAGATAAGGGTGTTGGGGCCACTTGGCAATAGTGATCATAGCATGATCGCCTTTGATTTAATTAGTGGAGGAGGGATAGTAAGGAAATCCACAGTACTACCCTTTAACTTTCGAAAGGGAGACTATGATAGAATGAGGAAAACAGTTAAGAAAAAACTAAAAGGAGCAGTTGCAAAGGTTAAAGACGTACATCAAGCTTGGGTGTTGTTGAAAAATACTATCTTGGAAGCCCAGACCAGCTGTATTCCACGCTTTAAGAAAAGTGGAAGGAAGTCCAAAAAATTGCCAGCATGGTTTAAAGCTGAGGTCAGAGAGGCTGTTGTTGCCAAAAAAGCATCTTTCAAGAAATGGAAAAAAGAGCCAAATGATGAAACCTGGAAACAGCACAAGCACTGGCAAGTCAAATGCAAGGCATTGATAAGGCAGGCAAAGAGAGAATTTGAGAAGAAGCTTGCTGCGGAAGCAAAAACGCGAAATAAAGACCTTTTCAAGTACATTCGTAGCAAAAAACCCGTGAGAGAGTCAGTTGGTCCATTAGATGATAAAGGGGTTAAAGGAGCACTAAGAGGCGACAAGGCGATAGCGGAGAGACTGAATGAATTCTTTGCTTCGGTCTTTACTGAGGAAGATGTAGGGATGTTACCCACGACTGAAGTGGTATTTAAAGGTGTGGAAGAATTGAAGGAAATATCGATACATCGGGAAGATGTCTTACAACTATTAGATAAACTGAAGAGTAGCAAATCACCTGGGCCGGATGGTATACATCCAAGGGTGTTGAAAGAACTGAAATTTGAGATTGCAGACCTGCTATCAGTAATCTGTGAACTATCATTAAAATCATCTCTAATACCTGAGGATTGGAGGATCGCCAATGTAACACCAATTTTTAAAAAGGGTTCGAGGGTGATCCGGGAAACTACAGACCGGTGAGCCTGACATCAGTACCGGGAAAAATGGTAGAAACCATCATAAAGAATAAAATTACTCAGCATATAGATAGTCATGACCTAATGGGAGACAGCCAACATGGCTTTAGACAAGGAAGATCTTGTCTTACTAATCTGTTATGTTTTTTTGAAGGAGTGAATAAACAGGTGGACAAAGGTGAGTCGGTTGATATTGTGTATCTGGACTTTCAGAAAGCCTTTGACAAGGTCCCTCATGAGAGACTTTTGGCAAAACTAAAGAGTCATGGGATAGGAGGCAGTGTACTACTGTGGATCAGGAACTGGTTAAAAGATAGAAAGCAGAGGGTAGGGCTAAATGGCCAATTTTCCCAATGGAGAAAGGTGAATAGTGGTGTACCCCAGGGATCTGTGCTGGGTCCGCTGCTTTTTGACATATTCATAAATGACCTGGAAAGTGGAATAACGAGTGAGGTTATCAAATTTGCTGATGACACAAAACTATTTAAAGTTGTTAAAACCCAGGAGGATTGTGGAAAATTGCAAGAGGATCTTGATAAATTGGAAGACTGGGCATCAAAATGGCAGATGAAATTTAATGTGGAGAAGTGCAAGGTTATGCACCTAGGGAAGAACAACCCAAACTATGGTTACACGATGCAAGGTTCCACATTAGGAACCACCACCCAAGAAAAAGATTTAGGCGTCCTTGTGGATACCATGTTAAAACCCTCGGCCCAGTGTGCAGCGGTGGCCAAGAGAGCAAATAGAATGCTAGGTATGATAAGGAAAGGAATGGAAAATAAAACAAAAGATATTATAATGCCTCTATATCGTTCCATGGTGAGACCGCACCTTGAATATTGTGTGCAATTCTGGTCGCCATATCTTAAAAAGGATATAGCAATTTTAGAAAAGGTTCAGAGAAGAGCCACCAAAATGGTAAAGGGGATGGAAGGCTACTCCTATGAAGAAAGGCTAAAAAGGTTGGGGCTCTTTAACCTGGAAAAGAGACGGCTGAGGGGAGATATGATAGAAGTCTATAAATTAATGAACGGAGTGGAACGGGTAAACGTAGATCGATTGTTTACCTTATCAGAATATAGAAAGACTAGGGGACATGCAATGAAGCTACAGGGTAAACTATTTAAGACTAATAAAAGAAAATATTTTTTCACTCAACGTGTAATCAAACTCTGGAATTTGTTACCGGAGGATGTAGTAAAGGCTGTTAGTGTAGCTGGGTTTAAAAAAGGTTTGGACAAGTTCCTGGAGGAAAGGTCCATAAACCATTATTAAGAAGGGACCCAGGATATCAATGCTTGAACCAATACAAGCATTGTGGAACCTGTGTCCCTTGGGGAAACTGCTAGGTACGTATGACCTAGATTGGCCACTGTTGGAAACAGAATACTGGGCTTGATGGACCTTGGTCTGACCCAGTATGGCATATCTTATGTTCTTATGTTCTTATGTGGGTTTAAAGGGGGGCGCGCGGCGGCGACGGTCTCTCGGGAGACCAGCAGCGGGGAGAGAGGTCCGTCGTCGGCGGTCTGTGGGAGATCCGGCCTTCGTTCCCGACCGTTTGCGTGGCGTTTAGCCAGGAGAGGACCTTCACTGGTGAAGGGGGCTTGTGGCGGGATGCCCGTGCGACTGCGCGCAAGTATACAAAAAAAAAAAAAAAAGACAAAAAGGGGGTAAAGAACTAAATACTCGAATAGGATTTTAATTGAAGGCTTGAGGGTCCGTGAGGGTCCGGAGGTAGACTGAGCCGGGCTCCCTTCGGGCGGCCGGTTGGGGAGGCAAAAGTTTATCGGCGTTCGGGGTAGGGAGCATGCCGCCGCGGAGAGGCCGGCAGGCCTGCAGTTCAACACGTGGTCGGGGTGAGCAGGGCCAGGGGATGCGACGCGGGCGGCCTTCGCCTGCTCCTTCGGGAGGGTCGGGGGGGGCGGCTAGAGGAGCATCTGGAAGGGGGTTTGGGCAGAAAGTGGCTGGGGGGGCCAGGGGCCGGGGAACTAAAGGCTCGGGAGGGACTCGGGCTCAAGGGGGCAAGGCTGCAGCCTCAGCTAGAGGGCAAAGAAAGAGGGTGGGGGGAGAGCTGGGCATGGGGCCGGTAGGGGTGGAAAATGGGTCCCAAGGACAAGGAGGGATAGGGCGGTGGGGGGGGCAGTGGGGTTGGGGGGTAGGGGGGAGGTGAGCTCGGGGGGGCAAGGAAATGCAGGGTTGGGGGCGACTGATGTGGTAAGTGGCAGTGGGGAGGGACAGGGGATGGGGGGTTGGGCTGGGGGGGGAGGGCCATTCTTCCCGGGGTGGGCTTCTCCCTGGTTCGGAGCGCAGAACTATGGGCAAGGGCCCTTTGGACATAGGGGTGTCGCTGGGAGCATGGGAACTCCAGTGGGCTATGCGCCGTGGGACCATTGGCAGGGGGGAGGCCAGGGATCTTCCCGGGCAGAGTGGTTGTCGGCTTGGCAGCCGGGTGGTTCCCCTGTCGTCCCCTCTCCCCCCTCTTCTTCTCTTTTGTCTTCACAGGTCGACTCAGCGGTTCCGGTGGCAGTGCAGAGGTCCGGTGGGAAGCGAACGGCAATGGCGGAGGATTTCGGAGCAGGCTCAAGGGAACCCCAACGGCGTGAGGCCCGCCCGGCGAGCGTGATGGGGGCGCAAGCAGCCGGTATGGGGAGGCGAGAACAGGAAGGGTTGCTGCAGGATACGCCGGCCAGCGTCGGAGGTGCTGGGGGTGAGTTGTCTGGGGGCAATGGGGGCGGGGGCGGGACGGAACAATTGGAAGGGCACGACAAAAGAGGGCGGAAGGCTAAGCGTAAGCGCCGGCACGTAAGACGCCGTCAGCACAGTTCAGAGTCTTCTTCGTCGTCCACGGTATCCACATCGTCATCCTCGATTGCACCTTCCCGTTCAGGGCAGGGTGGGGAGCCGGTGCCTTTGGGACCCTCGGGCGGAAAGGGTGTTCCTACGATGGTGGCATTCACGGAGTTGTGGGAAGGGGTTCCGCGGCATCTGCATCGCAAGATATGGAAGAGGAGGTATATCGATATATTTCGGTTGCTGGAGGGCCGGAGGCGATCCGGTGAGAGTAGGAAAAAGCGGAAGGAAGACGAAAAGGCGGGTCGCGTCAAGAAAGTGTCCCGGAACGTTCTTAATTGGGTTTGATCCTTTTTAAGATTGGCGAGTGTTTGGGGGCGGCAGGCTCCAGGGGATTATGGGATGCTTTTGGCGTATGCGGACTCTATTGTAGAAGCTGCGCAGACCCATGGCGGTTTTGCGTGGCTGAATTACGATGAGAAATTCCAGGACAAGATGGAGGAGAGTAAGGGGCTGTCCTGGGGAACACAGGATATCAACTTGTGGTTAACCCAGATGTCTGTCGGGATGGGGTGGGTGGGGGGGCAGGGGGGCGTGGGGTGGGGAGCGGCTTGGGGGGTGCGGGGCGGCCCTTTCGTGCAGTGGTTCAGCGCAGCAGAAGGCAGGGGGGGGGGCAAGGGGAAATCTGTTGGCGTTTCAACAGGTCCTCGTGCCCTTTCCCTGACTGCAAGTTCAGGCACGCATGCTAGACCTGCGGGGGCGGGCATTCCGCACTCAAATGTTTCAAAAAGGGCGGGGTTCCCCCTCCTGCCCCAGCCAACAAGTAATTCCGAGTTGGCGGAGTTGGCTCCCTCTCCACTTTCCCGGGAGGTGATTGGCGAATGGCTGTGTTCTTATCCGCGGAGGCGGGAGAGGGAAGTGTTGAAGCGTGGGTTTTTTGAAGGGTTCATTATTCCGGTGCAAGGTACTATAGCGGGTAGGGCTGCGTGCAACTCACCGTCAATGCGGCGCTTGGCGGCGGTGGTTAGGGAGAAATTGGCGGGCGAGTTGCGTTTGGGCAGAATAGCAGGTCCGTTTGCGGAGCCGCCAGTGGAGAATCTGGTGGTTTCCCCATTAGGGGTAATCCCTAAGAATGAGACGGGGAAATTTCGTTTGATACATAACCTCTCCTTTCCATTGGGGACTCGGTGAATGATCATATTCCGAGAGAGCTGTGTGCGGTCCGCTACGCGTCCTTTGACGAGGCGGTGGGTCTGGTGAGACGTTGTGGCCCAGGGGCTCTGTTGGCTAAAGTAGATATCGAATCTGCTTTTCGTTTGCTGCCGGTCCATCCGTCTTCGTTTTATTTGCTGGGTTTTTCGTTTGAGAATGAATTTTATGTGGACAAGTGCATGCCAATGGGCTGTTCAGTGTTTTGTGCCTACTTCGAAATGTTTAGCTCCTTTTTGCACTGGAATTTAGTACAGCGGGTGGGTGTTAGGAATGTTGTACACTATCTGGATGATTTTCTGTTTGTGGGGGCGGCTGGTTCTGGGGAGTGTCAACAGTTGATGGACGGTTTTCTAAGCATGGCTAGGGCGTGTGGGCTCCCGCTGGCAGAGGACAAGACAGAGGGTCCCGCCACTTGTATCACTTTCTTAGGGGTGGAGCTTGACTCGGTCGGCATGGTGGCGCGCCTCCCGATGGACAAAGTGTTCAAGTTACGGGTCCTGGTGGCGAACGGGTTGGCATCTACCAAGTTATCTCTGAAGGAATTGCAAATCTTGATTGGGTCGTTGAATTTCGCATGCAGGGTCATTCCGATGGGCCGGGTATTTATGCGTCGCTTGGCGGCAGCCACGGTGGGGGTGCGCAAGCCGCATCATCGTATTCGAATGTCGCAGGTCATAAAGGCTGATTTGAGGGTTTGGGATGTTTTTCTTGGGGACTTTAATGGGGTATCTGTTCTGATGGAGGAGGAGGTCTCCAGTGTGGATTTGCAGCTTTATACGGATGCGGCAGGCAGTAGGGGTTTGGGGATTTACTTTGGGGGTGACTGGTGTGCTGCGCAGTGGCCCCAATCCTGGCACGCGGCGGGCCTGACTAGCAACATTACGTTCTTGGAGCTGTTCCCGTGGTTGGTCGTCTTGCACTTGTGACCGGAATGCTTGAGGAACCGCAGAGTGACATGGTGGTGTGACAATGAGGCGGTGGTGGCGGTAGTCAACCGGTACACGCCGCGCTGCTCACTGGTAGCGGGTTTGATGCGGGACATAGTTTTCGCGTGTTTGCATTTAAATGTCGCGGTGAAGGCGTGGCACATTCCGGGTTGCACTAATCGAATTGCCGATGCTCTTTCTCGTTTCAAGTGGGATCTGTTCCGGACGTTGGCGCCGGAGGCGAGCGAGGAAGGCATGGAGGTTCCAGAGCATTTATGGACGATTGGCCAGCAGAGATGGTACAACTGTTGAAGAGTTCTCTTGCACCGTCGACTTGGGTGGCTTACCAGAAAGGATTTGACACTGTACTTGGCTACTTAGAGTCGCACGGCTGGCGGCCCGGAGCCGGGTTGACAGTTTACTGGGACGCTATGTAGTGGAGGCGAAGTGCACTGGCACGTCCCGGGCATCCCTGCGTAGGCGGTTGGCGGGCTTTACATTCTTTGCCAGAACGGCAGGCTGGGTGTCAGGGAAGCCTGGATTTTTGGTACAGCGGCTACTGCGAGGCTGGGATAGAGGGAGCCCGCCGCCCCGGGACTCCCGGTTGCCAGTGACACATGATCTTTTGGCGAGTCTTTGCGAGATACTGCCGAGTGTGGCGGATTCACGCTACGAGGCGGTTCTGTTTAAGGCAATATTTTGCTTGGCCTTCTTTGGGGCCTTTCGGGTTGGGGAGCTGGTGGCCAGCTCGGGCAGGGCAGAGCGGGCTGGGGGACTATTGTTTACGCACGTGCAGCTGGGAAAAGGGCAGCTGCGGGTCCGGCTGGCGAGGTCAAAGACCGATCAATTGGGTAAGGGATTGTGGGTGGTGCTGAGGGAGGTGGTATCCCTGCCGACTTGCCCTGTGGAGGCTGTGCGGGCATATTTAGCAAGGCGCCCGGTCGCAGATCACTTGTTTTTCTTGCATGAGAATGCAGGTTGGGTGACCCGATTTCAAGTTGCGGCGGTGCTGCGGTTGGCCATTAGGAGATTGGGCATGGATCCGACACACTTCGCTCCGCATTCCTTCCGCATTGGAGCGGCGACTAGCGCAGCTGCGGCTGGACTGTCGGAGGTCGCGATTCAGAACATTGGCAGGTGGCAGTCGCAGGCCTTTAAAGGTTATGTCCGTTTATAAGGGGAACGGGGGGTCCTGTTACTAACCTGTGCTTTCTTTTTCAGATGCTGTGCGGTGCCCGCAAATATGCTGGATGATCGGGCATTCATTTGTGCATTGGGCGGGACTGCAGGCAGCTGAACGACCGCTGGGGCCTAACTTGGGACTTGACCCGGCTTTGGTGTCGCTTCTATGGCTGGGTGAGCGTGGTCTGCGGTGGCCGCAGCTGTTACCTCTGCTTCGACACCATAGCCGGGTGAGAGCTGAGCCCGCTGTGATCCTGCTGCATGTTGGAGGAAATGATCTGTGTGACAAGGCAGAGGCTCAGAAACAGAAGAAAAAGGGTTTAAAACACTTTCTGTCACCTCAGATGTTTAGAGATGCAGGACAGGAAGAGGTTAAGATTCCAGCACACGAACCTTTTCTGCAAAGAAGGGCAGGGAAAGAACCACACCCTAGCTCTAGGCTAACCCAGAGACATAGCCAATCAGGGAGGTGGGCGGAGTCAGACCGGATTGGGCCACTCTGCACTCATAACCAGGAAGCAGTAGTTAGTAGAGGGAGCAGCAGAGTCGAAGGAGGCAGAGGCGAAGGGAGGAGAAGCCGAGAAACCTCCAGGAGAGAAGGGAGTGAAGATAGAAACCTCCCAAGCAGCGAAAGGGGAACCAAGGAGAGAACCAGGGAAAGGAGAGTTCCTGTGGGTGGTCCAGGAAGAGACCCAGGCAGAGCTCAGCTCCAAGAGAGAGTGAACCCTGGAAGAGACCCAGAGCTGGACTCAGAAGCCTTGAACACAGACTTGGAGTCAGGGGAGTTCCCCAGAGACAGACGCTGCCAAAATCAGGTCAGAGCAAAACCTTTAAAACCTTGTAAAGTAGATAGCTCTGAAATAAGCCAGTCTCTAGGAAGTGATAATAGAGTGCTTTCTAGAAGAAACAGGTTTAAACCAAGCTTTGAAAGGAAACCTGAAGTTACTAGAGGAAAGTTGGGCTGTAGGAAAGTACCTATTAAGAAGCTGCAAGCATTTCCCTTATACAGACAGCGTGACCAGAGCTCTAGCTCAGAAGATAGCACACCTGCTTGTCAGCAAAAGGCTAATTGGCAGCTACCGTGCAGAGAGCTAGGAACAGACCCTGAGGACCAGGCTGTGCTGAGGGATATCACAAGGCAGTTCCATAAGAGACATATTCCTCCCAACCAAAGGCAACTACCTAGGCAAGGCAAGGAAGAAATAAACCCCTTTTATGAGCTGTTAAAAGGTGCTGAGAAATACCAAGCCTTACAAGTGCCTAGGAGGCAGAGAGAAACTAAATGGAAACAGCTTCAGAATATAATTAAAGAATTAAAGTCTGAAGGCTTGTATGTTCCACCTGACAAAGGGATATCAGAGAGCCAGGAAGAACCAATGGAATTAGGGGCTCCTTTATCCAATACCAGTGATTCTGAAATGGAGTGTGGAGTATGTATGAGAGAGTAAGGAGCTATAATTTGTTCCTGTTTTATGATTGAGTGCTGTGAAGCCTAAACCAATGTTCTTAGAAGTTTGCACAGAGACAGCAGCATTCTGCTGTGTACAATGACTCAGAGCCTCATAACTTGCAGCTGTGAATGAAAGGCAACATAAGAAAGTGTTCCTACACAAGAAGCCTGTTACTAATAGGCAAGAGAGTGTGGAGATTGCCATTTCTATTTAAAGCTGTTAAACAAGATATGGACACTAGAAAGAAAATACAACAGCTAGAAGATTTCTTTATTACAAGCTGATACTTGGAAAGCATTACTGGCATCCTGAAATGCTGTTGTATTGATGAAGCTGGAAGAAGCCTAAAAGCATTTAACTGTATTACGTGTCCCTGAGAAGAATCAGGAGAACTGACTGTACACTTGAACTTTTATTTGGTACAAAAAGGTTACCGCTTTACTTTTGTGTTGGGGGAGTAAATCCTGTGCTGTTCTTTTGCAATACTTTGTGCAATACCTTATGCCATAATAAAGTATTCTTTAACTTGGAAACCCAACCTTGGCTGTCGTCACTTCAGTCCACAACTACAATAGGATACAGGGCTTCAGCACTACCAAGGACTTTTAAAACCCCCATGTGGCACGCACCAACTGCCTGATTACGCCTAGGGCTAGGCGGTGCGGTGTCACATCTGACTGGATGGACATGTAAGCAGATCATTCGAGCAGCAAAGCGGGATTTTGCAATAGTGTCTAGACTGTTCCCACAGGTTACGTTAATGTGGTCAGACATAATTCCAAGGCCTGTTTGCCGGCAGCAACGGCGTTGGTCCCGGGGGTTGGCAAAGGTCAATCGACAGATCGGGCGGTGGGTATGTCAGCATGGAGGGTATCAGATTATGCACCCCTGGGTGGATGTGGACTGCGCTGGGCTCTATCGCATGGACGGCGTGCATTTATCACCAGTGGGAGTAGACCTCCTGTTAAATGACTGGCAGGAGGCCTTGGAATGCATGGTCCAGCCGGAGGCTCGATGGTCGCAGCTTAGGGGGGGGCGGCGTAGAGGCGCAGACGCGCTCTAAGCCGGGTGGCGGGATCCCGGAGGTCCGGGGTCCGGAGCCTTAAGCTGGAATTGGGGCGGGGGCGGTCGCCCCCAACCCGGATGACCCCTGGCCGGTCTTTGCTAGTAATATGGCGAGGCCGGGGAAAGGGGGGGGTTGGCTTTGCCGCTGGCTCGGCCGCGGCGGGAGTGGGATGAGGTCACCTTGCTAGTAATATAGCGGGTGAGGGCTCATTCCGCTCGGGGGTTTGTTATGTAACGGTTGTATGGTTTAAGCAATGTTTGGAATGTTATAATTTGGTTAATAAAAGCTGCGACCATTTCGAGCCAAGTTATTGTCTGGACTGATTATTGGGTGAGAAAGGGAGAAGGAGGAATTAAGGGTTGAGGAGGGGGGAGGGGGGAGGAGCAGAGTACCACCGGGTCCGACCTGCCTTGGTTATGGTGAGGCCGCAGGGCAGGGTCCCCCCGGCCGAAGGTAACCAGGCACGCTGCCCGGTGCGGGGACCCTGCCCACGGTCAGGGAGGGGAGGGCCCTCGCGGGCATAATTCAAATCTATTGGCTCGCCCTGAGGAGGAGTTGGGGGCGAGCCAATGAGCAGTGCGGGGCAGAGGGGGGTTTAAAGGGGGGTGCGCGGCGACGACGGTCTCTTGGGAGACCAGCAGCGGGGAGAGAGGTCCGTCGTCCCACCCGCCCGCCCTTGCTGTGGTGGGCATGGGGTAGGGTTGTCGCAGCTGGTGGGGGGGCGGGATCCCGGAGGTCCGGGGTCCGGAGCCTTAAGCTGGAATTGGGGCGGGGGCGGTCGCCCCCAACCCGGATGACCCCTGGCCGGTCTTTGCTAGTAATATGGCGAGGCCGGGGAAAGGGGGGGGGGTTGGCTTTGCCGCTGGCTCGGCCGCGGCGGGAGTGGAATGAGGTCACCTTGCTAGTAATATATCAGGTGAGGGCTCATTCCGCTCGGGGGTTTGTTATGTAATGGTTGTATGGTTTAAGCAATGTTTGGAATGTTATAATTTGGTTAATAAAAGCTGCGACCATTTCGAGCCAAGTTATTGTCTGGACTGATTATTGGGTGAGAAAGGGAGAAGGAGGAATTAAGGGTTGAGGAGGGGAGAGGGGGGAGGAGCAGGGTACCACCGGGTCCGACCTGCCTTGGTTATAAACTGTACCCAATGCACATTTGCTAATTATTCATATGCTTCTTTGTATGTTCAAACTCTGCTTTTGATGCAAATATAGTGCTCTGTATTTGAGTCATTTCTGTTTTGCTGTTGTACTGTAATTTTCTCAGTGGTAAAGTAGTCTTTTAAAAAAAATATTTTTATTCTTTATCTGTTGTGTTTGTAATTGTGTTGTCAGCTCCAATATAGTATTTAGAAACCAACCGGTAATTTGGCTTTTTCATATTTTTTATAAAAAAACAGCTAATTAAACCCTATAATTAGCCTAAATCCTTTATAAGATTTTTCTTTACATCTTTGGCTAGCCATATTTACTTCTGTTAAATAGCATACTGTATGGGATCATCAAAAACAGACTGATACTTAATTATTTAAAAATATTCCTACTACCTACAATTAAATTTTTCAAAAGGCACCATAAGAAATTAGAACAATAAAAACAAAATAACAATTTTATGTCTGTTGGCAATTTTTGAACAGCCAATATATTGTAAACTACGCACTTTAGGGCATGTATACAAAGCCCTGCACTGGTAGAACACAAGTGGGATGCGTTACTAGTGTACGGGGCCAGTGCTAACATCAGGAGATGTGTGCTTCCATCCCCCTGCAGTTCACTTGCATAAACTTTTTTTTTTTTCTTTATTTAGCATTTACAATCTACAAACCTATTAACAGGGCCGGATTTACCTTGAGTGAGGCCCTACGCCGACAAAAATTGTGGGCCCCCAGAAAAGATAAAAACGAGCACGCCGGATCAGCTGCGCGCTGTTGGCCCTGACGTCATAATTAAACTGGGAATCCCAAAAGTCAAACTTGGAATGTACAACACTGTAGAAATAGAACTATACATTAATTTGCTCTTGTACTACACAAAGCGCAGACGTTAATGATGCACATTTACCAGAGCTGACATATTCCAATTAATAAATTCAAATTAAAGAGATATTTTTCTACCTTTTGTGCATTTTTTTTCAGCTGCAATTGCTCCAGCCACTTTCTTCTGGTTTCTTCGTGTCAGCCCACCTCCAGTCTTAACCCCACCAGCCCATTTCCAGCCCCAGCCCCCCCCCCCCATCGGCTCAAGTACAATTTAATTTTAAAAAAAAACGCTGGCTGCTGCCGCGGTAGCATGGACTGTCCCGCGGGGCCCCCTCTGCCCGGCTGAATCCCTCCCTCCGCAACGGCTGAGCCCCTCCGTGCTGGCTTTGAGAGGCGCGAAGGGAGAGTGTCTCCCTCGCGCTTCTGTTAAGCCTGCAGGGGCAGATGGGAAACTTCCCATCAGCCCCTGCGGGCTTAACAGAGACGCGAGGGAGACACTCTCCCTTCGCGCCTCTCAAAGCCGGCACGGAGGGGCTCAGCCGGGCAGAGGGGGCCCCGCGGGACAGTCCATGCTGCCGCGGCAGCAGAGGGGGCCCCGTGGGACAGTCCATGCTGCCGCGGCAGCAGCCAGCGTTTTTTTTTTAAATTTAATTTTAAAAAAGCTAACAATTTTTTCAATTTTTGTGGGCCCTTGCCAGCTGTGGGCCCTACGCCACGGCATAGCTGGCGTATAGGTAAATCCGGCCCTGCCTATTAACACAACCAAAACAGAACCAAATATAACATTACAGTGTGGAAAGCATGCCCATAGGCCAATATTATCTAATAATACAATCAGAGGTGTCACCAACAGCAATCAGCCCATGCACTTATCTAGCATTTTCAAGATACCTTTTCTCCACCGGTAACGAGTGCTATTTCCTACAGGAATCAGTCATCAAAATTCTAAAGCAATTGTTGGTCAAGGGTATCCCACTTTTTTAGTATATTACGGTAGGTCGTCTGTCTACTCACGTAAGCTTTTTCACAGGACCGGTGGTAACATACCAGATTCCACCAATATTCTACATTCAGAGCCTCAAAGTTTTTCCAATGACTTAGGATTGTCTTTTGCGCCAAACTGAGCAACAAGTCGAGAATGGCATGTGCGCTTCTCTCTATCATCGGTAATCCAGCTTGTGACTTGTATATCACTATACGGAATGTCAAAGGAGTCCACATTTTCAATAATTGTGTAATTCGCTCCCATACTTGTTGCCAGAACTCCTGTAGCATTGCACAATAGTATAGCATGTGTGCCAATGTGCCATCTTCTGATCCACACAACCAGCACTTACTCCCACGGTGCCTTTGCCATTTAGCTACTTTCACAGGCGTTAAGTAAGCGCGGTGTGCCAAAAAATATAACGTTTGAGTGAGAGAAGCCGCTCTCATAATCCTTATCTGCGAATTCCAGAAGTCATTCCACATTTTGGGATCTTCAAGCTCTCCCACTTCAGATTCCCATACTAATTGAGACCCTTTACATCTTCTCTTCTCACCGTCCCGGATAAGAGCCACATACTAGATATTAGCCTAGGCTCCTCCGCTATCTCTTGAATCTTGAGGTATAGCGTTCGCCCAGTACCAATGAACATAGGCGATGCTCCGGCTTTAACCAGGCAGTGTCTCAGCTGGCACCATTGGTACATACAGGATGTTGGCAAACTATATTCCTGCTGCAGGGTCTGAAAGGGTTTAAATGCTTTGTTAGATATTAAATGTCCAAAGTTAAATATGCCCTTCCTCATCCATGGGATCCACAGGAAGCTGTGTCCATCAGTCTTGAACTTCGCATTAAGCCATATAAGTGTAGACTCAGTTAACTCCTGGCCTTCTTCTATAATTATTGCAATAAACTTGTACGCAATCTGGGTGGCCCGCATGATTTTGTCTCCAGTCTCAGGAGGGGGGACCTCCGCCCCTATACGCATCCATAACAGGACCAGCTCACTCAGTGAAGCCTCTACTCGCATCTATGATGGTCTATTGGGTGCATCTTCCTCCTCACACCACCAAGTTCCTTGTTTCAACACGGCCGCCACATGATATAGATGAAAATCTGGGAAATGAACTCCCCCCCATTGTTTAGACAACTTAAGCTTCCACATCGCGATTCTTGGTGTTTTGTTACGCCACAGAAACACTCCCAGGGTTTTCTCCATCCTAGCATAAAATTTCCGCTCAAACAGAATCGGTACCATACTAAGTATGTAATTTATCTTGGGCATTATGACCATTTTGATGGTTTCTAATCTGCCCCACCAGGACAGATTCAGTGGGGACCATTTATTCACATATTCTTGAAGAATGTGATTACATGACGCCATACTCTGTCTCACCGTATCCTGTATAGTGACCCCGTAATTTACCCCTAAGTATCTAAAGGATGCATTTTCCACTTTAAACGAGTACTGGTTGAGGGTAGTCTTCAACACCTTTGAATTTAGAGGTATGACAGTCGTTTTAGACAAGTTTAACTTGTAACCCGATATATGTGAGTATTCCGTGATGACACCTAGAGCAGCATCCAACGAGCTGGGCTCCAAAATTAGAAATAAATCGTCTGCATACGCCGATACTTTGCAGTGATAACCTTCAAATCTCATGCCCAAAATATTACTCTGCTGACGAATTTTGATTATTAGGGGTTCCAATGCAAGATTAAATAGCAAAGGTGACAGCAGGCATCCTTGCCTTGTGCCCCTAGTAAGCTTAAACTCCGAAGAGAGCGCACCATTCACTGCAACCCGAGCCATCGGCTTGATGTAAAGCAGCTCCACTTTCTTTATAATAGCCTCTGGGATGCCAAACCAGCGCATTGTGGAAAAAAGATACGGGAGTTCGACTCTATCAAAGGCCTTTTCGGCATCCAAGGCTTGCCCCACGACCGGATCCTTAAGCAGTTGTGCTTTTGCCAGCACATGTGCCATCAGTCGTCCATTATCAGTAGTCGATCTTCCTGGCATGAAACCACATTGATCTGGGTGAATTAGCGTCTCAATCACTTTCACCAGCCGATTTGCCAAAATCTTGGCATAAATTTTATAGTCGGCATTCAGTAACGATATGGGTCGGTAATTCTCCACCATCTGAGGGTCTCTGCCCGGCTTCGGATGTATGACAATCGTGGCAGAAGCAAATGCCCCTACTGCCGGGCATTCTTCATTAATTCTACTATAGTATTGCTGAAGCTCAGAGAGTAACAATTTTGCAAAAGTAACATAAAACTCGACTGGCAGTCCGTCTGGTCCACTTGCCTTCCCCTTGGCTAGTTGCTTCATTGCCTGTTCTATCTCCTTATACGTAATATCGTCAGCCAGCAAAAGCGTCTGTGATTCCGCCAGCTTGGGGCCGACTATCGATGAAGCGAAGTTGGAGAATGTGTCTTCGTTGCATACCCCTTCAGACTGATAAAGCTTAGAATAAAATTCTTCACATAGTGCTAGTATCTCTTCATCCTTTATTTGCAACTTTCCGGCAGTATCTTTCAAGCCCGTTATCCTTGTACCAGCCTTCTTAGCTCTAAGCATTCGAGCCAATAATGTACTCGCACGATTACTCTCGTGGTAATACACCCCGCGCTGTGCCTTGGTCTGCAAGTCCACTTCTGCGTTTAGAACTGAATTGTATTGGTATCTCAGCTTCTGCAACCTAAGCAGAATTAATGGATCTGATCTTTTAGATAATAGCTTTTCCCCGGCTCGTATCTCTAGATCTATTTCAGCCAATCTTTTCAGTGCAGCTCTTTTCTTTTGGATGCTAAATGTTGTCATTCGCCCCCACATACTTGCTTTAAAGGCCTCCCACCAGGCCCATGCTGGCGTCTCTGCAATCTGATTGTATTGAAAATACTCAGCAATAGCTTGTTCAATGGAGCTTCGAAACTCGGCATCTGTCAGCCAAGACCGATCAAAATGCCATCTCACCTGGGATCTTTTTTGCGTTCCAGACTCTAACTCCAGCATGACTGCGGCGTGATCCGATACTGTTTTAGCCAGATGTCCTGCACCAGTAACCTTTTCCACCAGTGTCTTGGATACTAATAAGAAATCTATACGAGTTTGCGTGTTGTGAGGCAGAGAATAAAACGTATACTCACTCTCTTTAGGGAACAATAGTCTCCATGGATCTATTAGCCCCAAGGATTCCATCATACTTAACAGCACCTTGCTAGACTTAGGTTTATGTTGTTGCCTGTAAGGGGTGCGATCTATCAATGGATCTTGAATGAGATTAAAGTCTCCACCCAATATGATGGACGTAGATCCTGCCTCTAGAAGCTCCCGTGCCACACGCTCAAAAAACTGTTGTTCATCTTGGTTTGGACCATATATTGTCATCAGGGTATATCTGTCCTCTCTGATCTTGACTTTCACTTTAGCCCATCTCCCACAAGGATCTATCGCAGTTTCTTCAATTAACGGCACAAGATTTTTCCGGAGTAATATAATTACTCCACCCTTTTTTTTTGAGCAGGAGCCGACACCACATTCTGGTAATACTCTCCACAGACTTTGTGAGATTCAGATAAAGAGAGATGTGTCTCTTGTATATATACTACATCTGCTCGTTGCCGCTTACAGTAATTCAAAATTTTCTTTCTCTTAATAGGATTAGAGATACCCTGTACATTAAGGGACACCACCCTTAATCCACAGCTAGCCATAACAGCAGTTGCTTGATCCCTGCATTATTAGCACTCGTTACCATCATTCCTATCAGCACATATTGTTGGCTAACCACAATCTCATATCTACATGCCAACCACATAGTACAACTTATTTTAACTTGCATGGTGAAGCCCATCCCACCCCTACGAGTTACGAACTCCCTGTACCCTCCTACACCCCACAACCCATCAACAATCTTCTCAACAATCTCTCCCCCGATCAGCCAGCAGCATTTGTTTAACATATATATATATTCCCACGCTACCCACCCATACAGACTTATAATTATCCCTCATTTTCACATTCCGCCCGTGCATCTCCCTGTTAAGTGACTAAGCAGTAATCACCCATAGCCCACTCATGTCCCGACCTCCATTCGAGCATGTTCCTGAAGGAAAGATCTTAGGGCTTCTCCATTATCAAAGGTTTGCGTAGAGTTGTTCAGTGTGACCCTCATCCGCGCTGGGTAAAAGAGACTATAGCGTGCGTTTGATTTCTGCAGCAGGGGTCTACACGCTAGTAGCTCCTTACATCTCTCTACCGTTTTCTTGCATAAGTCTGGGTAGAATGCAATCTTATGTCCTTCTATCTGCAGTGTCGGTTTCAACTTCGCTGCTTTTAATATCTGCAAGGCCTGCTGGTAGCGTAGTACTTTTCATAATGAAGGGACGCGGGCACTGGAGTCGATTAGTAGCATGGGAAGGAACTTGATGGGCCCGTTCTAACTCAAATGGAGTGGCAAAAGAGATTTGCAGCAATTCTGGTATCAACTTCTCCAAATACCCTATGGGGTCCACCCCCTCTCGTCCTTCTGGTATACCTGTAATTCTGACATTGCTTCTTCTGGCACGATTACTCTGATCTTCCATTTGATTTTCCAGCGCCATCACCCGTTAGGCTAGCGGGCCCACCTGCGCCAACAGAGTTTCATGCTGTTCATATAAACAGAAAAGCTTATAGCTTTGTATCCTGCAGACACCTGGTTGAATCTGGGCTCCACAGCTTCTCATACAAACAGATAAGCTTATAGCTTTGTATCTTTTAATAAGCTTGCAGCTTGGTATCTCTTACCTATTGTCTTACCTATCCTGTTGGTTGTGTAGCTGATATATAATATTTAACTGCTGTTGTGTAGCTAAGTTAACTGCTGGTTTTACATTCATTTCTGGGAATAATCTGTCTGCTTGCATTCCTTGGGTAGCCCTCCAATCAGAAATCTAAAGGTGCCCTGGGTTCAGGTAAGGCCTGCTGGCCAAGGACACTTAGGTTCCCACCACCCCTCCCCGGGCTGCATTGCTTATATAGCGGTCATATGCGTTGACATCTATCCTCTTAATTCGACCACACATGTCTTGTATTCAGTGCAATAATTGTGGTGCCTTCATTCTGAGACAAATCATTTATTTATTGTATTTATTTAAACATCTTTTATATACCGCAACCTTCCGGTGATCAGGTGCGGTTTACATAAAACAGTCAAGGAAACAGGATAACATATCTGTTTTTACATTAAACATTGCAGGAATTATGTACATTTTAACTCTGACAATTAACTTAGGTGAACTATGTACAATCAACTATGTACAGTTAACAAAAGTGAGTTCAACGAGAGGGGTAGTTATATATAAACATCATAGGCAGTGTTAAAGGTCATGATATCATGGGACATTGTGGTATTAGGCTCAATGTGTTATGTAGTTATTCCTTTTCATTTTGGTGTTGGGAGTTCGCCAGTGGACCATAGTAGGAGATAAAGAGGTGAGTTTTTAATGTTTTGCGTAGATCTTTAAGATCGGTTAAGGCTCTGATTTCATCTGGAACCTAAGAGCTTGCCCTATATGCCTCAAGTTGGCGGCCATACAAAATTAATTGACTCTATTAAGGGAAAAAGTAGCTGCAATGAAACACACCTCTTCTAGGATACAAACCAAACATAGTCCTCCACCGATCCCACAGAGACTCAAACATCCCAGGAACAAATGGATCACAGTGGGCTCTGGTAGATTACGTCCGGTAATGCAGAAACACCCTGTACATCAAGAGATATCACTGCATAGTGCCTTCTCTGCTTTGGTTAATGAGGATGCCCAAGCCAGGGAAGCTCAAGGGCCCTTAAATAAAATAGTCAATGCCCAATCTCCTGATAAAGCACCAATTATGAAGAGAGACTCAAGGAATAGAAAACTACTACTACTTGGTAATTCCATCATCAGAGGCACCAACTTGGAAACACAGTTCAAAAGAGGGAAGTTAGTCAAATGCCTCCCAGGCTCTTCATCTAGCAAGAATACAAACCAAATTGTTGATGTACTTAGCGCTGAAAGTGAGCACTCCAAAATTGATGTTATCATCCACTTGGGTACAAATGACCTGGCTAGAAACAGTGCCACTACAGTTCAAAGGGACTTTCAAACTCTGGGGGAGAAACTAAAGCCCATTGTTAACACTGTAGCATTCTCAGAAGTTATACCTGTTCTTGGTAAGGAGGCAGAAAGGCTAAATCACATAAAAAGCTTTAACGCATGACTCCAAACCTGGTGCAAAGAGGAAGGATTCAGATTTATAGGCGACTGGGGAAACAGATGGACCAACAAAAGACTATACTGTGCTGATGGACTACATCTCTCTGTCACAGGGAGAAGAATCCTAAGTGAAAAATTCAGACAGCATTTAGATACGCATTTAAACTAGAAAAAGGGGGTGACGGATGGGGAAGGTCAAGTTCTGGACGTCACTCCCTGCAAAAGCAGAACAACATCAGAAACAGACACACTTTTAAACCACACATCAAAAATAAGTGGGAAGAAGTAGACAAAACAAAATCAATGCAAAAGACACACAAGCCAGTTAAATGCTGGAAAGCAATGAGCACAAATGCTCAAAGCTTATCCAATAAAGTTCCAGACATGGAAGCCCTAATGGTAGAAATGGACTTGGACATTGTGGCCATTAAAGAAACATGGTTTAATGAATCGCATTATTGGGATATAGCCATAGCTGGCTATAATCTATTCAGAAGAGACAGAGAAAATGGAAGAGGAGGAGGAGGAGGAGTAGCTTTGTATGTCAAAAGCAATATTAACCCCTCACGTCAAAACTCTAATGGTCAGTAATAAAATTAAATTCCACCACCAAAAATTACCAACGATCCCTTCCCCAAAAACAACAGATTTGAATATCATCAGCTTTTGTTGGATAGGGCCAAGGGAGGTTAGGAAGGTCACCCTAACCACTCCAGATGGCCATATCCTTTTTATTAAGGTTCTTTAAACCCTTAGCATTTAAAAATTTAACTTAGCAAGATGAAAGAGTCCTTTCTTCATAGACCAGCAGAATACAGTCTTCAAAGGAAATGCACAACGCGCACGTTTTGGAACCAAATCCTGTATCAAGTGCAATGCTCGTTCTCGAGCATTGCACTTGATACAGGATTTGGTTACGAAACGTGCGCATTGGAAGACTGGGCATCAAAATGGCAGATGAAATTTAATGTGGACAAGTGCAAAGTTATGCAACTAGGGAAGAACATCCCAAACTATGGTTACACGATGCATGGTTCCACATAAGGAACCACCACCCAGGAAAAAGATTTAGGCGTCATTGTGGATAACATGTTAAAACCCTCGACCCAGTGTTAAAACCCTCGGCCAAGAGAGCAAATAGAATGTTAGGCATCATAAGGAAAGGAATGTAAAATAAAACAAAAAATATTATAATGCCTCTATATCGTTCCATGGTGAGACCGCACCTTGAATATTGTGTACAGTTCTGGTCGCCGTATCTTAAAAAGGATATAGCGTTATTAGAAAAGGTTCAGAGAAGAGCCACCAAAATGGTAAAGGGGATGGAAAGATTCTCCTATGAAGAAAGGCTAAAAAGGTTAGGGCTCTTTAACCTGGAAAAGAGACGGCTGAGGGGAGATATGATAGAAGTCTATAAATTAATGAACGGAGTGGAACGGGTAAACTAAAATTGATTGTTTATGTTATCAGAATATAGAAAGACTAGGGGACATGCAATGAAGCTACAGGTTAAACTATTTAAGACTAATAAAAGAAAATATTTCTTCACTCAACGTATAATTAAACTCTGGAATTTGTTACCGGAGGATGTAGTAAAGGCTGTTAGTGTAGCTGGGTTTAAAAAAGGTTTGGACAAGTTCCTGGAGGAAAGGTCCATAAACCATTATTAAGAAGGGACCCAGGATATCAATGCTTGACCCAGTACAAGCATTGTGGAACCTGTGTCTTTTGGGGAAACTGCTAGGTACGTATGACCTAGATTGGCCACTGTTGGAAACAGGATACTGGGCTTGATGGACCTTGGTCTGACCCAGTATGGCATATTTTATGTTATGTTTATGAGATGGCACTGCCATCCATACTGCTGTAGTCTACAGACCTCCAACTCAAATCAAAGAGCTAGATAACGAAATGATTATAGACATTGTCAAAATAGCCACAAAGGGGGAAGCAATCATATTGGGTGATTTTAATCTACCCCATGTGGATTGGATTACTCCTTCTGCAAATCTGGAAAGAAGTAAAAAAATTGTGGATGCTGTACAAGATTCATTACTTAGACAAATGGTGATGGAAGCAACAAGGGAAAGCTCAACGCCGGATTTAGTCCTCACCAACGGTGATAGTGTGTCAAATGTCTGGGTGGGTGCACCTGTGAGCAGCAGCGATCATCACACGGTGTGGTTTGAGATAAAAACCAAAGTGCAGTCCAACTATAGCAAGCTCAAAGTCCTAAACTTCAAAAAACACTGACTTCAATAAAATGGCCATGTACCAAAAGGAGGAGTTGACAGGGTGGACGGAGATAAGGGACGTGGAATTACAATGGGCTAAACTAAAGGTGGCAATAAAAGGGGCAATGGATAAATATGTAAGGAAAGTAAATAAAAACAAAAGGAGAAGGAAACCTATTTGGTTTTCCAAAGAAGTGGCTGCTCAAATAAAGGCAAAAAACACAGCTTTCGCAAAATACAAAAGCTTGCAAACAGAGGAACACAGGATCAAACTCAAATAGACAAAAAGAGAAATAAGGATAGCAAAATCAAAGGCAGAGGAAAAGATGGCTAAAGATGTGAAGTGTGGCGACAAAACTTTCTTCAGGTATATTCGGGAAAGGAAGAAGATCAGAGGTGGAATCGCAAGACTCAGAAGTGCTGGGAATGGACTCGTGGAAAGGGACATTGAAAAAGCGGAATTGCTAAACAAATACTTCTGCTCTGTTTTTACTAAAGAAAATCCTGGAGAAGGACCAACTGTGACTCCCAAATATAAAGATTGGAATGAAGTAGATACCACACCATTCACAGAAGATGATGTGTTAGAACAACTTGCGAAACTGAAAGTGAACAAGGCCATGGGACCAGATGGGATACATCCCAGGATAATGAAAGAGCTCAGAGAGGTTCTTGCAGGGCCATTAAAGGATCTTTTCAAAAGATGCTTGGAAACAGGAGTGGTTCCTCAGGACTGGAGAATGGCTGATGTCGTACCTCTACACAAAAGTGGTGACAGGGAAGAAGTGTCAAACTACAGGCCCGTGAGCCTTACCTCGGTGGCGGGAAAAGTAATGGAGGTGCTTTTGAAGAAGCAAATAGTGAAATTTCTCAAAACCAACAGGTTGCAAGATCCGAGGCAACATGGTTTTACCGAAGGACAATCTTGCCAAACAAATCTGATTGAGTTCTTTGACTGGGTGACCAGAGAACTAGATCAGGGGCATGCGACGGATGTCATCTACCTGGATTTCAGCAAAACCTTTGATACTGTTCCTCATAGGAGGCTTATCAATAAACTCAGTAGTTTGGGGATGGGTCCCAGTGGTAAACTGGATCAGAAATTGGTTGACTGAAGGTGATGGTAAATGGGGCTCACTCGGAGGAAAGGAAGGTGATTAGCGGGGTGCTCCAGGGTTCGGTCCTGGGCCCGGCACTGTTCAATGTATTTGTGAGTGATATTGCTGAAAGACTGAATGGAAAGGTCTGTCTTTTTGCAGATGACTCAAAAATTTGCAACAGAGTGGACTCCCCCGAGGGAGTCCTTAACATGAGAAAAGATCTACAAAAGCTGGAAGAATGGTCAAATGCTTGGCAATTAAGATTTAATGCAAAGAAGTGCAGAGTCATGCACTTGGGTATCAGAAACCCAAGAGAAATGTACACGATAGGGGGCGAGAGGTTGGTGTGCACAGATCAGGAGAAAGACCTCGGTGTGATTATTTCTGTAGATCTGAAGTTGGCAAAGCAGTGTGACAAGGCAGTGGCAAAAGCCAGGAGGATGTTGGGCTGCATACGAAGAGGAATTACCAGCAGAAAGAAAGAGGTTCTAATACTACTGTATAAGTCACTGGTGAGGCCTCACTTGGAATACTGTGTTCAGTTTTGGAGACCATATCTTGCAAAGGATGTAAAAAGAATGGAAATTGTTCGGAGGAAGGTGACCAAAATGATTTGGAGCCTGCTTCAGAAGCCTTATGAGAGGAGACTTGAAGACCTAAATATGTACACTCTGGAGGAGAGGAGGGGTAGGGGAGATATGATTCAAATCTTTCAATACTTAAAGAGAAATAATGAACAAACAAACCTCTTCCAAAGGCGGGGAAGCTGTACAACGAGAGGGCATAACATGAAGCTGCAAGGTGGAAAATTGAAAGGCAATATCAGGAAATACTTTTTCACTGAGAGGGTGGTGGTTGCTTGGAATGCCCTCCCGATGGAGGTGGTGGAGGAAAATACAGTGACAGAATTCAAAATGGCATGGGACAGACACAATGGATCCATTTATAGCAAGAAAATATGTAAAATCGATATAAACATAGAAACATAGAAACATAGAAACATGATGACAGAAAAAGACCACAAGGCCCATCTAGTCTGTCCTTCCATAACAACAACTACAACAGTCCCCTTTTTAGCTTTAGAGATCCTCTGTGTTTGTCCCATGCTTTTTTTAATTCAGTTACTGTCCTCATCTCTACCACCTCCACTGGGAGACTATTCCACGGATCCACTACTCTTTCCGTAAAGAAATATTTCCGCATATCACTCCTGAATCTATCTCCCTTCACCCTCATCCCATGTCCCCTCGTCGCAGAACTTGCTTTCAATTGAAAGAGGCTCTCTCCCTGAACATTTATGCCACGGAGGTATTTAAACATCTCAATCATATCACCTCTATCCCGCCTTTCCTCTAAGGTGTACATATTAAGATCCTTAAGTCTGTCCTCATATGCTTTATAATGAAGACCACTAATCATCTTAGTAGCAACCCTCTGCACCAACTCCATCCTGTTCACATCCTTTTGAAGGTGCGGTCTCCAGAATTGCACACCATACTCCAAATGAGGTCGCACCAAAGACTTATACAGAGGCATTATCACCTCCTTTTTTCTGCTAGCCATTCCTCTCTGTATGCACCCAAGCATCCTTCTAGCTTTTGCCGTCGCCTTTTCTACCTGTTTAGCTACTTTAAGATCATCGGACACAACTATGCCTAGGTCTCGCTCTTCTTTAGTGGACAAAAGTACTTCACCTCCTATACTGTATTGCTCCCTTGGATTGCTGCAGCCCAAATGCATGACCTTACATTTTTTAACATTAAATCCCAGTTGCCAAATTCTAGACCATTCTTCAAGCTTAGCCAAATCCCTCCTTATGTTATCTACACCTTCCTGGGTGTCTACTTTATTGCAGATTTTGGTATCATCCGCAAAGAGGCAAACCTTACCCGACAGCCCTTCTGCTATATCACTAACAAAGATGTTAAAAAGAATCGGACCAAGGACAGATCCCTGGGGCACACCACTGGTAACATCCTTCTCCTCAGAGTGAGCTCCATTCACTTGTACTCTTTGTCACCTCCCACCCAACCAATTTCTAACCCAAGCAGTAACTTTAGGGTCCATCCCTAGGGTGCTCAGTTTGTTTATAAGTCGCCTGTGAGGAACAGTGTCAAAGGCTTTACTGAAATCTAAATACACCACATCTAGAGCTCTCCCTCGGTCCAACTCCCTGGTCACCCAGTCAAAGAAATCAATCAGATTTGTCTGACAAGACCTGCCTCTGGTGAATCCATGCTGCCTCGGATCCTGTAATCCGCTGGACTCCAGAAACCTCACTATTTTCTCTTTCAACAGCGTTTCCATTAATTTACTCACCACTGAAGTTAAACTAACCGGCCTGTAGTTTTCAACCACATCCTTACTTCCGCTTTTGTGTAAAGGCACCACATGATCCTCTCTCCAGTCCTTTGGCACCACTCCCGACTCCAACGAGGCATTGAAAAGGTCAGTCAGTGGAGTTGCTAGAACGTCCCCAAGTTCCCTCAGTATTCTAGGGTGTATCCCATCCGGTCCCATCGCTTTGTCTACTTTAAGTTGAGCTAGTTTCTCACGAACACAGTCTTCTGAAAATTGTTCAAGATGTCCCTCGCTTCTGTTCTTATTTGTGGGTGTTTTCTGAGGTCCTGCTGCTGGTTCTTCATCTGTGAACACAGAACAAAAATATTTGTTAAGCAATTCCGCTTTATCCTTATCAGCTTCTACATATTCCCCCCCTGTACCCTTGAGTCTGACAATACCACTTTTGCCCTTCCTCTTCTTACTAATATATCTGAAAAATGTCTTATCCCCCCATTTTATTGCATTGGCTATTTCCTCCTCCTTTTGAATCTTTGCCTTCTTGACTACTTTGCTAGCTTCTCTAAGTTTTTCCAAATACAGATGCCTGTCTTCCTCTCTCTGTGATCTCTTGTATTTCATGAAGGCCTCCCTCTTTTTCTTCACTTTTTCAGCTACTTCCTTCGAAAACCATAGCAGTCTCCTGTTCCTTTTGCCTTTATTTACCATTTTAACAAAAAGGTTGGTTGCCTTTAAAATACCCCCTTTCAGTTTTGCCCACTGTTGTTCTAGATCCCCCAGCTGTTCCCATCCCACTAATGACTCCCTGAGGTATTGGCCCATCTTCGCAAAGCTAGTCTTCCTAAAGTCTAAGATCTTCACCTTGGAATGGATTCTAACAGCCCTAGTCCTAATACTGAACCAAACCATCTGGTGATCACTGGATGCAAAATGATCTCCCACTACAACTTCAGAAACACTTTCACCATTGGTAAGCACCAAGTCCAGTATGGCCCCTTCACGTGTGGGGTCTGCTACCAATTGCCTGAATAGCTCTCCCTGTAGAGAATCCAGGATCTCCTTACTCCTAGATGATACTGCAGCAGGAATGTGCCAATCAACATCTGGCATATTGAAATCTCCTAGCAGTAGCACTTCCCCTTTCCTAGCAATGCTGCGTATGTCTTCAATTAACTCTCTGTCCTCCTCTTCCTCTTGTGAGGGAGGTCTGTATATCACACCAATGCAAATAGATTTCTCTTTCCCTCTTTCTAGTTTAACCCACAATGCCTCCTCTTTTCCTTTTAAGCTCTGTAATTCCAAAGCTTTAATAGTAGTTTTTACATATAGTGCCACTCCTCCTCCCCTTCTTCCTACCCTGTCCTTTCTGAATAAAGTATAGCCAGGTATAGTTACATCCCAGTCATGGTTTTCTGTGAACCATGTTTCTGTAACTGCCACTAAATCTAAGTCAGCCACTCCCACCAAAGCTTCAACTTCAGAGATCTTATTTCCCATGCTACGGGCATTAATACACACTGCTTTCCATATGTTACCCCTGTTACCCATTTCCATAAAGGTATTTAATGTATCACTTACCTGGGGGCTTTCTTCACCCATCCCCAACGAATCTAGTTTAAAGCCCTTTTCAGTAGATTAGCCAGTCTACTACCAAAGATGTGTTGACCTTTCTTGGACAGATGGATGCCATCTCTGCTCTGCAACCCTTGGAACAGCATCCCATGGTCTAGGAAACCAAAACGCTCTCGAAGACACCATCCACGCAGCCATGCATTAATCTCCAGGATGCGAGCCTCTCTGCCTTGGCCTTTACCCTCAACAGGGAGGATTGAAGAGAACACCACCTGTGCACCTACCTGCTTCACCCTCTGTCCCAGAGCCATGAAATCACTTTTGATACGTTCCGAGGTATACCTGGCAGTATCATTTGTTCCAACATGGATTAGCAACATTGGGTAATAGTCAGTGGGCTTGATGAGTCTCGGCAAACTCTCCGTAACATTTTGGATCTTGGCACCAGGCAGACAGCATACCTCTCTGGACATCAAGTCTGGTCGGCAGATGGACGCCTCAGTACCCCTCAGAAGAGAGTCTCCAACCACCACTACCCTTCGTTTCCTTCTGGTCACTGATTCCGCAACTATGGGGTACTTGAACTAAACCATCTAACTTCTCAACAAATAGGGGTGTCCTGCATGGAGCGGTGGGTTCACCCCTAAACAAAGACATGGGGAGGGGTGGCCTGCACAGAGTGGCACCTACTCCTGCCATCTTACTGGGCAGACTAGATGGACCATACTGGTCTTTATCTGCCGTCATTTACTGATACTATGTTACTAAGTTTCTGAATTCAAAAAAGCATGGGACAAACACAGAGTATCTCTAAAGGGAAAAGGGGACTGTAGTAATGGTTGATATGGAAGAGCAGACTAGATAGGTCATGTGGTCTTTTTCTGCCGTTAGTTTCTATGTTTCTATATCGCCCCTATCCTGCCTTTCCTCTAAAGTATACATATTAAGATCTTTGAGTCTGACCTCACATGCTTCATAATGAAGGCCTTTAACCATTTTAGTAGCCACCCTCTGCACCTAATCCAACCTGCTTATATCCTTTTGAAAGTGTGGTCTACATAATTGCACACAATGCTCCAATTGAGGTTGCACCAGAGACTTATACAAAGGCATTATCATCTCCTTTTTTCTGCTAGCTATTCATCTCCCTATATACCCAAGCATCCTTCTGGCTTTTGCAGTTGCCTTTTCTACCTGTTTGGCTACTTTAAGAACATCAGACACAATTATGCCATAATTGCTCTTCTTTTGTGGACAGAAGTACCTCACCCCTTCACTGTACTGCTCCTTTGGATTTTTGCAGCCTAAATGCTTGACCCTGAATTTTTTAGCATTCAATTTCAGTTGCAAAATTCTAGACCATTCTTCAAGCTTAGCTACAGTAGATCCCTCCTCATGTTATCGATGCCTTCCTGTGCGTCTACTCTATTGCAAATTTTGGTATCATCTGCAAAGAGGCAAACCTTGCCTGACAGCCCTTCCGCAATATTTATTTTATTTATTTATTTATTTAACAATCACTTATATACCGCATCTTCCATACATCAGTTGCGGTTCACAATAAACAACAATCAACAAAGCAGAGTTTGTTTTACATATAACATCATATAACCAAAAGACAATAAAACTTGAAAACAATTGTTAAAGTTAACTAGCACAGAACAGTGCAAAACTATATACATTATATACAAATATACATTGTTTAGGGCTTAAGCATATTGCGAAGTACCGTTACTGCTATGGGAATTTTCATAGGTCATGGGATATCACATAAGAAAACAGGTTAGCCTTTATCTAGGTCTATTGAGGGATGATCTGTATTATTGTAATGTTTAGTGAATAGATGCGTTTTCAATTTTTTGCGAAATTCAATAATATTGGTTAATGTTCTTAGTTCATCTGGGAGAGAGTTCCAAATTGTTGGCGCTGCATGTGAAAAAGCTCTATTGTTTGTTAGTTTATTTGCTTTTATGAAGTCTTTAGGAGTTTTTAGTTTATTTAATTGTTTTTTTCTTTGAGTAGATTTTGATTGTTCTTTACTTATTAAGTTGCTTAGTGTGACTGGGGCCATGTCATTTAGAATTTTAAATGAGATTATTAATGTTTTGTATACAATTCTGCTTTGTATTGGCAGCCAGTGAAGGGACGCTAGAATTGGTGTTATGTGTTGATGTGCGTGTACTTTCATTATTATTCTAGCTGCTGCATTCTGTGAAAGTTGAATTCTTTTAATGTTTTGTTTTGTAGTACCTAATAAAATTAAATTAGCAAAGTCAAAGTGAGGGGTTATGGTAGCTTGAATTATATTGATAAAATCTTGTATATACAAGAGGTCTTAGTTGTTTAAGGATTTTAAGTTTGAAATAAATTTTCTTTGTAGTATTTCTAATATGGGTGTCCATTGTGAGATGTCTATCTAGAATAACTCCCAAATATCTTACTTCATTTTTTATTTTAATTTCTTGGTTTTGTAGCGTTATGTGTGTTGGGGGAGTGTAAGATTGATTTTTAGTAACTATTAGCACTTCAGTTTTTGAGTGGTTTATTTGTAGATTATGGGCGTTTAGCCAGGATGTGATCTCATCGAAGCAATCTGACAGGAGTTTCGTTGGTAAGTTAGGGATCGTGAACGGGATGTACATCATGATATCATCTGCATATAGATGATAGAGTACACCAAATTTTTTGAAGATATTGCAAACTAACAAAGATCTTAAACAGGATCGGACCAAGGACAGATTCCTGTGGCACACCACTAGTAACATCCTTTTCAGAGTGAGCTCCATTTACCTGTACCCTTTGTCATCTCCCATTCAACCAATTTCTGGTCCAATCAGTAAGTTCAGAGTCCATCCCTAGGGTGCTCAGTTTGTTTATAGGTTGCCTGTGCGGAATGGTGTCAAAGGCTTTACTGAAATCTAAATACACCACATCTAGGGCTCTCCCTCGGTCCAACTCCGTGGTCACCCAGTCAATGAAATCAATCAGATTTTTCTGATATGACCTGCCTCTGGTGAATCCATGCTGCTTCAGATCCTGCAATCCATTGGACTCCATAAACCTCACTATTCTCTCCTTTAGTAGCCTTTCAAATAATTTACTAACCACAGAGGTTAGACTAACCAGCCTGTAGTTCTCAATGTCATCCTTACGTCTGCTTTTGTGTGAAGGGACCACATGTGCCTTTCTCCAGTCCTCTGGCACCACTCCCAACTCCAAAGAGGCATTGAAAAGGTCAGTCAGTGGAGCTACTAGAATGTTTCCAAATTCTCTCAGTATTCTTGGATGTATCCCATCTGGACCCATGGCTTTGTCTAATTTTAGTTTAGCTTGTTCCTCACGAACACAGTCTTCTGAAAATCGTCCGAGATCCCTGTCACTTCGGTTCCTATTTGTGGGTGTTTTCTGACGTCGTGCTTCTGGCCCTTTAACTGTGAAGCACATACACCCTTTATCTGTGAACTCAGAACAGAAATATTTATTAAGCAATTCTGCTTTATCCTCATCAGTTTCTGCATATTCCTCCCCTGAACCCTTGAGTCTGACAATGTACTTTTGACCTTCCTCCTCTCAATAACATATCCGAAACATTTCTTATCCCCACATTTTATTGCATTGGCTATTTCTTCTTTTTTTGTGCCTTTGCTTTCCTGACTACTTTGCTAGCTTCTCTTAAGTTTTTCCAAATATAGATGCCTGCCTTCCTCTCTCTGTGATCTCTTGTATTTCATGAAGGCCTCACTCTTTTTCTTCACCTATTCAGCTACTTCTTTTGAGAACCATAGCGGCCTCCTTTTCCTTTTACATTTATTTACCTTTCTAATAAAAAAGGTTTGCTGCCCTTTAAATATTCCCTTTCAGTTTTGCCCACTGTTTTTCTACATTCCCCAGCTGTTCCCATCCCGCTAACGACTCTCTGAGGTATTGTCCCATCTTAGCAAAGTTAATTTTCCTGAAAACTAAGACCCTTGCTTTTGAATGGATTTTATCAGCCTTAGTACTAATACTGAACCACACCATCTGCTGATCACTGGATGTGAGATGATCTCCCACTATGACATCAGAAACACTTTCCCCATTGGTGAGCACTAAGTCCAGTATGGACCCATCACGCATAGCTCTCGCATCTTTTGTTTCATTAATGTGTACTTCCAGGAGCCTTTCTCCATGTTATTTATTTATCTGTTAAATGTAAAATGCACGTCTATTGCCTAGTTTAATGTTTTATGCACTTTGTTTTCTGTAAAATTTCTTGACTTCTAGAAAGACAGTATAAAAAAGAGGTTAAATAATAATAATTTTCGACATGTAAATGGCAGGATTCACACATGGAAATTGTGAAGTGTTTCTAAACTAATCCGCTTTATGGGCCCATCCTGCCCCTATTCTCCCTCCTGCTCTCCCCACACAGCTAGAGCTGCAGGATGGGAAGAGCCGGCGGGGGGCAGGAGGGGGTGGGGTTTGTGCGGAACGGGGGCTGGCCGAGTCAGCAGGACATACAGGGACAATTCAGGTCACAGCATATATTACGTTCTTATTATTCTGAATCGAAGGTGGAATAATCAGCACCGGCGGGCCGATCGGGGGCAGGGATCCCCTCTTGGGGCTGGACCCGGGTACAGGGGGGCCCCCATTGCCCGATCCAGGCCCCAGCTGGCCAGCCATGGGTTGGGCAGTGGGGAAGAGTGGGGGCTGAGCCGTGGGAGGCAGGCAGGGGCAAACCAGGCCATCCTTGGGCCCGATTCTGTGTGCCAGGGGAATGTTTTGTTCCCATGGTACAGAATCAGGTCCTAATGGATCCATCTTGCTCTGGGCCATCTGGATGGCCCAGACATGGCCCTTTGTGAATCGGGCTCCACATGATGTTTATTTTCTTTCTCTATCAGACAACATCCCACCTACTGTCTAGCCTATACCCATACTTCCTTGACATTTAGTCCCACCTCAAACTTGCTCACCTCTTGATGTTTATATTTCTCAAGTAGAGTCCTTAAGAATTTCATCCTGCATGCTGCTAACCAATGCTGTATCACTGCACGTGAAAAGTGAATATTCTTTATTCTCATAAAATGATTGAATTATGAATTTATATCAGAGGCTTAAATGGACAGTAGACACGGTTAAAGCTTTGACCAAAAGTATTATACTCACAGATCATAAATTTATGCTAATTCACCCCTTAGTGTGTTTGTTAAGCAAGTTTCAAAATGATAGAGGACAAATAATAAGAGCCAGCGTTTACGTTAAAGTGATATTCTATTAATTTCACAGATGTAGAAGCAAATTAGCCAGGAAACTTTGTTGGCTGTTTTCCAATTTAATTAAGAAATATTTAAAAGCTATTGTTCTCACATTTATGGTTGTTTTGCATAACAGGTCTCATCTCAAAGAAACTGTGTTGTGTGAAAGACACTAGGAGCTATTTTTAAACCTTAGCAGATTCCCAATCCAATCTCATAAGGAGAGAAGCTCTGCCTGCAGAAACTGAAGAGAAGCTCCAAGAACTGTACCATCAACCAGGTGTTCCAGCCCATCCAAGCCAGGAGTACTGTGGATTAGTTTCAGAGACCTGCTTTGGGCTCTTTGAAAGAAAGGAACCCAAACATTCATCACATGCCTGTAGGGGTGGCCCAAGGGTTCTTGCCACCCTAGGCAGGCCCGATGTGCCACCCTACCACACCGCACAACGCCGCCTTGCTGCCCCCGACATCCAGACTCTTTCTAGGGGTTGATGGGCAGCACAACGATCACCTCTTTGAAGCCACGGCAGGCCTTAAAGCGCATGCTCATACTCATTGCCTGCCATTCCTGCCCCCTCCGACTTCCTGTCGGAGGGGGCAGGAGCAGCAAGACGCAAGTACATGCACGCATGCGTTTTAAATACTGCCACAGCTTCAAAGAAGTGATCACCATGCTGCTCATCAACCCCCTGGTGAGAAACTGGATGTTGGGGTTGGCACAGTAACAGCACACAATATGGTGGGGATGGCACATCGGGACTGTCTAGGGCAGTGATGGCTAACCTTTTTGAGCCCGAGTGCCCAAACTGCCGCACAAAACCAAAGAATTTCCTCAAAGTGCCAGCACGTCAATTAAAGCCCCATTTGCATAAGGTGCTTCATTTGCATAAATATTTGCATAATGTTACCATACACTAACTTTTAGTAAACATGCCTCTTAATGAGTATATGGATAAAGAAAGACTAAAAGGTTTCTACATTACTATAATCCAGTACCAACCGCCAGGCACATTAGGAACTACTACAAACGCTGCCCATTTAGAACCCATAGCAAACCCGCCGTATCCTAACAGCACTACCAGGACTCACAAAGCACCATACTCTACCTATCAAAAGGCAACACTGCAAATATTAAACCAATACATCTCAGAGAACAACAATACATGACCTACTGGGGAAAGAACAAGTGGCAATGTCAAATAGGAATTATATAAACAGAATACCTCAGCTCAGTTACACATGCAGAACAGACCATCACCAAACAAGGAATCACAATTTAGAAACAGGAAGACAATAATTAAACTGGGAACCCCAAAAGCCAAACTTGGAATATACAACAACACTGTAGAAATAAAACTATATATTAATTTCCTCTTGTACTAAACAAAGCGCAAAAATTAATGATGCACATTTCCCAGAGCTGACATATTCCAGTTAATAAATTCAAAATAAAGAGATATTTTTCTACCTTTTGTGCATTTTTTTTCAGTTGCAATTGTTCCAGCCACTTTCTTCTGGTTTCTTCGTGTCTTCTGCTAACTCTCCATCTGCTGTCCATTTGTCCTTTCTTCTGTCTTCTTGTTTTTTTTTTTCCATTCTCTCTCTACATCTGCTTTAACATACTAATCTTTCTCCTTTGGCTCTTTCCTCATTCCTATTTCATCTACTCAAAATTTACCCCTCCATCCTCAATCCCCACTTACTCTCCCAATACCCGGCCAATTGTAGATTTTTTATCCCTCCCACACAAAATATTTTTCCCCTCTCCATTTTACTCT
This sequence comes from Ichthyophis bannanicus, assembly GCA_033557465.1. Classification (NCBI taxonomy): domain Eukaryota; kingdom Metazoa; phylum Chordata; class Amphibia; order Gymnophiona; family Ichthyophiidae; genus Ichthyophis; species Ichthyophis bannanicus. Next base: position 1,253,935,253 of record CM066033.1, read on the forward strand.
CCCAGCCCCATCCCATTCTAATCCTCCCCCAACACCAGCTCCCTTCTAGTTCCAGCCTCACCCAGCATCCATTCCCTTCTAGTCCCTGCATCAGCCCATTTCCAGTCCTAGCAGCCCCCCAACCCAATACCAGTCCTATCCCCCCTCATCAACCCACTTCCAGTCCTAACCCCCCATCACCCCATTTTCAGTTTAAGCCCCCCCTATAACCCATTACCAGTCCTAACCCCCCACTTCCAGTCAGCCCCCCATAGCCCATTGCCAGTCCTAACCCCCCCATCAGCCCACAGTCCCTTACCAGGCCTAACCCCATCCGCCCACCTCCAGGCCTAACCCCTCCCCGTCAGCCCATTTCTTGTCCCAGCCCCCCCATAGCCCATTATCAGTCCTAAACCCCCCATATCCCATTACCAGTCCTAACCCCATCAGACCACCTCCAGTGTTAACCCCCCATCAGCCCATTTCCATTCCTAACCCCACCCAACAGCCCACCTCAAGTCCTAACCCCTCCCCATCAGCCCATTAGCAGTCCTAACCCCCCCCTAGCCCATTAGCAGTCCTAACCCCCCCTCTCTAGCCCATTAGCAGTCCTAACCCCCCCGCCATAGCCCATTACCAGTCCTAACCCCCATCACCCCATTTCCAGACAGCCCCCATCAGCCCACAGCCCATTAGCAGTCCTAACCCCCCCTAGCCCATTAGCAGTCCTAACCCCCCCTCCTAGCCCATTAGCAGTCCTAACCCCCCCTAGCCCATTAGCAGTCCTAACCCCCCCCCCTCCTAGCCCATTAGCAGTCCTAACCCCCCCAGCCCATTAGCTTTCCTAACCCCCACTAGCCCTTTAGCTGTCCTAACCACCCCCTCATAGCCCATTAGCAGTCCTAACCCCCCCCAGCCCATTAGCAGTCCTAACCCCCCCAGCCCATTAGCAGTCCTAACCCCCCTAGCCCATTAGCAGTCCTAACCCCCCCCTCCTAGCCCATTAGCAGTCCTAACCCCCCCAGCCCATTAGCAGTCCAACCCCCCCCCAGCCCATTAGCAGTCCTAACCCCCCATCACCCCATTTCCAGACAGCCCCCATCAGCCCACAGCCCATTAGCAGTCCTAACCCCCCCTAGCCCTTTAGCAGTCCTAACCCCCCCCTCCTAGCCCATTAGCAGTCCTAACCCCCCCCCTAGCCCATTACCAGTCCTATCCCCCCTTGACTCATTTTCGTGACTGGAGTTATGACGCGTGATCTTACTATCTTTCCTAACCCCCCCTAGCCCATTAGCAGTCCTAACCCCCCCCTCCTAGCCCATTAGCAGTCCTAACCCCCCCCCAGCCCATTAGCAGTCCTAACCCCCCCTAGCCCATTAGCAGTCCTAACCCCCCCAGCCCATTTGATGTCCTTACCCCCCCTAGCCCATTTGCAGTCCTAAACCCCCCCTCTCTAGCCCATTAGCAGTCCTAACCCCCCCCATAGCCCATTACCAGTCCTAACCCCCCATCACCCCATTTCCAGACAGCCCCCATCAGCCCACAGCCCATTAGCAGTCCTAACCCCCCCTAGCCCATTAGAAGTCCTAACCCCCCCCCTCCTAGCCCATTAGCAGTCCTAACCCCCCCCAGCCCATTAGCAGTCCAAACCCCCCCCCAGCCCATTAGCAGTCCTAACCCCCCATCACCCCATTTCCAGACAGCCCCCATCAGCCCACAGCCCATTAGCAGTCCTAACCCCCCCTAGCCCATTTTCATTCCCAACCCCCCCCCCTCCTAGCCCATTTGCAGTCCTAACCCCCCCCCCGCCCATTATCAGTCCTAAACCCCCCCCCCTAGCCCATTAGCAGTCCTAACCCCCCCCCCCCGGCAAATTTAAAAACAGAAAAAGCGGGCTCTGGCTGCTGCCGCGGACGCGGCAGCATGCAGTGTCCCGCGGGGCCCCCTCCACCCGCTAAGCCCCTCTGCAAGGGCTTTCAGATTCGCGAGGGAGACAGCGTCTCCCTCGCGTCTCTGTTAAGCCCGCAGGGGCTAATGGGAAATTTCCCATCAGTCCCTCGCGTCTAAAGGGGCTGATGGGAAATTTCCCATTAACCCCTGCGGGCTTAACAGAGACGCGAGGGAGACGCTGTCTCCCTCGCGAATCTGAAAGCCCTTGCAGAGGGGCTTAGCGGGCGGAGGGGGCCCCGCGGGACACTGCATGCTGCCGCGTCCGCGGCAGCAGCCAGAGCCCGCTTTTTCTTTTTTTGCGGACCTTCACGCGTGCCAGCTGCAAGGCCTTCGCGTGCCACAGCTGGCACGCGTGCCATAGGTTCGCCATCGCTGGTCTAGGGCCAAGCCACCCACCAGGGTCTGCTGCCCTACATGACTACCTAGCTCACCTAGTGGACGGGCTGGTCCTGCATGCCAGTGACACCACATCCATGTGTCTGCTTCATATTCAGTTTAAGGCACACTGGGTAGAGGTGTTAAATATCTGGGGGGTGAGAGGTTGGTGTGCATGGACCAGGAGAAGGACCTTGGTGTGATCATTTCTGAGGATCTCAAGTTGGCAAAACAGTGCGACAAAGCGGTGGCAAAATCCAGGAGGATGTTGGGCTGCATACAAAGAGGAATTACCAGCAAAGAGGAAGAGGTAATAATGACACTGTATAAGTCACTGGTGAAGCCTCACTTGGAATACTGTTTTCAGTTTTGGAGACCATATCTTGCCAAGGATATTAAAAAACTGGAAATGGTTCAGAGTAAGGTGACCAAAATGATTTGGAGCCTGCGTCAGAAGCCTTATGAGAGGAGACTTGAAGACCTAAATATGTACACTCTGGAGGAGAGGAGGGGCAGGGGAGATATGATTCAGATCTTTAAATACTTAAAGAGAAATAATGAACAAACAAACCTCTTCCAAAGATGGGGAAGCTGTAAAACTAGAGGGCATAACATGAAGCTGAAAGGGAGAAAATTGAAAGGCAATGTCAGGAAATACTTTTTCACTGAAAGGGTGGTGGAAGCTTGGAATGCTCTCCCCATGGAAGTGGTGTGGGCAAACACAGTGACAGAATTCAAAATGGCATGGGATAGACACAGTGGATCCCTTTACAGCAACAGGATAAAATCAAACTAAACGTATCTAATTTTCCTACATACAGGGGTGTCCCACACAGAGCGGTGGGTTTACCCCCCTAAAACAGACATGAGGATGGGTGGCTTGCACAGAGCAGCAGGTGCACCTACTCTTGCCATCTTACTGGGCAGACTAGATGGACCATACTGGTCTTTATCTGCCATCATTTACTATGTTACTATGTTACTATGTTCCCAATTAGGGAAACCAAGTAAGCAACAAAGGTTCAAGAATGGTGGAGAGCGGTGCAACTGTATGATTTAAGTGAAATGTTAAGGAGTGTTATACAGTATTTTACTTAACTGGGGGGACTCCTCCCTCTCCTTCTTCACACATATCCAACAGAGAGCTAAAACCTGTCATTTCTTTCTTTATAATATCAGAACACACTACTAAGACCTTCATCCACTCTCTAGCCATCTCCCGTCTAGACTATTGCAACCTCCTCCTTGTTGGTCTCCCTCTGAATCGTCTCTCCCCACTTCAATCTCTTCAAAACACCCCTAAACAAAGGCATGGGGAGGGGTGACCTGCATGGAGTGGCAGGTGCACCTACTCTTGCCACCTTGCTGGGCAGACTAGATGGACCATGCTGGTCTTTATCTGCCATCATATGTTATTAAGTTACTATGTAAAACTCAGCTGAATGGCTAATCTTCCACCAGTGTCACTATGCTCACGTATCTCTTCTTTTCAAGTCACTCCATTGGCTGTCTGTTTCCACATCTAGTTCAAACTTCTCCTATTGACCTATAAGGACATTCATCCTGCTGCTCCTCAATACCTTTCCTCTCTTCTTTCTCCCTACACCCCCTCCTCAGACATTCCACTCTTCTAGCAGATCACTTTCATCTGTGCCCTTCTCTACCACTGTCAACTCCAGACTTTGTTCATTTCATATTGCTTCTCCATGTGCCTGTAACAAATTACCAAGTCAGTATGTCAGGCTTCATCTCTGACCCTATTCAAATCCAGCCTAAAAACTCACCTCTTCAAAGCTACTTTTTAATCCTGATCTCCTTAGTCTCCTGTTCACCTCCGATGTGCATCCTTACCATTCCTTCGAACTATACGCACCATCCCTCTGGAACTCCCTACCAAGTCAAATCAGAAACAACGGAGATCCTTCAACATTCAGGAATCAACTAAAAACCATCCTGTTCCAGGAATACCTCAGACCAGAAACAAACATCCATCACTGACTACCCCTCCAGACCTTCTGACATACCCACAGGTCTACCTACTAAGAGACCTTATGTCCATTGTCTAAGTCTTTACTGTCTGTTCAGATCATTAATGTTGGCCTCCCCGATGACAGCCCCTCCACCCTCAGAATTGATTACTGCCCCCCCTTTGTTATTAAACCGTTTTGACCCAGTGAAAAGCGGGATATAAATACAGTTAAATAAATAAATATATCCTAGTTCACAGTTGTGTTGTCTGTCTTGATGACTATAAGTTCTGATGATCAGGGAATGCTTCTTATAAGTCTCTGTACACTGCTGTGTATGCCTTGTAGCACTATAGAAATGATAAGAAGTAGTAGTAGTAGAGAAGCAAGAGCAGGGTCGGCACAAAGAGATGAGGCATCCTAGGCAAAAGTTGACCTTTGCATCCAGTTCCCTCTGGCGCCCATTGCCGCCGCTGTCACCCCTCTCCAGGAAATGCAGCAGTGGCAATGGACACAAACAGCCCCACGGCCCTTGCCTTTAAACTTTGGTGCTGCAGGGCTGTATGCTTCCACCCCCTCTCCAACACCCGACGCCAACTTCCTGTTTGCAGCAAGACTTTGGCCAGGAGAGAAAAGCGGCTGGGCCCATGGAGACAGCACGATAAAACCAGCTTTATGGTAAGTTTGCCGTGCTGCCTCCATGATTCCAGCAGGGGTACACCCCCTCCCGGCTAGCACCTGTGGCGGGCTGCACCCACTACCCCACCCTTGGAATGTTGCTGCTACCTATAATATAGTTTTTGTTCATTGTTACCGCCAATTTTTAGTGTTGTTTAATTCAATGACCCTAAAGTTTCAGTAAACTATTGGTTCAGAATACAAATAATGAACTGGACTCATTTATTTGTGAAGGGAAGAGGTGTGAAGGTGTCAAGTGCTAAGAGTTTCCCCGTGTATGCCAGTTCCCTCAACAAAGAACCTAGATAAATAACACAGGTACACTAAAAAAAAAGTTTTTAAAACTGCCTCTAATGTTTCGATTGATTTTTACGTTTTTTGGTGCGCTGAATCCAAATCTGGTAACCAATTTGCTCCATCACGTACAGATTTTTTGCTAAATTTGGGTTAGCAGTTTGAGGTGAATGTTTCAGATTGAGTGCGATCGAGATAAAAGTTTCTTGGATGAATTCTTTATACTAATTGTTTAGTAGTTATTCAAATAAGAATAAAGAAAATTGTAACAAGGCAGCACATAAGAATAGAGTAATGTCAACAAAACACACTGTGATGGTAGCAAAATTGTCTGCACTTAAAACAGCCACATACATGTGCACAAACATTGAGCATATAAGAGCGAGGTTAGACACAAAGCAAAGCAAAGAAATGTGCAAAAAATGTTGTACAGGTATGTATGTAAGAATAGAAAACGCAAACCGCACCATTGCAATACATGAAGACAAACACCCGATGGTGTGAAAATAAAATTCTAATAAATGAGATCCGACACTGTGGTAATAACTAGCAAATTTTTATTTCAAAGTTTAGTAAAAACACGATATTTGTCAACACAGTTTAGATTTTAAAGTCATTCTTGGGTCAATCAATCTCCTGGTGGGCCCGTTTCTTCTTCCCCCGAATGCTTCTCTTGGTGCGCTGCTTGGCGTATTTTTCATCTGGGGTTTCCCGCAGCACCAACCAGCAGAAATCAGCCATCATAGTGGTGTTCCATCTTCATTGGTACCTTCTCTCTGCGTCCTTGATGTCCTGGCGAAACCTTTCACCTTGTTCTTCACTGTACGCCCCCAAGTTTTTGGGAAAGTAGTTCACATGGGAGTGCAAGAAATGGACTTTCAGGCTCATGTTACAGCCTTGTTCTTTGAAGACATTGAGCATCCTGGCAACAATATCCTTATAGTTCTCATCCCGCCTGTTCCCCAAGAATTTGAGAACAACATCCTTGAAGGAATCCCAGGCTTCTTTTTCCTTCTCAGACATCGTTTCAGCGAATGCTCCATCTGAAATGAGTTTCCTTATATCAGGGCCAACAAACACTCCTTCCTTTAGCTTTGCTTCAGAAAGTCGGGGGAACTTTGAGCAAAGGTACCGAAAGCACTCACCATCTTTTGGAAGGGACTTGATGAATTGCTTAATGAGACCCAACTTAATGTGGAGAGGTGGTAATAGAATTTTATCACGAGGTACCAAGCTCTCATGAAGAACATTTTTCTCACCGGGTCTCAAATACTCCCGAATTGGCCAGTCTTTTTTCCCCCAGTGTAGGTCGCGGGCCCGGCTATCCCACAAGCAAAGGAAGCAGGGATATTTGGTGAAACCGGATTGCTGCCCTAATAGCATGGATAGAATTTTAAAGTCTCCACAAATCATCCACTTATGCTCATCATAACGAATCTTCTGAAGAATCAGGGCCAAATTCTCGTATTTTTCTTGGAGAATAACAGAGTGAGCAATAGGAACTGAAGCGAATGTGTTGCCATTATGAAGAAGAACACCTTTTATGCTGTCTTTTGACGAATAAATGAACAGCCGCCATTCAGCAGGATCATACTTGAGTTTAAACTTTTCCATCACTCCGTATATATCGTTGCAAAATACCAAATCTTCCTCTTTGCTGAAATACTTCAAAAATTGTGTCTCGCGGTTGCGGTACCAATAAAAAGTTGTTCCTGGTGACAATAGATTTTTCTGTTTAAGCCGAGAACCTAGCAGTTGGGCAGCATCTTTTGGGAGTCCTAAATCCCAGACTAAATCATTCAATTCAGCTTGAGAGAAAAGTTCAGGTTTCGGATCTGGTTCAGTTTCAAACTCGGAAGTACTGGACTCATCGGGAAAAGCCATCTGATGAGTCTCATCATGATCAGAATTGTCCACACAAATATGATCCAAAGATTTTGGTGGTTCAGGCACAGGTACTTCGTTGCTATGAGGCATAGGCCTAATTGCTGAGGGAAGGTTGGGGTAACTTATTACGTTCTTATTTTTTAAGTTGTTTCCCTTCACAATGCAAGAGCAAAAATAGCAGTCACTGCTGTGGTCTCTTTGTTCACGCCACATCATAGGTATTCCGAAACAAAATGCTTGTTTTTTACCTTTCATCCATAAGCGGAGATCTTCCTCACATGTCTTGCACACTTTGTGAGGAGCCCACGGTTTGTCTTGATCGCCTAACTTCAAACTGAAATAGGCGAAATATACTTTTTTAATAAATGCAGAAATGTTCCTCTGCCGCTTTTTCACGGTATATTCCCCACAAATAAAACAAAAACTGTCCGGAGAGTTGACGCAACCTCTGGCTCTGTGAGCCATCACAAATACACAGCACTGCAAACTACAACTGTAGTGAACCACTTCGGAATAAAGCTGGATTACGACTGAGCACAGCCAGGGGACCAGCATGACCGCCGTGGGTCGCTACCCCTTCCCCCCCCCCTCCCTTTGCCCCCCCCCCTGCCCCGCAATAAGTACCACAACTCCAGACTTGCCACAAAAGATGTCTTTATTTCCAATTTGTCAACTATAAGTGGAAAGTACAGTATTGTAAACTGTTGGCCACAGCATAACTTAACAACCTCCAACATTGTAACATCCAAATTTTTTATATAAAAGCATTACAACAATATTACATCAACAACATCGTAATTCTTACTTATCCTCATCCTTCCCGGAGAGGCACAGCCCCCAATCTTTCAACATCTCTTCGGCCGCCCGGCAGGGATATTCTGGAACATGGCCGTTCAAGCCACTTCCCCACTGCCGTCGGTCCCCACTAACATGTCCGTGGACAAGGGTGGCGTTGCAGCGGGCCCCCTCCCGGCCCTTCTGGGCTCCGTTACTCTTCGCCGCAGTGTCTGTATCCCACCTCTGCCCAGGGCCCGTCAAAGGCATGCGCAGAGGTACGCTGAGAAAGGTGTATGCTCGCCTCTCCGGCCGTAAAAGCGTCAGGAGATCTTCTAGTCACTATTGCGGCTTACCCATCTTTGTACTCTGGGGGACCCGCCAGTTCCAATGTGCCCCACTCCCCCTTCTCATGTCTGGGCTGTGCGCTCTCTCCTAAGGATGGGGTCCCTATCTCTCTGCCGCTATGCCGTGACGATAGCTCCCTTTGTGAGGGGCGGGTCGGGTGGGTCAATTGCCCGCTCGTGTGCCGTTGGGAGGAGGGAAAGAGGGCGAAACGCGGCGCGCCTGGCCCTTCTATAGCCGGTCGCCGTGCCGCCCTCCCCCTCCCCCCCCGCCCCCCACCAAGGTTAACCCTTGGCTTGCTGGCCCAACGGCTGTGTCCGGTCGCGATAATTCGCGGCCGGAGCTCAGCCAGGGGACCAGCATGACCGCCGTGGGTCGCTACCCCTTCCCCCCCCCCTCCCTTTGCCCCCCCCCTGCCCCGCAATAAGTACCACGACTCCAGACTTGCCACAAAAGATGTCTTTATTTCCAATTTGTCAACTATAAGTGGAAAGTACAGTATTGTAAACTGTTGGCCACAGCATAACTTAATAACCTCCAACATTGTAACATCCAAATTTTTTATATAAAAGCATTACAACAATATTACATCAACAACATCGTAATTCTTACTTATCCTCATCCTTCCCGGAGAGGCACAGCCCCCAATCTTTCAACATCTCTTCGGCCGCCCGGCAGGGATATTCTGGAACATGGCCGTTCAAGCCACTTCCCCACTGCCGTCGGTCCCCACTAACATGTCCGTGGACAAGGGTGGTGTTGCAGCGGGCCCCCCTCCCGGCCCTTCTGGGCTCCGTTACTCTTCGCCGCAGTGTCTGTATCCCACCTCTGCCCAGGGCCCGTCAAAGGCATGTGCAGAGGTACGCTGAGAAAGGTGTATGCTCGCCTCTCCGGCCGTAAAAGCGTCAGGAGATCTTCTAGTCACTATTGCGGCTTACCCATCTTTGTACTCTGGGGGACCCGCCAGTTCCGATGTGCCCCACTCCCCCTTCTCATGTCTGGGCTGTGCGCTCTCTCCTAAGGATGGGGTCCCTATCTCTCTGCCAATCCTTCCCGGCTGCGACCCCTCGCTTGCCGGGGAGTTCCCCCTTTACCCCATCCTGCTGTGGCCAACCCACGTTTTTTGCCATAAGCGTTTGATCGTGTCTTGTATGGCGCAGAGGTATACATCCATCCCGATATCCGAGAGGTGTATCCCGTCCGCGCGATACAGTCCGTGGCAGCGTTCTTCTATCAGGTCATGGGCGATGCTGTATCCTCCGATTGAGTCCATGAACCGGGCCATCCATCTGTTGACTTTTCTTCTCATTCTCTCCACTGCGTGGTGGGACCACTCGTCCCTCCATACTCGCCGTGGTATGATGTGGGACCATATCAGCAATGTTCCTGGGAAGGCAACCGTCAGTGCCAGCATGTCCCTTTGCATCTTCTTGGTGAGCTCGACACTGCGCGTGCCCGTCAGGTCATTGCCGCCCAGGTGCACCAAAATTGCCCAGGGCTGTCCGCCGGCCCTCTTCAACTGTAAGAGGCATGGCATCATCTGGTCCCACACCATACCACGTCGCCCCAGCCATCTCACTACCAGCTGTTCCTTAGGGAAGCCCATGTTATGCCCCTGTGGTCTCTGTCCCGTCCGCTTTTCCGCCCAATGAACAAACGAATGGCCGCAGATCCATGCCTCATAGTGGGAATTGGCACCTGTATGGTATTATTGTAAACCAACACATCTCATCAAGAATACATTTTTGGGTGCAAGAATACAAAGGTACTAACACAGGTATACAACGGTGCGAGAAAACAGGTTTAGGTACATATCTGTATCTAGCTATTGCGATTTACATACGAACAAGCAGGGAAAACAAACCAGTAAAGACAAAAATTTTTTTTTTTTTTTTTTTGATAATGTTATCCTGAATCCCTCAGGGGGGTGTCTTACGCCTGGCGTCAGACCGGGCGTATATAAAGTTTGTATCTCTCGGAGCGCCATCTCCCGATGGTCATGATCTGCTCCCTCGTCATACCTATGTTGGCCGCCGTGGAAGCGGCCCCAATGCGGAATGAATGGGTGCCGTAAAAGCACGCATCCAAACCCACTGCTGCAAGTGTCAGCTTTAATACCTTAGCGAACTGGAACCGCGAGAGGGGGGTTCCGTCCGCGTGTACCAGCCAATGCTCGGCCCTTGTAGGGCGCATCTGTTTGTATTCATTGAATGTTGCTACTGGGCAGGACGGGTCCCCCCGCAGCGGGGCCAGCACCACCCGTGCCCCTTTTGCCTCGGGGTCGGTTTTTGACTTACGTAGATGCAGTATGAGTTTCCCCTCCTGCATGCTGATGTCGCTCTCCCGGATCCCGCCTTCGGCCGATTCTCGGCTCGCTGAGGCTACCAGTTCGCCTATTCGGAAAGCCCCGAAAAATGCCCATGAGAATGCGCATCTGAATAGCCGGGTTTCAAAGTTGTTAAAGCATACCTGACCCATGATTGCTATCAGTCTCTGCAGAATTTCGTGTGTTATCGGGCGTCGCCAGTCGGGTGTGCGGGGCTGTTCCGGCTTCCAGCCCTTCATTACCCTGGCTATGACAAAATCTGCTCGTGGATTGGTCTTACCCATCACCTTCGTGAAAAAGGTGACTGCCGCCAGATGCGATTGAACCACTGACCTCTTGACTCCACAGCTCTTGGAGTGTAGGATCCACTGTAGGATGGATTCCGTCGTGGGACCGACGTTCGTGAGTCCGGCTCCTCTGCAGAAGGCTTGAAATTTCCCCCAGGCCGCTAGGTATCTCTGTCTTGTCCGGGCGGAAAGGGAGCTCAGAACAAGCTCCCAAACTTCGGTGGACCAAGTTCCCATATCTGTGGCGGTACAGGCGTTTGGTTGAGATCGGCCCTGGGCGCCATCGATCGGAAGAGCGGGATCTTGAAACGAGAGAGAGCATCAGCAATGTTATTATGCTGACCGGGGATGTGTTCGGCCCTGATATTTAGGTTATACTCTAGGCATATCATCACTATGTGCCTAAGGAGTGCGACGACCCCGGGAGTCTGGGCCCGCATCCCGTTCACGGCATACACAACCGCTGTGTTGTCAGTGTGGAATATGATTGCCTTGTTTACCAGCTGCGGAGCCCAGATGTATAGGGCCACTGTTATGGGGAATAGCTCCAGGAAGGTAATATCCTTAGTGATACCCTCGGCCTGCCACTCGCGCGGCCACTCTTCTGAGCACCAGGCTCCTTGGAAATAGATTCCGAAGCCGCTCCCTCCCGCAGCATCCGTGAAGAGATCGAGGGACTCGCTCGTCACCGGTAGCTCTTGCCAGAATGCCAGGCCATTAAAGGACTGCAGGAAGAGCTCCCACATGCGCAGATCTTCCCGCATGCCTTTTGTAATTCGAATCTTGTGATGTTTCTTTTTGACTCCCCTTGTAGCCATCGCCATGCGACGGCAGAACACCCGTCCCATTGGCATGATCCTACACGCAAAACATAGCAGCCCCAGCACGGATTGCAGCTGTTCCAATGTTGCCTTCGTCCGCCCTTGGATTTCGCGTATGGCATCCCGCAGCCGGATGATTTTCTCGTCGGGCAGTCGAGACCGCTGTGCTGCTACATCGAGCTCTATGCCCAAGAATGTGATGGTCCCTGTGGGTCCAGTGGTCTTTTCTTTTGCCAGGGGGATCCCAAATTGCCGGGCAATGTGTTCAAAAATAAAGAGGATCCTTTGACATCCCTCGTCCCCATTGCCTATGAATAGGAAGTCGTCGAGGTAATGTACGACGGTGTTGTGCCCCGCCATGTCTTCGACGACCCAATGCATGAATGTACTGAAAAGCTCGAAATATGCGCATGATATGGAGCACCCCATGGGCAAACATTTGTCGTAGTAATATTCCCCATTGAGGGAGAAACCCAGGAGTGCAAAGGAGTCGGGGTGTACCGGGAGCAGTCGGAAAGCTGATTCGATATCAGCCTTCGCCAGTTTTGCCCGCCGCCCCAATTTCCGTATGATACCCACAGCCTGATCGATCGTAGAGTAATTCACGGAACATAGGGCTGGGTCGATGTGGTCGTTGACCGAACTCCCCTCTGGGTACGACAGGTTATGTATTAGCCGGAACTTTCCTGGCTCTTTTTTTGGGACAATCCCCAATGGGGACAGTATCAAGTTTGGGAGGGGTACATAAGTGAAAGGACCAGCCACCCTCCCCAGCTCTGTTTCTTGTCTTATTTTGTGCTGTACCACCCCTGCAAATTTTTTGACTGACGTTGAGTTCCGGATTGCCCGCCCCTGCGATGTGACCGAGGCTGGAATCTGGAATCCGTAAGCAAAGCCGTTCTCGATACTGAGAGCTTTGTCTTTTTGGGGGTATGCCTTCAACCAAGGCCGCATGCGGTCAAGCCTGATGGGGGTTGGGGCCAGGCCCATCGTTCCCTCTGGGCAGCATTGGCCGAAATGGCTTGCTATCCCTACTGGCTCGGCATGATGTGGCGGGGTGGTTCCCCCCACATCCGGAACACGTATGCCTAAACTTACATGGCCGCCAAGTGCAATTTCCTGCGTTGTATTGCCGGCACGCCTTGCGGCCGGCTGGCTGGTAATTCTGCCGCCATTGCGGCGCATGAAAGGACTGTGAGGTCACTTCCTGCGACAATGGTCTGTTATGGGACATTTCCTCCAGCCATAGATCAATGATCCTGTGCTGCCAGGTCATAGTTGGGTCCTCCGCCAAGCTCTGTCTGAACTTAATATCATAGTTGAGCCAGGCCCACCCACCTAGCTGCTTGTGCGCTTGGGTTATGGTGTCGAGGTACTTGATAAGGTATTGACTGAGGTCGGGTTCACGTTCCAAAACGATGCTCATATAGATGTGGAAGGCAGAGACCCAGTTGCTAATAGATTTTGCAATCTTGTGTCTTCTCTCCCACCTCCTATCCTTCTCCTTGCTCTCCCCGGGGTCGCCACCCTGTTCCCTGATCAGCAGAGAGAAGATGTCAATAAATTCCCTCCGCCAGATCCGCTTTTTAATCTTCCTGGGCACCGCGCTGGCCAGAGAGCTCACTCCGCAGCGTGGGTCCCCACTCACTGCTGCCGGGCTTGTCAGTGTAGTCGGGACTGCACTTGCCGTCTCCGCTACCCTGTCCTCCCCGCCCCCTGATCCCCTGACGGGGTGGTCCCCACGCTGAGACCATACCCTTGCTAAGTTTTTTTCTTTTTGGGCTTTATTCTTTTTCTTTGTGAATGTTTTCAGCATGCTCCGCATTGCGGTTGCTAATGAAGTATCTCCGTCTGAGTCAGAGTTAGATTCCTCTGACGAAGAAGACACCATTAAAGTTTCCTTCCCCCCAGCAGACTTACCGGCCGATGCGCTGGTGCTCGGTATACCGCTGCTGGCGCTTGTCATGCTGCTGTTGGTGTTTGGCACATTGCTGCTGGTGACAGGCGTGCTGCTGCCGGGCAGGACCCCGCTGGCGCCCTCCATGCTGTTGCTAGCCGCTATTGGGTCTGTGGGTCCTGAGTCGGCAGAACCTGTGTTAGCTGCCTCAAGCCGCTGCTTAAACGCGCTCAGACCGTGTTGGTTTACCTGGTCGCGTATGAGTCTGAACAGTTCGTCTAGCTCCTGGCTGGACGTTGAGGCCGTGGTGGCGGGCGCTTGCTGCCATGTCGGGGCCCGTCTGTTGCTTTGTCGCGTATTCTTCTGCGGTGCCCGTTTTACAGCAACGCGTGTTGTTCTCTTCTGTGTACCTTGGCTGGACCCTGCTCGCTTGGGGGCTGCTTGCGTCCCGCTGTCCTTTCCACCGCTCTGCGCTACTTTCCTCGGCATGGTACCCTGTTGGAGAATGCTATAGGAGAAAAGACCAGGGGGAAAACAAGGGGGTAGACTCATTAAGCTCTTTGCGGGTACCCTGCAGCGGGCAGGCCTTAGCATTGTGATGTCACCTTGCCCATCCCCCCAGACCTCTCGGCCTTGCACATTTTTTTTTTTTTTTTTGGTGATATCTCAAACCCCCCCAGCCTGCCTCATTCGTCATTCGACCGTCACATTCCATATTTATTGCAGCAAAAGAGAGAGACAGCGAAACATCCCTGCCTGCATAGGCACGACCCAACTAAAGCCAAAACAAAAACAAACACAAAAAAAACCAGCCTAGCCATATGTTCATTGGCCACTATATGGCGGCATTGCCTTGCTCTGCAGGTCTCCCAGCATTCATACAGGCCATATGCAGGAGAAGAGAAAGCAAAAGGCCAAATAAAACATACCAGCTATACCATTCCTGCCCACCAGATGGCAGCGCCACCCTGCTCCCCTGTCCTTAATGTTAATTGTTTTCTGTACGTTTAATTCATTTATTCTCTTTTTTTTTTTTTTTTTTTGTATCTCCCGCGCACATGGTCAGCATGGCCGGGCTGCTCCACCTTCTACAGCCCATCCCGAGCCCAAAAAAAAACCTTGCCTTACTGCCCCGTGCCTTCTTCTGAGGTCCAGAACCCCCCCCCCCCCCCCCTCTCCGGCCTGTTGATTGCTTGCTCGGGAATCGGAACCCACCCGGGGGCAAGAGTCACTGCTCCGAGCGCCATCCGCTCAATCGCCCATTCCCCTCCTCTCTGCCCGCTTTTCGGGCCCCCCCCCCCCGGCATTTTTTTATTTATTTATTTATGTTCTTTTGTTACCTGCCCGCACTTCGTAAGGCCCGAAGGAAAATCGCCGCTCCGGCTCGTCTACCCGCACGCGCCTTGCGGTCAGCAGCAGTAATTCACTGCTCCGCCGTCCGAAGACCAGCAGGAAATCACCGCTCCACCCGCTCTTGCCTGGAGGTCCGCTCTCGGGAGGTAGGCAACGTGGGGTAGCTGATCCGCCGCCGACGCACAATTGCCCGCTCGTGTGCCGTTGGGAGGAGGGAAAGAGGGCGAAACGCGGCACGCCCGGCCCTTCTATAGCCGGTCGCCGCGCCGCCCTCCCCCTCCCCCCCGCCCCCCACCAAGGTTAACCCTTGGCTTGCTGGCCCAACGGCTGTGTCCGGTCGCGATAATTCGCGGCCGGAGCTAACAAAAGGTAATAATGAACTTGCAAGAAACTGAAATTTGACAGGAACGTTCATGTCGCAACCACCGTGTTTGAGCGAGCGAACGAGGCGAGGCGAACAGGAAAGAACATGCGCCAGCGCGAGTACTGGATTTAGCCCCCCGCCTCCCAATTGTCCTGTTAATGTATAAAATGAATACAAAACACTCTAAAATATCACGAGGGAGTGTTTCTAGTTAGTTAACCATTACAACCTCTATTTTGGGCCAAGAAAATAAACTACAGTCGGCTAAAAAGAAATTATGTGAACATTCCTTATATGGGTAAGAAATCTAATTTTGCAAGAAAACGTGACGTGATGGAACATTTTGGCTATTTTTCCTGGATTCAGCACCCCAAAATCTATAGGAATCAGTTGCAAAACTGGAGGCAGTTTTTTGGTAGTGTACCTGTGTAATTAAACCCCAAGAGTAAAGACTGAAAGACTATATGAAGTTCTTGGGTTGGTGTGCGCCCTTGTTTGCCAAGCAGCTCGTGAAGAAGCTGCTAGGACTACACAATAAGGGGATTACATATAAAATTCAATGATCTTAAAAAATATAAACTTTTAACATAAACAGGGGCAAGAATGTGGGGTCTCTATAAAGTATAGAATATGACAGGATGATTCTGTTAAGAGGGGATAAGCCTATGTGAAGAGCATACTCTATATAGCCTGCCACCAAACTGGGCTGCTTTTATGTACAAACTGCAGGGCTGATCCAAGGTTATGCATAGCCCTAAGCAAACATTCAGTCATTGCCACCCTCCCCTCCAACAAACCTTCAGCCATTGCGGCCTCTCCACTCTGGCAAACCTTCAACCACTGCTGCCCCCGCTATCCAAACCTTCCAAGAGCAGCTCCTTTCTGCAATTTTGGAATGTTGGCATTGAAAAACTGCCCTAGAACCTCGTACTGAAGCACGATAGAAGCCCCAGTCAGTCTGGACCCTTTTGGCATGCACTTTCTGCTGTCCTGGGGCGGGACTGGCAGGGGCTTTGAACGCACTTGAATGCAAGGCTCTGTGGTGGCTTCATTTACCTTGTCACTGCCGCCATTGAAAAACAGCAAAAAGAATGAAGCTATGTACTTCTGGAAGATTGGGGGGGGGGGGGGGAGCGGCTAAGTTGGCTGTCTTCTGCTGTAGCTGTCACACTTAAACCTATGCTGCCCTAGGCAAAAGTCGGACTCGCTTAGTGGGAGGGGCTGCCCTGTCAAACAAAATAGAAAAATATTTGCTGTTTAAATGGCTGGTAGACTGGATTGAAGAAAAACCTAACAGCCGTGAATGCTTATGGTTAGCAGAGCTGCCAAGTTACCCATTTGCAGGAATGAGATTTGTTTGCCAGATCTGGTTTTCATGCAGTATGGTATTTGTAGTCACTGATTTTACTCATTGGCATCAGTGCTGCAGGTCGCACAATGCATCAGGATGAGATTGTCAGAAATCCAGGACGGACTTAAAATCTCAATCATGGAACTGTGTAATTTGGCAACTCTGGGTTAGCCATCAGTAAAATGCAGAGCTACCCTTGAAATGTGTAAGAATACACAGCGGACCTGATTTTGGATCAGGATACCTGTGAGTGGAACAGTAAGAATACCTATTTTATAAAGGCAAGAGAGCAGACTATGTGCCTTGATAAAACAGGTTTCCAGAACCAGCTCCAGTATTAGCACAAATGCCCGTACTCACATTTGCACCTGTTCTGAAATTATTGTGAAACATGTATCTACTTTAAACATGTACTTCCATATTTTATAAAATGCATGCACACATTGCATCTTCACCTGAATGCCAGCCAAACTGTGTCCCTGTGAATGTCTATACAGTAAACAGGTCATGTAAGAGTAGGTGCACACTTTCCATGAATATACTTTTAGGAGGTGATTTTATAAAGGTACCCTCCTCCCCTTCCCTCATGGTAAGAGCAGCAGCCTGGTGACTAAGAGACCAGGGTTCAGTACCCACTGGCGCTTACTATGGCTCTGGGCAAGTCACTTTACCCTCCATTACCTTAGAAGAAAGGCTTGGCAATCTGCTGCTGGGTTGCCAGGCATCAGCATTGACTCTATGGCATGCACTGCATTCCTGCTCATATGTGGCTATATAGACGCTGCCTGCTTGTGCCTCTCATTCTCCTGCTAATTACTGTGCCAACGAACTCCTGCTGTTACCCTCCTCAGTTTACCCCGGAGGCTGTGCAGCTGTGTCTCCTGCAGCTGCGCAGATGCGCCGAGCAAGCCATTACTTAAAGACGCTGCCTGTTTGTGCCTCTCATTCTCCTGCTAATTACTGTGCCAACGAAGTATGTTGTGAGCTGTTTTTATTTGGTTTATGCTTATAATTTATCCCTATATGAGTTAGTTTTATCTTTGGACGGCTGTGCCGGTTTTACTGCCCTGTGTTTTTATTTTCCGTTTTACTGTTCTGCTCTTACTGTCCTGTCCTTATACCTGTGTTTTGTTTTTTTTCTTTTTCCCGCTCTTCCGCTCTCCCTGGTAGGCTTATATTCTTTCTTCTTTTGTAGCTCCTGCTGTTACCCTCCTCAGTTAACCCCGGAGGCTGTGCGGCTGTGTCTCCTGCAGCTGCGCACGCACGCCGAGCAAGCCATTACTTAAAGACGCTGCCTGCTTGTGCCTCTCATTCTCCTGCTAATTACTGTGCCAACGAAGTATGTTGTGAGCTGTTTTTATTTGGTTTATGCTTATAATTTATCCCTATATGAGTTAGTTTTATCTTTGGACGGCTGTGCCGGTTTTACTGCCCTGTGTTTTTATTTTCCGTTTTACTGTTCTGCTCTTACTGTCCTGTCCTTATACCTGTGTTTTGTTTTTTTTCTTTTTCCCGCTCTTCCGCTCTCCCTGGTAGGCTTATATTCTTTCTTCTTTTGTAGCTCCTGCTGTTACCCTCCTCAGTTTACCCCAGAGGCTGTGCGGCTGTGTCTCCTGCAGCTGCGCACGTGCGCCGAGCAAGCCATTACTTAAAGACGCTGCCTGCTTGTGCCTCTCATTCTCCTGCTAATTACTGTGCCAACGAAGTATGTTGTGAGCTGTTTTTATTTGGTTTATGCTTATAATTTATCCCTATTTTAGTTAGTTTTATCTTTGGACGGCTGTGCCAGTTTTACTGCCCTGTGGTTTTATTTTCTGTTTTACTGTTCTGCTCTTACTGTCCTGTCCTTATACCTGTGTTTTGTTTTTTTTTCTTTTTCCCGCTCTTCCGCTCTCCCTGGTAGGCTTATATTCTTTCTTCTTTTGTAGCTCCTGCTGTTACCCTCCTCAGTTTACCCCGGAGGCTGTGCGGCTGTGTCTCCTGCAGCTGCGAACGCGCGCCGAGCAAGCCATTACTTAAAGACGCTGCCTGCTTGTGCCTCTCATTCTCCTGCTAATTACTGTGCCAACGAAGTATGTTGTGAGCTGTTTTTATTTGGTTTATGCTTATAATTTATCCCTATATGAGTTAGTTTTATCTTTGGACGGCTGTGCCGGTTTTACTGCCCTGTGTTTTATTTTCCGTTTTACTGTTCTGCTCTTACTGTCCTGTCCTTATACCTGTGTTTTGTTTTTTTTTTCTTTTTCCCGCTCTTCCGCTCTCCCTGGTAGGCTTATATTCTTTCTTCTTTTGTAGCTCCTGCTGTTACCCTCCTCAGTTAACCCCGGAGGCTGTGCGGCTGTGTCTCCTGCAGCTGCGCACGCACGCCGAGCAAGCCATTACTTAAAGACGCTGCCTGCTTGTGCCTCTCATTCTCCTGCTAATTACTGTGCCAACGAAGTATGTTGTGAGCTGATTTTATTTGGTTTATGCTTATAATTTATCCCTATATGAGTTAGTTTTATCTTTGGACGGCTGTGCCGGTTTTACTGCCCTGTGTTTTTATTTTCCGTTTTACTGTTCTGCTCTTACTGTCCTGTCCTTATACCTGTGTTTTGTTTTTTTTCTTTTTCCCGCTCTTCCGCTCTCCCTGGTAGGCTTATATTCTTTCTTCTTTTGTAGCTCCTGCTGTTACCCTCCTCAGTTTACCCCGGAGGCTGTGCGGCTGTGTCTCCTGCAGCTGCGCACGTGCGCCGAGCAAGCCATTACTTAAAGACGCTGCCTGCTTGTGCCTCTCATTCTCCTGCTAATTACTGTGCCAACGAAGTATGTTGTGAGCTGTTTTTATTTGGTTTATGCTTATAATTTATCCCTATTTGAGTTAGTTTTATCTTTGGACGGCTGTGCCAGTTTTACTGCCCTGTGGTTTTATTTTCTGTTTTACTGTTCTGCTCTTACTGTCCTGTCCTTATACCTGTGTTTTGTTTTTTTTCTTTTTCCCGCTCTTCCGCTCTCCCTGGTAGGCTTATATTCTTTCTTCTTTTGTAGCTCCTGCTGTTACCCTCCTCAGTTTACCCCGGAGGCTGTGCGGCTGTGTCTCCTGCAGCTGCGCACGTGCGCCGAGCAAGCCATTACTTAAAGACGCTGCCTGCTTGTGCCTCTCATTCTCCTGCTAATTACTGTGCCAACGAAGTATGTTGTGAGCTGTTTTTATTTGGTTTATGCTTATAATTTATCCCTATATGAATTAGTTTTATCTTTGGACGGCTGTGCCGGTTTTACTGCCCTGTGTTTTTATTTTCCGTTTTACTGTTCTGCTCTTACTGTCCTGTCCTTATACCTGTGTTTTGTTTTTTTTCTTTTTCCCGCTCTTCCGCTCTCCCTGGTAGGCTTATATTCTTTCTTCTTTTGTAGCTCCTGCTGTTACCCTCCTCAGTTTACCCCAGAGGCTGTGCGGCTGTGTCTCCTGCAGCTGCGCACGTGCGCCGAGCAAGCCATTACTTAAAGACGCTGCCTGCTTGTGCCTCTCATTCTCCTGCTAATTACTGTGCCAACGAAGTATGTTGGAGCTGTTTTTATTTGGTTTATGCTTATAATTTATCCCTATTTTAGTTAGTTTTATCTTTGGACGGCTGTGCCAGTTTTACTGCCCTGTGGTTTTATTTTCTGTTTTACTGTTCTGCTCTTACTGTCCTGTCCTTATACCTGTGTTTTGTTTTTTTTCTTTTTCCCGCTCTTCCGCTCTCCCTGGTAGGCTTATATTCTTTCTTCTTTTGTAGCTCCTGCTGTTACCCTCCTCAGTTTACCCCGGAGGCTGTGCGGCTGTGTCTCCTGCAGCTGCGCACATGCGCCGAGCAAGCCATTACTTAAAGACGCTGCCTGCTTGTGCCTCTCATTCTCCTGCTAATTACTGTGCCAACGAAGTATGTTGTGAGCTGTTTTTATTTGGTTTATGCTTATAATTTATCCCTATATGAATTAGTTTTATCTTTGGACGGCTGTGCCGGTTTTACTGCCCTGTGTTTTTATTTTCCGTTTTACTGTTCTGCTCTTACTGTCCTGTCCTTATACCTGTGTTTTGTTTTTTTTCTTTTTCCCGCTCTTCCGCTCTCCCTGGTAGGCTTATATTCTTTCTTCTTTTGTAGCTCCTGCTGTTACCCTCCTCAGTTTACCCCGGAGGCTGTGCGGCTGTGTCTCCTGCAGCTGCGAACGCGCGCCGAGCAAGCTATTACTTAAAGACGCTGCCTGCTTGTGCCTCTCATTCTCCTGCTAATTACTGTGCCAACGAAGTATGTTGTGAGCTGTTTTTATTTGGTTTATGCTTATAATTTATCCCTATATGAGTTAGTTTTATCTTTGGACGGCTGTGCCGGTTTTACTGCCCTGTGTTTTTATTTTCCGTTTTACTGTTCTGCTCTTACTGTCCTGTCCTTATACCTGTGTTTTGTTTTTTTTCTTTTTCCCGCTCTTCCGCTCTCCCTGGTAGGCTTATATTCTTTCTTCTTTTGTAGCTCCTGCTGTTACCCTCCTCAGTTTACCCCGGAGGCTGTGCGGCTGTGTCTCCTGCAGCTGCGAACGCGCGCCGAGCAAGCCATTACTTAAAGACGCTGCCTGCTTGTGCCTCTCATTCTCCTGCTAATTACTGTGCCAACGAAGTATGTTGTGAGCTGTTTTTATTTGGTTTATGCTTATAATTTATCCCTATATGAGTTAGTTTTATCTTTGGACGGCTGTGCCGGTTTTACTGCCCTGTGTTTTTATTTTCCATTTTACTGTTCTGCTCTTACTGTCCTGTCCTTATACCTGTGTTTTGTTGTTTTTCTTTTTCCCGCTCTTCCGCTCTCCCTGGTAGGCTTATATTCTTTCTTCTTTTGTAGCTCCTGCTGTTACCCTCCTCAGTTTACCCCGGAGGCTGTGCGGCTGTGTCTCCTGCAGCTGCGCACGCGCGCCGAGCAAGCCATTACTTAAAGACGCTGCCTGCTTGTGCCTCTCATTCTCCTGCTAATTACTGTGCCAACGAAGTATGTTGTGAGCTGTTTTTATTTGGTTTATGCTTATAATTTATCCCTATATGAGTTAGTTTTATCTTTGGACGGCTGTGCCGGTTTTACTGCCCTGTGTTTTTATTTTCCGTTTTACTGTTCTGCTCTTACTGTCCTGTCCTTATACCTGTGTTTTGTTTTTTTTCTTTTTTCCCGCTCTTCCGCTCTCCCTGGTAGGCTTATATTCTTTCTTCTTTTGTAGCTCCTGCTGTTACCCTCCTCAGTTTACCCCGGAGGCTGTGCGGCTGTGTCTCCTGCAGCTGCGCACGTGCGCCGAGCAAGCCATTACTTAAAGACGCTGCCTGCTTGTGCCTCTCATTCTCCTGCTAATTACTGTGCCAACGAAGTATGTTGTGAGCTGTTTTTATTTGGTTTATGCTTATAATTTATCCCTATTTGAGTTAGTTTTATCTTTGGACGGCTGTGCCAGTTTTACTGCCCTGTGGTTTTATTTTCTGTTTTACTGTTCTGCTCTTACTGTCCTGTCCTTATACCTGTGTTTTGTTTTTTTTTCTTTTTCCCGCTCTTCCGCTCTCCCTGGTAGGCTTATATTCTTTCTTCTTTTGTAGCTCCTGCTGTTACCCTCCTCAGTTTACCCCGGAGGCTGTGCGGCTGTGTCTCCTGCAGCTGCGCACGTGCGCCGAGCAAGCCATTACTTAAAGGCGCTGCCTGCTTGTGCCTCTCATTCTCCTGCTAATTACTGTGCCAACGAAGTATGTTGTGAGCTGTTTTTATTTGGTTTATGCTTATAATTTATCCCTATATGAATTAGTTTTATCTTTGGACGGCTGTGCCGGTTTTACTGCCCTGTGTTTTTATTTTCCGTTTTACAGTTCTGCTCTTACTGTCCTGTCCTTATACCTGTGTTTTGTTTTTTTCTTTTTCCCGCTCTTCCGCTCTCCCTGATAGGCTTATATTCTTTCTTCTTTTGTAGCTCCTGCTGTTACCCTCCTCAGTTTACCCCGGAGGCTGTGCGGCTGTGTCTCCTGCAGCTGCGAACGCGCGCCGAGCAAGCCATTACTTAAAGACGCTGCCTGCTTGTGCCTCTCATTCTCCTGCTAATTACTGTGCCAACGAAGTATGTTGTGAGCTGTTTTTATTTGGTTTATGCTTATAAATTATCCCTATATGAGTTAGTTTTATCTTTGGACGGCTGTGCCGGTTTTACTGCCCTGTGTTTTTATTTTCCGTTTTACTGTTCTGCTCTTACTGTCCTGTCCTTATACCTGTGTTTTGTTTTTTTCTTTTTCCCGCTCTTCCGCTCTCCCTGGTAGGCTTATATTCTTTCTTCTTTTGTAGCTCCTGCTGTTACCCTCCTCAGTTTACCCCGGAGGCTGTGCGGCTGTGTCTCCTGCAGCTGCGCACGCGCGCCGAGCAAGCCATTACTTAAAGACGCTGCCTGCTTGTGCCTCTCATTCTCCTGCTAATTACTGTGCCAACGAAGTATGTTGTGAGCTGTTTTTATTTGGTTTATGCTTATAATTTATCCCTATATGAGTTAGTTTTATCTTTGGACGGCTGTGCCAGTTTTACTGCCCTGTGGTTTTATTTTCCGTTTTACTGTTCTGCTCTTACTGTCCTGTCCTTATACCTGTGTTTTGTTTTTTTTCTTTTTCCCGCTCTTCCGCTCTCCCTGGTAGGCTTATATTCTTTCTTCTTTTGTAGCTCCTGCTGTTACCCTCCTCAGTTTACCCCGGAGGCTGTGCGGCTGTGTCTCCTGCAGCTGCGCACGCGCGCTGAGCAAGCCATTGCTTAAAGACGCTGCCTGCTTGTGCCTCTCATTCTCCTGCTAATTACTGTGCCAACGAAGTATGTTGGAGCTGTTTTTATTTGGTTTATGCTTATAATTTATCCCTATTTTAGTTAGTTTTATCTTTGGACGGCTGTGCCAGTTTTACTGCCCTGTGGTTTTATTTTCTCTTTTACTGTTCTGCTCTTACTGTCCTGTCCTTATACCTGTGTTTTGTTTTTTTTCTTTTTCCCGCTCTTCCGCTCTCCCTGGTAGGCTTATATTCTTTCTTCTTTTGTAGCTTCTGCTGTTACCCTCCTCAGTTTACCCCAGAGGCTGTGCGGCTGTGTCTCCTGCAGCTGCGCACGTGCGCCGAGCAAGCCATTACTTAAAGACGCTGCCTGCTTGTGCCTCTCATTCTCCTGCTAATTACTGTGCCAACGAAGTATGTTGTGAGCTGTTTTTATTTGGTTTATGCTTATAATTTATCCCTATATGAATTAGTTTTATCTTTGGACGGCTGTGCCGGTTTTACTGCCCTGTGTTTTATTTTCCGTTTTACTGTTCTGCTCTTACTGTCCTGTCCTTATACCTGTGTTTTGTTTTTTTTCTTTTTCCCGCTCTTCCGCTCTCCCTGGTAGGCTTATATTCTTTCTTCTTTTGTAGCTCCTGCTGTTACCCTCCTCAGTTTACCCTGGAGGCTGTGCGGCTGTGTCTTCTGCAGCTGCGAACGCGCGCCGAGCAAGCTATTACTTAAAGACGCTGCCTGCTTGTGCCTCTCATTCTCCTGCTAATTACTGTGCCAACGAAGTATGTTGTGAGCTGTTTTTATTTGGTTTATGCTTATAATTTAACCCTATATGAGTTAGTTTTATCTTTGGACGGCTGTGCCGGTTTTACTGCCCTGTGTTTTTATTTTCCGTTTTACTGTTCTGCTCTTACTGTCCTGTCCTTATACCTGTGTTTTGTTTTTTTTCTTTTTCCCGCTCTCTTCCGCTCTCCCTGGTAGGCTTATATTCTTTCTTCTTTTGTAGCTCCTGCTGTTACCCTCCTCAGTTAACCCCGGAGGCTGTGCGGCTGTGTCTCCTGCAGCTGCGCACGCACGCCGAGCAAGCCATTACTTAAAGACGCTGCCTGCTTGTGCCTCTCATTCTCCTGCTAATTACTGTGCCAACGAAGTATGTTGTGAGCTGTTTTTATTTGGTTTATGCTTATAATTTATCCCTATATGAGTTAGTTTCATCTTTGGACGGCTGTGCCGGTTTTACTGCCCTGTTTTTATTTTCCGTTTTACTGTTCTGCTCTTACTGTCCTGTCCTTATACCTGTGTTTTGTTTTTTTTTCTTTTTCCCGCTCTTCCGCTCTCCCTGGTAGGCTTATATTCTTTCTTCTTTTGTAGCTCCTGCTGTTACCCTCCTCAGTTTACCCCGGAGGCTGTGCGGCTGTGTCTCCTGCAGCTGCGCACGTGCGCCGAGCAAGCCATTACTTAAAGACGCTGCCTGCTTGTGCCTCTCATTCTCCTGCTAATTACTGTGCCAACGAAGTATGTTGTGAGCTGTTTTTATTTGGTTTATGCTTATAATTTATCCCTATTTGAGTTAGTTTTATCTTTGGACGGCTGTGCCAGTTTTACTGCCCTGTGGTTTTATTTTCCGTTTTACTGTTCTGCTCTTACTGTCCTGTCCTTATACCTGTGTTTTGTTTTTTTTCTTTTTCCCGCTCTTCCGCTCTCCCTGGTAGGCTTATATTCTTTCTTCTTTTGTAGCTCCTGCTGTTACCCTCCTCAGTTTACCCCGGAGGCTGTGCGGCTGTGTCTCCTGCAGCTGCGCACGTGCGCCGAGCAAGCCATTACTTAAAGACGCTGCCTGCTTGTGCCTCTCATTCTCCTGCTAATTACTGTGCCAACGAAGTATGTTGTGAGCTGTTTTTATTTGGTTTATGCTTATAATTTATCCCTATATGAATTAGTTTTATCTTTGGACGGCTGTGCCGGTTTTACTGCCCTGTGTTTTTATTTTCCGTTTTACTGTTCTGCTCTTACTGTCCTGTCCTTATACCTGTGTTTTGTTTTTTTTCTTTTTCCCGCTCTTCCGCTCTCCCTGGTAGGCTTATATTCTTTCTTCTTTTGTAGCTCCTGCTGTTACCCTCCTCAGTTTACCCCGGAGGCTGTGCGGCTGTGTCTCCTGCAGCTGCGCACGCGCGCCGAGCAAGCCATTACTTAAAGACGCTGCCTGCTTGTGCCTCTCATTCTCCTGCTAATTACTGTGCCAACGAAGTATGTTGTGAGCTGTTTTTATTTGGTTTATGCTTATAAATTATCCCTATATGAGTTAGTTTTATCTTTGGACAGCTGTGCCGGTTTTACTGCCCTGTGTTTTTATTTTCCGTTTTACTGTTCTGCTCTTACTGTCCTGTCCTTATACCTGTGTTTTTGTTTTTTTTTCTTTTTCCCGCTCTTCCGCTCTCCCTGGTAGGCTTATATTCTTTCTTCTTTTGTAGCTCCTGCTGTTACCCTCCTCAGTTTACCCCGGAGGCTGTGCGGCTGTGTCTCCTGCAGCTGCGCACGCGCGCCGAGCAAGCCATTACTTAAAGACGCTGCCTGCTTGTGCCTCTCATTCTCCTGCTAATTACTGTGCCAACGAAGTATGTTGTGAGCTGTTTTTATTTGGTTTATGCTTATAATTTATCCCTATATGAGTTAGTTTTATCTTTGGATGGCTGTGCCAGTTTTACTACCCTGTGGTTTTATTTTACGTTTTACTGTTCTGCTCTTACTGTCCTGTCCTTATACCTGTGTTTTGTTTTTTTTCTTTTTCCCGCTCTTCCGCTCTCCCTGGTAGGCTTATATTCTTTCTTCTTTTGTAGCTCCTGCTGTTACCCTCCTCAGTTTACCCCGGAGGCTGTGTGGCTGTGTCTCCTGCAGCTGCGCACGCGCGCCGAGCAAGCCATTGCTTAAAGACGCTGCCTGCTTGTGCCTCTCATTCTCCTGCTAATTACTGTGCCAACGAAGTATGTTGTGAGCTGTTTTTATTTGGTTTATGCTTATAATTTATCCCTATATGAGTTAGTTTTATCTTTGGATGGCTGTGCCAGTTTTACTGCCCTGTGGTTTTATTTTCCGTTTTACTGTTCTGCTCTTACTGTCCTGTCCTTATACCTGTGTTTTGTTTTTTTTCTTTTTCCCGCTCTTCCGCTCTCCCTGGTAGGCTTATATTCTTTCTTCTTTTGTAGCTCCTGCTGTTACCCTCCTCAGTTTACCCCAGAGGCTGTGCGGCTGTGTCTCCTGCAGCTGCGCACGCGCGCTGAGCAAGCCATTGCTTAAAGACGCTGCCTGCTTGTGCCTCTCATTCTCCTGCTAATTACTGTGCCAACGAAGTATGTTGTGAGCTGTTTTTATTTGGTTTATGCTTATAATTTATCCCTATATGAATTAGTTTTATCTTTGCATGGCTGTGCCGGTTTTACTGCCCTGTGTTTTTATTTTCCGTTTTACTGTTCTGCTCTTACTGTCCTGTCCTTATACCTGTGTTTTGTTTTTTTTCTTTTTCCCGCTCTTCCGCTCTCCCTGGTAGGCTTATATTCTTTCTTCTTTTGTAGCTCCTGCTGTTACCCTCCTCAGTTTACCCCGGAGGCTGTGCGGCTGTGTCTCCTGCAGCTGCGCACGTGCGCCGAGCAAGCCATTACTTAAAGACGCTGCCTGCTTGTGCCTCTCATTCTCCTGCTAATTACTGTGCCAACGAAGTATGTTGTGAGCTGTTTTTATTTGGTTTATGCTTATAATTTATCCCTATATGAGTTAGTTTTATCTTTGGACGGCTGTGCCGGTTTTACTGCCCTGTGTTTTTATTTTCCGTTTTACTGTTCTGCTCTTACTGTCCTGTCCTTATACCTGTGTTTTGTTTTTTTTCTTTTTCCCGCTCTTCCGCTCTCCCTGGTAGGCTTATATTCTTTCTTCTTTTGTAGCTCCTGCTGTTACCCTCCTCAGTTTACCCCGGAGGCTGTGCGGCTGTGTCTCCTGCAGCTGCGCACGTGCGCCGAGCAAGCCATTACTTAAAGACGCTGCCTGCTTGTGCCTCTCATTCTCCTGCTAATTACTGTGCCAACGAAGTATGTTGTGAGCTGTTTTTATTTGGTTTATGCTTATAATTTATCCCTATATGAGTTAGTTTTATCTTTGGACGGCTGTGCCGGTTTTACTGCCCTGTGGTTTTATTTTCTGTTTTACTGTTCTGCTCTTACTGTCCTGTCCTTATACCTGTGTTTTGTTTTTTTTTCTTTTTTCCCGCTCTTCCGCTCTCCCTGGTAGGCTTATATTCTTTCTTCTTTTGTAGCTCCTGCTGTTACCCTCCTCAGTTTACCCCGGAGGCTGTGCGGCTGTGTCTCCTGCAGCTGCGCACGTGCGCCGAGCAAGCCATTACTTAAAGACGCTGCCTGCTTGTGCCTCTCATTCTCCTGCTAATTACTGTGCCAACGAAGTATGTTGTGAGCTGTTTTTATTTGGTTTATGCTTATAATTTATCCCTATATGAATTAGTTTTATCTTTGGACGGCTGTGCCGGTTTTACTGCCCTGTGTTTTTATTTTCCGTTTTACTGTTCTGCTCTTACTGTCCTGTCCTTATACCTGTGTTTTGTTTTTTTTCTTTTTCCCGCTCTTCCGCTCTCCCTGGTAGGCTTATATTCTTTCTTCTTTTGTAGCTCCTGCTGTTACCCTCCTCAGTTTACCCCGGAGGCTGTGCGGCTGTGTCTCCTGCAGCTGCGCACGCGCGCCGAGCAAGCCATTACTTAAAGACGCTGCCTGCTTGTGCCTCTCATTCTCCTGCTAATTACTGTGCCAACGAAGTATGTTGTGAGCTGTTTTTATTTGGTTTATGCTTATAATTTATCCCTATATGAGTTAGTTTTATCTTTGGACGGCTGTGCCGGTTTTACTGCCCTGTGTTTTTATTTTCCGTTTTACTGTTCTGCTCTTACTGTCCTGTCCTTATACCTGTGTTTTGTTTTTTTTCTTTTTCCCGCTCTTCCGCTCTCCCTGGTAGGCTTATATTCTTTCTTCTTTTGTAGCTCCTGCTGTTACCCTCCTCAGTTTACCCCGGAGGCTGTGCGGCTGTGTCTCCTGCAGCTGCGCACGTGCGCCGAGCAAGCCATTACTTAAAGACGCTGCCTGCTTGTGCCTCTCATTCTCCTGCTAATTACTGTGCCAACGAAGTATGTTGTGAGCTGTTTTTATTTGGTTTATGCTTATAATTTATCCCTATATGAGTTAGTTTTATCTTTGGACGGCTGTGCCAGTTTTACTGCCCTGTGGTTTTATTTTCCGTTTTACTGTTCTGCTCTTACTGTCCTGTCCTTATACCTGTGTTTTGTTTTTTTTCTTTTTCCCGCTCTTCCGCTCTCCCTGGTAGGCTTATATTCTTTCTTCTTTTGTAGCTCCTGCTGTTACCCTCCTCAGTTTACCCCGGAGGCTGTGCGGCTGTGTCTCCTGCAGCTGCGCACGTGCGCCGAGCAAGCCATTACTTAAAGACGCTGCCTGCTTGTGCCTCTCATTCTCCTGCTAATTACTGTGCCAACGAAGTATGTTGTGAGCTGTTTTTATTTGGTTTATGCTTATAATTTATCCCTATATGAATTAGTTTTATCTTTGGACGGCTGTGCCGGTTTTACTGCCCTGTGTTTTTATTTTCCGTTTTACTGTTCTGCTCTTACTGTCCTGTCCTTATACCTGTGTTTTGTTTTTTTTTCTTTTTTCCCCGCTCTTCCGCTCTCCCTGGTAGGCTTATATTCTTTCTTCTTTTGTAGCTCCTGCTGTTACCCTCCTCAGTTTACCCCGGAGGCTGTGCGGCTGTGTCTCCTGCAGCTGCGAACGCGCGCCGAGCAAGCCATTACTTAAAGACGCTGCCTGCTTGTGCCTCTCATTCTCCTGCTAATTACTGTGCCAACGAAGTATGTTGTGAGCTGTTTTTATTTGGTTTATGCTTATAATTTATCCCTATATGAGTTAGTTTTATCTTTGGACGGCTGTGCCGGTTTTACTGCCCTGTGTTTTTATTTTCCGTTTTACTGTTCTGCTCTTACTGTCCTGTCCTTATACCTGTGTTTTGTTTGTTTTTTTTCTTTTTCCCGCTCTTCCGCTCTCCCTGGTAGGCTTATATTCTTTCTTCTTTTGTAGCTCCTGCTGTTACCCTCCTCAGTTAACCCCGGAGGCTGTGCGGCTGTGTCTCCTGCAGCTGCGCACGCACGCCGAGCAAGCCATTACTTAAAGACGCTGCCTGCTTGTGCCTCTCATTCTCCTGCTAATTACTGTGCCAACGAAGTATGTTGTGAGCTGTTTTTATTTGGTTTATGCTTATAATTTATCCCTATATGAGTTAGTTTTATCTTTGGACGGCTGTGCCGGTTTTACTGCCCTGTGTTTTTATTTTCCGTTTTACTGTTCTGCTCTTACTGTCCTGTCCTTATACCTGTGTTTTGTTTTTTTTTCTTTTTCCCGCTCTTCCGCTCTCCCTGGTAGGCTTATATTCTTTCTTCTTTTGTAGCTCCTGCTGTTACCCTCCTCAGTTTACCCCGGAGGCTGTGCGGCTGTGTCTCCTGCAGCTGCGCACGTGGCGCCGAGCAAGCCATTACTTAAAGACGCTGCCTGCTTGTGCCTCTCATTCTCCTGCTAATTACTGTGCCAACGAAGTATGTTGTGAGCTGTTTTTATTTGGTTTATGCTTATAATTTATCCCTATATGAATTAGTTTTATCTTTGGACGGCTGTGCCGGTTTTACTGCCCTGTGTTTTTATTTTCCGTTTTACTGTTCTGCTCTTACTGTCCTGTCCTTATACCTGTGTTTTGTTTTTTTCTTTTTCCCGCTCTTCCGCTCTCCCTGGTAGGCTTATATTCTTTCTTCTTTTGTAGCTCCTGCTGTTACCCTCCTCAGTTTACCCCGGAGGCTGTGCGGCTGTGTCTCCTGCAGCTGCGCACGCGCGCCGAGCAAGCCATTACTTAAAGACGCTGCCTGCTTGTGCCTCTCATTCTCCTGCTAATTACTGTGCCAACGAAGTATGTTGTGAGCTGTTTTTATTTGGTTTATGCTTATAATTTATCCCTATATGAGTTAGTTTTATCTTTGGACGGCTGTGCCGGTTTTACTGCCCTGTGTTTTTATTTTCCGTTTTACTGTTCTGCTCTTACTGTCCTGTCCTTATACCTGTGTTTTGTTTTTTTTCTTTTTCCCGCTCTTCCGCTCTCCCTGGTAGGCTTATATTCTTTCTTCTTTTGTAGCTCCTGCTGTTACCCTCCTCAGTTTACCCCGGAGGCTGTGCGGCTGTGTCTCCTGCAGCTGCGCACGCGCGCCGAGCAAGCCATTACTTAAAGACGCTGCCTGCTTGTGCCTCTCATTCTCCTGCTAATTACTGTGCCAACGAAGTATGTTGTGAGCTGTTTTTATTTGGTTTATGCTTATAATTTATCCCTATATGAATTAGTTTTATCTTTGGATGGCTGTGCCGGTTTTACTGCCCTGTGTTTTTATTTTCCGTTTTACTGTTCTGCTCTTACTGTCCTGTCCTTATACCTGTGTTTTTGTTTTTTTTCTTTTTCCCGCTCTCTTCCGCTCTCCCTGGTAGGCTTATATTCTTTCTTCTTTTGTAGCTCCTGCTGTTACCCTCCTCAGTTAACCCCGGAGGCTGTGTGGCTGTGTCTCCTGCAGCTGCGCACGCACGCCGAGCAAGCCATTACTTAAAGACGCTGCCTGCTTGTGCCTCTCATTCTCCTGCTAATTACTGTGCCAACGAAGTATGTTGTGAGCTGTTTTTATTTGGTTTATGCTTATAATTTATCCCTATATGAGTTAGTTTTATCTTTGGACGGCTGTGCCAGTTTTACTGCCCTGTGTTTTTATTTTCCGTTTTACTGTTCTGCTCTTACTGTCCTGTCCTTATACCTGTGTTTTGTTTTTTTTTCTTTTTCCCGCTCTTCCGCTCTCCCTGGTAGGCTTATATTCTTTCTTCTTTTGTAGCTCCTGCTGTTACCCTCCTCAGTTTACCCCGGAGGCTGTGCGGCTGTGTCTCCTGCAGCTGCGCACGTGCGCCGAGCAAGCCATTACTTAAAGACGCTGCCTGCTTGTGCCTCTCATTCTCCTGCTAATTACTGTGCCAACGAAGTATGTTGTGAGCTGTTTTTATTTGGTTTATGCTTATAATTTATCCCTATATGAGTTAGTTTTATCTTTGGACGGCTGTGCCGGTTTTACTGCCCTGTGTTTTTATTTTCCGTTTTACTGTTCTGCTCTTACTGTCCTGTCCTTATACCTGTGTTTTGTTTTTTTTTTTCTTTTTCCCGCTCTTCCGCTCTCCCTGGTAGGCTTATATTCTTTCTTCTTTTGTAGCTCCTGCTGTTACCCTCCTCAGTTTACCCCGGAGGCTGTGCGGCTGTGTCTCCTGCAGCTGCGCACGTGCGCCGAGCAAGCCATTACTTAAAGACGCTGCCTGCTTGTGCCTCTCATTCTCCTGCTAATTACTGTGCCAACGAAGTATGTTGTGAGCTGTTTTTATTTGGTTTATGCTTATAATTTATCCCTATATGAGTTAGTTTTATCTTTGGACGGCTGTGCCGGTTTTACTGCCCTGTGTTTTTATTTTCCGTTTTACTGTTCTGCTCTTACTGTCCTGTCCTTATACCTGTGTTTTGTTTTTTTTTCTTTTTCTCCCGCTCTTTCCGCTCTCCCTGGTAGGCTTATATTCTTTCTTCTTTTGTAGCTTCTGCTGTTACCCTCCTCAGTTTACCCCGGAGGCTGTGCGGCTGTGTCTCCTGCAGCTGCGCACGTGCGCCGAGCAAGCCATTACTTAAAGACGCTGCCTGCTTGTGCCTCTCATTCTCCTGCTAATTACTGTGCCAACGAAGTATGTTGTGAGCTGTTTTTATTTGGTTTATGCTTATAATTTATCCCTATATGAGTTAGTTTTATCTTTGGACGGCTGTGCCGGTTTTACTGCCCTGTGTTTTTATTTTCCGTTTTACTGTTCTGCTCTTACTGTCCTGTCCTTATACCTGTGTTTTGTTTTTTTTTCTTTTTTCCCGCTCTTCCGCTCTCCCTGGTAGGCTTATATTCTTTCTTCTTTTGTAGCTCCTGCTGTTACCCTCCTCAGTTTACCCCGGAGGCTGTGCGGCTGTGTCTCCTGCAGCTGCGCACGCGCGCCGAGCAAGCCATTACTTAAAGACGCTGCCTGCTTGTGCCTCTCATTCTCCTGCTAATTACTGTGCCAACGAAGTATGTTGTGAGCTGTTTTTATTTGGTTTATGCTTATAATTTATCCCTATATGAGTTAGTTTTATCTTTGGACGGCTGTGCCGGTTTTACTGCCCTGTGTTTTTATTTTCCGTTTTACTGTTCTGCTCTTACTGTCCTGTCCTTATACCTGTGTTTTGTTTTTTTTCTTTTTCTTTTTCCCGCTCTTCCGCTCTCCCTGGTAGGCTTATATTCTTTCTTCTTTTGTAGCTCCTGCTGTTACCCTCCTCAGTTTACCCCGTAGGCTGTGCGGCTGTGTCT
Organism: Ichthyophis bannanicus; assembly: GCA_033557465.1. NCBI lineage: Eukaryota > Metazoa > Chordata > Amphibia > Gymnophiona > Ichthyophiidae > Ichthyophis > Ichthyophis bannanicus. Next base: position 1,253,968,184 of record CM066033.1, read on the forward strand.
CCTGCAGCTGTGAACGCGCGCCGAGCAAGCCATTACTTAAAGACGCTGCCTGCTTGTGCCTCTCATTCTCCTGCTAATTACTGTGCCAACGAAGTATGTTGTGAGCTGTTTTTATTTGGTTTATGCTTATAATTTATCCCTATATGAGTTAGTTTTATCTTTGGACGGCTGTGCCGGTTTTACTGCCCTGTGTTTTTATTTTCCGTTTTACTGTTCTGCTCTTACTGTCCTGTCCTTATACCTGTGTTTTGTTTTTTTTTTCTTTTTTCCCGCTCTTTCCGCTCTCCCTGGTAGGCTTATATTCTTTCTTCTTTTGTAGCTCCTGCTGTTACCCTCCTCAGTTTACCCCGGAGGCTGTGCGGCTGTGTCTCCTGCAGCTGCGCACGTGCGCCGAGCAAGCCATTACTTAAAGACGCTGCCTGCTTGTGCCTCTCATTCTCCTGCTAATTACTGTGCCAACGAAGTATGTTGTGAGCTGTTTTTATTTGGTTTATGCTTATAATTTATCCCTATATGAGTTAGTTTTATCTTTGGACGGCTGTGCCGGTTTTACTGCCCTGTGTTTTTATTTTCCGTTTTACTGTTCTGCTCTTACTGTCCTGTCCTTATACCTGTGTTTTGTTTTTTTTCTTTTTCCCGCTCTCTTCCGCTCTCCCTGGTAGGCTTATATTCTTTCTTCTTTTGTAGCTCCTGCTGTTACCCTCCTCAGTTTACCCCGGAGGCTGTGCGGCTGTGTCTCCTGCAGCTGCGCACGTGCGCCGAGCAAGCCATTACTTAAAGACGCTGCCTGCTTGTGCCTCTCATTCTCCTGCTAATTACTGTGCCAACGAAGTATGTTGTGAGCTGTTTTTATTTGGTTTATGCTTATAATTTATCCCTATATGAATTAGTTTTATCTTTGGACGGCTGTGCCGGTTTTACTGCCCTGTGTTTTTATTTTCCGTTTTACTGTTCTGCTCTTACTGTCCTGTCCTTATACCTGTGTTTTGTTTTTTTTTCTTTTTCCCGCTCTTCCGCTCTCCCTGGTAGGCTTATATTCTTTCTTCTTTTGTAGCTCCTGCTGTTACCCTCCTCAGTTTACCCCGGAGGCTGTGCGGCTGTGTCTCCTGCAGCTGCGCACGCGCGCCGAGCAAGCCATTACTTAAAGACGCTGCCTGCTTGTGCCTCTCATTCTCCTGCTAATTACTGTGCCAACGAAGTATGTTGTGAGCTGTTTTTATTTGGTTTATGCTTATAATTTATCCCTATATGAGTTAGTTTTATCTTTGGACGGCTGTGCCGGTTTTACTGCCCTGTGTTTTTATTTTCCGTTTTACTGTTCTGCTCTTACTGTCCTGTCCTTATACCTGTGTTTTGTTGTTTTTTTTTTTTCTTTTTCCCGCTCTTCCGCTCTCCCTGGTAGGCTTATATTCTTTCTTCTTTTGTAGCTCCTGCTGTTACCCTCCTCAGTTTACCCCGGAGGCTGTGCGGCTGTGTCTCCTGCAGCTGCGCAACGCGCCGAGCAATCCATTACTTAAAGACGCTGCCTGCTTGTGCCTCTCATTCTCCTGCTAATTACTGTGCCAACGAAGTATGTTGTGAGCTGTTTTTATTTGGTTTATGCTTATAATTTATCCCTATATGAGTTAGTTTTATCTTTGGACGGCTGTGCCGGTTTTACTGCCCTGTGTTTTATTTTCCGTTTTACTGTTCTGCTCTTACTGTCCTGTCCTTATACCTGTGTTTTGTTTTTTTTTTCTTTTTCCCGCTCTTCCGCTCTCCCTGGTAGGCTTATATTCTTTCTTCTTTTGTAGCTCCTGCTGTTACCCTCCTCAGTTTACCCCGGAGGCTGTGCGGCTGTGTCTCCTGCAGCTGCGCACTCGCGCCGAGCAAGCCATTAATTAAAGACGCTGCCTGCTTGTGGCTCTCATTCTCCTGCTAATTACTGTGCCAACGAAGTATGTTGTGAGCTGTTTTTATTTGGTTTATGCTTATAATTTATCCATATATGAGTTCGTTTTATCTTTGGACGGCTGTGCCAGTTTTAGTGCCCTGTGTTTTTATTTTCCGTTTTACTGTTCTGCTCTTACTGTCCTGTCCTTATACCTGTGTTTTGTTTTTCTTTTTTTTCTTTTTTTCCCCGCTCTTCCGCTCTCCCTGTTAGGCTTATTTTCTTTCTTCTTTTGTAGCTCCTGCTGTTACCCTCCTCAGTTTACCCCGGAGGCTGTGCGGCTGTGTCTCCTGCAGCTGCGCACGTGCGCCGAGCAAGCCATTACTTAAAGACGCTGCCTGCTTGTGCCTCTTATTCTCCTGCTAATTACTGTGCCAACGAAGTATGTTGTGAGCTGTTTTTATTTGGTTTATGCTTATAATTTATCCCTATATGAATTAGTTTTTATCTTTGGACGGCTGTGCCGGTTTTTACTGCCCTGTGTTTTTATTTTCCGTTTTACTGTTCTGCTCTTACTGTCCTGTCCTTATACCTGTGTTTTTGTTTTTTTCTTTTTCCCCGCTCTTCCGCTCTCCCTGGTAGGCTTATATTCTTTCTTCTTTTGTAGCTCCTGCTGTTACCCTCCTCAGTTTACCCCGGAGGCTGTGCGGCTGTGTCTCCTGCAGCTGCGCACGTGCGCCGAGCAAGCCATTACTTAAAGACGCTGCCTGCTTGTGCCTCTCATTCTCCTGCTAATTACTGTGCCAACGAAGTAGGTTGTGAGCTGTTTTTATTTGGTTTATGCTTATAATTTATCCCTATATGAGTTAGTTTTATCTTTGGACGGCTGTGCCGGTTTTACTGCCCTGTGTTTTTATTTTCCGTTTTACTGTTCTGCTCTTACTGTCCTGTTCTTATACCTGTGTTTTGTTGTTTTTCTTTTTCCCGCTCTTCCGCTCTCCCTGGTAGGCTTATATTCTTTCTTCTTTTGTAGCTCCTGCTGTTACCCTCCTCAGTTTACCCCGGAGGCTGTGCGGCTGTGTCTCCTGCAGCTGCGCAATCGCGCCGAGCAAGCCATTAATTAAAGACGCTGCCTGCTTGTGGCTCTCATTCTCCTGCTAATTACTGTGCCAACGAAGTATGTTGTGAGCTGTTTTTATTTGGTTTATGCTTATAATTTATCCATATATGAGTTCGTTTTATCTTTGGACGGCTGTGCCGGTTTTAGTGCCCTGTGTTTTTATTTTCCGTTTTACTGTTCTGCTCTTACTGTCCTGTCCTTATACCTGTGTTTTGTTTTTTTTCTTTTTCCCGCTCTTCCGCTCTCCCTGTTAGGCTTATATTCTTTCTTCTTTTGTAGCTCCTGCTATTACCCTCCTCAGTTTACCCCGGAGGCTGTGCGGCTGTGTCTCCTGCAGCTGCGCACGTGCGCCGAGCAAGCCATTACTTAAAGACGCTGCCTGCTTGTGCCTCTTATTCTCCTGCTAATTACTGTGCCAACGAAGTATGTTGTGAGCTGTTTTTATTTGGTTTATGCTTATAATTTATCCCTATATGAATTATTTTTAACTTTGGACGTCTGTGACGGTTTTACTGCCCTGTGTTTTTATTTTCCGTTCTACTGTTCTTCTCTTACTGTCCGGTCCTTATACCTGTGTTTGTTTTTTTTCTTTTTCCCGCTCTTCCGCTCTCCCTGGTAGGCTTATATTCTTTCTTCTTTTGTAGCTCCTGCTGTTACCCTCCTCAGTTTACCCCGGAGGCTGTGCGGCTGTGTCTCCTGCAGCTGCGCATGCGCGCCGAGCAAGCCATTACTTAAAGACGCTGCCTGCTTGTGCCTCTCATTCTCCTGCTAATTACTGTGCCAACGAAGTAGGTTGTGAGCTGTTTTTATTTGGTTTATGCTTATAATTTATCCCTATATGAGTTAGTTTTATCTTTGGACGGCTGTGCCGGTTTTACTGCCCTGTGTTTTTATTTTCGGTTTTACTGTTCTGCTCTTACTGTCCTGTCCTTATACCTGTGTTTTGTTTTTTTTCTTTTTCCCGCTCTTCTGCTCTCCCTGGTAGGCTTATATTCTTTCTTCTTTTGTAGCTCCTGCTGTTACCTTCCTCAGTTTACCCCGGAGGCTGTGCGGCTGTGTCTCCTGCAGCTGCGCACGCACGCCGAGCAAGCCATTACTTAAAGACGCTGCCTGCGGCGTTTCACGCCGTGGCGGCGTGAGCCCAAGGAGCAGGACGTGCTCCTTGGGCGAGCTCCTTGGGGCGATGACAGGGGGGACCTTCTCTTCTCCACGGTATGCTGCGCCTACCTGCTGCTCTCTGACATCTCTCTGCTTCTTCCGTTTTCGGTCCTTGTCGTTCTCGCCCATAGCGGCACTCAGGTCTTTGCGAGTCGCACTCGCAGGGCCCCCGTGAAGTCCACGCCTCGGCCATTGTCTTGGTGTCCTTGGCTTTTCTACCTTCTTCTTCTCTGTTTGATTCTTATGTCGGCCATTCCAGTGTTTTGGGGCCGTCGGTCCTTAACTTTTTCTCCTGCTCCCCCACAACCTCGCATCCTCTCTCAGGTTCCCATGCTTTCGCATACCTCAGTACTGCCGCCTCATACGTCTGTTTATACGCCTCTGCCCCTCCTCCCAGTTTCTGCACAGATTCATGTGCCCCCACTGCTTTCTCCGGTCCCGGTATCCACTCGATCTCTCCGTCTTGGCCTACTCAATTGCCGTTCGCTTCGATCTAAAGCTGTTCTCATCTATGACCTCATTGAGCGTAAACGCCTCGACGCTCTCTTTCTATTTGAGACATGGCTGAAGGAGGGCAAAGATCCTCTTTTGACGCGATGCCTGCCCCCGAATTATCAAGCCCTCTTCCTCCACCAGAACTCGCGGTCAGGTGGGGGAGTTGCGGTCATTTTTCACTCTTCGTTTCCCATGTCCCAGCTCTCCTCTACCTCTTTACGTCATCCTGAGGCCTTGCTTCTGCAACTCACCGGCCAGCCAACGTTGCAGTTCCTTCTAATCTATAATCCTCCTTCTTCTTCTCCCTCTATATGGGATTCTCTTCTTTCCACTGTTTCTGACCTATCTCTCCAGTTTCCTCATCTTATCATCCTTGGTGATTTTAATGTTCATTTTGACTCACCTATCACTGCCAGGGATACTGCCTTCTCCACTCTTCTTCACGATCTCTCCTTACTGCAATATGTAGCTTTTCCCACTCACGTGGCTGGACACACTTTAGATCAGGGGTCTCAAACTCAAATTGCTTTGAGGGCCAAATGAGGACTTGTAAAGTAACCCGGGGGCCGCATAAGACGCGGGGCCTCATTTGCATAAGGGGCCTCATTTGCATAAATATTTGCATAATGTTACCATACACTAACTTTTAGTAAACATGCCTCTTTAATGAGTATGGATAAAGAAAGACTAAAAGATTTAGAAACAAGAAGACAATAATTAAACTGGGAACCCCAAAAGCCAAACTTGGAATGTACAACAACACTGTAGAAATAAAACTATAAATTAATTTCCTCTTGTACTAAACAAAGCGCAAACATTAATGATGCACATTTCCCAGAGCTGACATATTCCAGTTAATAAATTCAAAATAAAGAGATATTTTTCTACCTTTTGTGCATTTTTTTTCAGTTGCAATTGTTCCAGCCACTTTCTTCTGGTTTCTTCATGTCTTCTGCTAACTCTCCATCGTCTGCTGTCCATTTGCCCTTTCTTCTCTCCTAGTTTTTTTTCCATTCTCTCTCTACATCTGCTTTAACATACTAATCTTTCTCCTTTTTCTCTTTCCTCATTCCTATTTCATCCACTCAAATTTTACCCCTCCATCCTCAATCCCCACTTACTCTCCCAATACCCGGCCAATTGTAGATTTGTCTTCTCTCCCAGACAAAATATTTTTCCCCTCTCCATTTCACTTTCCCAGCTCCATCCCATTCTAATCCTCCCCCAACATCAGCTCCCTTCTAGTTCCAGCCCCACCCAGCATCCGCTCCCTTCTAGTCCCCCCATTAGTCCATTTCCAGTCCTATCCTAGCCTCACCATCAGCCCATTTCCAATCCTAGCCCCCCATCAGCCCATTTCCAATCCTAGCTCCCTCCCCTCACAGCCCATTTCCATTCCAAGCCCCCCTCCCCATCAGCCATTTGCAGTTCAAGCCCCCCTTCCACTCAGCCCATTTCCAGTCCTAGCAACCCCCCCCCCCAGCCCATTACCAGTCCTAGACCCCCCATAGCCCATTACCAGTCCTAACCTCCCCATAGCGCACTTCCAGTTTTACCCCCCATCACCCCATTTTCAGTCTTACCCCCCCATAGCCCATTACCAGTCATAACCCCCCTGCCAATAGCCCACTTCCAGCCCTAACCCCCATTACCCCATTTCAGTCAGCCCTTCCATAGCTCATTACCAGTCCTAACTCCCCCCATCAGCCCACCGCCAGGCCTTCCTAACCCCCACCTGCCCATTTCCAGTCCTAGCCCCCACCATAGCCCATTACCAGTCATAACCCAACTGCAAATAGCCCATCTCCAGTCATAACCCCCCCCTGACAATAGCCCATCTCCTGTCATAACCCCCCCCCCCCTGCCAATAGCCCATCTTCAGTCATAACCCCCCCTGCCAATAGCCCATCTCCAGTCATAACCCCCCCCTGCCAATAGCCCATCTCCCTTCATAACCCCCCCCTGCCAATAGCCCATCTCCAGTCATAACCCCCCCTGCCAATAGCCCATCTCCAGTCATAACCCCCCCTGCCAATAGCCCATCTCCAGTCATACCCCCCCCCTGCCAATAGCCCATTTCCAGTCATACCCCCCCCTGCCAATAGCCCATCTCCAGTCATACCCCCCCCGCCAATAGCCCATTTCCAGTCCTACACACCCCCCCTGCCAATAGCCCATTTCCAGTCCTACACCCCCCCCCTGCCAATAGCCCATTTCCAGTCCTACACCCCCCCCTGCCAATAGCCCATTTCCAGTCCTACCCCCCCCCAAATAGCCCATTTCCAGTCCTACACCCCCCCCTGCCAATAGCCCATTTCCAGTCCTACACCCCCCCCCCCGGTAAATTAAAAAAAAACCTGGCTTCTGCTGCTCAAGCAGCAAAATCAGCTGTCCTGCGGCCCCTTCCCCTGTGCCCGGAGATCCGAGTCTGCTCTATCAGCGGCGTGCTTTTCAAGCCGCGAGGAGAGTATTCCCCTCTCGCGCGGCTTGAAACCGCGCGAGAGGGGAATACTCTCTTCGCGGCTTGAAAAGCACGCCGCTGATAGAGCAGACTCGGATCTCCGGGCACAGGGGAAGGGGCCGCAGGACAGCTGATTTTGCTGCTTGAGCAGCAGAAGCCAGGTTTTTTTAAAAATTTGACAATTGATTCTGCCGCTGCCACGGCGGCAACGGCAGAAGCCAGGGTTTTGGGGGTTTTTTGTTTTCCTCCGTCGCGGGCCGCACAAAGTTGTCTCGCGGGCCGCGTGTTTGAGACCCCTGCTTTAGATCTTGTTATCTCCTCTTTAAACCCCTCCTTTCAGATTTCATCTCTCGCTGCGGAAGCTGTTCCCTGGTCTGATCATGCCTGTGTTGCTTTTTCTCTCCTTTTTAGTCCACCCCCTTCCCCTCCACCTTCCCTACCCATTCGACTCTCCCGTTGGCTTAATTCTGCTTCTTTCTATAATTTTTCTGCAGTCTATTGTCCTCCTTCACCGGACTTCTGCTCCCTGTCGCCCTCCGCTCAAGTAACTGCTTGGTCAACTGGTCTTTCTTCTGCTCTTGATCTAGTTGCCCACCTTCAACCTAATAAGCCCCGTCGTACTTCTTGTCACCCTTGGTTTCACCCGGGTCTTTTCCTGTTGCGCTCCCAGTTGAGGAGAGCTGAGCACTCTTGGAGGAAATCACGCACTGCTGTCTCCTATCAGCATTTCAAGCTCTCCCACGCTCATTACCGCTCAAGCATCCACCATGCTAAGTGCACTTTTTATTCTACGTCCATTGTCTCAGCTCCTAACCGTTCACGACAACTCTTTGCTACCCTATATACTCTTTCTCAGCTTCATGCCCCTCCCACATGTGCACCTGCCCCTCTTTTGTCCGCCCATGACCCAGCCACGCTGGCTTCCTTCTTTTCCTCCAAAGTTCAAAGCCTTTGCTCTTCTCTTCCTTCTTGCCCTGTAGTGTTATCTCCACCACTGCCTACTTCCCCTCCTTTGTCTCCCTCTCTCTCTCATACCTGGGCCCATTTCTCCCCAATCACTTCTCCGGAGCTTATTCAGCTGCTAGCTACAACCCGCAAAACTACCTGTCCTCTTGACCCCATTCCCTCCCCTTGGTTCACTAAGCCCCCTCCTGCCCTTTTACATTCCCTTCTTACTATTATAAACACTAGTCTGTCCTGCGGTACTTTCCCTGATTCCTGGAAGCACGCTCTGGTTCGCCCTCTTCTGAAACTTCCCTCTCTTGATCCTTCCATTCCTGCTAATTTCCGTCCAGTATCCAATCTTCCTTTTGCTCTAAGCTTCTTGAAAAAGTAGTCTTCTCACAGCTTTCCCATCACTTGGACTCTACACACTTTCTGCACCCCCGCCAATCTGGGTTTCGGTCTGGGTATAGTGTGGAAACCACCATCACAGCGGTTCTAAATGAAATACGTTCTGCCCAAGATCAAGGTGAGATTACCATCGCTGTGTCTCTTGACCTCTCAGCCGCCTTCGATCTTGTGGACCACCCCCTTCTTCTCTCTCGTCTGCGGGATTCGGGTATTCGTGGTGCTGTCTACCGGTGGTTTCATTCCTTTCTATTTTCTCGTTCATTTGCAGTTACCTCTGGTCTCTCTACTTCGGATAACTTTCCTCTCACCTGTGGTGTTCCCCAGGGCTCTATCCTGGCTCCCTTACTATTTAATCTTTTCCTAGCCTCTCTTTCACTCCTTGTACAACAGATGGGTATTTCGGGTTATTATTATGCGGATGATATTCTTCTTTTGCATCACACGTCCTCATCCCACCCTAACATCACTCCATTGGATGTCTGTTTAGCCTCCGTTTCCTCTTGGCTTTCTGCAAACTGTTTAGTTTTAAATATCTCTAAAACGGCTGCTGTTTGGTTCACTCATGGTTCCCCCACTCCACCTCTCGCACCTTCTCTCTCTGGTGTCTCTATTCTCACAGTACCTAAACTTAGATATCTAGGTGTCATTCTTGATAGTGCACTCACGCTTCATGATCATATCTCTTCTATTTCCCAGCAATCTTTTTACTGTCTTTGGCAAATTCGCGCCATTCGACCTTTTCTATCCCCTCAGGCACTCACTACCCTCCTTCTTTCATTAGTCATAACACGACTGGACTTCTGCAATTCTATCTATGCCGGTATCCCTAAATATCAGTTACATCACCTACAGTTAATTCAAAATACAGCTGCCCGGATGCTTCTCCATGCTTCTCCACGCGATCATGTCACTCCCCTTCTACAGCACCTCCATTGGCTGCCATTACAATTCTGGATCCCTTACAAGGTCCTTACCCTGGTACATCGAGCCATTTACCTCCACAGACCCCAATACCTTTCTGATCTGCTCTCTTTCCATGTCCCCACTCGAAGCCTCCGGTCCATCCATATCAATCGTCTCCACCTTCCAGCCCCCTCCCGTGCACATCTTCAATCCACCCGTAAATCAGCATTTTTCTACCTTGGTCCCTCTCTCTGGAACTCATTACCCACTGCTCTCAGACTGGAAGAATCATACCCCAAGTTTCGTTCCCTTCTCAAAACCCATCTATTCTCCTGTGCCTTTCCTGGATCTAACTGCCCTCCCTAACTTTAACTCTCTACTTTCTTCTGTCCTCTGTCTCTCTTTCTTTCTCTCCTAAGTAATTGTAACTTTCTGTTTCTGACTTTGATGTTTTTATTAATATTGTAAACCGCCCCGATGTAACGGGGGGTGGTATATCAAATGTTTTTATAAACAATAAACAATATAGACACATAAACTGACTAATGTTGTGCACAAAAGCAGAACATGGGTGGAGTGTGTAAGTACATATGTGGATGATAAAATGGGGTAACCTATACATGTAGGGCGCGATTCCAACATCGATGTGTCGGCCCTCCGTGCGCCTGGTCGGAACCGAACGCATGGAGGGAGCCACGATTCTGATCCCATGGGGCACATCTAGCCCCACGGGATCAGAATTGCAACCAGGCCTGAGCGTGCAGGCCAGGACCCCTATACAGTCTGGCCTTCACGTACAGGCCTTGCCCAGATAGCTCAGTCAGGGCTGTTCAATGGAGCCACAGCGCCAGTGTGTCCGGTTGCCATGGCACCGTGGCTCCATTGAAAAGCTGCGAACCCCGGCCGCCAGCTGCAAAGGTGCTTTCCCCGCAGCCCGACCCCAGGCCCACCATCCCCCACCAACTAGGGGCACTTATTCCACCTCCGAGATGGACTAGGATCCCCTTCAAGCCGCCGGCCCCGGACATACAGGGCCGACATTGGAATTGGCTGACAACCGCCCACTGCCCGCCCTAATGTCGCCTCCGATCAGCCCCTTTCCTGCCCCATCTACCTTCCTCATATAACGTGCGGGGAAGGTAGATGGGATAGAGGAAAGGGCCCGTATAGTGGAGATGGACATCCCAATGGTGTGGACCTTTATATTGGCTCCAGGGCAAGTTTAAATGACTTAGGCGCCTATGTGTCTTTCTAAAATTGTGCCTACCTTTGCACCTAAGTAGGTGCTTACTTTTAGACATAAAGTAAGCAGCCTCTTTGTGCACATGCAGTCACACAATTTTATAAAAGCCCTTTTCTGCATATAAAACAGGCTTTACATTACTCCCCCATGCAGGTTTTAAAAAGAATTGCCTTTTTGCTTAAAATTCTTACAACTATTTCTTATTTCACTGGAGAAACACAAGTGTTATGATGCCCCAAGCAGGACCTTATCAAGCTAGAAATGTGCCCTGCACCACTTGCGAACTTGGTGCCCCCCAACACTCTTCCATGCATAGAACATCACTCTTCTTAGACTCCCTGGAAGCCTAGTGATGGCATTAGTGCCTTTCTGTACTTATGCCCTGTGCGACTGCACTGCTCACCCAGCCCTTGGCACCATCCTGTTATAGAGCTATTTCCCTTGTGAAGATGGAAAGCAAGAGAGCAAATAGAATGCTAGGTATCATAAGGAAAGGAATGGAAAATAAAACAAAAGATATTATAATGCCTCTATATCGTTCCGTGGTGAGACAGCACCTTGAATATTGGGTGCAATTCTGGTTGCCTATCTTAAAAAGGATATAGCATTATTAGAAAAGCTTCAGAGAAGAGTCACCAAAATGGTAAAGGAGATGGAAGGATACCCCTATGAAGAAAGGCTAAAAAGGTTAGGGCTCTTTAACCTGGAAAAGAGACGGCTGAGGGGAGATATGATAGAGGTTTATAAATTAATGAATGGAGTGGAACGGGTAAATGTAGATCGATTGTTTATCTTTATTAGATAACTTAATAAAAGGAATCTGAAAACCAAAGCAAGTTTTCATATAATTCTTCAATGATATTGCTGCTACCTTTGACTCTATCAACCAAACTCTTGATTACAAGACTCCAGAAAGATCAGCATCATGGAACTGTGCTACTCATTTAAATCTTACTTAATAGATCAAATGCAGCAAGTAAAAATAGGGCAAGTCACATCAACTGAGTACAAGCAGGGAATTCCACAAGGCTCAGCCGTTTCAGCATTATTAATCAATATATACTGTATCTACAACCAATCTGCAACATCTTCAAGAAATACAACATATATTGGCTGAACTTTTACAGAGCTCTGCTAGTGAGTGGATTTTTGCCTCCTGGGACATCTTACTGTGAGTTCTAGCTGTTTATTTAATTATTTACTGTTTGTCTAACTGTTGTTTGTTTAATTATTTAGTGTTTGTCTTAGTGGTGTGCACGTTTAATTATTTAGTGTTTGTCTTAGTGGTGTGCACGTTTCAGCCTTCTCAGCTGTACTTACCTTGCCTCTCTCAACTGGGCTTTGTGTGGTACCCCCATCCCCCTGCTGAGGGTTCAGGACAGGGTACCTTGTAACTGCCCTCTTTAATAGGACTTATCTCCCCCCCTCCCTCCCCAGCACCCACCCACCCCTGGGGAAATTGTAGTTTTATAGGTACTTGGACATCTTAGAGGAAAGGGGCTGCTCTCAGGTGCAGCTCTTAATCCAAATCAGTCATACACAGAGGACCTGTGATTAATTAGCTTCAGGTACACAGGGTGTATTAGGGGTATTAGATACACTTTTATTAGTATAAGCATCTACACCAATCCTTATTATATACCGATTTAAAAGACCTAAACACAAGCTTTAAACTAAGATGCAGTCAGAGGTCCAGCAACGAGATGGGGGTTCTCCAGTCTTTTGCATCGAGTGTCACATGTATGATTATCTCCCAGTTGGTGAGAGGTCCTACATATGCACTAAGTGCAGGGAGCTCTTTGCTCTCAGGGAACGAGTCCGTTCTCTAGAGGCTAGAGTAGCAGACCTGGAAGACATAAGAAAGACAGAGAAGTACATGGACGAGACCTACAGGGATATAGTCCTGAAGTCCCACCTCCAGTCTGGCAGCATCCCTGTTGCCATGGAGGAGAGAGGTCACGTGACAGGAGAGCATCACCCTGGTGTGGCAGGAAGTGATCCTGTAACTAGGACCTGTCCTCCAGGTGATGTAAAACCCTCTCGCACCGAGGACGTTTCTCCAGGGCCATGTCCCCATGAGGGGAGGGTCAGGACAGCTGTTATAGTTGGTGATTCAATCATTAGGAATGTAGATAGCTGGGTGGCTGGTGGACGTGAGGATCGCCTGGTAACATGCCTGCCTGGTGCGAAGGTAGCAGATCTCACGCACCGCCTAGATAGGATCATAGATAGTGCTGGGGGGGAGTCTGCTGTCTTGGTACATGTTGGTACCAATGACATAGGAAAATGTGGTAGGGAAGTTCTGGAGGCTAAATTTAAGCTTTTAGGTAGGAAGTTGAAATCCAGAACTTCCAGGATAGCGTTCTCCGAAATGCTTCCTGTTCCACGTGCAGGACCCAAAAGACAGGCAGAGCTCCGGAGTCTCAATGCGTGGATGAGACAATGGTGCAAGGATGAGGGTTTTGGATTTGCTAGGAACTGGGGAACATTCTGGGGAAAGGGGGGGCTCTTCCGAAGGGATGGGCTTCACCTTAATCAGGATGGGACCAGACTGCTGGCATTAACCTTTAAAAAAGAGATAGAGAAGCTTTTAAACTAGAAAATAGGGGAAAGCCGACAGTCACCCAGGAGCGCACGGTTCGGACAAAGGTATCCTTGAAGGATACTACCAAAAGCAGTGAGGTTCCAAAAGGGAGTATAGTAGCCCAAATGCCCTTGAGTAAGGAGCAGACAGAGCATAAAGATTCCCCATTACCCATGCCTACCAATAGCCAGATTAATATTAATAAAATACAGTCTCTAAAATGCTTGTATGCCAATGCTAGAAGTCTAAACAATAAGATGGGAGAATTAGAATATATAGCATTAAATGAGAGGTTAGATATGATTGCACTCTCAGAGACATGGTGGAAGGAGGATAACCAGTGGGACACTGTGATACCTGGATACAAACTATATCGTAATGATAGAGCTGAACAAATTGGTGGAGGGGTTGCGCTCTATGTTAGAGAGGGCATTGAGTCAGAAAGGATTAAAGTTTTGCAGGGAACAAAATATGCTGTAGAATCTCTATGGATTGAAATTCCATTTACGAAGGGGAAGGTGATGGCAGTGGGAGTATACTATCGACCACCTGGCCAGAATGAACAAATGGATGATGAAATGCTCAAAGAAATCAAGGAAGCTAACAAAAGCCACAACAGAGTAGTAATAATGGGTGATTTCAATTACCCCGGTATCGACTGGGACAGTGTCACATCAGGACAAGCTAAAGAGATAAAGTTTCTAGATGAAATGAATGACTGCTTCTTGGAGCAGCTGGTTCATGAACCGACCAGAGGGGAAGCCATACTGGACCTAGTCCTTAGTGGAACGCCAGATCTGGTGCAAGAAATAAGGGTGTTGGGACCACTTGGCAATAGTGATCATAGTATGATCATGTTTGATTTAATCAGTGGAGGACAGATAGTAAAGGAATCCACAGTACTACCTTTTAACTTTCAAAAGGGTGACTATGATAGAATGAGGAATATAGTTCGGAAAAAACTAAAAGGAGCGGTTCCAAAGGTTAAAGACTTACAGCAAGCTTGGGTGTTATTTAAAAATACTATCCTCGAAGCCCAGACCAGCTGTATTCCACGCATTAAGAAAAGTGGAAGAAAGTCCAAAAAACTGCCAGCATGGTTTAAAGGTGAGGTCAGAGAGGCTGTTGCTGCCAAAAGAGCAACCTTCAGAAAATGGAAAAAAGAGCCAAATGATGAAAACTGGAAACAGCACAAGCACTGGCAAGTTAAATGCAAAGCATTGATAAGGCAGGCAAAGCGGGAATTTGAGAAGAAACTTGCTACGGAAGCAAAAACACGAAATAAGGACTTTTTCAAGTACATTCGTAGCAAAAGGCCTGTGAGAGAGTCAATTGGACCATTAGATGATAGAGGGGTAAAAGGTGCAATAAGAGGAGACAAGGCTATAGCAGAGAGACTGAATGAATTCTTTGCTTCGGTCTTTACTGAGGAAGATGTAGGGGTGTTACCCAAGACTGAAGTGGTATTTAAAGGTGATACTGCAGAGGAATTGAGAGAAATATCGCTACACACCGGGAAGATATATTACAACTATTTGATAAACTGAATAGTAGCAAATCACCTGGACCGGATGGTATACATCCCAGAGTGTTGAAAGAACTGAAATATGAGATTGCAGACCTGTTATTGGTAATCTGTGAACTTTCATTAAAATCATCTGTAATACCTGAAGATTGGAGGGTCGCCAACGTAACACCAATTTTTAAAAAGGGTTCCAGGGGTGACCCGGGAAATTACAGACCGGTGAGCCTGACGTCAGTACCAGGGAAAATGGTAGAAGCCATCATAAAGAACAAAATTACACAGCATGTAGATAGTCATGGCCTAATGGGAGACAGCCAACATGGCTTTAGACAAGGAAGATCTTGTCTTACTAATCTGATCTGTTTTTTTGAAGGTGTGCATAAACAGGTAGACAAAGGTGAGTCGGTTGATATAGTGTATCTGGACTTTCAGAAAGCTTTTGACAAGGTCCCCCATCAGAGACTTTTGGCGAAGCTAAAAAGTCATGGGATAGGAGGCAGTGTACTATTGTGGATCGGGAACTGGTTAAAAGATAGAAAGCAGAGGGTAGGGCTAAATGGCCAATATTCCCAATGGAAAAAGGTGAATAGTGGAGTACCCCAGGGATCTGTACTGGGTCCGCTACTTTTTGACATATTCATAAATGACCTGGAAAAGGGAATAACTAGTGAGGTAATCAAATTTGCAGATGACACAAAACTGTTTAAAGTTGTTAAAACCCAAGAGGATTGTGGAAAACTGCAGGAGGATCTGGATAAATTGGAAGACTGGGCATCCAAATGGCAGATGAAATTTAATGTGGACAAGTGCAAAGTTATGCACCTAGGAAAGAACAACCCACACTATAGTTACAAGATGCAAGGCTCCACATTAGAAACCACCACCCAGGAAAAAGATTTAGGAGTCATCGTGGATAACATGTTAAAACCCTCCGCCCAGTGTGCAGCGGCGGCCAAGAAAGCAAATAGAATGCTAGGTATCATAAGGAAAGGGATGGAGAATAAAACAAAGGATATTATAATGCCTCTGTATCGCTCCATGGTACGACCGCACCTTGAATATTGTGTGCAATTCTGGTCACCGTATCTTAAAAAGGACATAGAGTTATTAGAAAAAGTACAGAGAAGAGCCACCAAATTGGTGAAGGGGATGGAAGGCTACTCCTATGAAGAGAGGCTAAAAAGGTTAGGGCTCTTTAACCTAGAAAAGAGGCGGCTGAGGGGAGATATGATAGAGGTGTATAAATTAATGAATGGAGTGGAACGGATAAACGTGGATAAATTGTTTACGCTATCAGAATATAGAAGGACTAGGGGGCATGTAATGAAGCTACAGGGTAAACTATTTAAGACAAATAGGAGAAAATATTTCTTCTCTCAACGTGTAATCAAACTCTGGAATCTGTTACCGGAGGATGTAGTAAGGGCTGTTAGTATAGCTGGGTTTAAAAAAGGTTTGGACAAGTTCCTGGAGGAAAGGTCCATAAACCACTATTAAAAAGGGACCCAGGATATCAATGCTTGGCCTAGTACAAGCACTGCAGAACCTGTGTCTTTTGGGGAAACTGCTAGGTACGTATGACCTAGATTGGCCACTGTTGGAAACAGGATACTGGGCTTGATGGACCTCGGTCTGACCCAGTATGGCATTTCTTATGTTCTTATTGTCACATTTACACCGATGATGTGATGGTATACAAGGCATATAATATTAGAAATCCCAACCTCAAATATATTGTCACCTCCATCAAGGAATTTACCCAATGGTTAACATCCCACAATTTGTCAATAAATTATGGCAAGACCGAAGTCCTTTTCATTACAAAAGGAAAATCTTTTATTCCACTGACTACTATAAAAAATAAGAGATGCGGTGTTGCATGTCAAGCAGGAGGTCAGGTACCTTGGAATGAAATTGGACTCCAAGCTCAATCTATCCTCGCACCTTGCTAATATAGCCAGAGCTATCTATAACAAGATAAAGATTATGCAACACCTGAGGCCTCTACTGTATCCCCAGGACTCCCAAATGGCATACAAGTGATGATATTCCCCCCACTTTGACTTTTGCAACAGCATCTTTCAGGGTCTTTCAAAGCAAGCCATAAACCAGCTTACACTCATTATACTAGCTTCCAAAAGCTAGCAGAGTCAAATTCAAAATACTAACCATCAGATTAAAGGCATTGTACAACTTAACAGCCACACATCTAGAATCAACTTGCAGAATACACTTATAATACCCATCAAATTCAGAAAGAGTAACCAACTGCCGGACAGCATTCTCATTCTACGCATCGACGCTTTGGAATTCCCTCCCCGGCTCACTAAGAACCATATCAGATCTCACATCCTTTTGGAAGCAACTTAAAACTCATCTATTTATGGAGCACTTTGGAAAGGACCTTGATTCCCCAAATACCAGCCCAACATGATTCCTCAATCCACAAATTCCTTTAAATCCCATCCTTGTCATTTCTTTCCTGTTAATGTACATACTTGTGCTTATATGATCTCCCAGCTTATTTCTATGCTTACCCTACCTTATGATACCCTCCATATCACCATCACTATATTAATAATGTACAAACTTGTTTGCCTCCTTCTATGCTTGATACTACAGATGTTTCCATTTTATACCTATTAGATGATGTTAATTAAGTTCCATGTAAATTAATGCTTCTAGTTCATGTTAATCAAGTTCCATGTAATTCTTGTTCTTCTTTGTAAACCACTTTGATTTTAATGAAAAAGTGGTATAGAAAAGCTTTTTTTTTTTCTTAGTGTCATCAAATCTGTGCTGACTTCTGGTGATCCAGTTGCCTCTGGGCTTTCTTGCCAATGTATCACTGGAAGTAGATTGCCAGGCCTATTCTTCCAAGGAAATGGAGAATAAAGTGACTTGCCCAAAGAGTACTAGTAGGAATCAAACTCTTGATTTTCTGAGTATTAGGCAGGTGCTCTAACCACTAGGCTACGCCTCCATGCAAGAAAAGAGTCTAAATAAATAAATAAATAAAATTCATGAACAAACAAAATTATCTCAAAGATGGGGAAAATGAAGCTGCAAGGAGGTAAACTTAAAAGCAACATCAGGAAATATTTTTTCATGAAAAGGGTGGTAGATATCTAAATGCTCTCCCGATTGAGGTGATAGAGGCAAAAACAGAGCAGAATTCAAAAAGGCAGGGGTGGGAGGGAGCTGTTTGTGAATTGCTTTGGGTTTGGCAATAAAAGAGATACATAAATATGAATAGATAAATAAAATTAATAAATAAATATCTTTAGTGAGGTCCCTTGTTTTGTCAAATTCAGTCTGCTTCAGGATTGTTTCCATCTTAAATTCTGCTGGTCCAAGAATATTTTTTATTCCATTCACTTCCTGATTTCATAGCAGTAAAGGCCCCATCACTGTCTTTTCAAAAGGGGACCATACTGCATTTTAAGTATATAAGTAAATAACCTTTTGTGGGCCAATCCACATTCTGAGTGGAGAGCAATGATGTATAGTCTATAGTGGGTACACCTCTTGCACTCTCTAAACATGTTATAATGAATATTTGTTCAAAAGCCCCACATATCAGCTAAATTGAATCTTTGACAATAGTTGCTAGTTATCAAGAACCAATTGTCCTAAGAGATTGAGGGGTATATTTACTGAGATGTGTTTAACATTAATGTGTAGTCATTCATCTGTTAGCACGTGCTGTTTTAACATAGGTCCCGTGTTAAGAAATGAGACCTAGGGGCTTGTTTACTCAGCTGCGGTAGCGGCTTCTGACCGATATCAGAGCCGTGGCCCCCTAGTTACTAATAGCTCACATTAATGGCAAATTAATGCACGTTAACATTAGCGCACCTTTGTAATTAGACCCCTTGATCTCAGGAGCCCCAAAAGACAAGCAATGGATAGATCCCCTTTGTTCTTCTCTGTTATTCATTGTGGAAGATGCTGAAGTATGAATATCAAAGGAAACAGTTTCTTCTATTGCCAATGAATAAGTAATAAAGAATTAAACAGCTAAATAAATTAATATAGTTGGCACAGCAATGCAAATCAAAATTAATTATTTTCAGAGTTGAATAGGCATTTCCCTATAATGTATATTAAATTGTATTCCTGTATAAGGCATCATCAACTAGGGACTTGTTATCTAAGTCCCCTGCTCAGTACAAAATATTTAGAAGTACTTAATGTTGTTTAACTGAAGAACATCACTTAATTATCACAATCTGGCCAAAGTGCATTACATTAAGAGGCTAGTTTCCAGTTGGTCGGTCAGCACTGAAGTAACTTTCCCGAGTGTAATGTATTTAGCTTTTCTAGAAGCACACTTCATTTTAGTTTACCTGCTTCAGAAATTAGTTGCTAATGCAAACTGCAGGGACATAAGCATGCCATTGAACTTCTGTTCACTGTGGATTTGCACAGACTATGAAAATGAGAAATTACATTTTGTTTTTCTGTCTCACCCTTCTCCAAATAATGGACCCAGAACAGCTTACAATATGATGTCATTATAAAAATATTATTATAAAATATAACACACATTTCAATGTATAATCAATTCAACATCATTACATTTTACATCTCCTCTCCCATAAGGGAAGGAACAGAAAATATTCCACCTCCACCACTCCACACACACCTCCAGAACAAAATACCAGAACCCTAGAAACTAAAAATTTGATACATTTTGAACACTTTCATTGGTGACACCCACCAGAGCATCACTTCTCTGGCATAGAAACATAGAAATATGATGACAGAAAAAGACCACATGGCCTATCTAGTCTGTCCTTCCATATCAACAACTACAACAGTCCCCTTTTTACCTTTAGAGATCCTCTGTGTTTGTCCCATGCTTTTTTAAATTCAGTTACTGTCCTCATCTCTACCACCTCCACTGGGAGACTATTCCATGGATCCACTACTCTTTCCGTAAATAAATATTTCCGCATATCACTCCTGAATCTATCTCCCTTCACCCTCATCCCATGTCCCCTCGTCGCAGAACTTGCTTTCAATTGAAAGAGGCTCTCTCCCTGAACATTTATGCCATGGAGGTATTTAAACATCTCAATCATATCACCTCTATCCTGCCTTTCCTCTAAGGTGTACATATTAAGATCCTTAAGTCTGTCCTCATATGCTTTATAATGAAGCCCACTAATCATTTTAGTAGCCACCCTCTGCACCGACTCCATCCTGTTCACATCCTTTTGAAGGTGCTGTCTCCAGAATTGCACACCATACTCCAAATGAGGTCGCACCAAAGACTTATACAGAGGCATTATCACCTCCTTTTTTCTGCTAGCCATTCCTCTCCGTATGCACCCAAGCATCCTTCTAGCTTTTGCCATCGCCTTTTCTACCTGTTTAGCTACTTTAAGATCATCAGACACAACCATGCCTAGGTCCCGTGGGCATGAAGATAGGTCATTGATTCCTCCATCAACTCTGACATCATCAAGAGTGAGGCCATGAGGTTCATGTTGGGGATGCAAAAAGAAGGATGTTGCATAATGGCAATCAGCTATTTGCAAACTAAATTCAGCAATCTGCCTACTCTTCAACCCTACCATTAGAAGACAGGATCATACGATATTGATCCAGGCTACAAAACAATTCAACCAAGCCTTCCTTACAGTAAACCTGTAAAAATTACTGAGAGAAAAGATCAGCAAAAAATATTACAGGAGATTAAAATTGTACTTGAAAAGTGCTGTAACATTAGAAAATAAGATACAGTTGTGGTCCATAATATCAGCACCCTTTTAGTTCAATCCTCTAATGTCCAATATCTCCTACAAAAAAGTGGCGAAGTGAAATGGCTTTGGACTATATATGCACACATATTTGACACATAAAAGATTCAAACAAGACAGGATTAATACCTAACAATGAATAACTCAAGAGGTGAAAAATCAATCTTCAAAAGCAAAACCCCTTCAAAAATCTCCTGTAATTCTGAAGATCTTGATAGTGACTCGAGTAGTAATTCTTCTGTTAGATTCCCTGAATCAATATGCTCTATTGGATCAGGTTTACCATAGTAGGATTTTCAGAGGGGACGCCCTTGGGGATGCCGGCCATATCAGAACAATCAGGGAGACAGTCGCAGGGGACCATCAATGCGTTCTTTTACCAAACAGCAGTCTTCAATATATCCCTGAAAGAATTGACAGAGGCTCAGAGGTCAGTATTGGATTTGGGTTTGTTCTTTGTTCCATCAGTAAGATATGACCCCTTTGAGATGTGGCAGGTGCTGTATCATTTTTTCAGAAAATTACGGATCATAAATTTTTTTTTCAAAAGAAGTAATATCTACTGGGGTGGATGACTCTATTAAAGCTTGGCCTTCTAAATGGATACCACCTGGTGAGGTAGATCCTAACATTATTGTATTTCAACAGTTGGTACTTCAGGACTTGCGGAAATTGGAAAATTCTCCTTATAAAAAATATTTCAATATTTCTTCTCAACAACATTTGGCTTTATCTCAATTAAGATCTATGTCTGAGATAGTTATCCATTGTGCGGATTAAGGGGGAGCAGTTGTTGTTCAAGATACTAGTTATTACAACACCACAGTGTTGGATCACCTTAAAGACCCACATTACTATCGCTTGTTACCACATGACCCTACACTGATTTTGCGAGATGATGTAAAAGATTCATTGGATGAAGCGCTTATGAAAGGATGGATAACTAAGAAGGAGTTTGAGTTTCTTTATCAAAAACATCCAACGATTCCCATTTTATACATGGTGCCAAAAATTCATAAGTCTTTGCAGACTCCTCCGGGTCCACCAATTGTATCCTGCCGAAATTCAGTGCTAGAACCTCTGTCACAATGTTGTGATCATTTCTTACAACCAATGACCATGTCTACATGGTCCTATATACAGGATTCATATCATTTTATTTCTGTGTTGCAAACTATTTCCATGGAAATGGGGAACATCATCTTGGTTTCTATAGATGCTACTTCTTTGTGTACTAATATTGACCAATAGGAGTATTTGGACATAGTTTTGTCTTATGCTTTACAACTTTCATTGCGCTTACCCAAACAGTTTATTATAAGGCTATCGAAAATTGTATTGGAGCAGAGTTATTTTGAATAGGAATCACAGTACTATCTACAAATTTTTGGGTTCCCTATGGGCGCTACAGTGGCCCCATCGGTGGCTACCCTGTATATGGCCAATTTGAGGAACACTTTATATATTCGTCATCATGGCATCAATATATTTTAGTATGGAAACAATTTTTGGATGATGTATTTTTCCTATGGACTGGGTCTGTGATGCAACTAAAAAGGTTTTTTGTCTGGATTAATTCATTGAAATCAAATATTCAGTTTGTTCCTACTTTCATTATTCTCAGATTAACTTTTTGGACCTTACAATATATAAATGTGGTACTACATTAAGGACAACTTTATACAGGAAACCGGTTCAAAAGAACACTTTACTTCAATACCGCAGTCATCATCCCAGCCCACTCTGTAGGGGGTTACTTCTGGGACAATTCTTGCAGATTAGAAGATTGTGTACCACCATGAAGGAATTCCACAGACATGCACAGGAATTGATACAGTGATTATTGGCACGAGGATATCCAGTTCATATAGCGCACGCAGCTTATAAGAGGGCACGATATAACCACCCAGAATGGTGGCATCAGGAACAGCAACAAGAGATGCATGAAGAGCCAGCTCCGGACAGCCATTCCAATGGCGATCGGGGCCATGGAGGAGCAGAAGCCAGCATTGGGGCTGCGATCGGGAGCTCTGCCTAATCCCCTGCACCTTCCAATCACACCGAGGCAGCAACGGACTCCGGACAGCCATTCCAAAGGCAATTGGGGCCACAGAGGAGCAGAAGCCGGCATTGGTGCTGCGATTGGGAGCTCCGCCTCATCCCCTGCACCTGCCAATCACACCGAGGCAGCAACGGACTCTGGCCAGCCATTCCAATGGCGATCGGAGCCATGGAGGAGCAGAAGCCGGCATTGGGGCTGCGATCGGGAGCTCCGCCTCATCCCCTGCACCTGCCAATCACACCGAGGCAGCAACGGACTCCGGACAGCCATTCCAACAGCAATCAGGGCCACGGAGGAGCAGAAGCTGGCATTTGGGCTGCGATCAGGAGCTCCGCTTCATCCAGTGCACCTGCCAATCACACCGAGGCAGCAATGGACTCCAGACAGCCATTCCAATGGTGATCGGGGCCATGGAGGAGCAGAAGCCGGCATTGGGGCTGTGATCGGGAGCTCCACCTCATCCCCTGCTCCTGCCAATCACACCGAGGCAGCAACAGACTTCACAACTGCCATTTCATCAGCGTGTCTGCGCCTTGCGGGCCTGCACCTAAGGGCTACGCCAAAGGGCCCTTTGGCATGGCTCTTAGGCGTAGGACTGTGCAGGACCAAGGAAATGACCGATCTGTGTTGGCTCTACTTGTTGATATGCTTTGTGTAGCTAAATGTAATGTAAGGTATGTGCTGTATTTCCCTTTGTTTGTTTTTACGTCTTGTTAATGTAATACATGTTTCCCTTACCTTTTTGTAACTTGTGCTGTATTGACCGCTTTGATTGAAGGAAAAAGTGGGATACAAAACTTGTTAAATAGATAAATAAATAAATTGTGGGGGGGGGGGGGGTTGCCTTATATGCACCTTACAGATCAGATTAGCAAGATAATGAAAACTCACTTGCATATTTTGGAGGTTCACACTTGTTTTCAGCATGCATTAATGATAGCACATCAGCATGGATGCAGTATTGCAGACTATGTTGTATGTCAGAGAGGGTTCCAGGGCCAGGAAGAAGTACCCATGGTGCCTGGGACTGTAGGTCATTCTGCCTGTGGGAGCCTGTGACTTTTGTGTTTCCACCATTTCTGGTAGCACTTGGACTGACCCTATATCTCATCTCACTTATTGAGAGCGTTTTGACACTTATCCTTGTTTGTTGTGTATATGATAGTTTGCCAATGTGCACTGAAATATGTAGGCAGGACCACACGGCCTATGAAACTGAGGTTGCAGGAACATCGTTCAAGATTGAATACACAAGTTACTTCGGCACCTCTGGTGACACATTGTATTAATCAGGGCCATTTGTTTCAGGATTTGACCTGGAGGATAATTGATCAAGTCTTTAAATTAAACACTGTTATACCTCATGGTCTTAATCTTGATGTGGATTGGTGGAATTTAGTGTGAGTCCCTCAGAGTTCTCTAATTGGCTACTTTTGGATTTTCGGACCTCAGTTCCTTTTCCCTTTAAAAAGATCTGAATGTTCTGTAACAGTATTCAGTTTAGGCTGAGGAAGGGCTGAATTGACGGCCTGACACATGGCACTGTGTAGCGATACGACTCTTTAACAGCAGAACGCAGTGCATGGGAATCATTGCAGATGGTGACATGCAAACTATCATCTTCAATATGATGATGAATGACTTTATGCCTGAAAGTTAAGTTGGTGGTTTCTCATTCATTTGTAAGTTAGTGCCTCGTCACCAGGGGTGACTCTATAATGAGGCTGAAAGAGGCAGTGGCCAGGCAGTTTCCCATCAGCACCAGTGGGCTTAACAGAACCGCGAGAAAGGGGAACTCTCCCTTTGTGGCTCTGTAAAGCTGCGCTGAGGGAGACAGGAGGGCTCTGCCGGGGAGGCCACAGGACACTTCCTGCTGCTGCCGTGGCAGCAGCTTCAACAGCCAAGTTCTTTTTTTTATTTCCATGGGGGGGGGGGGGCAGGACTGGAATGGGGGGTAGGACTTGTAATGGGCTGATGGGGGGGCTGAGACTGGAAATGGGTTGATGGGGGGTTAGGACTGGAAGTGGGCTAATGGGGGGGGGGGTTAGGACTGGTAATGGGTTATGGAGGGGCTAGGATTGGAAATGGGCTGATTGGGGGTTAGGACTGGAGGTGGGCTGATGGGGGGGTTAGGACTGGTAATGGACTATGGGGAAGCTAGGACTGGAAATGGGCTGATGGGGGGTTACCACTGGAAGTGGGTTGATGGGGGGGTGTTTAGGACTGGTAATGGGCTATGGGGGGCTAGGACTGGAAGTGGGTTGATGGGGGGATAGGACTAGTAATGAGCTATGGGGGGCCAGGACTGGAAAGGGGCTGATGGGGGGGGGGGCTAGGACTGGAGGTGAGCTGATGGGGGTGTTTAGGACTGGTAATGGGCTATTGGGGGCTAGGACTGGAAATGGGCTGATGGGGGGGTTAGGACTGATAATGGGCTATGGGGGGGGGGGCTAGTCGATCTACTATAGGGCACAGAACTGCCCTATAGTAGATCGACCATATAGCAACCTGAATGTAGATATGACACAGTCCGGAGTCTTGTTAAATTTGTAAGCTGCTAAGTATATGGTTCAGTTGTAACTTTGTATCTCCCCGCAATAGTATCTGTTGTAATAAGGAATTGAAACAAAGTAACCCCCTTATGTCTATGCTGAAAACAAAGTAATCGTTCTGTAACTGTAATCAAGAGCTAACACAGCTCCTGCTATAACTGTGAAATTACTAGACTTGCTATATCTGTGTAACTGAAGCTCTCCTTATATTAAGTTGTGTAGCTCATTCATCCCCATAGTACTTCTATTGCTTCACCCACTAGTTTTGCTCGACCACAACCCACTCAAGCAATCTTGTCAACACTATCAGCAACAATAGACCGAACCCGCACACTGCAGCAAATCATGTCCATCTCCATACTAGCGCTTACATGCCTCTACTTACTTATCAACGCCATATACGACGCGAATGCTCTTATACAAGACCAGAACCACATCCCCATACTTCACCACACGAGTAAAAAACACCACCTCAGTTATTTCCAATCGCCACAAAGCCCACACTACAAGAGACAGACTCACTTGCTCCACGTGTCACTAGAGCACATATCCAATGCAAAAGGCAAATCATATATGCAAAAAAATCTCAGGTGTGCACTCATCAATGCTCGCTCTGCCCGCAAAAAATGGCCAGCCATTACAGACCTACTGAACAACCTCAACCTGGACATCTTAATGGTCACAGAAACATGGCTCACTGACACGGACACTGTATTATTAAACCAACTCACCTCCCCCCCTAATTTCTCAATTTACACATTTAATAGGATAGACAAAAGAGGAGGTGGCGTCTTCATTATAGCAAAGACTGAACTCCAATACCGGACAACCCTAGCCAGAAAGATTCTGAACCTGGACTCAATCTCTATCTCCAATAAATACAACACCATTAACCTCATTTACAGGGCATCTAGCTCGTCTGCCGAAGAGCTATCCAATATAATCAACCTTGCTTGTAATCCCGATAACCCAAACAAACCAAACTGGCTGCTGGGAGATTTTAATCTACCCTCTATCCAACCAGCCCTAGCCAACACTTTCCTGGAAGCAATGGACAACCTCAGCTACAGTCAAATAGTAGGCAATTCCACTCATCAACAAGGGAATGTTCTTGACATGATCTTTGCCCCATGCAATGTCACTAGCACGAAGTCTAATCTTGATCTCTCCATCACCCCAGTCCCATGGTCAGACCACAGTCTTATAACATTCAGTATGCCAACACAACAAGATATACCCAGCCAAACAAATAAACACCCACCTAATCCAGCACGTTTCAAACCACTTGACAAGGAAGAAATTACTAAAAAGGTACTCCCAAAACTTGCTCAGCCTTCAGCCAACATTAACAAAAGTGTAGCTAACTGGAATGACACCCTGAATCGATATGCTAAAAAACCCTCATCTAACATTCATAAGTCACCCAGCAACCATGCGGATAGAAGGCAGTCAGCCCCGTGGTTCTCCCAGGAACTACAGGAGTCCCTACTCCACCTGAGAAAAATGGAGAGAAAGTGGCGTCAAACCCATAGTGTCTCAGACCAGACCACATACTTAGCATATCTGAAAACCCATCGTGAACTAATCTGGGACAAAAGGAGGAGATTTCATTCGGAGCTCCTCAAACGCTCCTTAAGGAAGCCACGAGACCTCTTCAATTTGGTGAAATCCCTAACCATAAAACCTTCACAGCCACAACAGGAATCTATACACCCACAACAGTATGCCAACTATTTACGGTCCAAAACCATAAAAACAACATCAGCACCTATACCAAAGTCTACACAATCTCATCCTTCACCTTAACCGGGATGGAACCAGGCTGCTGGCATTAACCTTTAAAAAGGAGATAGAGCAGCTTTTAAACTAGATAATAGGGGAAAGCCGACAGTCGCCCAAGAGCGCATGGTTCGGAAGAATGTATCCTTGAAGGATACTAAAAAAAGGAGAGAGGTTCCAAAAAAGAGTAAAGTAGCCCAAATGCAATCGAGTATGGAGCAGACAGAGCTTAAAGATCCCAAATTACCCATGTCTACCAATAGCCAAATTAATATGAATAAAATACAGTCTCTAAAATGCTTGTATGCAAATGCTAGAAGTCTACAAAACAAGATGGGAGAGTTAGAATATATAGCACTAAACGAGAGGTTAGATATGATTGGAATATCAGAGACATGGTGGAAGGAGGACAACCAGTGGGCACTGTGATACCTGGGTACAAACTATATCATAATGATAGAGCTGATCAAATTGGTGGAGTGGTTGTGCTCTATGTTAGAGAGGGCATTGAGTCAGAAAGGATTAAAATTTTGCAAGAAACAAAATTTGCTGTAGAATCTCTATGGATTGAAATTCCATGTAAAAAGGGGTAGGCAATGGCAGTGGGGGTGTACTATCGTCCGCCTGGCCAGAATAAACAAATGGATGATGAAATGCTCAAAGAAATCAAGGAAGCTAGCAAAAGTTACAGTGCAGTAATAATAATGGGTGATTTCAATTACCCCAGCATCGACTGGGTCAGTGTCACAACAGGACATGCTAGGGAGATAAAGTTCCTAGATGAAATAAATGACTGCTTCTTGGAGCAGCTGGTTCATGAACCGACCAGAGGGGAAGCAATATTAGACCTAGTCCTTAGTGGAACACCAGATGTAGTGCAAGAGATAAGGGTGTTGGGGCCACTTGGCAATAGTGATCATAGCATGATCACCTTTGATTTAATTAGTGGAGGAGGGATAGTAAGGAAATCCACAGTACTACCCTTTAACTTTCGAAAGGGAGACTATGATAAAATGAGGAAAACAGTTAAGAAAAAACTAAAAGGAGCAGTTGCAAAGGTTAAAGACGTACATCAAGCTTGGGTGTTGTTGAAAAATACTATCTTGGAAGCCCAGACCAGCTGTATTCCACGCTTTAAGAAAAGTGGAAGGAAGTCCAAAAAACTGCCAGCATGGTTTAAAGGTGAGGTCAGAGAGGCTGTTGTTGCCAAAAAAGCATCTTTCAGGAAATGGAAAAAAGAGCCAAACGATGAAACCTGGAAACAGCACAAGCACCGGCAAGTCAAATGCAAGGCATTGATAAGGCAGGCAAAGAGAGAATTTGAGAAGAAGCTTGCTGCGGAAGCAAAAACGTGAAATAAAGACCTTTTCAAGTACATTCGTAGCAAAAAACCTGTGAGAGAGTCAGTTGGTCCATTAGATGATAAAGGGGTTAAAGGAGCACTAAGAGGCGACAAGACGATAGCGGAGAGACTGAATGAATTCTTTGCTTTGGTCTTTACTGAGGAAGATGTAGGGATGTTACCCATGACTGAAGTGGTATTTAAAGGTGTGGAAGAATTGAAGGAAATATCGATACATCGGGAAGATGTCTTACAACTATTAGATAAACTGAAGAGTAGCAAATCACCTGGGCCGGATGGTATACATCCAAGGGTGTTGAAAGAACTGAAATTTGAGATTGCAGACCTGCTATCAGTAATCTGTGAACTATCATTAAAATCATCTCTAATACCTGAGGATTGGAGGATCGCCAATGTAACACCAATTTTTAAAAAGGGTTCGAGGAGTGATCCGGGAAACTACAGACCGGTGAGCCTGACATCAGTACCGGGAAAAATGGTAGAAACCATCATAAAGAATAAAATTACTCAGCATGTAGATAGTCACGACCTAATGGGAGACAGCCAACATGGCTTTAGACAAGGAAGATCTTGTCTTACTAATCTGTTATGTTTTTTTGAAGGAGTGAATAAACAGGTGGACAAAGGTGAGTCGGTTGATATTGTGTATCTGGACTTTCAGAAAGCGTTTGACAAGGTCCCTCATGAGAGACGTTTGGCAAAACTAAAGAGTCATGGGATAGGAGGCAGTGTACTATTGTGGATCAGGAACTGAGGGTAGGGCTAAATGGCCAATTTTCCCAATGGAGAAAGGTGAATAGTGGTGTACCCAAGGAATCTGTGCTGGGTCCGCTGCTTTTTGACATATTCATAAATGACCTGGAAAGTGGAATAACGAGTGAGGTTATCAAATTTGCAGATGACACAAAACTATTTAAAGTTGTTAAAACCCAGGAGGATTGTGGAAAATTGCAAGTGGATCTTGATAAATTGGAAGACTGGGCATCAAAATGGCAGATGAATTTTAATGTGGAGAAGTGCAAGGTTATGCACCTAGGGAAGAACAACCCAAACTATGGTTACACGATGCAAGGTTCCACATTAGGAACCACCACCCAGGAAAAAGATTTAGGCGTCATTGTGGATACCATGTTAAAACCCTCGGCCCAGTGTGCAGCGGCGGCCAAGAGAGCAAATAGAATGCTAGGTATGATAAGGAAAGGAATGGAAAATAAAACAAAAGATATTATAATGCCTCTATATCATTCCATGGTGAGACCGCACCTTGAATATTGTGTGCAATTCTGGTCGCCGTATCTTAAAAAGGATATAGCGATTTTAGAAAAGGTTCAGAGAAGAGCCACCAAAATGGTAAAGGGGATGGAAGGATACTCCTATGAAGAAAGGCTAAAAAGGTTGGGGCTCTTTAACCTGGAAAAGAGACGGCTGAGGGGAGATATGATAGAAGTCTATAAATTAATGAACGGAGTGGAACGGGTAAACGTAGATCGATTGTTTACCTTATCAGAATATAGAAAGACTAGGGGACATGCAATGAAGCTACAGGGTAAACTATTTAAGACTAATAAAAGAAAATATTTTTTCACTCAACGTGTAATCAAACTCTGGAATTTGTTACCGGAGGATGTAGTAAAGGCTGTTAGTGTAGCTGGGTTTAAAAAAGGTTTGTACAAGTTCCTGGAGGAAAGTTTCATAAACCATTATTAAGAAGGGACCCAGGATATCAATGCTTGAACCAATACAAGCATTGTGGAACCTGTGTCCCTTGGGGAAACTGCTAGGTACGTATGACCTAGATTGGCCACTGTTGGAAACAGAATACTGGGCTTGATGGATCTTGGTCTGACCCAGTATGGCATATCTTATGTTCTTATGTTCTTATATCCACACCAGAACCCCCTCAACAAGCTTTCACCACACCAGAACCCCCTCAACAAGCTTTCACCTCCATCTGCAAAATGCATTGAAGAAATTATTGCTAACATCAACACCACCACTGCACCGAATGACCCATGCCCAGCACACTGGATAAGAGCAATGCATTTGGAACTCAGCCCAATCATATCTGATATCATAAATCAATCATTCTCAACAGGAATATTCCCATCTTCTCTTAAACAAACTTCCATCAGACCATTGTTAAAGAACAGCCAGCTGGATCCAAAGAAGGAAGAATCCTACCGACCAATCTCCGGTATCCCTTTTTTGGCTAAAATACTTGAGAAGGTCACTCAGAGGCAGATCCAGCAACATATTGACACAGCATCACCACTCAACATCAGCCAACATGGATTTAGAGAAGCTCACAGTGTGGAAACACTTCTTACATCCCTAGCCAATGTGCTCATCAGTGGAATCGACAACATCAAAATGGGCTTCACGCTAATCTTTCTTGACATAGCCGCAGAATTTGATTCAGTCGACCATGACAAACTATTAGCTTGACTTTACGAAAAGGGAATCCAAGATCTAGCTTGGAAGTGGTGTAAATCTTACTTAGAAGACAGATGGCAACAAGTCTGGATTGGCTCAAACACATCTGAACCATTTCTGCAAAAGCAAGGAGTTCCCCAACGTTCCTCCCTTTCTGCGCTGCTTTTTAATATATATATGCAGCCGATCTGCGAAATCACCAGCTCCTTCGGTATATCCTGCTTAATCTATGCAGATGATGTGCTGATATACACACCGATCAATGTTGTTACACCTGATTACTCAACACTAATCGAATGCTTCAATGCTATAATGGACTGGGTCCTTGGGCATAACCTGAGAATCAACTTCAAAAAAACTGAAGTCCTAATTATCACAAAAAACAAAGAATTTGCACCCCCCGCTACTTTAAAAGTATGAGATGCAGAGCTTCCAATAAAGTCCACCATAAGATACTTAGGTGTAATATTAGACCAAAGGCTGAAATTCAAGGAGCACATAAACCGCACTGTGAAAACAATATACTATAAGATCAAGACCCTCAGGCACCTAAGACCTATGCTTGACCCCGGTAACTTCCGAACTATTTTCCAAGCGATAGTCACACCCCACTTTGACTTTGCAAACATCATACTCCACAGCCTCCCAAAGAATACCCTAAAACCACTACAATTAGCCATGAATGCTGCCGCCCGCATTTTACATGGAGCAACAAGGAGTGAACACAAAACTCCAATTTTAAGGGAATTACATTGGCTCCCGATAAACTGCAGGATCTTATATAAAGTCCTACTTATTACCTTCAAGGCCATTAACAAAATAGCTCCCTCCTCAATCTCGACTCTACTCGACCACCCACCCAACAACAGACCCAGGAGATCAGCAGCCACCAATACACTAACCATTCCGAGAGAAACTACAAAATGTGCACTTTCAACTAACAACAGAGCATTTGCGTTCTACGCACCCAGATGCTGGAACAACCTCCCACCTCCCATTAGAGCATCCAGAGACCTCATGCAATTTAGAAAAACCCTAAAGCACTACCTTTTCATTACACACTTCTCACAACTTGGAAACACCTCTCCATCTCTGCAACACAGTTCAAGCTTGTAATATGAATCAGCAGCGGTCCTATATCATGATCCACATCACTAATATAGAATCCATCCACTGTAAATCATCTACCTCTCAATCTGTAAATAAGTTTCCCAAAGTTGAAATCCCAGTTGCCTTCCCTGTTCTATGTAAACTCAGGACAGATTATTTGTCCGAGAGTCATTTTGTTTCATTGTAAACTGCACTGATAACAAAGAGCACGGTATAAAAGAACTATCAAATAAAATAAATAAAATAAAAATAAATAGGACTGGAAATGGGCTGATGGGGGGGTTAGGACTGGAGGTGAGCTGATGGGGGTGTTTAGGACTGGTAATGGGTTATGCTGGGCTAGGACTGGAAGTGGGCTGATGGGGGGGTTTAGGACTGGAGGTGGGCTGATGGGGGGTTAGATCTAGAAATGGGATGATGGGGGGTTAAGAATGGAAATAGGCTAATCGGGAAGGGGTTAGAACTGGAAATGGGCTGATGGGGGGTTAGAATTGGAAATGTGCTGATTAGGGGGGTTAGGGCAGGAAATGGGCTGATTGGGGTTAGGACTGGTAATGGGCAGATGGGGGGGCTAGCACTGGAAATGAGCTAGGACTGGAAATGGGCTGGGACTGGAAATGGGCTAATGGGGGAGGGGAGGAGAGTGATGCTGGCCCTGGAAGAAAACTAGGGGCTAGGTCTAGAAATGGGCTGATGCGGGAGGATGGTAGAATGGGACTGGAAGGGAGTGGATAATGGGAGGGTCTGCCATGGGAAGGAGGGGGCACGAAGGGAGCTGACACGGGGAAGAAGGGGGCTGGAAAGGAGCTGACACCTGGGATGTACTGAAGGGGGACTGGAAGGGAGCTGACACTTGGTGAAGGGTAGGTGGTTGGGTAATGGGGAGAAGGCTGGAAGGGAGCTGACATGCAAATGGCACTGGAAGGGGGATGGACAAAGGGTAGGGCGACTGGAAGGGAGCTGACTTGGGGGTGGCACTGAGAGTGGACGTGAGCTGATATCTGGGATGGTATTTGGACTAGAAGGGGCTGGACAGTGGGGAAGGAGGGGGACTGGAAGGGAATGGACACCAGTTGCAGTCATGGGAATGCAAGGCAGTTGACATTGGAAGGTACTGGGAGGGAAGGACTGGAAAGGGGGCTTATACTGGGGAGGGTTACTGGAACTGGAAATGGGCTGATGGAAGAAAGTGAAGAAAACAAAAGAAGAGATAAGAAATGGCAGATGGACCATGGAGCTAAGAGAAGACAGGAAAGCAGAAGCTTCAGATCAGGACCAGCATGATCAGAGAATAAAATGGTCAGACAACAAAGGTAGAAAAAATATTTTTATTTAATTTTAGTGATTGGACTTTGTGCTATTTTTATATTTTACACAGTATTGGAGAACTGCGTCTCTTATTTATCTAATGTTGCACTGCATGTGGACTCTGGCTTCTTGGGGTTTCAATTTAAATTTAGTCTACATATTATTATTTTTACTTTAGATTGTGGTTACTTATTCTGTACTTGGTGAGGGTAGATGTTGCGAGTGTGTGACTGAGGTAATGTGTTCTGTTAACATGGTGTTTGTACATAAATATCTATACTATACTGTAGTAATTTGACTTGTTCAGCTTTTCAAATAGGTGTATGGATGTTTCAGGGCCCACTGTAGTATTTACAGTGATGCTTTTTTTGGATGGGTTCCTTATGTGAGTTTTGGAAGTTTGTGCTGATATGGTATGGTATGGTAGGTTTGCTCTTTGTTGAAGGATTTTGTATTAGTTCACAATATGCCTGGTACTGGAGAATAGTGGTTGTTGTTGTTGTTATGGTTGTTGTTGTTGTTGTTGTTAGTGAGATGATCAGAATCAGATTTTTTTTTTAAATATTGAGTTCTGTGGGTGAAAGTGCTGGTTCTGCTCTGCACCTACTGTGGATGCAAAATATATGTTGAAAAAGAAAAAGCAAGAACCATAACGCAGTTTATAACAACAAAATAAAAATGAGTTATAATTTAGTTTTATAAACTGTGTTGTTAGTTCTTGCTGTCTTTTAGTTCCTTGGTGTGCAAACGGGACCGTACCTAGCCCTGTGCAAGTGGTGCAGCCGCACAGGGCGGAAAGGCTTGGGGGGATGTATTTTGGCTGTCTGCTGTCGCCCTGCCGCCGCTGGCAGGACAATAGCAGGCAGCCGAAATGCGCTCCCCAAGCCTTTTCACAGCACTTTAAACAGGTCTGGTCCCTCCCTCCTCCGACTCGATATCAGAGTAGGGAGGGACAGATCTGCTTAAAGTGCTGGTGCCTTTCAGATCGGGCCCCCCTCCTCCTCCCCATACCTCCGTCCAGCGCTGCCTGCTCTTTCCCTGCTGCTGGTGCCTCCATGAAAAAAACAGAGGGCCGCAGCAGCAGGGAAAGAGTAGGCAGCGCTGGACAGAGGTATGGGGGGAGAGGGGGTTGTGCGCCTGACCTGCAAGTCTCACAGAGTGTGATTGCAGCTCAATATGACCCTGTGTGCAAACATCTTGCATTTCCTCCATATAATCTAATCGGCTTTTTGGTTTGGTTCAGTCTCTGAATGGATTGCTGAAAAAGCCCCACCTCCCCTCTAAGGCGGGGGGAGGGGGCACCTTTTCATACTTCGCCTCAGGCAGCAGATTGTCTTGAGCCACCTCTGCTTGTCACTGTTGCTTTTGGCAGTTCTCGAGGGATTGGTATGATGCCATTCTCTCTTGAACACGGCTTGATGTGGTTAGTGATTTGTGGATAGTTAGTTCACATCATATAAAAAGAATAAAAAGGACGTCTTGCTTCAGGAGGAAGTTTTTCCTCGCGGCAAATAGTCTGACATTAAAAGTGAATTACAGGGGATTTTTGAAGGGGTTTTGCTTTTGAGGACAAGATTAATGGCACCCTTATAAACAATTCAAATCAGTTTGAAGAGAAGAAGCACATTCGCATTGCAGTAAAGGTAGACACACCTGTGATCAATTGTCAGTACTTACATGACTTGAATTAACCAATGAAAGATTACTCTAATATTTAAAATAGCCACATTCACTCACTGTACCATTTTCACAATGGTGAAAACAAGAAAGATGCCTGAGGCCATCAGAAAAGCCAATCTCACCAAACATCAAACTTCAAAGGGGCATAAGGCCATCTCCAAAGACCTTGGGATTCCTGTGTCTACAGTTTGTAATGTTATTAAGAAATTTTCTGCTCATGGAACAGTCAAGAACTTCTCAGGATATGGTGGGAAGAAGAAAATGAATCCAAGAAATCTTCAAAGGTTAGTGTGAACTGTTGGAAAAACACCATGTACAACCAGGACCAGCCCGTCCATTGAGCAAGAATGTTGTTGGCACAGGTCTCCGCGCTTCACGGGGCCCCGTGCCAACAACATTCTGCATGCTGTCAGCTCACCTCCTTTAGCGGCTCGCGGCAGGCTCATCAACAGCTTGTTACAGCCACCAAAGTGAAGAGTGTTGTTTCCTTGACTTCGGCAGCTGTATTGTAATGAAGATCGCAGGCGCGCCGAGAGCCGGAACACAGGAAATGTCCTTTGACCTCCGGCACGCCTGCGATCTTCATTACAATACAGTTGCCGAAGTGAAGGAAGCAATGCTCTTCACTTCGGCAGCTGTAACTAGCTGTTGCTGAGCCCGCCGGGAGCTGCGAGCCGGGGCCTATAAAGCCTGCCACGGGGCTCTTCGGGGTGGGGCTTGGGCTTGGGCTTGGGCTTGAAATGGGCTGAGTCGGGGCAGGGGGCTAAGATTCAAAATGGCCTGGG
The DNA here is from genome assembly GCA_033557465.1 of Ichthyophis bannanicus. NCBI lineage: Eukaryota > Metazoa > Chordata > Amphibia > Gymnophiona > Ichthyophiidae > Ichthyophis > Ichthyophis bannanicus. The sequence continues at coordinate 1,254,003,736 of CM066033.1, forward strand.
GGGGGGTTAGGAATGGAAATGGGCTGAGTGGGAGAGGCTAGGAATGAAATGGGCTGAGTGGGGGGGGGTGGCTAGGACTGCAAATGAGCTGATGGGGAGGACTAGGACTGGAAATGGGCTTTTGGGGGTGTGTAGGATTGGAAATGGACTGATGTGGTTCTGGAATAGGATTGGAAATGCCTGTTGGGGGCTAGGATTGCAAATGGGCTGATAGGGGCAGCTTGGACTGGAAATGAGTTGATTGGGGGCTGAAATAGGACTGGAAATGAGCTGATGGGAGGCTCGGACTGGAAATGGACTGAGGGTTGGTGAGATTGGACTGGAAATGGGCTGAAGTTCCCCCACACTTGGCCCAATTTCCAGTCCAAGGCCCCCCCCCCCCATTAGCTCATTGGAATAGGATTGGAATTGGTTTATGGGGGGCCTAGTATTGGAAATGGCTGATGGGGGGCTAGGATTTCAAATGGGCTCATGGGGGGAGCTTGGACTGGAAATGGGCTGATGGGGAGTGGAATAGGGCTGGAAATGATCTGATTGGGGGGGGGCTAGGACTGGAAATGGGCTGATGCGGGGGGGGGGGGAGAATGTGATTAGAAGGGAGCAGATGCTGAGTGGGGCTGGAACTAGAAAGGAACAGATTTTGGGGGAGGACTAGAAGGGGATGGGGCTGGGACTGGGGGAATGAGAATGGAGGGAGAAAAGATATTTTGTGTGGGAGGGAAGGAAAATCTACAAGTTGCTGGGTATTGGCAGAGTATGTGGGGATTGAGGATGGAAGGGTGAAATTTGAGTGGATGATAAAGGAATAAAAAAAAAATTGGGGAAGGAGCAAAAGGGGAAAAATCAGTATTTTAAAGCAGATATAGAAGATAGAATGGAAAAAATCTAGAAGAGAGAAGAAAAGACAAATGGACAGCAGACAATGGAGAATTAGCAGAAGACAGAAGAAACCAGAAGAAAGTGACTGGAGCAATTGCAATTGAAAAATAAAATGCCCAAACAACAAAAGGAAGAAAAATACTTTTTTATTTTAAATTTATTAACTGGAATATATCAGCTCTGGGAAATGTGTATCACTAATATCTTTGCATTTTTGTTTAGTACAAAAGGAAATTAATTTATAGTGTTGTACATTCCAAGTTTGGCTTTAGAGGTTCCCAATTTAATTATTGTCTTCCAATTTCTAAATTGTGATTCCTTGTTCTTTGTTTGGTGACGGTCTATGTTCTGCATGTGTAACCGAGCTGAGGTATTCTATTCTTGTAGTTTCTGTTTGACAGTACCACTTGTTCTCTTTCCCCAGTAGGAGATGAATTGGTATTCTCTGAGATGTGTTGATTTAATATTTGCAGTGTTGTCTTTTTAATAGGTAGGGTTTGATGCTTTGTGAGTCCTGGTAGTGTTGTTATGATTCGGTGGGTTTGCTATGGGTTCTAAATAGGCAGTGTTTGTAGTTCGTCCTAATGTGCCTAGCAGTTGGCACTGGAGTATAGTGATGTAGAAATCTAGTAGTCTTTCTTTATCCAGACACTCATTAAGAGGCATGTTAACATTATGCTGATATTTATGCAAATGAGGCTTCTTATGCAAATGAGGCCCCGTAATGAGCCTCCAAACATGGCCCCGCACCCCCCTTGGGCTGCCCCTGTGTACAACATCCAAAGAGCTTAAGTCTGATATTGCACAATCTGGAGTGATGGTTTCATCATATGCCATGCACTAAACAAAGGACTTCATGGGTGAAGGCTAAAGAAGACTACATTGCTCAAAGAGAGACATAAAAAGGCACACCTGATCTTTGCCCAAACCCACCTTGAGAAACCACAATCCTTCTGGGAAAATGTTCTGTGGACAGATGAAATCAAACTTGAGCTCTTTGGCAATGCAGACCAGCGATACATTTAAAGGCAAAGAAATTAAGTTTATAAGGAAAAAAAACACCATTCCTACAGTTAAATATGGTTGAGATTTCATATTGTTGTGGGGCTGTTTTTGCTGCCTTGGGAAGTGGAGGCCTGGAACATATTGAAAGAATTATAACATCTGAGGACTGCCGAGGTATTTTGGAGCAAAATGTGCTACCTAGTGTAAGAAAGCTAGGTCTGTGTTGAAGGTCATAGTTCCTCCAGCAGGACAATGACCCAAAACATACATCCAAACGTACACAAGAATGGTTAAAAAGAAACAAATGGACTCTTTTATACTGGCCAGCAATGAGTCCTGATCTCAATCCAATTGAGAACCTTTGGAAAGAGCTGAAATCTGCCTTTAGTAAAAGGAATCCTGGAAACATTCATGAGTTGGAACAAATCACAGTTGAAGAGTGGGAGAAACTACCAACATACAGATGTATGTTCATTGTAAACCGCCCCTGATCGCAGGAAGGGGTGGTATATAAAAGCTTTGAAATAAATAAATATTCATGAATCAATTGGCAATTCCAATACTCTCATACAGCTTTGGAATTGTAGACCAGCCTCTTAAAAATCCTTAAAACTGGATGTATGAGCAAGAAAATTATTCAGTGGTCACTAGGTAATCTATATAAGAATCTAAGTATACCAAAAATGTATATATTCCCCAAGCCAAGGATGGAATGTGCCTCATAGAAATAGAATACTCATACAGAGCTATTATTACAGGCTTCCATGCCCTCCTTAACAGTGTTGTCACATCCAAATAAATGTCCAGAATCCATCTCCCTCGTTAAACCTGGATAAGCATTCTGATGAGTAGAAGGAACGAGTAAGATTCCACCAGTACACAATGCAAAAGAATTGGCAAAAGAAAAGACTCTTCAAAGAATTATAACACTCAATGAGGAAAAACAAATGGCAAATGCTTAATTACGGTGAGAAATACAAGTGTTAGTTAAAGACTGGGGAACAAGTGACTGGGGAAGGATAGGGAGATGGGGAGTGAGAGGGCTGTGTTAAAGGTTGAGAAATGGTAGGATGATGCTGTAAAAAGATGGAGAAGATTGTATATTGTATGGTAAGAAGGAGAAATGAAATCTGAGCTGAGAGAGGAAAAAACAGGAAAACAAAGGAAAAGATCAATGTCAGAGATAGAAGTGAAGAAGACAGGAGGGGAGAGAAGTGGCAGATGGACCAGAGACCCTGGAAGGTGAGTTAAGAGAGGATGAGAAAAGCAGAACCCAGAGAATGGGATCAACACGATTAGAGAATAAAATGACCAAAAGGTTGATTTTTTTTCTTATTTTCAGTTTAGTGATTGGAATATGTCTATCTTTGGACTTTACATCCTGTGACGGTCAGAATCTTTTTTTTTTTAATTTTATATTTAATATTTACAATATACAACCAAATCAAATGCTTACAGACATGAGCCAAATAGAACAGGTGTAAAACAGGAAATAAACATTCTAATAACTAAACAGTTCACTAGTCCATGACAATCAGGGAAGCGTGATCACCTAAACGATATTACAGAAGAAAAAGAAATGGTACCATACAGGCCCACCCAAGCTCCTATACTCATGAGGATGGAGATGCCAAATCCAAGGGGGGAGAAGGAATCACTATGGTTCTAGTCGAAACAAAAGCAGTTAAGCACATGGGTTAAAAAATCATAAACCTATTGCCCTGATAGATAACTAAACATTTACAAGGGTAGCAAAGTCAAAAACTGGCCCCCAACTGCAAAACCTGAGGTCGGAGCAATGCTTCCTTCGCCTCTGGGTATTCCTGGCAACATCTGGAAACATTTGTATCTTAAAGTTCATAAACAGAACATCTCTGTGCTTCAATTTTTTTTTTTAAGCGCCAATCTTGGTCAGAATCCAGAGCTAATTGTACCATCAGAGTAGTTCTCTGCACTTTCCACCAAAGATTGTTCAAACTTATCAATAATGTTCAATAAGTCCATACCAGAAGCCTATGCACCATCAGAGGAAACTTTACCAAAGGGAACAAAAAATATACTAGTAATAGGTGGAACTGACTGCTCCGGGACCTTCAAACTTTTGACCAAATATTTCTTGAACATCTCATAAGGAGAAACTGCAGCAGACTTTGGAAAATTCAAGAGAAGAGGATTCTTATCAGCATTCTCTAAGTTTTCCATTTTTAGCTGCATAACCAAGGGATCTTTCATAAGGACTGCATTCTGTGAATCTAAAGCCTTATTTTTTTACTCCTGTGCTACAGATCTCTTTTCCAAAGATTTAACAGTGCATTAAATCAGTAGAGAACTGCATTGTATGTTGAGCCAAACTCTGGGAGAGAAGATTAACCAAAGCCTGCAGACCTTGAATGGCTTCCCAAACAGTCTGTAAGTTAATTTCTACCGGTCGACCAGTCATTATCCCAGAGGACATAGAAGATCCCATTGGAACCATAGAAACACTCACAGTTTCTGAAGAAACACCCTTAGAACTCACTTCTCCTTGCAAATGCTGTTCCGATGGATCCTGCACAGGTGGGTTTACTTCCATAGCTCCACTACTCAGCTCATCTACCACACTCCCTACCGCTTCCGGAGTCACGGCATCAGAGCTGGTGTCCCTGGAGCCATGTACTGCAGCCAGCATAAAACTCACTGCCGACACCTGTGATAAGGAAGCTTATCATAGCTCAGGTAGGAGCTATAGAAAAGATGATGTGACTCTGAACAAGCAACCTGTCAGTTTTGGTAGAAGTAAGAAAACAGAGTTTTCACATAAAAGACTACCAGTCCCAGAATGCACCAGGTTTCCAGCAGCCATGAGGGGGGCTGAAGTGAGAAAACGTGTGTGCAATCAAGAGAGCTATGAGGTAATCCCTAAGCACTCATCTCAAAGGGCAGGGCCTGATTCAACACAGCTGCGCTGTGTTAGGGAGGAGCACACATTAGAACAGAATAAGAATAGAGCTTATTCTACAGATAATATCTACAGAAAGAGCTTCAGGAAAAGATACAGCAACAGCTTCAAGCTCAAGCACCAACATCATCTCGAGAAGCAGAAGCCAAGCCAAGCGGATAGAGAGAGAAGGAAACTCTCTGGAAGGAAGAGAAGAAAGGCCATTGGAACGTCTGGGAGAGTCCAAGGCAGTACCTATACTGGGAGGTATTCCAAATGCCAGCAGAGTCCATTGGACTGGAGTCAGCCAGAGGAATGGAATGGCAGAGATAGGAACCACCAGTGGCTACCTGGAAGAGAGAAGACTGCATGTGGAAGGGACTTTCAGACCAAGGCCAGAAGGTATGTGAGAGGAGATCCAGTGTCCAGGGATCAAGATTGGAAGGCTGGACATCAGAATTGGATTACATACTGGCCAGGCTATACAGAGAGGAATTATGATAGCAGGAGAGGCTCAGGTATGAACACTGATCCAGACCCTATCTATAATAGTGAAGGGCAGCAAGGGAATAAGCATTCTCATGATAGTGCCTTATGGAAAGACTCGTCTGTGCCAATGTATGATAGTGACCCTATGCTGATTGATGAAGGGGGAGATACAGCAGATGAAACTATTAATTACATGGACTGTTCTCTATCTAAATGCTATTGCTAGCTTTCTGTGAGCAAACACATCAGCCATCACAAAGAAACCTAACTTTGTTCTTTATTCTACTGCAAACAGCTCTTAAAGCAGGATTTTGGGTTCACACAGTAGCAGCCAGCCAGCTAAAGGGTTTCAGCTGGACAATTGATAGTAATTAAAGCTGCACCTGATTGTGTGTGTGAGCAAGGGAAAATCACTGCTGGATCTGAGTGGAAAATAAGCAGAAGTTAACCTAACCAGCAAAGTTTATTCATTTCTTTGTGCCTTTTTATTTGGTAATTATTTGCTAAGAAAACATTAGCTAATTGCCTGACAAGCTGAAGGTTGTTTTCTGATTTGCTTTGTGACTTTATGTTATCCATTTAAACACTGCAAGCAAGTAACCTCATTTGTATTGCTACCAAGCATATTTGTGCTGGGTGAATTAAACCCCATCAATAAAAGAAGTATTTTATTGGCTTTACCACTGGTTACACAACTCAATTATTGTCTTCAGCTGTGTTTGGGAGTGAATGAACTACATTACCCACAATACCTTGCAAGAATCATATGAATATATGCATCGTCAAGATTGTGTAAGTTCTCACCCTAGGCAGCCGTCTGACACACCTCAGCAAATATCCTCCTTCCGGGAGATAGCGAAACCACTTCTGAGGATCCCAAGGAAATCTCCGTTCCAACTGCAGGCTCCAGCAAGGCACATCTGGAGGTAACCAGCAAAGGAGTCACCTTAACTAGAAAGGAAATGATAGTACTACTACTACTACTATTGAGCATTTGTATAGTGCTACAAGACGTATGCAGCCCTGCACAGACATGTAAGAGATTGAAAGCTCTGATGAGCAGGGACTATCTAGTCAAGACAGATAACACAGTAGGTGTAGACAGGGATACGTCTAGGGGGAATGGTAAGGAAACACAAGGAGATCAGGTTAGTCAAGATCCTAAAGCAGCAGCGAAGAAGTGAGTTTTCAGCCTGAATCTGAAAAGGGTCAGAGAAGGTGCCTGATGTACAGACTCAGATAGTTTGTTCCAGGCGTAAGGTGCAGCAAGGTGAAAGGAGCGAAGTCTAGAGTTAGCAATAGAAGAGGAGGCTGAATAGGCGTAGATGTTCCACCAGGTCCCAGACCCAAAGCCTTGGCTGGGCCAACCTTTGTATTTGCCTTCTGCTTGCCCATAATCAGGCGAGCGTTCCTCCAACATGCCTACATGTGGCCGCCATCTTGCCACGCCCCCAGGATCATATGTCACGGTCAGCATTTTAAAAGCACCTGTCTGTCATAGGCAAAAGTGAAACCAGATATTCAGCACCAAAATCTGGATAACCTCTGGTGCTGAATATCCAGTTTCAGTGCTGACTGGCAGCTATCCAGACACGGCAATATTCAGCCACTATCTGGATAACTGAACCGCAAAAGGTTAGGACCACTATTCAGATAGCCTGACTTTATATAGACACTTAGCTGGTTAGTGGACTGAAAATCGCTGCTAACCAGCTCAGTGCTGGGACTACCTTTGCCCCACCCATGGACCGCCTTGGAATGGTCCCGACAATGCCACAGTGTTTAGAGGGGATATTCAGCAGCATTGGACGGTTAGTGCCGCTGAATATCCCTCTCAGTGGGATTTATCCAGTAGCAGGTTCTGCTAACCAGATAAACCTCTGAATATTGGGCTGTATCTACATATTTTATCTTTATATGCTACACAGAACAGGGGCATCAGCAGCTCTTCCCATTTCTCTGGTGTTGCATTGCATGCAGAGTCTGTTTTTTTGAGCTTTCAATTTAATTTTTGTCTACATAATTTTTAGTTTTAGTTTGTGTTGCTTTATGCTTGGTGAGGATCTTCCTATATTCTGTGTGTGATCAAGGCCAGGTATTCTGTTAGCATGGAGTTTCTATGTAAGGATCGGTAGTAATCCGGCTTGGTTGGTTTTCTGGATGTTCTAGGGCCTACTGCAATATTTAAGGGGATGTTTATGAAGCTGGGTTGTTAATGTGGCAGTGAACGCTATCTGGGTGCGCTAACAGATAGCACAGGGAAATTGCAGATAGTGCGGTGATTTTCTGCACGGTTTGCAGAAATCGTGTTATCTGCATGTGTGGGCAGGATATGTGCGAAGTGGGGGTTGCACAACGTGCGGTTACTATGTCAGCTGCATGCATTAATTGTCAAAACTGTAGACAGCTCCAGTGCTCATAATGCCACCTCAGTGGGTGGTGGTATGTGCATCCGTAGTGCTGTGGGGGGGGGGGGGACGTGCACACTGTGCAATTTTGGTGCATTATCTTCTAGGGAAATGCTGTGCCTTCCTCCAACAGGTAACACACAACTTTTGTAGCTAACGTCATGCTTTCTGCAGTTTTTTGCCGTGTTAGATGCAAAACCTAATGCTCTTTAGTAAATAAACCCCTTAGAGTGCTGCTCTTTTCCAGGTAGGCACCTTGTGTGAGTTTTGGAAATTGGCAGAAGAAAGATAATAGTCCAGAGAGGCAATATGTGAGACTGTTTTGCATGATAGAGTAATGCAGGTTTGGAATGCACTGCTTTAAGAGATGAAGGCTGAGAAAAAAATGCCTTTTTAAGTTTTAAAAACATATTTGTTTGAGCAATATTTATTGATTCATAGTTTTTTTTTATTGCACATCAGTTTGCATGTGTTTATTTTTTATGGTGTAGTCATGTTCTGCATGTGTGGCTAAGGTGAGGAATTCTGTTGCAGTCCTGCTAGTTAATTTCCCAATAGGAGCTGTTCTGGTGTTCTAGAGCCTTCTGTAATAGTTATAGCGCTGCCAATTCATAGATAGAATTGTTGCAGTTCGCATCCTAGGAGTTAGGACTGTCATGAGTCTTGAAAGACTAGAAAAGGGAACTGTTACTTCTGGAGAGAGATCTGTAATTGTGAGTATACATTTCTGGGAATTTTCTGAAAGGAATTCTTTCTATTAAAGATATTTAATCTGTGAACCCACTATTTTTTGTTAAATCAGTCAGGGCCTACTAGCAGCAGTTTAAGTTTAAATTTAAAACACAGAAGAGAACTTTCTGGTTACATTACATACCCAGCAGAGAGCTTGTAGTTTTAATTTAATAGTCACTCAGGGCCTAGTATCAGCAAGGTACTTTTAGTTTAAATTTAAAAACACAGAAGAGAACTTCCTGGTTACATTACATACCCAGCAGAGAGCTTGTAGTTTTAATTTAATAGTCACTCAGGGCCTAGTATCAGCAAGGTACTTTTAGTTTAAATTTAAAAACACAGAAGAGAGCTTTCTGGTTAAATTTTGAACCCAGCAGAGAGCTGTAGTTTACATTTAAAAGTCACTCAGGGCCTAGCATCAGCAAAGTACTTTTAGTTTAAATTTAAAACACAGAAGAGAGCTTTCTGGTTAAATTTAGAACCCAGCAGAGAGCTTATAGTTTAAATTTCATAATATGTTAAAGCCTAGCAGCAGCAAAGAGCTATAATTTAAATCAAATAAGAATATAGCTTACCTCAGCAGCACAGGACAGGGTACTGTGTAGCAGCCCTCTTTTAATAAGTGCTATTTTCCTCCCTCCCTCCCCACACCCACCCACCCCTGGGATAATCGTAGCTTTATAGATACTTACACATCTTAAAAGACAGGAGGTGCTCTCAGGTGAAGCTCATTAACCAAATCAGTCATACACTAAGGACCTGAGATCAATTAAGCTTCAGGTGAACAAAGTATATTAAACGTATTAGGTACAGTTTTATTGGTAAAAATATCCATAGCAACCCTTAGTAAGTAAAGAACTTAAAGATCTAAACAAAAACTAAAAACTAAGATGCAGACAGCAGTCCAGCAGTGAGATGGGGGCTTTCCATTCTTTTGCATTGAGTGTCACATGTATGATTTTCTCCCAGTTGGTGAGAGGTCTTACGTGTGCACTAGATGCAAGGAGCTCTTTGCTCTCAGGGAACAAGTCCGTTCTCTAGAGGCTAGAGTAGCAGATTTGGAAAACATAAGAAAGACAGAGAGGTACATAGACGAGACCTAGAGGGATATAGTCCTGAAGTCCCACCTCCAGTCTGGCAGCATCCCTGTTGCCATGGAGGAGAGAGGTCATGTGACAGGAGAGCATCACCCTGGTGTGGCAGGAAGTGATCCTGTAACTAGGACCTGTCCTCCAGGTGATGTAAAACCCTCTCGCACTGAGGAAGTTTCTCCAGGGCCATGTGCCCATGAGGGAACGGTTAGGACAGCCGTTATAGTTGGTGATTCGATCATTAGGCATGTAGATAGCTGGGTGGCTGGTGGACGTGAGGATCGCCTGGTAACATGTCTGCCTGGTGTGAAGGTAGCGGACCTCACGCACCACATAGATAAGGTCTTAGATAGTGCTGGGGAGGAGTCTGCTGTCTTGGTACATGTCGGTACCAATGACATAGGAAAATGTGGTAGGGAGGTTCTGGAGGCTAAATTTAGGCTTTTAGGTAGGAAGTTGAAATCCAGAACTTCCAGGGTAGCGTTCTCCGAAATGCTTCCCGTTCCACGTGCAGGGCCCAAAAGGCAGGCAGAGCTCCGGAGTCTCAATGCGTGGATGAGACAATGGTGCAGAGATGAGGGGTTTGGATTTGTTAGGAACTGCGGAACATTCTGGGGAAAGGAGAGGCTCTTCTGAAGGGATGGGCTTCACCTTAACCGGGATGGAACCAGGCTGCTGGCATTAACCTTTAAAAAGGAAATAGAGCAGCTTTTAAACTAGATAATAGGGGAAAGCCAACAGTCGCCCAAGAGCGGATGGTTCGGAAGAATGTATCCTTGAAGGATACTACCAAAAGCAGAGAAGTTCCAAAAAAGAGTAAAGTAGCCCAAATACCCTCGAGTATGGAGCAGACAGAGCTTAAAGATTCCAAATTACCCATGTCTACCAATAGCCAAATTAATATGAATAAAATACAGTCTCTAAAATGCTTTTATGCAAATGCTAGAAGTCTAAAAAATAAGATGGGAGAGTTAGAATATATAGCACTAAATGAGAGGTTAGATATGATTGGAATATCAGAGAGATGGTGGAAGGAGGACAACCAGTGGGACACTGTGATACCTGGGTACAAACTATATCGTAATGATAGAGCTGATCAAATTGGTGGAGGGGTTGCGCTCTATGTTAGAGAGGGCATTGAGTCAGAACGGATTAAAGTTTTGCAGGAAACAAAATTTGCTGTAGAATCACTATGGATTGAAATTCCATGTAAAAAGGGGAAGGCAATGGCAGTGGGGGTATACTATCGACCACCTGGCCAAAATGAACAAATGGATGATGAAATGCTCAAAGAAATCAAGGAAGCTAACAAACGTTACAGCGCGGTAATAATAATGGGTGATTTCAATTACCCCGGTATTTACTGGGTCAGTGTCACGGCAGGACATGCTAGGGAGATAAAGTTCCTAGATGAAATAAATGACTGCTTCTTGGAGCAGCTGGTTCATGAACCGACCAGAGGGGAAGCCATATTAGACCTAGTCCTTAGTGGAACACCAGATCTAGTGCAAGAGATAAGGGTGTTGGGACCACTTGGCAATAGTGATCATAGCATGATTGCCTTTGATTTAATTAGTGGAGGAGGGATAGTAAGGAAATCCACAGTACTACCTTTTAACTTTCTAAAGGGAGACTATGATAAAATGAGGAAAATAGTTAAGAAAAAACTAAAAGGAGCAGTTGCAAAGGTTAAAGACTTACATCAAGCTTGGGTGTTGTTGAAAAATACTATCTTGGAAGCCCAGGCCAGCTCTATTCCACGCTTTAAGAAAAGTGGAAGGAAGTGCAAAAAACTGCCAGCATGGTTTAAAGGTGAGGTCAGAGAGGATGTTGTTGCCAAAAAAGCATCTTTCAGGAAATGGAAAAAAGAGCCAAACGACAAAACCTGGAAACAGCACAAGCACTGGCAGGTCAAATGCAAGGCATTGATAAAGCAGGCAAAGGGAGAATTTGAGAAGAAGCTTGCTGCAGAAGCAAAAACGTGAAATAAAGATTTTTTCAAGTACATTCGTAGCAAAAAACCTATGAGAGAGTCAGTTGGTCCATTAGATAATAGAGGAGTTATAGGGGCACTAAGAGGTGACAAGGCGATAGCGGAGAGACTGAATGAATTCTTTGCTTCGGTCTTTACTGAGGAAGATGTAGGGATGTTACCCATGACTGAAGTGGTATTTAAAGGTGCGGAAGAATTGAAGGAAATATTGATACATCGGGAAGATGTATTACAACTATTAGATAAACTGAAGAGTAGCAAATCACTTGGGCCGGATGGTATACATCCAAGGGTGTTGAAAGAACTGAAATATGAGATTGTAGACCTGCTATTAGTAATCTGTGAACTATCATTAAAATCATCTCTAATACCTGAACATTGGAGGATCACCAATGTAACACCAATTTTTAAAAAGGGTTCCAGGGGTGATCCGGGAAACTACAGACCGGTGAGCCTCACGTCAGTACCGGGAAAAATGGTAGAAACCATCATAAAGAATAAAATTACTCAGCATGTAGATAGTCATGGCCTAATGGGAGACAGCCAACATGGCTTTAGACAAGGAAGATCTTGTCTTACTAATCTGTTATGTTTTTTTGAAAGTGTGAATAAACAGGTGGACAAAGGTGAGTCGGTTGATATAGTGTATCTAGACTTTCAGAAAACCTTTTACAAGGTCCCTCATCAGAGACTTTTGGCAAAACTAAAGAGTCATGGGATAGGAGGCAGTGTACTACTGTGGATCAGGAACTGGTGAAAAGATAGAAAGCAGAGGGTTGGGGGGCGGAGCCTGATGTCCAGCGGGATGGTCGCATAACGCTGTGGCTCCCGAGAGGCCTACTCAGAATCCTGAATTAACACCGTAAACACTTGGAACTTCTACTCTGATCCTGCCGGGGCACATTGGTGAGATGGCGGGGACCAAACCCACGCGCCTGGAATTTGGATCTCCAGCGGCTTCTCACGGCAAACGATCCAAAACTGAACCTCCGTCCCCGCAGAAGGGGCTGGCCTTGCGCGAGGGCCCCGAAATGCAGCAGGAAATCCTCGCAGAGATTAGAGGGGTCAAAGACCTCGTGCAGTCAAACGGGGAGGCACTCCGAGCGCTGCGGGAAGATCTTGGTGTGCTGCAAAGCAAGCTAGAAGGGCTTTCTTCGCGTCAAGACAAAATGGAGAGCATATTGGATTCCCATGCGGCCCGGTTGTCCAAACTCGACAAAGTTGAACGCCAGGTGCGGGCCTTGCAGAAAGAAGTGGAAGATGGCAATAATAGAGCGCGCCGCAATAACATTCGACTCGTGGGCATACCGGAGGGAGCGGAATCGGGAGACATGAAAGAGTTTTTATGCAAAATCCTCCCTTCCTTGCTCCAAACCACTTTTACCAAAGATTTGGAGATAGATCGCGCTCATCGTGTGCCCACAAGCATAACGCTCAACAGGAAGACCCCGCGGCCTATCATTTTTCGACTTCTGAGATATCAACACGTTGAGCAAATTCTAAGTGCCTCTCGGGCAAAGGGCCACATGGAGTTTGAGAGCCACAAGATCTCCTTCTATCCCGACTTGGCTAAACCCACGGTCGACCGCCGAAAGCGCTTTCTGGAATTCCGGCCGAGGCTTCAACAACTACAAGCACGCTATGGCCTGATGTACCCGGCCAAGTTCCGAGTCACGCTTCACAATCAGACAAGAACATTTGAGGACCCTGATCTACTAGCGGAGTTTTTGGATTCCAAAGAAGCCGACTTGATGCGCTGACTTCCAGAATATTCCTGCAAGTATTCTCATATCCGCTACATCCGCCATATTGGATCTGCCGCGACCCAGCAAAGAGTCTGGCGAGGGCAATTTGTTGCCTTACTTTTGATGATATCTGTGACCCGACTCCATCTACCCACAGTAGCCTCGATGAGTATCAGAGACAGTGTTAACTATGGACTCTGGTGTTTCTTTTCTTTGTTTCATGTCTTTCTATTCCCTCTCTAGGGCCTCCTCCCGCAGACATATGGTCGCCATATTCTTTGGGGGTTTTGCTTCTTCTCTAAGATACTTTGGTACATACTTTTCAATATGGGGTGTATTAGTCAGACTACTTGGTGATTATGTCATTGTTGCACAGATTCTGATTATGTTGTATGTTTTCAAGCGCCCTTACCTCAAATGTCTATTACCGATCGATGGCACCATGTAAGATTTTCTCATTGAACGTAAAAGGAATCAATAATCCGATAAAACGGAAGAAAATCCTAAGCTATCTAAGTCAGGAAACCGCGGATCTGATCTTTCTCCAAGAAACGCATTTAAATTCGAAGGAAACTCTTAAACTCAATATTAAACCTTACATGGTGGCCGCCTATTCCCCAGCCGTTTCTAAGAAATGTGGGGTCGCCATACTGGTTAGGAAATCTTTGCATGCTACTATTATTGCGACTAGCTCAGATACAGAAGGTAGATGGTCCAGAGTTCACCTCAAGATAGGTAGCCTTGAAGTTACATGTATATGCCTTTACGCTCCTAATGTGGATGACCCTGCCTTTTTTGCTACCATTGCTCAGATTGCACAGGCCTCTGCTAATACTTCATTGATAATTGGGGGGGATTTCAATCTAGTCCTTGATCCCCTGATTGACAAACAGCCGCCTAGGACAAGTGGTCCCCCCAAGAGTCACATCACGCTTACCTCCCTGATCAAAGATCTTGCTTTAGTTGATCTATGGAGGTTACTACACCCCAATGAGCTTGACTTCACCTTCTTCTCTTCCCCTCATAAATCCCAGTCTCGCATAGACTTCTTTCTAATATCAAAACTGTTAGTTCCTCAGGTGGATACTGCAAAGATTCACTCCCAACATATTTCAGATCATGCCGCCATTTCCTTTCAATTACACACTACTACTGCACCCCAAGGGAACACGGGGGCCTGGTTCTTTGATAGAGCCCTGTTAACTCAGCCAGAGTTCCAGGTAGAAATTCGAGCAGCCATACAGGATTACTTCCATTTTAATCTACCCCAGGATACTGCGAATTGGGCTTGGTGGGAGGGCTTCAAAGCGGCCATTCGAGCAACGATCACTAGCTATCAAATTCGCCTGCGGAAACAACGCAAACAGCAGCTATTCACACTAGACCAACAAATAAAAGCAGGCGAACGAGTTCTAACTTCACGTACTGATCCATGTGTATTAATTCGATTACAGCGTCTCCGTTTTCAATATAACTCAATCCTCTCAACTGCAGCTTCTAAGAGTATTGAGCTTCAGCGAGGGACCTATTATCGTGAAAATAACCGAGCCGGTCGACTCTTAGCCAACGCCTTGAAAGGTCAAAAAGAAGCCAAACGCGTAGCGGCCCTTCGAGCTCCACAGGGAGGGGCATAGTAACCACAGACTCCGACATTGTAGAGTTCTTTCGGGATTTCTATACCCGCCTATATCAATCTGAATGTGAGTTCTCGTCAGAGACATTCGAGCGATTGCTTTCTGGCATTCAGCGGCCGACCCTCTCTGAAGATGATAGGGATGCGATGGATGAACCCTTCTCTACTTCAGAGATCCAATCTGCCCTAACACGAACAGCCTCAGGCCGTGCCGCAGGGCCCGATGGTCTCCCGACCGAATTCTACAGAACGTTCAGTGCAGATCTAGTTCCCTATTTAAAACTCTATTTTACTGCCCTTGCGGTAGATACATCCTCTTTGGGATCCTTTTCTGCAGCTAACGTGGTAGTCTTTGAGAAAGAAGGCAGAGACCCACTACTAACCGCCAACTACCGTCCAATCTCCCTACTTAATGCCGATTATAAGATCTTCGCAACGATCTTGGCCACCCGGCTATCTGACAGGATGGCCACCCTAATTCACCCCGACCAATGCGGTTTTATACCCGGCAGATCAACTGCTGACAATGCTCGGACCTTGTGCCATGTGCTATCCAGTGCTGCCAATCTAGATCTTCCATGGGTGGGTCTTTCCCTGGATGCCGAAAAAGCCTTTGATCGTCTAGAATGGCCTTTCTTATTTGCAGTTCTCCGATGGTATGGCTTTGGGGAGGGCTTCCTCCGATATCTCCAAGTCATGTATACTCAACCCGTCGCCAGTATTTGTGTTAATGCCATCAAGTCTCAGCCATTTAATCTCCAAAGAGGCACGCGTCAAGGTTGCCCCCTATCACCAATGCTCTTTGATCTAGCTCTTGAACCCCTAGCCCTCCTTATTAGACAATCCGCACGTATTCGAGGTGTCCCCTTCAGCCGTAGGGAGATTAAACTATCTGCATATGCAGATGACCTTATGCTTTTCGTATCCCTCGATTCGGTTCCAGCTGTCTTGGATCTAATTGACGGATACTCACAATTATCGGGCTATAAAATTAACTGGACCAAATCTGTAGCATTCCCACTGAACCGCTGGGTGCATGAGGCTGACATGCAGGCCTTTCCCTTCCTTTGGCAATCCCGCATGGTGAAGTATCTTGGGGTCCATTACTGTTCTCCTTTAGAAGACACTATTAGTTTTAATGCCAAAGAGGTAGTCTCCAAGGTCCGTGAGCTCACGAATCGTTGGTCTCCCTTATCTCTAACATGGTGGGGTCGCTTAGAAACTGTGAAAATGATGATAGTCCCCAAAGTGAATTACATTTTAGAAATGCTGCCATGCTTACTCCCGCTACATACTTATAAAGATATTGAGGGCCTTCTCGTCCGTTATCTCTGACAGGGCAAGCCACCAAGGATAGCTAAACAAAAATTACAGTCTGCAAAGGAAAGAGGGGGTACCAGATTTCCTGATTTTCTAAGATATCATCAAGCCTTCCTACTTAAGCAAGGTGCCCGATGGCTAGATACCTCAACAGACAGCAGACCAGTTTGGCTTGACATAGAAGAGGAGCTTAGTAGCCCAATTCCGTTGACCCATCTCCCAGGTATGTCCTATCAAGTAGACACCCGCCATCCACCAATGATTGTTGATACTCTTGCGGCCTTTAACACTCTCATTCTATCACTGGGCCCGCACGTATGTCCTCCGGACGGACTCCCGCTATGGAATAACCCCAGAATTCAAGTCCTAAATAGAACGATAGCATGGAAACCCTGGTACTCAAGGGGGATCTGGACACCCCAACAGCTTTTCTCTGCAGCTTGTTGGAAAACCTTTTCTGATTTACAAAAGGAATTTGCGTTACCAGCGAAACACTACTTTCAATTGATGCAGCTTCAACACTGCCTCAAAAGTGCTCGAATCATGCCGCCCTCTGTCCCTCCTGAGGACGGGCTATTAGAGATAGTTCACTCTATTGGTAGTACGCATGGGGTAGCCTCTAACTTTTATAAAATATTATGTCAGGGTACAGACACGGCCATTTTTAGAGCCCAACAAGCCTGGGAGCGCGAACTGCAAACCACTTTAACCCCTGTGCAATGGTGCGTTTTCTGGAGCAAAGTAGTGCGGGTCTCCCGGTCTGCCTCTGTTACCCAAACTCTCTTCTTCTTTGCACACAGATGCTTTTATACCCCAGAAAAAATAGCCAAATGGAACACAAATGCTAGGGACCAGTGTTGGTCTTGTCATACTGCTGTGGGAACCCTCGCTCATGTTATTTATGAATGTCCTCAGCTACAGGTTTATTGGGGGCGGGTCTGGGGTCGTATTCAGTTTATCTTACACCTTCACGAACCTCTCTCTTGGAAGATCGTGGGACTCTGCTCTGTGGCGGAGATCCCCTCTCTTCCTAAGAAGGGTCACTTTCTCCTTGATTTCATGCTGGGTATAGCCATATGCTTAATCACGAGGAATTGGAAGGATAGCTCTCGACTTACTGTCAATGA
This sequence comes from Ichthyophis bannanicus, assembly GCA_033557465.1. Taxonomy (NCBI): domain Eukaryota; kingdom Metazoa; phylum Chordata; class Amphibia; order Gymnophiona; family Ichthyophiidae; genus Ichthyophis; species Ichthyophis bannanicus. The sequence continues at coordinate 1,254,021,075 of CM066033.1, forward strand.
ATGGTGGAACCTTGTCTGCTTATATAGTAAATATGAACAGATACCTCGGAGAGCTATTCCCCATGCCCAACCTCACTCTCGCTTGTCTAAATGGCAGATGCTTAATGATTATGTACAATCTGCTCATTGCTCCAACATGCCTGTTTAATGTGCACTCATCATGTTTCTGGTCACCGTTAGATTTGTAACATAATAATGTAAGTACACGCCCGCTTCGGGAATGATTAGTTTTCTAGAGAAGAAGCAGGGGGGAGGGGGGTGGTAGGGGTTTACTTTGGTGTATGTATTACATTTTTGTATTTGTCTCTTAGCTGTATGTCTTCCTTTTCCTTTGTTGTTATAAAACGAAAATAAAGAATTTAAAAAAAAAAGAAAGCAGAGGGTTGGGCTAAATGGCCAATTTTCCCAATGGAGAAAGGTAAATAGTGGTGTACCCCAGGGATTTGTGCTGGGTCCGCTGCTTTTGGACATATTCATAAATGACCTGGAAAGAGGAATAACGAGTGAGGTTATCAAATTTGCAGATGACACAAAACTATTTAAAGTTGTTAAAATCCAGGAGGATTGTGGAAAATTGCAAGAGGATCTTGATAAATTGGAAGACTGGGCATCAAAATGGCAGATGAAATTTAATGTGGACAAGTGCAAAGTTATGCACCTAGGGAAGAACAACCCTAACTATGATTACAGAATGCAGGGTTCCACATTAGGAACCACCACCCAGGAAAAAGATTTAGGCATCATTGTGGATAACATGTTAAAACCCTCGGCCCTGTGTGCAGCGGCAGCCAAGAAAGCAAATAGAATGCTAGGTATCATAAGGAAAGGAATGGAAAATAAAACAAAAGATATTATAATGCCTCTATACCGTTCCATGGTGAGACCGCACCTTGAATATTGTGTGCAATTCTGGTCGCCGTATCTTAAAAAGGATATAGCGTTATTAGAAAAGGTTCAGAGAAGAGCCACCAAAATGGTAAAGGGGATGGAAGGATACTCCTATGAAGAAAGGCTAAAAAGGTTAGGGCTCTTTAACCTGGAAAAGAGACGGATGAGGGGAGATATGATAGAAGTCTATAAATTAATGAATGGAGTGGAACGGGTAAACGTAGATCGATTGTTTACGTTATCAGAATATAGAAAGACCAGGGGACATACAATGAAGCTACAGGGTAAACTATTTAAGACTGATAAAAGAAAATATTTTTTCACTCAACGTGTAATCAAACTCTGGAATTTGTTACCGGAGGATGTAGTAAGGGCTGTTAGTGTAGCTGGGTTTAAAAAAAGTTTGGACAAGTTCCTGGAGGAAAGGTCCATAAACCATTATTAAGAAGGGACCCAGGATATCAATGCTTGACCCAGTACAAGCATTGCGGAACCTGTGTCTTTTGGGGAAACTGCTAGGTATGTATGACCTAGATTGGCCACTGGTGGACACAGGATACTGGGCTTGATGGACCTTGGTCTGACCCAGTATGGTGTATCTTATGTTCTTATGTTCGTGGAGTTTCCCGTACAGGTTCAGTGTCTTTCCCAAGGTTTTTGTATTATTTCTCAGATGAAAAGAAAGTGAGTAGTAAGGTACCTCATAGATCAATTCTGGGACCACTATCGTTCACTGTCTTTGTGAGTGATATTGCTGAAGGGTTAAAAGGAAAGGTTTGCCTTTTTGTGGATGACACAAAGATTTGAAACAGTGGACATCTTGGAGAGAGTAGACAAATATGAGAAAAGATCTACAAAAATTTTGAAGAATGGTCTAATGTTTGGCAGTTAAATTTTAATGCAAGACGTGCAGAGTGATGCACATGGATGCAGAAACAGAAAACAGCTGTATGCGACAGGGAGTGAGAGGCTGGTATCCATGGACCAGGAGAGGGATTTCTGGGTGTTAAGAGGCCAATTCAGAGCAGGGGATGTTTGGGCTGTCTAGACAGCCAAAAGTTAGAAGGGGCTGTTTTGTACCCGATTCTGCAACCATGGGAACTATACATTCCCACGGTTGCAGAATCATGGCACTTGGATGACCCAGTGTGCCCCCTATTCTGCCACAGCAGATGTCAAGCACTGTGCCCATCCAGCCCTCACAGCACTCCTGCTGGTGTGTCTGTGCCATGGGATCCCATCACCATGGCACTGGCACATCCAGCAAGAGCAACCATTGCATGACTGCACAGCATCATCCTTCTCCCACCCCCCAGCCCCTAGTGATGGTCCCTAAGCAGGGATTGGGCGGCGGGGGCTCTCCTGCAGTTGCCCTGTTGGTTGGGGGGACTGCATAGGCAGATCGCACTGGCGCCCAGCACTTATTCCACCTTTGAAGTGGAATAAGCCAGGCATCCAAATTGAGGCTGCTGGATGTACAGAGGCCCAATCTGAATGGTCTCTTATGTCTGGACACTGTGACTCACCCCTGCTCCACCTCTGTGATACCCACTCCCACCCCTGTCCAGCGCTTCCTGCACATCAGCCTTGTATGTGAATGGAGAACAAAGGACAGAATCAGGAGCAGCACCTGAGCATGGGTTGTATGCCCAAGTCGGACATACAACCCTGCTATTAGCAGAGTGGAACTTACCCCTAAGAGGCTGATTCAGAGGGGAACTTACCCCTAAGAGGCCATCTGGACTTGCAGAAAATGTACACGGCCCAGTTGTACCCAATTCTGCAACAACAGGTGCTATATGTTCCCGAGTTTGCAGAATTAGGCACTTGGACGGCCCAGCGTGCACAGCATTCTGAGCAGGGGGAAGTTCAAGTGCCTGCTGGTCCCCATCGCTCAAGGCTCCAGCTGGTGTGCCGGTGACATGGTATCCTGTCACAATGGTACCGTCTCATCCAGCCTGAGAGCCGAAATGCCACCCACATATACAGACCTTTTACCAGCTGCCTGACCTGCCGCTGCCTGATTCACCAGAGGCAGGTCTTGTCAGACAAATCTTATTGATTTCTTTGACTGGGTGACCAGGGAGTTGGACCGAGGGAGAGCTCTAGATGTGGCGTATTTAGATTTCAGTAAAGCCTTTGACACTGTTCCTCACAGGCGACTTATAAACAAACTGAGCACCCTAGGGATGGACCCTAAAGTTACTGCTTGGGTTAGAAATTGGTTGGGTGGGAGGCGACAAAGAGTACAAGTAAATGGAGCTCACTCTGAGGAGAAGGATGTTACCAGTGGTGTACCCCAGGGATCTGTCCTTGGTCCGATTCTTTTTAACATCTTTGTTAGTGATATAGCGGAAGGGCTGTCGGGTAAGGTTTGCCTCTTTGCAGATGATACCAAAATCTGCAATAGAGTAGACACCCAGGAAGGTGTAGATAACATGAGGAGGGATCTAACTAAACTTGAAGAATGGTCTAGAATTTCGCAGCTGGGATTTAATGTTAAAAAATGTAAGGTCATGCATTTGGGCTGCAGCAATCCAAGGGAGCAATACAGTATAGGAGGTGAAGTACTTTTGTCCACTAAAGAAGAGCGGGACCTAGGCGTGGTTGTGTCTGATGATCTTAAAGTAGCTAAACAGGTAGAAAAGGCGACTGCAAAAGCTAGAAGGATGCTTGGGTGCATACGGAGAGGAATGGCTAGCAGAAAAAAGGAGGTGATAATGCCTCTGTATAAGTCTTTGGTGCGACCTCATTTGGAGTATAGTGTGCAATTCTGGAGACCGCACCTTCAAAAGGATGTGAACAGGATGGAGTCGGTGCAGAGGGTGCCTACTAAAATGATTAGTGGGCTTCATTATAAAGCATATGTGGACAGACTTAAGGATCTTAATATGTACACCTTAGAGGAAAGGCGGGATAGAGGTGATATGATTGAGATGTTTAAATACCTCCATGGCATAAATGTTCAGGGAGAGAGCCTCTTTCAATTGAAAACAAGTTCTGCTACGAGGGGACATGGGATGAGGGTGAAGGGAGATAGATTCAGGAGTGATATGCGGAAATATTTCTTTACGGAAAGAGTAGTGGATCCATGGAATAGTCTCCCAGTGGAGGTGATAGAGATGAGGACAGTAACTGAATTCAAAAAAGCATGGGACCAACACAGAGGATCTCTAAAGGCAAAAAGTGGACTGTTGTAGTTGTTGATATGGAAGGACAGACTAGATAGGCCATGTGGTCTTTTTCTGTCATCATGTTTCTATGACCCTTTTAGGGTGCTGCCAGGGCCAGGATCAGGCAGGGGAGGCTCTCCTGAGGCAGCCCTATTGTGAGGGGAGTGTGCCTGCCCCGATCACACAGGTGCCCTGCACTTATTCCACCTCCAAGATGGAATAAGTTGGGCATGCAACAGACAGCCGGTGGACATAGCGGGCCCTGACCTGAATAGGCCCAGTACATCTGGGTGCTTCAGCCCACCACCACTCCACCTCCTCTCTGCCTCCATCCTGCCCCTATCCAGTCCTCCCAGCACAAACCCTATGTACGTGTGGGGGCAGCTGGCACAGAATATGGTCCCGGTGAATAGTGGGGGATGCATGTACAGCCCCACTATTTGGGGATCAGAAACTACTCCTAAGTGTCTGAGGATCTCAAGGCGGCAAAACAATGTGACATGATGGTGGCTACAGCCAGCATACAGAGAGGCACAACCAGCAAAAGGAAGAAGGTATTAAAGCCCCTCTACAAGTTGTTGGTGTATTTGTATCCCAGTGATGTGACTCATTGAACCACATATCCATAATGACAGCAGAAGCAGCAGCAGCAGCATTAGGGCGGTGTTTGTGGTTGTGCCCTACCATGTAGATTAGGAAAGGCTGGAACAAGAACGATTTATTCAGTGTTGCACTATGGTCCAGCTTTTTGGGGTTTCCAGTTCAATTTTCACCACACATCTCTATTTGTAATTCTGTGATCACTTATTTTAAATATGGTGAGGCTCATGCCCATCTGGACTTGGGTGTATTTGTGGAAGAACTGACTGAATTTGCCAGTTTTTGTCAATTTTACTATTTGTATGAAAACGAATGGCCATCACTAATCTTCCTTACCAGAGTTTTACTATTGCTACTACTACTACTGACCATTTGTATAGTGCTACAAGGCATATGCAGCCCTGTACCCTTCCTGTTCCTATTTTAGTCTTGCCACATTTTTAACCATATTTTTAACCATACATAGTTAACCATATTTGCCGCTACATTTTTATTTGTATATAGTTAAACCCTGTTTACCCCAAGTTTTTTGTACCCTGTTCTTTGTAAAAAAACCAATGCTGATTGTATCATTGTGTTTAAATTTGTTCATTTGTAAACCGCACTGATTAAAAGCGCGGTATATAAGAAATATAAATAAATAAATAATAAATAAATTTCAGATTTGGATTCCTTTTGTTCATGCCTTATTTCTGATCCTATTTCCTTGCTGAGCTCTAGATTCCTAGTGTTTTTCTGCCTAGTTCCTGAACCTGTCTCACTGCTGTAATCCAGCCTTGTTCTTATTCCAGTTTTCAGATTAGTTGCCTGCAATGTTCCTGCTTGCCTGCAATGTTCCCGCTAACCTGTCCTGCCAGCAGGGGGGGGGGGTGCAGACCCGGCGCAGCTTAAAGAGAACATTGTGAGGGTGCTGCGGCGTGTGTTAGACACAGGGTCTAACACACGCCACAGCACCCTCGCAATGTTATGTATTTATTTATTTAGTGTCTCTTTTATACCGCGCTATTTAAAATCAGTGCAGTTTACATACAACAGTAACTTATACAGTGCGGCCTAAGCTGCGCTGTATTTACAATGGAACAGGTGCTATAACTTGGACATCACTAGGGTAACTATTTACAGGCTGGAAATCAAGTCAGGGTCCCAACAGGACTATTGATGGGCAGAGACTATTTACAAAAGCTATTTACATGGTATGCGTGGTCGATAATGGTGCCAGTGGGTGTGGCTGCCTCATTGCGTGCTGGGTGTGCTAGTGGGGCAGTCCTGGTGGAGGAGGGTGGCAGTTTGTGGGCTGTCGTCCAGGCAACCATGTTCTCTTTAATCTGCGCCGGGTCCGCCACCGGCATTCCTGCCGGTGGGGGGAGGGGAAGAGCGTCGATCGCTCTGCACCCACCTCCCCCTGCCGGCAGGAATGTTGGCTGCGGACCCAGCGCAGGTTAGTGGGAACATTGGTTGCCTGTGTGTTCTGCTGTTCCTGTGTCCTGTACTGCACTCCTAGTTCCATTCTTGTTTACCTAAGGCCTGGCATTTCCTAGCACCAAAGGGCTCAAACCAAAGGGATGGCAGTTGCTGCAGGTGGAAGGCCGTGCTTTTCTGAGTCCTGCACTGGGATGCTCTGCCCTATGGACCCCTTCTACTTCTATGTTGGCCTGCTCTTTACCCTGAAGTCCTCATCACTTACAAGATCATCACATAGTCTAAAGAGTGAGAAAGAAAGACCTGGAAACTGATTCACCTCATAGCTGACTGTGAAGTTCTGATGATGGAAAATTTCTATACAGAAAGGCACAACAAAGTAGCATGCCTCTTTCATTGGAAACTCTGTAAACACTACAACATTGCTGTGCTTGAAAAGCACTGGAATCATGACCCTAAGAGAATTACAGAGAATGCGAGGTTATGAGCTCCTGGGACATTCCCATTCCGACAGATAAGAAACTGGATGTGAGGAAACCCGAGAAAGTGGTAAAGGAGAAAAACAGCAGAACAGCATTGCTAATAGCAGTGTCAGTTCTGAGTGAATTGCATGGAGAGGCAGAAGATCCTGAAGTACCAAAAAATGCACTCACAGACTAAGAAAATGTGGCAGAAAGATACAGAAATATTTCCCATCGTCTTGGGAGCCACAGGCAGACTTTATAAAATTACCTCATTATGACGCTGCATTTCCTCTCTTTTTTTGTCCATACAATACTGTTCTCAGAACTGGAGGAATTCAGCACTGGTTATTCTGTATAAGGAAAGGCGTCATTTTTTTCATTTGAGATGCCAATGTTCTGACCTTATGGGAAGAAGAACTGTGAATCAGTTAAGGAAAAGACAGGATTCAGTGAGAACACAATCTTTACATATTTTTGGGGGCATAATATTACCTTCCATTGCTGTAGTTCATTACACTGTGTTCCCTGCTAAAAAAAAGGGTCTTGCTTTTTCATAAGAGATGCAAGGTGTTTTATATGCAAATTCATGCAGCTTTTGTCTTCAGTAGATCCTGTTGAGTAAGTTCACATAAGCATTTGCAAGCATTTTTCAACGAGACTCAATAGGGATATAAGTACAGACAAGCATTTTTGGCATTTTGCCCTTCGTTCCTTCGGGCTTAACCCCATGAGAATGCTACATTAATTTCTTTCGCCCTATTCCAGATGTTACTCATGCTGTAAGGCTAACTATACATGCCTGAAAAGATAATGAACCTTATGCACGATGCAATGAAGTTGATTACATAGTACGAAATGGAAGTCATCCTAAAACACCAAATAATGGAGGTTTATTTGGATTTCCAAGAAGTGCAGAATCTTTCAACAGCCTTTTCCAAAATGTCTTAAGGGGAGGGGGATTTGGATTTAGCTCATGCCTTTTCAATAGTAAGTCAGGGTGAGATACATGCAGGTACAGCAGATATTTCCCTGTTCTCAGAGAGCTTATAATCCAAATTAGTACCTGAGGCAAGAGAGACTTGCCTAAGAGCACAAAGGGGATTTGAACCCTAGCTTCTTGGATTTAGCCTACTAGATGTATTAGCCTGCTCCTCCAATCCAAGTCAAGCCATGAATATCTTTTAGCTGTACATTTTTCTAGGTCACATGTGGGAGTGAATTGAGTTCATATACAGAAACGGTCAGGGTAACCCAGACCACGAAATTGTGTGTGCTTTCATACAGCAAATTAATATGTTTTGGCCTGGTTCATTTCTTCACATGGCATCCTAAGGAGGGTGCCCTACAATGAGGGGAGCATGGTGTGGCCAATACTACAGTTACATTATTGCAAAAGACTGCAGAGTGCTCAGAGAGAAGGATGCATGAGCTGCATAGTTTAGACATGAAAGTTAGGTGTCTGAAATATAGCAAATTATTTCTCAAGGAGCTATCGATTATATCTGTTTTATCCAGAGGACCATGAATAAATTACATTTTCCACTGATTAAAATTTGACCTTCTGTGAAGGACATCAAGTCTGTTAAAAATGTACCACAAGGTTGACTTGTTGCTCATTTAAGTTATATAAAGAAGCTAGAATAATTGATGTACATGTTGTGCTTCCCTTAATTAAAATGTCTTCCCTTTCCATCTCCTTTAACCCTATCCAGCTAGATGAGCATGCTTTTTCCATTATCTTGTTTATTTGATGGGGGAAAGGAGGAAGGGGGAAAGAGGGTTAGAAGCAAGATGGACCAATTTTTGCTTTCATCGATAAGCGTATTTTTATGAAAATAGTTTTCTTGGATAAAAGTAGATAGTTAATTTTAGTTTTGAAATTTCCTGGTATAAAACATAGAAACATAGAAATATGATGACAGAAAAAGACCACATGGCCTATCTAGTCTGTCCTTCTATATCAACAACTACAACGGTTCCATTTTACCTTTAGAGACCCTATGCTTTTTTGAATTCAGTTACTGTCCTCATCTCTACCACCTCCACTGGGAGACTATTCCATGGATCCACTACCCTTTCCGTAAAAAATCATCAGACACAACCATGCCCAGGTCTCGCTCTTCTTTAGTGGACAAAAGTACTTCATCCCCTATACTATATTGCTCCCTTGGATTGCTGCAGCCCAAATGCATGACCTTACATTTTTTAACATTAAATCCCAGCTGCCAAATTCTAGACCATTCTTCAAGCTTAGCTAGATCCCTCCTCATGTTATCTACACCTTCCCAGGTGTCTACTCTATTGTAGATTTTGGTATCATCTGCAAAGAGGCAAACCTTACCCGACAGCCCTTCTGCTATATCACTAACAAAGATGTTAAAAAGAATCGGACCAAGGACAGATCCCTGGGGCACACCACTGGTAACATCCTTCTCCTCAGAATGAGCTCCATTTACCTGGACTCTTTGTCGCCTCGAACCCAACCAATTTCTAACCCAAGCAGTAACTTTAGGGTCCATCCCTAGGGTGCTCAGTTTGTTTATAAGTCGCCTGTGAGGAACAGTGTCAAAGGCTTTACTAAAATCTAAATACACCATTTCTAGGGCTCTCCCTCAGTCCAACTCCCTGGTCACCCAGTCAAAGAAATCAATCAGATTTGTCTGACAAGACCTGCCTCTGGTGAATCCATGATGCCTTGGATCCTGTAATCTGCTGGACTCCAGAAACCTCACTATTTTCTCTTTCAGCAGCGTTTCCAATAATTTACTCACCACCGAAGTTAAACTAACTGGCCTGTAGTTTTCAACCACATCCTTACTTCCGCTTTTGTGTAAAGGCACCACATGAGCCTCTCTCCAGTCCTTTGGCACTACTCCCGACTCTAATGAGGCATTAAAAAGGTCAGTCAGTGGATCTGCTAGAACGTCCCCAAGTTCCCTCAGTATTCTAGGGTGTATCCCATCCGGTCCCATCGCTTTGTCTACTTTAAGTTGAGCTAGTTTCTCATGAACACAGTCTTCTGAAAATTGTTCAAGATGTCCCTCGCTTCTGTTCCTGTTTGTGGGTGTTTTCTGAGGTCCTGCTCCTGGTTCTTCATCTGTGAACACAGAACAGAAATATTTGTTAAGCAATTCCACTTTATCCTCATCAGCTTCTACATATTCCTCCCCTTCACTCTTGAGTCTGACAATACCACTTTTGCCCTTCTTCTCACTAACATATCTGAAAAATGTCTTATCCCCCCATTTTATTGCATTGGCTATTTCCTCCTCTTTTTGAATCTTTGCTTTCCTGACTACTTTGTTAGCTTCTGTAAGTTTTTCCAAACATGGATGCCTGTCTTCCTCTCTCTGTGATCTCTTGCATTTCATGAAGGCCTCCCTCTTTTTCTTCACTTTTTCAGCTACCTCTTTCAAAAGCCATAGTGCTCTCCTTTTCCTTTTACCTTTATTTATCATTTTAACAAAAAGGTTGGTTGACCTTAAAATATCTTGTTTCAGTTTTGCCCACTGTTTCTACATCTCCCAGCTGTTCCCATCCTGCTAACGATTCCCTGAAGTATTGGCCCATCTTGGCAAAGTTAGTCTTCCTAAAGTCTAAGACCCTCACCTTTGAATGGATTCTAACAGCCCTAGTCCTAATACTGAACCACACCATCTGGTGATCACTAGATGCAAAATGATCTCCTACTATAACATCAGAAACACTTTCACCATTGGTAAGCACCAAGTCCGGTATGGCCCCTTCATGTATGGGGTCTGTTACCAATTGCCTGAATAGTTCTCCCTGTAGAGAATCCAGGATCTCCTTACTTCTAAATGATACTGCAGCAGGAATGTGCCAATCAACATCTGGCATATTGAAATCTCCTATCAATAGCACTTCCCCTTTCCTATCAATGCTGCATATGTCTTCTATTAATTCTCTGTCCAGCTCTTCCTTTTGTGAGGGAGGTCTGTATATCACACCAATGCAAATAGATTTCTCTTTCCCTCTTTCTAGTTTAACCCACAGTGCCTCCTCTCTCCCTTTTAAGCTCTGTAATTCCAAAGCTTTAATAGTATTTTTTACATATAGTGCCACTCCTCCTCCCCTTCTTCCTACCCTGTCCTTTCTGAATAAAGTTTAGCCAGGTATAGTTACATCCCAGTCATGGTTTTCTGTGAGCCATGTTTCTGTAACTGCCACTAAATCCAAGTCGGCCACTCCCACCAAAGCTTTAACATCAGGGATCTTATTCCCCATGCTATGGGCATTTATACACACTGCTTTCCATATGTTACCCCTGTTACCCATTTCCATGAAGGTATTTAATGCATCACCTACCTGGGGGCTTTCACTTACCTGTAGGCTTTTTTCACCCATCTCCAACGAATCTAGTTTAAAGCCCTCTTCAGTAGATTAGCCAGTCTACTACTGAAGACACGTTGATCTTTCTTGGACAGATGGATGCCATCTCTGCTCTGCAACCCTTGGAACAGCATCCCATGGTCTAGGAAACCAAAACGCTCTTGATGATACCATCCACGCAGCCATGCATTCATTTAAAAGGAGCCTGCAAGCAGCCACAAACTCCTTTTAATCCCCCGCGTGCTCTCCCAGGAGGGATTGAGCTCCGACGAAATCGGGACACCTCCAGCTCTTCAGCTGCCCAATCGGGGCAACACGGCACATTTAAAAGGAGCCTGCAAGCAGCCACAAACTCCTTTTAATCCCCCGCATGCTCTCCCAGGAGGGATTGAGCTCCGACGAAATCGGGACGCCTCCAGCTCTTCAGCTGCCCAATTGGGGCAACGCGGCACATTTAAAAGGAGCCTGCAAGCAGCCACAAACTCCTTTTAATCCCCCACGTGCTCTCCCAGGAGGGATTGAGCTCCGACGAAATTGGGACGCCTCCAGCTCTTCAGCTGCCCAATCGGGGCAATGCGGCACATTTAAAAGGAGCCTGCAAGCAGGCGCGCCCGCGCCTTACGGGCCCGCGCCTGAGGGCCGCGCAAGAGGGCCCTTTGGCACGGCCCTTAAGAAAAGGCCCGTAAAGACCTACAAACCGGCACAATCAACAACATAAAAGAAAAACCACGCCGAGACCAGCAACTTCATCAGAGTACAGCCGAGCTCCCCCAGGGTTGAGCTCGCGTACCTCTTCTTCACTGCAAATCCTTCAACCACAGCAAGTATATCTAATACAAATATTGCTAAACAGACTTTTTCTTAAACAACTGAATTGTATGATTATACCTCATTGTATACCTCAGTTTGTTTAACTCCGTTATATTAGCTTAGTTCACAAACCTAGCAAACCCTATTCACTGTGAATTAACAATATACTGTTGCCAGTATTTATATTTGTGATTGCAATTAACCTCTAGCCATTGTACTGCTGCCAATTCATATTACCTGGCCCAATATTGTTACTGTTGCCAGTAATACGTCTTTAAAGAAACACTTTATTGTTGTCAGTAAAACATAAATCTGACTTCAGCTGACCGAGTCTCATTAGCTATTGCTATTGTTAGTGACATTGTATTCCTGCCATAACACACACCTAGGAGGGGACATTTACTCTCGTTCCCTGCTTAACAAAAGAAACAGCCGCCTGTGTAAAATATCCTTAGCCAGGGGCCACGCCAATTCACTCTTCCAACACAAGCCCCTGCCTCACCTGAACTGGCTCAGAAGGACCCAAAATGGAGCACACAATCATCTCCCTAATGAGCCTTTGCCTTCTACTCACAATCTTACCATCCAGCTCACTGGCACTACTTACGACACATAACCACATCCCCATAGTTTCAACTAGTGATAGAAAATGGTCTGATGACTCCCACAACAACTCTCATGGAGCTAGCTATCCATACCGCCACCACCTATTACACATCCCACTACAAAACTCTTCGAAAGCCAAACAAAGTAAAGGCCCCTACACTAGCAGCCTGAAGTGTGCACTCATTAACTCTTGCTCACTTCGTAAAAAATGGCCAGCAATCACCGAAACTATAACGTCTCAGAAATTAGATATCATCATGGTCACTGAGACTTGGCTCTCACCAGAGGACAACACCATCCTCAATCAACTACTACCACCTAACTTTGTTGCTTTCACCAGCCACCGGCAGAACAAAAGGGGTGGAGGAGTTGTTGTAATCACCAGATCTGACCTCCAGTTCAAAATGGTTGAATCCAACAGCATCAATAACCTGGAAACAGTAACAATCTCCAACAACACATGCTCTAAAACCTTATTTACAGAGCGCCTTCTGCGGAACCGGACAACCTGTCTACCATCATAAACTTAGCATCCAATACCCAGGGTCCAAATAAACCAAATTGGATCTTAGGTGACTTCAATCTTCCATCTTTACAGGACAATCAAGCAGATGCATTCATAGAAGTCCTAGACATCCTGGGATACACTCAACTGGTACATGAACCTACTCACTCAAAAGGTAACATTCTGGACCTCATATTCGCCCCACAAGCAGTTCTTCAGCAATCACAAAATATCACGCTTTCATTGACATCAGTACCATGGTCGGATCATAAGCTCATCACTTTTCTGATTCCCACCTTCTTCAAGCCACAAAGGCCCAAGGTGGTTTTAAGTAAGAACTCTAACCCAACTGCCAGAAGTTTTCACCCATTTAACAAAGAACGCATCCTCGCCGAAACGGACACACTCTTTGATAAGACTTCATTAGACCTAGAGGAGCTAATCACTGCCTGGAACAGCAAACTCAGTGCAATCGCAATCCGTTCCCCAACAAATAAAGCCACAAAAAAAAGATCATCTGCACCATGGTTCACAGCCGACTTGAGAGCATCACTAATCCTCCTACGGAGGCTGGAAAAGCGCTGGAGGAAGTCACGTACCAGTAGCGACCAAGCAGCATACATCCAACACCTGCATACACATCGCAAGGGGGTCACAGACAAGATGAGACAACACCACACAGACACCCTGAAACGGTCATTGAATAAGCCATACGACCTTTTCAACTTGGTCAAATCCCTTGCTAAAGAACCCACCCCTGAGCACCTTGGAGGTATACACCCACAGGACTATGCCGTCTTTATGCAATCCAAAATGTGCAAGACTGACAAAATGGTGATACCTGACCCCCCTGACGAACAAGAGTACCCAGCATCTCTAACTGCCTTTGTGACACCTTCAAGGAGAATTATTGAAGACACCATCTCAGCCCTAAATACCTCCACTGCACACTCAGCATTCTCCAGCATTCTGGATAAAAGATTTGCGATGTGACCTCGCCCCGATCATAGCTAATATGATAAGCCTATCCTTTAGCACTGGGTCTTTCCCCTCCACTCTCAAACAGACCTCCGTTATACCTCTGTTGAAGAACGCCAAACTAGACCCACAAAAGGTGGAGTCGTACAGGCCCATATCCAGCATCCCGATGCTCGCTAAAATCATTGAAAAGATAGTGTACAAGCAGTTACAAGGTCATATCGACACCAACGCCCCTCTGGATGCATCCCAACATGGATTCAGAGAGTCACATGGAGTTGAAACACTACTCACAACTCTTTTCGACAACATAATTTCAGGCGTTGACAACATACGACATGGTTTTGCACTCATCTTCTTGGATATAGCAGCGGCTTTCGACTCTGTATGCCATGAGATTCTCCTATGCCGGCTAAGAGAAAAAGGCATCAGTGGAACAGCCCTCAAGTGGTGCAGATCTTACCTGTCTGGAAGATGGCAATATGTTCGAACAGACGGGTCCACATCCGAACCATTCCTACAAAGTCAAGGAGTGCCTCAAGGATCCTCCTTATCATCACTGATGTTCAACATCTATATCCAACCCATCCATAACATCATTAGATCGTTCAATGTGAATTGCATGATATACGCTGATGACGTGCTGTTATACATGCCAATATCCCTGGATTGCCCAGACCTTACCCCCCTGACTAAGTGCTTCAACACCATATCCGAATGGCTCCTATCACAAAATCTGCGCATCCAACACAAGAAAACGGAGGTCCTGTTCATCTCGAGAAATCCCAAGTTCACACCACCCAGCCATTTGAAAGTAAATAATGCCGAGTTACAAGTAAAATCAGCTATACGTTACCTCGGGGTGACACTGGACCAGAACCTCGACATGAAGCAACACATAGCTAATACTGTAAGAGCGATCTACTTCAAAATCAGATCCCTCAGACACTTACGTCCGTTACTCGAACCAGGTGATTTCCGCACCATATACCAAGCCCTCATTATTCCTCATTTTGATTATTCAAACGCCATCCTACAAGGACTCCCCCGGGCCACCTTAAACCCCCTGCAACTTGCTATGAACAGTGCAGCGCGGGTACTCTTTGGAGCCTCCAGGAGAGAACATATCACACCCCTCCTAAAGCAGCTGCACTGGCTCCCCATTCAAGCCAGGATCAGTTTTAAGACCTTGATGATGACTTTCAAGGCCACCAAGGGGCTCTCCTCCTCTTCACTATCTGACCTCATACAACCACTTGCACCCAACAGGCTAAGGAGAACCGCAGAGTCCAATATGCTATCGATACCAAAAGATACGACAAACTGCACCAAAACAACATCTAACAGAGCCTTCAGACTCTGCGCCCCAAGCCTCTGGAACTCCCTACCACCACATATCAGAGCAATCCCCAACTTGAGCCGGTTCAGGAAGGCCCTGAAACATTTTCTCTTTATCAAATATCTCACTGACTGCCCTGAACCCCAGCTACTCTAGAATAGTGCGTCCCCAAGTATGTACAACACCCAACAATACCCATTCTCATTTCATCTGAATTTGTATATAGTTTACCCTGTTCAATTCATCTGCATATGTATATAGTTTACCCTGTGCAATTCATCTGCATATGTATATAGTTTACCCTGTTCTCCAAGTTTTCCAACATTTCCTGTTCAATGTAATGACCAGACATTTGTTTATTGTCGGATTTTGTTTGTTCTATGTAAACCGTGCTGATCGCAAATAGTGCGGTATATAAGAAACGTAAATAAATAAATCTCTCCAGGATGTGAGCCTCTCTGCCTTGGCCTTTACCCTCAACAAGGAGGATTGAAGAGAACACCACCTGTTCACCTAACTGCTTCACCCTCTGTCCCAGAGCCATGAAGTCACTTTTGATATGCTCAGAGGGATACCTGGCAGTTTCATTTGTTCTGACATGGTTTAGCAACATTGGGTAGTAGTAAGTGGGCTTGATGAGTCTCGGCAAACTCTCCATAACATCTTGGATTTTGGCACCAGGCAGACAGCATACCTCTCTGGACATCAAGTCTGGTCGGCAGATGGACGCCTCAGTATCCCTCAGAAGAGAGTCACCAATCACCACTACCCTTCGCTTCCTTGTGGTCACTGATTCTGCAATTTTGGGGTACTTGAGCTCTGGTTCTTCCCCTACCAGGGATACTTTCACCTCCTCCACTTCCAGGGCTGCATAATGGTTCTCCAATTCAAGGGCTGGAGAAGTTGGATGGGTGATTCTGCAGGCCCTGGTGACTTGTGTCCAACCATCGTCATTCTGTTGGCACCCATCTTCTCCTCTGCTAGAGAGCTTGAATGTTTCAAGAAGCATCTCATCAATGTACTTCTCACTGGCTTGAATGCTCCTCAGCCTCACCACCTCCTCTCTGAGTTCCTCCACTTGTTTCCTCACAATATTATGTTTTGATAAGAAAAATAGGTAGACATATCTGAATCAGGAGAAAGTGCAAATCAAAGTAACTGAAAAGATTCACTGTACATAGAGCAACACTCCAACCTCTGGCAGGGAGATTGGGAATCTTTACAGGCTTTTGCCATCTGGTTGAATAGTATAAAATCTTCAGTTTATTGCTCCTTTGATCAAAGGATGATTTCATTTCTGGACAAATTTACTACAATTTTCCAGTCATCATCCCAAGAAGTTAAAAACAGGATTGCCTTTAAGTCAATTTCTTTGTGCTTGAAGAATTTGTTCTATAAAGGAAGATTATGAAATTACAAGCTCAGGTATTAATGAAAAATATCTAGATTATGGTTACCCTTTTGTTGCTGTTAAGAAAGCATACCTACGGTGTTTATATGCACAACGGAATTTACTATTACAACCTAAGGCACAAAAGACTTCAGATAAAAATGAGCCTTTGGTTTGTGTATTATCATTTTCTGTCTGGGCAACTCATATAGCAGCAATAATTTATAAATATTGGTGTATTTTGCAAGTTTATTCTTGCATTACAACTTCACCAAAAATCGCTTATCGGCAGGGAAAAACATTGCCAATTTTGTGAGAAAATCTATTTCTTGGGAGGATACTAGTTCTACCTTGGTTTTACCTTCTGGTTATTTGGCCTGTGGTGTATGTGAATTTTGTTCCAGAGCTATTGAAGGTCATATTCCCATTCATATTCCCATTCATATCCCATTCATATTCCCATTCATATTCCATTTGTTTGGAGAGGTGGAAATTGAGAAGCATGACTGAATTATAAGGAACAGTTCTGGATCTATACCTAAACAGTGTACACCCATCAGGTTTAAATCAGCAGATAGACTGGTATACTGTGATTTAACTATGGCTGTTCCTTTAAGTGTCCACCTAGGGGTGGGGCTCCAAGGGTTTAAAAAGAAGCTTTGGTCCTTTTGGTTCAGAAGTCAACAGCATCGATGTCTGCAGTTTTCAGCACAATTTCCGACAGAAGACAAATCTCCGGTGCAGATAAGTGTATCAATGTTACCCTGATGCAGAACTTAGCTGATTGCAGAACAAATTGTTAAAATGTAAACTGCTGCTGATCACCGGAAGGAGCGGTATAAAAATGGTGTGCAAATAAATTAATAAATAGCAAGTTTGAAATGCAATGTTGTGTTGGTATTGAACATTGATATTTTAAAAGTAATTTTGCATGACCACTATTATCTAAAAAAGATTACAAAAGGACTGATAAGAAGGGCAACTTGTTGATAGCAGCCTTTGTTGCACTAGTCCGACAAAAATATTTTATTGCTTGAAGGCTGGTGGTATATATGGGATTTTGAATGGGTCACTATGTGAGAATGGATTATCCCTATACAGATCATTTGTGTGATTGGAGGTGGTACCTGAAATGGAATATGGCATTCGACCTAGGAAACCATCCTGGACTATGGCTTCTCAAGTGGCAATTGCATCATGTGGAAAGATATCACTATAAAACATGCTCTAGCATTGCCTTGAGCAAAGAAAAGGAGCAGGCACTATTATATAAACAGTCACCACAGTAACAGACTTAAGGACCTTAATATGTATACTTTAGAGGAAAGGCGAGACAGAGGTGATATGACTGAGACATTTAAATATCTCCATGGCATAAATGCCTAGGAGGAGAGGCTCTTTAGACTGAAAGCAGGCTCTGCTACGGGGGGACATAGGAGGAGGGTGAAAAGGGATAGACTCAGGAGTAATATGCGGAAATATTTCTTTACAGAAAGAGTGGTAGATGCATGGAAGAGTCTCCCAATGGAAATAGAGACAAGGACAGTATCTGAATTCAAAAAAGCACAGGACAAACACAGAGGATCCCTAAAGGAAAAAAGGGGACTCTTGTAGTGGGTAATATGGAAGAGCAAACTAGATAGGCCATGTGGTCTTTTTCTGTTGCCATGTTTCTATGTTTCTTTCTACAGCTAAAAGGGACTATTTTTCCTTCCTCCTGCAAAAATAATTTGACTTCTTCTACCTTCTTTAGACTTTTGAAACAATGGAATAAGCCATCTTCTGATTCAACCTTTTCTGTGCTCTCAGCAGAACAGCTTGCATAAAGTTTCATGAATAAGATAGATACCACATGCTCCTCTCTTGTCTTTGCAGGCCAGTCTCAAGGTGGCCCTTCAATAAAAGTGGCCCATGCTTTATCACCCTGTACTGGGTTGAATGAATCTGGCTGTATCAACATTTCCAACTTTCATCTACCCTCTCCTCTTGAGATGGCTAAGGTTGTGGCCATTTTGAAGCATTCGTCAGCCTTGACCAATCCTATCCCAATCTATCTGTTGAAGGAATTTCTGGGCCCATTCCTGCTATACTTTCACAGTAATATTGCGTCTACTGTCTTACATAATGAGTTTCTACTGGCATAGAAGCAGGTGATTGCTCATTCCATACATAAGGACCCAAAATCTGATTCCTCTCATCTCCAGCTACTGGCCAATTTCTAACTTCCTTTCTGCTTTCAAAGTTATGGAGAAAATTGTAGCAGCCCAATTGACAGATTTTATGACAAGCAATACTTTAATGCAGACTAGTTTTGGTACATATCATCCTACCAAATTATGTCCAACTCAACTAGGAGAGAAGGAAAGAGTTCCTCCTTTTTTCTGGACCTCTCTGCTGCATTTAATTTGGTGAATCACTCCCTGTTACTTCAACGACTTTTGATCTCCACATCTCGGGGAACTGCCATATCGTGGTTTAAATCATATCTTGCTGATAGATCCTACCAGGTGTTTTGGTCAGACTCTCTCTCCTCTCTGACTACACTGCTGTGTAGTCTTCCACAGGGTTCTGTGCTGGGTTCTATTCTCTTTAATATCTTTGCAACACGACTTGCACATTTGGTTGAGAGCTTCTTTTACTAAAGCCCAGGGACCGGTTAACATGCATTTTAATGGTCAGCAATTGGCAGATGGGAACATTAATGTATAGACATGCCAGCCATCGCACATTAAAACATATGGTAATTGACCATTGCGTGAGGCAGAGGGAATGAGCAGAGCGTGGGCATTGGGAGGGCATTACTGCTAGCACCAGGGCAATTGTCACACTTTCAATGGCAGTGGCATTTAAAGTTCACCTAACGACACCTCTATGGGAGGTATTAGGTGAACCTGCCTTACTGGAACATATGTTAGCATTCACATCTGAGCGTTAACTGCCAGGGACAGGCCGGTCAGGTCCCCTACAGCTAATATGGAGGCTTTGCATTTAACATGCATTGGCAACTGGGCTATCTTCTAATAGTCTTAAACTGAATTTCACTAAGAAAGATGACACGTTCTTCTCATGGAACATTTCTCCCCTCAGGCCAATTGTTGGTGGTTATACAATCCTAATGATAGACTCAGAGAAAGTTCTAGGTGTAATACTGGACTATTACCTAAACTTCAGTCTGTACATCTATGCTGTGATTTAAAAGTCCTTTGACTTTCTTTGTCAGTTACGTGTAGCCTGCTCATTTCTAGTCAGGAGGGCTTTAATTGTCATTGATGCTTTTATAGTCATTTGGACTATTGTAATTTTTTGCTTCAGGGGATGAAATCTCCACAATTAAGGTGCTTGCAAATGATCCAGAATGCCTAATTTGTTTTGCTGAATGAGGCGAACAAATATGATCATACCACCCCACTTCTCAGAGAAGAACATTGCTCCCCTGGAGTATATAGAATTTCCTTCATTATCATGGTGATTGCTGATCAGCAATGTTTAGAGAGACAGAGAAAAACATACACACACTCACACATCCACAGCAGCAGCACAGATACCTTGGAGAATCAGAGATACACACACACAGAACAGATAGCTGGATGCAAGGAAGCCAGATACAGTGGTTAAGGAGAAAAACACCAGAACGGTATTGATAATTGAGGTATCAGTTCCAAGCGACTACTCTGTGAATCACATGAAGAGGCAGAAGATCCTGAAATACCAGGAAATGTAGTCAGACACCAAGAAAATGTGGCAGATAGACACAAATGTTTCCAACTGTATTGGGTGCCATAGGCTTGATAAAGAAGAATGTCCAAGCACATCTTGACAAACTACCCTTACATGTTACATCTTATGAACTCCAGCAGGAGGCTCTCTTTGGAATGATGCAAACACTATGCCCAGCATTAGCAGTAAATTTGAGAATTTAAGATCATACTTCCCATGCCCTGGCTTAGAAGTGAGGTTCACAACTTTTATGGTATGCGCAAAACAAATCCATTTGGAGTAACTCCCCCGACACACATACCTTCTATTACACATACAGTGCATCCATATGCACTCTGTACTTGCTCCATTCTGCCAAATGCCGTAACAAGCTCACTTCTCAGATAAAAATATCCGTTATTCTAGAAACACCTGCCTTTCTGTAACACTTTGCGACACCCATTTTCTCAGAGAAGTGACCCTGGGACCAGCTTGGAGTCATCTGACTATGTTCACGTTTGTAGACCTAGACAACAAAACCAAACAAAAAGGACTAAGATCCTGTGTACCCTAATTCCTGTCACTGATTTCCAGGGCATCAAGGCAGCAGGAAGTGCTGGAACGACAACTTTTGATACCACAAAAGTAGGTAGATGTCCTTGAGGTAGAATTTTATTTATCTTTAACATCCTTTCCCTCCTCCCTAATGACTTGTTTAGTTACTTTATGAACACCTGTTTCATTTTTAAAATTACAATTTGTAAGGTTTCCCAGATTAATTTTTCCTGGATGCTGCTATTTCTTGAATAATTCATCTTCAGAATGTATCTATCAGGATTGTGCATCACACTAATCCATCATCAGAAAGTTGAATTAATACAATAGGTCGTAAGAGTTGCCGATCTATTACTCACTTGCATAACTATAAGGGAGCAAAAGTTGCCTGAAATTCAGTAACTTTAATTTAGACTTTAAAACACTTGGGAAGCTTGAGAAAAAAAATTCAAGAATATGCATACCCATTTTAACACTGCCCTTTGGAAGCTGAAAAACAACCTGATGTAGCAGTACCGATTAAATAAATAACTTAGGAGAGGTACCTTGCTGGAGCAGAACTGAGCTGGGTCTGTGAGAGTTTGCAGCATAGAGCAGGATCCCGGTGCTGGAAAAGCTTGACAGGGAATGCCGGAGGTGGTGCCACCCCACCTCCCATGACATCATCAAAGAATGCCTGTGTGTCCCTATAAGGGAGGAGTGGCCTAGTGGTTGGGGCAAGTTACCTCCAGCCAGAAGGTTGGGGGTTCAAATCCCACTAGAGGGCAGCAACCTTGGGCCAGAAGGACTGGGGTTTCTAGCCCCACAAGTGCTCCTTGTGGCCTTGGGCAAGCCACTTAACCCTCCATTGCCCATGTTCCCTGTAAAATAGTTATCTCCAAGTTATAATGCCCTGTTCAATGTAATTTCAGTTTGTTCAATGTGAACCACCTTGATATCATGAAAGGCAGTATATAAGAAATGCTAAATAAATAAAAATAATGCTCCATGGCTGCAGGCATGTGACCAAAAGGAGACTTGGCCAAAGGGGTGCACCTCCTTTGTGCCCCCTCAGTACTGGTCCAGTCCTGAATCAGCTCCATTTGTTTTGAATTGTTTGTTTATGGATGCTGCCGAGCTGCAATGCCTCAAGGTCCCAATAGATGGAAAAGGGAAAAATCTATGTCCACTGTACTGGCATCTGGGAAGAGACAGGGTCCAATGGACAAGCATTTGGTGACTGGGGCCTGAAACTCTCAGGTGCCATCTTCTCCTCTTGAGTATCTATCTCCCTCATCTCTGTCTGGGGCATTGTTGACCCTTATTTCTAGGACTCCACCCCATCTTCCTGGGGTGTCAATAACTCCTACATTGGGGGCAGGTCCTCACCCTCTGGAAAAGTGGTCAATGCTGCCCCTTCTGGTGAAGTAAAAGTTGTTTAGCCAAAAGTTATTGAATTTCCTGATCTATCTGTTTCATCACTTGTTCCTCAGTGTTCTCCTGCTGTTCTACTTTTGGATATTTGGAACATTTATTTAGCTGCATTTATATCCCACTTTTCACCAGGTCAAAGCAATTAAGGGATACATTTAATATGAGGGGATATGAGACACACACACTAATGCTTACAGGGAACATGGGCAATGGAGGGTTAAGTGGCTTGCCCAAGACCACAAGGAGCACCTGTGGGACTAGAAACCACAGTCCTTCCGGCCCAAGATTGCTGTCCTCTAGTGGGATTTGAACCCCTGACCTTCTGGCCTGTGGTACCTTGCCCCAACCACTAGGCCACACCTCCCTCATGGGTTCTCAAAATATCTTTCTACTTAGAGGTCCTATGGAACAGGTTTCAGTGATTTTGCAAGAAACAGTTGCGATGCTAAATGACCATGAGAATTAATTTCAGCAATTGTGATCTCAGTTGGATAAATTATCTATTCAAATGTGTGCTATGCAGAAGTCTGTTTCTTCTAATATTAAGGACACTATAAATATACAGAGACAATTAGAATCTTTGGAAAATCTGTCTTGTAGTAGGAACTTTAGGCTCCTTAACTTTCCTAAGACGTATTACCTATCCCTTTAACTTTGTTAAGAAAATATTTTAAATGTGTTAGGTGTTCCTAATTATGAACACATTATTATTTTTAATTGTTATGTGCCTAAAAAATGTTTTGACTGAGGCAGCTATTGGGGAAGCCCAATTACTAGTAGAGTCTAAGAACTCTTTGGATTTGACTAATTTCCCTGAATCCTCTTCTGAGGAGATTTTAAATAGGGCTAGCATGGTAGCAACCTTAACTACTGAAGGGGACAGAATTTCTATATTGACACTTCATTGCCAGAAAAAAAATATCCTTTTAGTGGACAAGAACTTGTAATTTTTCCTGATGTACCACATGTTGCACAGATGTGTAGACAATCTTTTTTGTTATTGAAACCAAATTCTAGCTGTATATGCAAGTTTTTTTCCTTTGGTTTCCATATCATGGAATTCAGTTGGTGGTTTTAACGCCTTGCAATCAGAGGATTTTCTTAGGGACAAGGATGTTCCAACAGGTTAGCAGGAAAAGGTTTCGGTAAGAATTGTGATTTAATTTGGGGGGGGGGAGAGTATCCTAGTATTAATATATTCATTTGCTCAGTTCTTGCGGAATTATCCAGTATACCTCTCCTTTGATGTGGGCTACTTTTTGCATGAGGTTTTTTTTTAATGATTTAATTATGATTTGGCTTATTGATTATTTTCTTGATTTTTACATGATATAAAGCAGTTTGAAATTCCAATTAAAATAACATAGAAACATAGAAATATGACGACAGAAAAAGATCACATGGCCTATCTACTCTGTCCTTCCATATCAACAACTACAACAGTCCCCTGTTTTCCTTTAGAGATCCTCTGTGTTTGTCCCATGCTTTTTTGAATTCAGATACCATCCTCATCTCTACCACCTCCACTGGGAGACTATTCCACGGATCCACCACTCTTTCCATAAATAAATATTTCCGCATATCACTCCTGAATCTATCCCCCTTCATCCTCATCCCATGCCCCTTCATAGCAGAACTTGCTTTCAATTGAAAAAGGCTCTCTCCCTGAACATTAATGCCACAGAGGTATTTAAACATCTCAATCATATCACCTCTATCCCGCCTTTCCTCTAAGGTGTACATATTAAGATCCTTAAGTCTGTCCTCATATGCTTTATAATGAAGCCCACTAATCATTTTAGTAGCCACCCTCTGCACGGACTCCATCCTGTTCACATCCTTTTGAAGGTGCTGTCTCCAGAATTCAACACTATACTCCAAATGAGGTCACACCAAAGACTTGTACAGAGGCATTATAACCTCCTTTTTTCTGCTAGCCATTCCTCTCCGTATGCACCCAAGCATCCTTCTAGCTTTTGCAGTCACCTTTTCTACCTGTTTAGCTACTTTAAGATCATGAGACACAACCACGCCTAGCTCCCGCTCTTCTTTAGTGGGCAAAAGTACTTTACCCCTATACTATATTGCTCCCTTGGATTGCTGCAGCCCAAATGCATGACCTTACATTTTTTAACATTAAATCCCAGCTGCTAAATTTTAGACCATTCTTCAAGTTTAGCTAGATCCCTCCTCATGTTTTCTACACCTTCCTGGGTGTCTACTCTATTGTAGATTTTAGTATCATCCGCAAAGAGGCAAACCTTACCCGACAGCCCTTACGCTATATCACTAAGATGTTAAAAAGAATCGGACCAAGGATAGATCCCTGGGGCACACAACTGGTAACATCCTTCTCCTCAGAGTGAGCTCCATTTACCTGTACTCTTTGTCACCTCCCACCCAACCAATTTCTAGCCCAAGCAGTAACTTTAGGGTCCATCCCTAGGGTTCTCAGTTTGTTTATAAGTCGCCTGTGAGGAACAGTGTCAAAGGCTTTACTGAAATCTAAATACACCACATCTAGGGCTCTCCCTCGGTCCAACTCCCTGGTCACCCAGTCAAAGAAATCAATCAGATTTTTCTGACAAGACCTGCCTCTGGTGAACCCATGCTGCCTTGGATCTTGTAATCTGCTGGACTCCAGAAACCTCACTATTTTCTCTTTCAGCAGCGTTTCCAATAATTTACTCAACACCAAAGTTAAACTAACCGGCCTTGTAATTTTCAAGCACATCCTTACTTCTGCTTTTGTTTAAACGCACCATATGAGCGTCTCCCCAGTCCTTTGGCACCATTCTCGACTCCAATGAGGCACTGAAAAGGTCAGTCAGTGGAGCTGCTAGAACATCCCCAAGTTCCCTTAGCATTCTAGGGTGTATCCCATCCGGTCCCATCGCTTTGTCTACTTTAAGTTGAGCTAGTTTCTCACAAACATAGTCTTCTGATAATTGTTCAAGATGTCCCTCGCTTCTGTTCCTGTTTGTGGGTGTTTTCTGAGGTCCTGCTCCTAGTTCTTCATCTGTGAACACAGAGCAGAAATATTTGTTAAGCAATTCCGCTTTATCCTTATCAGCTTCTACATATTTCTCCCCTGCAGCCTTGAGTCTGACAATACCACTTTTGCCCTTCCTCTTCTCACTAACATATCTGAAAAATGTCTTATACCCCCATTTTATTGCATTGGCTATTTCCTCCTCTTTTTGAAACTTTGCTTTCCTGACTACTTTGCTAGCTTCTCTAAGTTTTTCCAAATACAGATGCCTGTCTTCCTCTCTCTGTGATCTCTTGTATTTCATGAAGGCCTCCCTCTTTTTCTTTACCTTTTCAGCTACTTCTTTCGAAAGCCATAGCAGTCTCCTTTTCCTTTTACCTTTATTTACCATTTTAACAAATAAACAAATAAAATAAATAAATAACTTATTTGCATAATATATATTTATCTTTGCTATGAAATAAAGGCTAAAATTGAAGACTAGGCACAGGGAAGTGTTCAGCTGAAAACATTGCAGTTTATTTATCTGTATTTATATCCTGCTTTTCACCAGGTCAAAGCAGTCAATTGGGAGATACATTTAACACGAGGGGATATGACACACATATGCTAATACTTACAGGGAACATGGGCAATGGAGGGTTAAGTGGCTTGTCCAAGACCACAATGAGTGCCTATAGGACTAGAAATCCCAGTCCCTCCGGTCTGAGATTGCTGTCCCCAGGTGGGACTTGAACCCCCAGCCCTCTGGCATGAAGTACCTTGTCCTAACCACTAGACCACTCCTCCCAGTTACTAATCAATGACCTAGGTGAGGCCTTTTAAGGGCCTACAGAATATAAGCAGACGGTCAATAGCCCTTGTTGTCCCTCTGAGAGAATTGCTGAGTTACTACACAGTGAGAATCATGAAACACATTCACTTAGCATTTGTAAGAGGGAATTTCTGCTGATGAACAACAGCTATGTTTTTGTTTTCTGTTTAAGCTACCTTTTTTATTGGCCATACTTAACTGTATTTGTGAAAGTTTGCAAAGACTAACACAGCAGTCACACTGTTATTTTTCTGAACCTTTGTAGAAGTTGGTTAGTACTACTACTACTGCTACTACTACTACTACTATCAACATTTATATAGTGCTACAAGGCGTAAACAGCGCTGTACAGATACATGTAGAAAAGATGGTCCCTGCTCTTCAGAGCTTACAATCTAATCAAGGAAACACAAAGGAGAACAAGGGATCAGGATTCAAAAGCAGCCTTAAAAAGGTGAGCTTTAAGTATGGATTTGAAAAAGGGCTAGGCTACTCCTCCACTCCAAGCAACCAGGGTTCGATTCCCACTAGCACTCCTTGTGGCCTTGGGCAAGTCACTTAACCCTCCATTGCCTCGGAAGAAAGGCCTGGCAATCTACTTCCGGTGACACTGCCAAGAAAACCCAGGAGCTTCTGGGTCGCCAGGAGTCAGGACTGACTCGAAGGCACACATTACATTTGAAAAAGGGCAGAGATGAAGCCTGATGTACAGACTCAGGTAGTTTGTTCCAGACATAGGGAGCAGGAAGGTGAAAGGATGGTAGTCTGGAGTTGGTTATGGAAGAAAAGGGCATAGACTGAAGCAAGTCAGTAGAAGCGCAGAGTTCACGAGGAGGAGTGTAGGAAGAGAGGAGAAAGGAAAGGTGAGGAACAGCAAAACAAATGCATTTATAGGTCAGAAGGAGAAGTTTGAATTGAATATGGAAACAGAAGGGGAGCCAATGACGTGACTTGAAAAGAGGGATTACATGAGTATATTGGGGCTGGCAGAAGATTAACCACTCAGCTGAGTTCTGAACAGATTGAAGGGGAGAGTGATAACTTAGAGGGAGACCAGCAAGGAGGATATTCCAATAATCTAGACAGGAGGTGACTAAAGAGTGGATAAGTATCTTTTTAGTGTGTTCAGAAAGGGGCGAATTTTGCTAATGTTACAGAGAAAGAAACAACAGTTTTTAGCAACCAATTGGATGTGTGTGCAGAATGAGAGGGAAGCGTCAAAGATGACCCCAAGGTTGTGGGCTGAGGAAACAGGAAGAAGAAGAGTGTTATCCACAGAGATAGAGAAAGGAGGAAGAGGGGAGATGGGTTTAGGGGGAAAAATAAGAAGTTCAGCTTTGGCCATGTTCAATTTCAAATGGCGGTGAAACATCCAGACAGCAATGTCAGATAGGCAGGCAAAGATATGTGCCTGGAGTGTCAGAGAAATATCAAGTATAGAAGGATAGATCTGAGAGTCATCAGTGTAAAAATGATACTGAAAGCCCTGGGCAGAGATGAGACAAAGAAAAAGGAGATGGTCTAGTACAGACCCTTGAGGTACACCAACTGAGAGTGGGATAGCAGTAGAGCAGGAACCACTAGAACAAACACTGAAAGAGTGATAAGAAAGATAAGAAGAGAACAAGGATAGAACAGAGCCTCTACAGCCAAGTGAGGACAATGTGTCAAGGAGAAGGTGGCGGTCAACAGTGTCAAAAGCAGCAGAGAGGTCAAGAAGAATGAGGATTGAGAAAAGGCCATTGGATATAGCCAAGAACAAGAGACTGGAGACTTTGGCAAGAGCAGTCTCAGTAGAATGTAAGGGATGAAAGCTAGATTGTAGTGGATCTAGAAGGGCTTGAAAGAAGAGAAATTCAAGGCATCAGTGGAGAACTGCATGTTCAAAAAGTTTGGAAATGAAGGGGAAAAGGGAGATAGGTCAATAAATAGAAGGACAAGTAGAGTCAAGTGAAGGTTTCTTGAGAAGTGTGACCACAGCATGCTTGAAGGCTGCTGGGACAGTTGCAGTGAAGAGCAATAGATTGAGAATATGAGAAATGGAAGGGATGACAGAGGAAGAGATGGAGTTCAGCCACATACAAAAACATAAAAATAGAGAAAATCGTCCTCTTTCTTTGCATTTTCTGCTTCTGATGCTGCTGCGACCTGTGCCACAGAGTGCCCTGCTTTCTTCAGGCACTACCTCTGCCCAGTCTGCCCTTTGGTTTTGTGTAGCGCCACTGTCCTGCTGTACAGTTGCTAGTGCCAATCTAGCTGCTACTGCTGCCCAGCATGATCAACTGTCCCTCCAGTCTCTTGTTTACGCAGGGATATTTTCTCTCATATCAAAAAACAAACCAAAACACCTAAAAACCACAATAACAAAGAAAGAAAAAATAATTTCCTCTTCTAATGTCAGTGTCATAAGCTATTCAAACCATTGTTTCTTGTGCCCTGGCTCACTTTTTGTACCTTGACCTACTCTAACTTCTGCTGTCTGGCATAGTCAATTGCCCTGCCTCCCTCTCTTGCTTACATTGAGATGTCTTGTTCATAACCATGACATGCTGCACTGGGTTCTTGGGCTCCTATTCTTACCCCCTAATCCCTTTTCTTCTTCCCTCCCCCTCAAAAAAAACCTTGTCTCCCACAGCATCAACCAGCACTCATTTGCAACCATGAACAGCTTTATTGATGGGATTTATAGGCCACAGCTTCCAAACCTCGATTAACATAAATTCACATAGGATAAACAATGACATGAAATAACTAGTAACATCAAATAACTTTTAATATGAGCAGGACCATATTCTGCTTACTACCTGAAGGAGTACCATAAATGACCTTGTCTTGACTCCAACCCTGCCTAGGCCCACACCATGGCCACAGCATCACCTTTTTGCCATCAACCTCTCTGTGTTGATAACTCCAATGAGGCAGTCTCACATTCCAAACTATTCCTTTATCAGTTGATCCCAGGCACACGTGACACGTGACACTTGGGCCCCCAATTTTGAGCCCAGGCATCCCAAACTAGTACCTGAGCCCCCTTTGTTATGAACTCCTTCAGGATCTAGGCACCCTACTTTGCCCTTAGAACCCCCTCCCCAGGTCTGCATGTACCACTTATTACTTTTGGTGAGGTCCTGCCACCGGGAGAGGCTATGCCCTGACTATACCACCGTGAGCTCCAAACCGACTGCTCTGAACAAATCGGCATTGAATAAACCAAGACAAATGTCATTCAAATGCACCCCATTCCCTCTATACAATTCTGCCCCCCCCCCATGCCCTATTACCTCCTCATGCCCTACTACCTTGTACTCCATACCCCTAACAAAATTCCCCACCTCTGTATTGAGCTTTTTTCTTCTCCTCTCTATCCCGCCTGGTTTTAAAGCTCCTTCCCACTTCAACGGGGAGAGAATTTGGGACCAGATGATGCCCATCCCCAACCAGGAGCAGATCCATGTGATATTTCTTGATTCTGAAGATTAAGTCAATGCCTTTGGTGGATACCAGGTCATTGCCCCCCAAATGTAGCATGAGGTTCAGGGCTGTCAACCTCTGATCCAATTATTGAGTGCAGGCATCAGCTGGTCCCACAGCATCCCCAACTTACCCAACTGCTTACCCAACCATTGTATTTTGATTATGTCAGGGGTAACCTAGCTGTTTGCCATAGTGACTGCCCACCACTCTTCTCCTGGCTCAGAAGATATATGAGTGCCCAACTATCCAAATCTTGATGACCCTTCCATCTGGTAAAGAAGCACAAAACAATATTATAGTTAATGACCTAACTCCCCTTAATTCCTGATATAAGACTGGTGTCTATATGACGCCCATCTCTCAATCTCCCATATCCGATAAACCCCCAGCTGCAACTTATGTACTATAGTGGCTGCCCCAGTCTGGAAGGAATGAGATGTTAGGCCATCTGACCAATACCCAGTCACCTCCAGGACCTCCCACCATATCGCCTTGAATTGGAACTTGGATAGGCAGTTGCCTTTGACATGCCTCAGGAGGGGGCCTGGCATAGAATGGTGCACCTCTATATATGGATCATGGCATAAACTGGGCAGAGATCCTTAAACTCCATAACCCACAGCCATGTTCCCCTTTTTGGTCAGTCTCTGGCCTTTTTAGGAACAGCCCAATTCTATCTGCCTCGTGCGAGACATTCCCTACCCTCAGCGTCACACCAAAGGCATCCACTCTGGACCGGAGGAGGGCTTTGCTTAACTGGAATGCACCAAAGAACATAATCAGGAGGGCCATCTGGAAGAGTTTTAGCTCATATTTGTCCCTCATTAATACAGCTACTTTTGCAAAAACCTCCCTTAACATGTGGGGAGTTACGAGTTTTCTTCTATTCAATTCCCGGGGCATCTCCTTCACTCAACCTTCCATTACCTTCTTAGCAACAAACTCCTTTGTCATGTATGGTTTTCCCCCCAGCTTTCCCACCCATCAGTAACATCCTGGCCTGCCCATACCAGACTCTTTCATCATGAAGCCCAGAGATGAATTCCAGCAGGTGTTAATGGGTCGCCCCTTGCTCCATGCTGAAACCCCTGCATTTTTCAAAGTTTGACAGCCTGATCCAGGCTCTTTCTTCCAGGTGCTTCTAGACAGGGAGCAGTTCAAAGGTTTGCTGGCACTCCTTACCCAATGTTCCACATCAAGTCCGGCATGCATGTCGCAACCCTGTTTGCCCCTGGGGCAAGTCGCCTTAATCAGGACTGCTGAAAATGAAAAAGGGCATCAACAATCTCCTTAAACTCACCTATCACATCACTAGCTGTGATAAAGGCATTCAACTGCTACCTGTGCCTGTACCTGCTCTGCTTTGTGCTGCTCCTTTGACTGCTTTTGCTGCTTTGCCTGCTCTGCTGCCACTGTACTGTGTCTAACAATCTGCCACTCTCTCTCAGATATACTACTACTGCTGTGCTCCATCTCCCATCATCCCTATATAAAACCTGTTAAATAAATCCCTCTGTGCCTGGAAGTGGCACTGCCATTTTGCTCTGTGACCAGGTTCCTTCCTATTGAGGCCCCACCCAATAAAAGGCTGCTGAGTGCATCCTGTACCATGGGAGCGCACGCCGAAGGAGCAGGTGCACTCCTTGGGGCGTCTTTTGGGTCATCTCCGGGGGGCTACTGGTTACCAACATTAACTGATGTCTGCCTCACCTGTTTCCCAGGACAAATGCATCATTATGGCCCCCCCCCCCCCCCACACACACACACTCCGGTAAGTCTTGGTATTTCACTATTTCGGCCTTCTTCACCACTTGCCTTTATTTCTCTTCTGTCTCTTCTCTTACTATGTCGGCAATTTCTGTACACTGGGGCTGGCATCCTCAGGTTGCAACCCCCTACATGCTTGGTTCCACCACGAGGGTCCCTAGTAACTATATAATTTGTCCACTCTCTGCTTCTGCTGCCCCAGCCCCGTCTACCCTTCCTTCTTTCCTGACCCTTTCCATGGTCCTCCTTAATTGTAGGTCTCTACGCTCAAAACCCCTTCTCATTCAGGATTCTATCATCCACCAAGGTATTGACTTCCTTTTTCTCACTGAGACCTGGTTAGGTGATAATGATGACCCCCTCCTAACCCGCTGTCTTCCACCTGGTTTCTCCATATTATCAACATCTTGTTCAGGCAGTGTGGTGAGGGATTGTGCTTTATCATGCTACCTTACTCCCTCAAGAACTTCACTCTCCACTTCTTCACTATCCTGAATCCTTACTTCTTTGCTTAGATTCCAATCCCCCTACTCATATCCTTCTGTTATATGCCCCTCCTTCACTTCATCCTGAGCCCTGAAATGCATTACTGGCTACCCTCTCTCTCTCCCACCCCATCTATTCTGGGTGATTTCAATATTCACCCAAATTCTCCCAAGTCTCTTAAGGATAAAACCCTCCTTGCCCTCTTCTCTGATTTCTCATTGCATCAACTGTCCCACACACACAGCAGGGCACACCCTAGATCTTATCATCACACCCGCTGCCTCTCCCTTTATTCCATCTCTGATTTCTGTCACTCCACTTCCCTGGCCTGATCACTTTCTCATCCTTTTTTCTTTCTCTACTCAACTCTCTCTTTCCTCCATAACATCTGCTGCTGCCTTACCTTGCTTGAGATGTCGTATTACGCCCCGTACCCTTGAGCAGTTCCCCTCAGGGAATACCTTATTCCCACCAGATTTCATCTCCCTCCCAGTGGAGGCCCCAGTGGAGGCCTGGTCCTGGCACTCAGCACTGTTTTCATCTTTAGCTCGCCTTGCACTCCCTTGCTCTATACCTGCCAAACACCGAGTCAACCTCCACCCACGGTTTAACTCAGCCCTTCTTTTACACTACACTTAACTTATTTGAGCTGAGCGCAATTGGCATAAATGTCCCTCTCCTAGTTCTCACTCTCTTTTCCTTGTTTGCCACCTCCACTATAGATCCCTCATCCAGGACGCAAAAAAGACCTATTACATAAGAACATAAGATATGCCATACTGGGTCCATCAAGCCCAGTATTCTGTTTCCAACAGTGGCCAATCTAGGTCATATGTACCTAGTAGTATCCCCAAGAGACACAAGTTCCACAATGCTTGTACTGGGTCAAGCATTGATATCTTCGGTCACTTCTTAATAATGGTTTATGGACCTTTCCTCCAGGAACTTGTCCAAAACATATTTAAACCCAACTACACTAACAGCCTTTACTACATCCTCCAGTAACAAATTCCAGAGTTTGACTACACGTTGAGTGAAAAAAATATTTTCTTTTATTAGTCTTAAATAGTTTACCCTGTAGCTTCATTGCATGTCCCCTAGTCTTTCTATATTCTGATAAGGTAAACAATCGATCTACGTTTACCCGTTCCACTCCATTCATTAATTTATAGATTTCTATCATATCCCCCCTCAGCC
Organism: Ichthyophis bannanicus; assembly: GCA_033557465.1. Lineage (NCBI taxonomy): Eukaryota > Metazoa > Chordata > Amphibia > Gymnophiona > Ichthyophiidae > Ichthyophis > Ichthyophis bannanicus. The sequence goes on from CM066033.1 coordinate 1,254,053,991, forward strand.
GTCTCTTTTCCAGGTTAAAGAGCCCTAACCTTTTTAGCCTTTCTTCATAGGAGTATCCTTCCATCCCCTTTACCATTTTGGTGGCTCTTCTCTGAACCTTTTCTAAAATCGCTATATCCTTTTTAAGATACGGCGACCAGAATTGCACACAATATTCAAGGTGCGGTCTCACCATGGAACGATATAGAGGCATTATAATATCTTTTGTTTTATTTTCCATTCCTTTCCTTATCATACCTAGCATTCTATTATTCCAACCTGATCTCATCTGCTGCTAATTCCACCCAGAAATTATACCATGTTCTCCGATCCCTTTCAGCCACACATGACACTGCATCGATGGCCCATTAGTCCACCATCACTGACACTTCTCTCCTATTATCCTTTTTTTCTAACAAGATCTCCATCTTACATACCCAGTTACCTATGTGTCCCACAGCGTTGTCTCCCCTCTCATCCCACTTCGTGTCCACTCCCTCCACTCCTCCATCTCCCATCCCCTCCCTCAGCTATGTATGGTCTTCTCCCTCTCGGAATTGTCCAAGGCCCTACAGTCTTCTCATAAGACCACCTGCTCTCTCAATCCCATCCCTTCCCACTGGCTTCCTGAACCTCCCCTGGCTCTTCTCCCTTTTGTTCTTGGTATGTTTAATGCCAGTCTCTCCTCAGGCACTTTCTCTTCCCTCTGAAAACACACTCTTGTCCGACCTATTCTCAAAAAATCATCCCTGGATCCTACTGTATTGGCTCACTGGTGTCCTGTTTCAAACCTCCCTTTCCTTCAAAGATACTTGACAAGCTCATTTTCACACAACTCTTGGATCATTGTGATTCAAGTCACGCACTTCATCTTCGTCAATCTGTATTGAGGGTGGGTCACAGCACTGAAACTATTCTCCTTTCTCTTCTTAATGAACTCCATGTTTCACATTATCACGGTGATATTACTCTTGCTGTCTCCCTAGATCTCTCTTCTGCTTTTGACGTTGTGGACCATCCCACTCTTCTTTCCTGTCTTCACGATTTTGGTTTGCATAGCACCATCCTTCATTGTTTTCGGTCCTGTCTTTCCACTCGTACTGTCTCTGTTCAGGCTGGCTCCACCACCTCTTCACCCACACCTCTCACATGTGGTGTCCCCCAGGGTTCTGTTTTGGCTCCCCTCCTATTTAATATTTTCTTAGCTCCCTTAGCAATTATCATCCAACAGACTGGCATATACTCCTATTTCTACGCCGATGACATTATCCTGCTCCATTACACTAGCCCCACTGTCCCAGATCTCAATTCAATGAATTCTTTTTTGCATCAAGTTTCCTCCTGGTTGTCCCAAAATTTCACCACCTCAACATCACCAAATCTGCTGCTATCTGGTTTATCTTTCACTCCCTTTCCCCTTCTCTGGCCCCTTCTTTGCACAGTACACTCTTCCTCTCAATAATGCCATTCGTTATCTCAGCGTGACCCTGGATTCTTCCCTCTCCTTCTACGAGCACATATGCACTCTTGTTTGTCATTCCTTTGTATCCCTCCAGCAGCTGGCACGTGTTGGTAACAATGGCAAAAGAAAGTGTTGGAAGGAGGTTCTGGAAATGAAATTTAGGCTTTTAGATAGGAAGTTGAAATCCAGAACTTCCAGGGTGGCATTCTTCAAAATGCTTCTCGTTCCATGCATAGGACACAAAAGGCAGACAGAACTCTTGAGTCTCCATGCATGGATAAGATGATGGTGCAAAGAAGAGGGTTTTAGATTCATTAGGAACTGGACAATATTCTGGGGAAGGAAGGGGCTTTTCCGAAGGGATCAGTTTCACCTTACCAGGGATGGTACGAAGCTGCTGGCATTAATCTTTAAAAAGGAGATAGAGCAGCAGAAGAGGGAAGTTAGGGCATCCCAACAGAGAGGTTCCAATAAAAAAAAGCAACCCAGATGCCCTTAAGTACAGAGCTGAAAGATTCCAACTTACCCCTATGAACTGATAACGAGATTAATTTGAATAAAATACAACCCCTAAAATGCCTGTATGTAAATGCTAGAAGTCTAAACAATAAGATGGGAGATCAAGAATATATAGCACTAAATTAAATATTAGATATGATTGGCATCTCAGAGACCTGGTGGAAGGAGGACAACTAATGGGACTCTGTGATACCTAGGTACAAACTATACTGCAATGATAGTGTAGATCAAATTGGCGGAGGGGTTGCACTCTATGTTAGAGAAGGAATTGAGTCACATAAGATTCAATTTTTGGTGGAAACAAAATACACTGTAGAATCTCTATGGATAGGAATCTCATGTAAAAACAGGAAGGCAATGGCATTGGGGGTGTACTACCGACGGCTTGGCCTGAATGAACAGATCAATGATGAAATACTAAAAGAAAGCAGTGAAGCTAACAAAAGTTACAACACAGTAATACTGGGGGTAATTGAAATCTCCCATTATTGACTGGGTCAGTGTCACTTATCACTATCTGCCCTATCTCTGATGCCCATGGACTGTTAGCTTCTCATGCATGTACTTGTTAGTATTATGCTCATGTATATAGTTACTTAAGTTACTTGTTGAAGTTAAGATCTCTGTGACAACACGTTCTATGTACTCCATATCAAGTTACTGTTCCATTTAAACCGTTCTATGTACCGTACATTAAGTTACTGTTCTATGTAAACCGCCTTGACGTGTCAAAAGGTGATATATAAAATCAGTTACATAAATAAATAAAATTATTGCTTCTTGGAGCAGCTGGTTCATGAACCAACAAGAGGGGAAGCTATTCTGGACCTACTCCTTAGTGGAACACAGGGTCTGGTGCAAGAGATAAGGGTGTTAGGGGCATTTGGCAATAGTGATCATAGCATGATCACATTTGATTTAATAAATGTAAAAAGAATGGCAAGGAAATCCACAGTATTACCTTTTAACTTTCAAAAGGGAAACTATGATAAAATGAGGAAAATTATTAAGAAAAAACTAAGAGGAGCAATGCAAAGGTTAAAGATTCACATCAAGCATGGGCGTTGTTTAAAAATATTATTTGGAAGCCCAGACAAAATATATTGCAAACATCAAAAAAAGTGGAAGGAAGGCCAAAAAATTGCCAGCATAGTTTAAAGGCGAGGTCAGAGAGGTGTTGTAGCCAAAAAAGCATCTTTCAGGAAATGGAAAAAGGAGTCAAATGACGAAAATGAGAAAAAACATAAGCACTGGCAAGTTAGATGGAAGGCATTGATAAGGCAGACAAAGATAGAATTTGAAAAAAAGCTTGCCATGGAAGCAAAAACTGTAATAAAAACTTTTTCAAGTACATTCATAGCAAAAAACCTGTGAGAGAGTCAGTTGAACGATTGGATGATAGAGGGGTAAAAGGAGCCCTAAGGGAGGACAAGTCCATAGTGAAGAGACTGAATGAATTCTTTGTTGCAGTCTTTACTAAAGAATATATAGGGAAGTTACCCATGCCTGAAATGATATTCAAAGGTGATATATTGGAAAAATTGAAAGAAATATCAATAAACTGGGAAGATATATTAGAAACATGATGGCAGAAAAAGGCCACATGGCCTATCTAATCTGTCTTTCCATATCAACTGCAAAAGTCCCCTTTTTACCCTTAGAGATCCTCTGTGTTTGTCCCATGTTTTTTGAATTCAGATACCATCCTTGTGTCCACCACCTCCACTGGGAATCTATTCCACGCATCCATCACTCTTTCCGTAAAGAAATATTTCCACATATTACTCCTGAGTATCTCCTTTCACTCCCATCCTATGTCCCCTCGTAGCAGAGCTTGCCTTTAATTGAAAGAGACCCTCCAATGCATTTATGTCATAGAGGTATTTAAATGTCTCTATCATATCGCCCCTATCCCACCTTTCCTCTAAAGTATACTGTACATGTTAAGATCTTTGTGATCATATGCTTCATAATGAAGATTACTAACCATTTTAGTAGCCACCCTCTGCATTGACTCCAACCTGCCCATATCCTTCTGAAGGTGTGGTCTCCACAATTGCACACAATACTCCAAATGAAGTCTCACCAGAGACTTATACAGAGGCATTATCACCTCCTTTTTTCTGCTGGCCATTCCTCTTCCTATACACAAAAGCATTCTTCTGGCTTTTTGCAGTTACATTTTTTACCTGTTTAGCTACTTTATTTATTTAGACAGTTTTGTATACCATCTTATCCTTCAGTTAAAGCAGTCACAACACAATTGGGGGATACATTTAACAAGAGGGGATATGAGACACATACACTAATACTTACAGAGAACATGGGCAATGGGGGGTTAAGTGGCTTGCCCAAGACCACCTGTGGGACAAGAAACCTCAGTCCTTCCGGCCCAAGGTTGCTTTCCTCTAGTGGGATTTGAACCCCCAACCTTCTGGCCTGAAGTACCTTGCCCCAACCACTAGGCCACTCCTCCAAGATTGTCACACACAATTACACCCAGGTCCTGCTCTTCTTTTTGGACAGCAGTACCTCAGCCCCTACACTCTACAGCGCCTTTGGATTTTTGCAGCCCAAATGCATGACCCCACATTTTTTAGCATTAAATTTCGGCTGCCAAATTCTAGACTATTCTTCAAGTTTAGCTAGATCCCTCCTCATGTTGTTGACTCTTTCCTGTGTGTCTATTCTCTTGTAGATTTTGGTATCATCTGCAGCAGTCCTCCCACAATATCACTAACAAAAATGTTAAACAGAATCAGACCAAGGACAGAACCCTGTGGCACACTACTGGTAAACTCCTTCTCCTCAGAGTGAGCTCCATTTACCTGTACCCTTTGTCACCTCCCACATAACCAATTTCTAACCCAATTAGTAACTCTAGGGGCTATCCCTAGGGCACTCAGTTTGTTTATAAGTCACCTGTGTGAAACAGTGTCAAAGGCTTTACTGAAATCTAAATTCACTACATCTAGGGCTCTCCCTCAGTCCAACTTCCTGATCACCCAGTCAAAGAAATCTATCATATTTGTCTGAAAAGACCTGCCTCTGGTGAATCCATGCTGCCTCACATCTTGTAATCCATTGGGCTCCATTGGGCACTATTCTCTCCTTTAGTAGCCTTTCCAATAATTTACTAACCACAGAGGTTAGACTAACCGGCCTGTGGTTCTCAATATCATCCTTACATCTGCTTTTGTGTAGAGGGTCCACAAGTGCCTCTCTCCAGTCTCTGGCACCACTCCCGACTCCAAAGAGGCATTGAAAAGATCAGAGTAGCAAATCACTAGGCCACTCCTCCAAGATTGTCACAGGATTGCTCCAGGAGGAGCTGCAACATCTACCCGGGCCGAAGCCTGCATCGGAAAAGAGCCTACTGCCTGCTTGGAGACTAGCGGCTAAAAGAGCAAGGCACAGCAGCTTCACAAAAGAGCCCCCGGAGGGAAACCTGATCGTTGATCGCTGACTCCACCTCTCCACATCGCATCACAGAGCTCCACTGCCCAATCGGGGCCGCACTCTCTGCTTTAAAAGGAGAGCGCGACAGGCGTGCCCGCGCCGGAGGGCCCTTTGGCACGGCCCTTAGGCAAAGGCGCTTCAAGATCACCACGGAAACGTAACAGAAAAAACGACGCTGAGACCAACAACTTCTTCCTGGTACAGCTGAACTCCCTCAGGGTCGAGCTCGCGTACAATCACCGAACTGACACTCCAACAACACGCAGCAAGGATATCCAACCAAATACATTCTTAAACAGACTCAGTCCTTAACAGCCTAAATTCGCCTACCTGATTTTATACTGTTGCCAGTAACACATTGTCTCATTACATTACCGGACTGCATTACTGTTGTCAGTAACTAACCTCACTACTACATTAACTAATATATCACTGCTGATTTATCTGCTGCTGATATAGTACAGCTGATCTTTCTACTGTTGCCAGTAACTCTGACTTATCCACTGATGATATATAATCCGCAAACTTCTAGCAATGAAATCATTGACATCTCGGTACAAACTTTAGCTAACCACTATCAAAACAAAGCAAAAAAACCTACAATGTCTATAGACACTATTAACATATCACACCAGCCTTTAGATGAATGGTCAGATTTTCACCCCATATCTAAAGAGACATTAAAAAATATCATCTCCAGCCTCAACACTACAATTTCTTACCTTGATCCATGTCCAGTAACATGGATAAAAAACACACTCCCAACATTATTATCTTACATTCTCCAATAGTCAATCTCTCACTAACTCAAGGTTACCTCCCACCCGCACTCAAACACGCACAAATATGCCCAATCCTTAAAAACAGCAAACTTGATAAAACATCTCCAGTTTCATACAGACCCATTTCTAGCATACCCTTTTTGGCCAAAATAATTGAAAAAGTGGTACAATTACAGACACAGGAATATCTAGACTCATACTACCCACTGGATGAGCAACAATATGGATTTCGGCCCTGCCATGGAGTTGAAACACTATTCATTGACATATCAGCTGCATTTGATAGTGTACATCACACAATAATGCTCAACAACCTGAGACAAATAGGCATAAACTCCACAGTACATAAATGGTTCACTTCCTATCTAAATAATAGAACGCAAAATGTAAGAATTGGTAATCAAACCTCTTCTATATATAAACAAGAAATTGGCTTACCTCAAGGCTCAGCGTTATCAGCCCTACTTTTTAATATTTACATAAAACCTGTATGCAACATCTTTAAAAAATTCGGAGTACAATATCATCTTTACGCAGATGATATTATGATATTCCATTTACGATCCCCAATCTACCGTTACAACTCCTGTCTGACTGCTATAATGAAATCACAACTTGGCTAAAAGCACAAAACCTCCACATAAATCATGCTAAAACTGAAGTTCTAATCGTAACAATTAATCAATCATATATCCCCCCCAACCCACATAACACTACAAAACCAAGAAATTAAAATAAGAAACGAAATAAGATAAGAACATAAGAACATAAGACATGCCATACTGGGTCAGACCGAGGTCCATCAAGCCCAGTATCCTGTTTCCAACAGTGGCCAATCTAGGTCATACGTACCTAGCAATATCCCCAAAAGACACAGCTTCCACAATGCTTGTACTAGGTCAAGCATTGATATCCTGGGAACCTTTTTAATAGTGGTTTATGGACCTTTCCTCCAGGAACTTGTCCAAACCTTTTTTAAACCCAGCTATACTAACAGCCCTTACTACATCCTCCGGTAACAGATTCCAGAGTTTGATTACACGTTGAGTGAAAAAATATTTTCTCTTATGTATCTTAAATAGTTTACCCTGTAGCTTCATTACATGTCCCCTAGTCTTTCTATATTCTGATAGCGTAAACAATTGATCCACGTTTATCCGTTCCACTCCATTCATTAATTTATAGACCTCTATCATATCTCCCCTCAGCCGTCTCTTTTCCAGATTAAAGAGCCCTAACCTTTTTAGCCTCTCTTCATAGGAGTAGCCTTCCATCCCCTTCACCAATTTGGTGGCTCTTCTCTGTACTTTTTCTAATAACGCTATGTCCTTTTTAAGATACGGTGACCAGAATTGCACACAATATTCAAGGTGCGGTCGTACCATGGAGCAATACAGAGGCATCATAATATCCTTTGTTTTATTCTCCATCCATTTCCTTATGATACCTAGCATTCTATTTGCTTTCTTGGCTGCCGCTGCACACTGGGCGGAGGGTTTTAACATGTTATCCACGATGACTCCTAAATCTTTTTCCTGGGTGGTGGTTTCTAATGTGGAGCCTCGTATCGTGTAACTATAGTGTGGGTTGTTCTTTCCTAGGTGCATAACTTTGCACTTGTCCACATTAAATTTCATCTGCCATTTGGATGCCCAGTCTTCCAATTTATCCAGATCCTCCTGAAGTTTTCCACAATCCTCTTGGGTTTTAACAACTTTAAACAGTTTTGTGTCATCTGCAAATTTGATAACCTCACTAGTTATTCCCTTTTCCAGGTCATTTATGAATATGTCAAAAAGTAGCGGACCCAGTATAGAACCCTGGGGTACTCCACTATTCACCTTTTTCCATTGGGAATATTGGCCATTTAGCCCTACCCTCTGCTTTCTATCTTTTAACCAGTTCCCGATCCACAATAGTACACTGCCTCCTATCCCATGACTTTTTAGCTTCGCCAAAAGTCTCTGATGGGGGACCTTGTCAAAAGCTTTCTGAAAGTCCAGATACACTATATCAACCAACTCACCTTTGTCTACCTGTTTATGCACACCTTCAAAAAAACATATCAGATTAGTAAGACAAGATCTTCCTTGTCTAAAGCCATGTTGGCTGTCTCCCATTAGGCCATGACTATCTACATGCTGTGTAATTTTGTTCTTTATGATGGTTTCTACCATTTTCCCTGGTACTGACGTCAGGCTCACCAGTCTGTAATTTCCCGGGTCACCCCTAGGTGTTATATTAGACACACACCTTACAATGGAAACCCACATCAGCAATACCATAAAGAAAATCTATTTCAAACTCAAAATCCTCAAACAACTACGCCCTCTAGTATTTTTACAAGACTTTATTAATATAATCCAGGCCACCATAACTCCCCACTTTGATTTTGCCAACCTAATTCTAATAGGTATATCAAAACAAAACATTAAACGAATTCAATTAGCACAAAACGCAGCTGCTAGAATTATATTGAAAGTAAACTCACTCCAACACATAACACCAATACTAGCATCCCTCCATTGGCTACCAATACAAAGCAGGATAATATACAAAACAATAATAACCTCATTCAAAGCCTTATACGATATGGCCCCAACTACACTATGTAATCTAATATGCAAAGAACCTTCTAAGTCTACACACAGAAAAGGACAATTAAACAAACTAAAGATTCCAAAAGATTTCACAATTGCACATAAATTAAGAAACAACAGAGCCTTTTCTCACATAGCTCCAACTATCTGGAATTCCCTCCCGGAGGAGCTACGAACACTAACTGAGATCATGGAATTCCGTAAAAAATTTACCAAACACTACAACAACATAGATAATACTTCACTCAATTTAGATAAAGGCTAAACAGGTACCAGTCTGTATCTAATAAAAACCCTCTCATTCAAACGGATAATAAACATAGTTGAAACCATATGATGACCCAATCCCTTATGACCTAATACTTCCACATGTATATAGTTTATTCTGTTCTGTATTGTCTTACACTGTTTAGATAATACATTCTGTTTAGTTAATTACTTTGTTCTATAACACATATGTTGCTTTGTTACTCATTGTTTTTATAATATGACGTTCCATGTAAAACAAACCTGATTTGTTGATTGTTGTTTATTGTAAACCGCAACTGAACTCTGGAAGATGCGGTATATAAATGTGTGTTAAATAAATAAATAAATAAATCACCTGGACTGGATGGTATACATCCAAGGGTGTTGAAAGAACTGAAAAATGAGACTGCAGACCTACTATTAGTAATCTGTGAACTAACATTAAAATGATCTGTAGTACCTGAAGACTGGAGAATGGCCAATGTAATGCCAATTTTTAAAAAGGGTTACAGAGCTGATCTGGGAAACTACAGATAGGTGAACCTGATGCCAATACCATTCAAAATGATAGAAACCATTATAAAGAATAAAATTACTAAACATATATAGATAGTCATGGTTTAATGGGAGAAAGCCAACATGGATTTAGCCAAGGAAAGTCTTGTCTTACTAATCTGTTGTATTTTTTGAAGGTGTGAATAAACAGGTAGACCAAGCTGAGCCGGTTGATATAGTGTTTCTGGATTTTCAGAGAGCCTCTGACCAAGTCCCTCATGAGATACTCAGCCAAATTAAAAAGTCATGGGATTGGAGGCAATGTACTATTGTGGATCAGGAATTGGTTAAAAGATAGAAAGCAGAGAGTAGGGCTAAATGGACAATTTTATCAATGGAGAAAAGTGAATAGTGGAGTATCCCAGGGATCTGTACCAGGCACACTGCTTTTTATCATATTCATAAATGACCTGGAAATGGGAATAATAAATGAGCTGATCAAATTTACAGATGACACAAAATTATTCAAAGCTGTTAAAACACAAGAGGATTGTGGAAAAATGCAAGAGGACCTTGATAAGTTGGAAGACTGGATTTTCAAATAGTAGATGAAATTTAATGTGGACAACTGCAAAGTTATGCACCTAAGAAAGAACAAGCCAAACTACAGTTACATGATGCGAGGTTCCATATTAGCAACCACTACCCAGGAAAAAGATTTAGGTGTTATCATGGATAATATGTTGAAACCCTATGCCCAGTGAGCAGCAGCAGCCAAGAAAGCAAATAGAATTAAGGAATCATAAGGAAAGGAATGGAGAATAAAACCATGGATATTACAATGCCTCTGTATTGTTCCATGCTGCATCTGTACCTTGAATATTGTGTGCAGTTCTGGTCTCCATATCTTAAAACGGATATTGCAGAATTAGAAAAGGTAGGGAGAAGAGCCACCAAAATAATAAAAGGGATGGAAGGATACCCCTATGAGGGGAGGCTTAAAAGGTTAAGGCTTTTCAACTTGCAAAAGAGACGGCTGAGGAGAGATACTGCAGTGTCTCTAAGAGATGCAGCACTGTCTGTTCCTGTAGTTGGTCTCTCCTTTGGGCAGGAAGTGCACCAATAGAAAAGGGAGGCTGGTTGCAAGAACAGGCACTATTAGAAGCTACAGTTGCATTATTGCCACTGTTTTGAGTAATAGATACCAACAGGAATGCTAGCCCTTATGAATAAATCAGGACAACAGGCCTCAGCCCCATGCTGCTACTATAGTTGAGAGAGAGAGAGTCAGGAAGGGCTTTTGAAGTCACTGCACTTGTCTGAAAGCCAGACTGAAGTGACTGTGCAATCTGGAAGGAGGTGGCCATTTCCTGTGCCCACACGGGATGGGTCTTGAGATGTGAGCTCGCACTGCAAAAGTAGCTGTACATGAGCACAGAAATCGGACTGCATTACTTTGCGCTACTCCTGTTGCTAAGATGATGGTAGAGGAGCATTGAGTGGAGCCCAGGAGAGGCTGCCTTGTTCCCTGGCATGAATCACTGCTGGATTCAGGGATAAGGGTTTGTTGAGAAGGTTGAAGCCAGGAACATAGGTCTGAACTTGGGTACAGTTCCTGAAAATAGGAAACATCTTGTAACCTCACATCTACAGGCCATATGCAGCTATTCCTTTTTAGTTTCTTTAAATACTAGGGAGGTGTATTGCCAGTAAGCAGAGGTGCTGTAAAACAACCGCTTCCAATTGATCAGGCCTGCTCTAGGTCCTTTTCACACAAGTCGTCTTAAAAGAAAATTCGCAATGGAAATAAAAGCCATAGAGGTTATAGTAGATAGATGTAAATAGGTGCATTGTTAAAGTGTAAACAATATACAGTATGCTATAGAAAGAGACATTTTTAAAGAAATTTATGCAAATAAACCAGTGCTCTTACTACAACTAAAAGTATGCACGTGGTGCTATTTCACCTATCCGCTGCAAGGGCCGCATTCTTGGAGTGGGGTTGGGGTGGAGATTGGAACTGCATGTATACTTTTGAATTTTTGAAAGCAAGTACATATTTTCATCTAATAAATGCATCTTCACAAGTCAGTGCGTAAAAACGTCTACATGCCTCCTTACTGTTCAAATATCCTCTTTAATTAGATGTTAGTGGGCCAGACCTGCAGATCTTGAGATTATGCATACCCCGGATCCAAAAAATAACCTTGAGTTAGGAGGAACAGAGCACATTGTTTGCAGTTTTGCCATTAATAAGTATATTTTAAAATACAAACTGCACCCTGGGTTCTGCTGTCACTATCATTTTATATTATGTACAATATCTCCTTCTCTTGCCATTTCCCGTGACTGCTAATATTTCAGCTCACTCTTTGTTGCTTATCTTCCCTAAACTAGGCCTAGTTTCTTTTTCTGTTAGGTCTATCCTTATTTTTTCAGGTTTCCTTTTTGTTCTGAAAAAGTCATTTCTGTCCATCCGTTTGTTATTTTCATGTTACAGCTGGAATGATTCATTTCTGATAGCATCACATCTGCTTCCAAGCTCTTTTCTACTTCTACTACTGCTATTTATCACTTATAGAGCACCTCGCATGCAGCGCTGTACAGCCAACCAACAAGAGTTAGCCAGAATGCAAGAGACCGTCCCTGCCCGTCAGTCATGCTCATCGGAGCTTACAATCTAGTCAGAACATTACAGGGTAGAGGTCAGATTAGTGCAAGGCACAGTAAGATCAATACAAGGCAAAGTATTTCTACTACATTCACTTCCAGGAAGAATGTCGGAGAAACTGGGATAACACAAATCGACTAAATGTCACTTCCAGAGTGAACTGGAATACTCAAGTTCAAGAAAAAAATCACTCCACTATACACACAAGCTTTTCATTGTAGGCATGCTGCTTCATACACCTTCAAAAAGAGGAGCATAAGGCCTCAGAGTCAGTGGGGTTCGGAGCGTGGACAGACACCCTCACTCACCCCTAACACATCAGCAGCCTAAAAAACACTCCTCTCTCTTGTCATTTAAATTTTCAAATCTCCAACTGTAAATTTTGAACTGTGAACTTTATCACACAACTGTTGTCTCCACTCTCTTCTAGAGCATGCCCAAACTTTACCAAAAAAAACATCAAAAACACTTAGCTTCAATTAGCTTGCAATAAATTCCACCATTTTGATCATGCTCATGTGTAAAGTCCCCTCTGATACCAGCCCTGTAAACCCTGCGGAATGAAGTCCGAGCAGGGCCCCCTGAAGCATGGGGCCCTGTGCGAACAACATTCTCGCTCAATGGATGGGCCGGCCCTGCGTTTCGATTGCCTGCTGGGGCTGTTCATGGTTTTCTAGTATAGTCTCGTTTGATAAAGTTGAACCTGTGATTTTCATGGGGACTTAACTTCTCTATTGAATGCTCAGCAGCCAGTCACCATATTATCCTTGTGCTTTGTAAGCAATGAATATGTGTGTGTGTGTGTGTGTATTTTAATCAGCTCAAATTGCACTGCACAGCCAAAATTCTTATTCAGCAGTTCAAATTGCTGGATCATCACAATGTTCAAGTATGATAAAAACCATCATTTTCCCTAATACACACATTCACAGCTTCATTAAATAAAGTAATGTGCCATTAGTGGGCAGAGGACATCTCATTGCAGAGGTTGGGTTGCATCTCTTGGGATGCAGTAATCCTGGCTTATCACAACTACTGACTAAGTGCCGAAAATGATGGATCCAAGCCATGGCTAAATATGGAAAAATTAAGCATCGTGGTTTTGTGTAGTCACTCAAAAATGTTTTTGATTTCAGGAGGTGAAAGTGTCAAATACAAATATCTTTTTTCCAGTTTCAAATATTTTAAAATGCTATTTGGGAATGTTTTCCCTTCCCTTTTTGGCAAACTTGGGGTCATTTCTCATCGTTACTTATTATATATAAATACAAAATGAAACCCCCAAAACATATAAATAAAAAATATAATACAAATGATGGAAAAACTTATGTCAATAAATCACATTCATACAACAACATTGCAGATAGAATGTGGAGATAGGAATTGAGACATCCAGGCAAGGATGTGCTCAATTCCGTCAGTATTTTACAAAAGGCTCTGCCTAATGGAGAACCTCTCGTAAAATACATACAAGGGCATGCAGCACTGTAGATGGATATGCAACGATGTACGCTAGACTGAGTGTCAACTCGGCAGCTTCCTCTTGGGAGTGCCAACATTCCCACAAGGAACTGGCTATTTTGTAACTTCCATGTACAAATGTTGCTTCTTACACATGCATCTGAGCCGTTTTAGAAACCTGTATGTAGACATGCTGCCTACCAAGTACTGAGGCTGCAATTTGCTAACATTTACTTTTTGGAAGAGGAGATAAACAATGGGGTTTATGGACAGAAACATAGAAACATGACAGCAGAAAAAGACCACATGGCCTATCTAGTCTCTCCTTCCATATCAACTACAATAATGTCCTTTTTTCCTTTAGAGACCCTCTGTGTTTGTTCCATGCCTTCTTGAATCCAGATACTGTCCCCGTCTCTACCACCTCCACTGGGAGAATATTCCACGCATCTACCACTCTTTCTGTAAAGAAATATTTCCGCATATTACTCTTGAGTCTATCATCCTATGTCCTATGCTCATCCTATGTCCCCTCGTAACAGAGCTTGCCTTCACTTGAAAGAGACCCTCCTGTGCATTTATGCCATTGAGGTATTTAAATGTCTCTATCATATCTCCCCTATCCCACCGTTCCTTTAAAGTATACATATTAAGATCTACTACTACTACTACTACTACTACTGAACATTTGTATAGCGCTACAAGATGTATGCAGTGCTGCTCAGACATTCCCTACTCATCAGAGCTTAAAATCTGGTCAAGACAGACAACACAGTAGCTGTAAACATGGGTTACAGCTAGGGGGAATCAATTACTATATAAGGAAACACAAAGATCAGGTGAGTCAAGATCTGAAAGCTGCAGCGAAGAGATAAGTTTTCTGCCTGGATTTGAAAAGGGTCAGAGAAGGCCCCTGACGTACAGACTCAGGTAGTTTGTTCCAGGCATAAGGAGCAGCATGGTGAAAGGAGCAAAGTCTGGACTTAGCAATAAAAGAGAAAGGCACAGATAGAAGCGATCTTTAAGTCTGTCCTCATATGCTTCATAACGAAGACCACTAATCATTTTAGTAACCACCCTCTGCACCAACTCCAATCTGCATATATCCTTTTGAACATACGGTCTCCAGAATCGCACACAATAGTCAAAATGACGTCACACCAGAGACTTATACAGAGGCATTATCACCTCCTTTTTTTCTGCTGACCATTCTTCTCCCTATACACCCAAGCATCCTTCTGGCTTCCACAGTTTCCTTTTCTACCTGTTTAGCTACTTTAAGATCATCAGACACAATTACGCCCAGGTCCTGCTCTTCTTTCGTGGACAGAAGTACCTCACCCTTACACTGTAGCGCTCCTTTGAATTTTTGCAGCCCAAATGCATAACCCTGCATTTTTAGCATTAAATTTCAGCTGCCAAATTCTAGACCATTCTTCAAGCTTAGCTAGATCCCTCCTCATGTTATCTACTCTTTCCTGGTGTCTACTGTATTGAAGATTTTGGTATCAACCGCAAACAAGCAAACATTACCCAACAGCCCTTCTTCAATATCGCTAACAAGATGTTAAAAAGAATTGGACCAAGGACAGATCGCTGCGGCACACCACTGATTACTTCCTCCTCCTCAGAGTGAGCTCCATTTACCTGTACCCTTCGTCACCTCCCACTCAACCAATTTCTAACCCAATCATTTTTATTTATTTTATTTAGCTGCATTTATATCCCGCTTTTCACCGGGTCAAAGCGGTTGGGGGATACATTTAACACGAGGGGATATGAGACACATACACTAATACTTACAGGGAACAAGGGTAATCATGGAAATTCTTGGCCATATATTTGCATTACCTTTGCAAAATAGGAAATACACATGTAGTTTTTTGACCTTCTCAGACCATGCTGCACCATGCCCCCTTACAATTTCAATGCAATGTGAATCTCCGCTTGTAAATAATGGCTTTCTAAAATCACATTTACACATGCATGTTATTTATTTATTAGTATTTAGCTTGCGCCTTTCCTTTTCTGTATAAATGGGGACCTTTTGCCTGAAGCATTGTCTTCGGAATGTGAATTAGGCCTGAAATGCAGTGCTGTCTCGCTCATAACCCCGTTTTACATTTGTATTCCTGATGAAGGTTATCCATTTGAAAAAGTTGCAGATAAGTGTCTGTTTCTCCCATTTATGGTTAGAAGCCATGTTGCTTGTTGCTTTTACTGCAAAATTCTGATTAAAATGGATGTAGTCTGTTATAGGGGTTGAGTACTCACAGAGATCTTGTCTGATAAAAATTTACTCTTTTTTGATAGGAACTTGCTTTGTTGGGATCTGGCTTTTCTGTTAGTTGGACATCCACGTTTAAAGCTTCTAAAATAGCCCCCATAACCAAAATATACATAAAAGGAGAAAAAGGAAAATTCATAAACTATAACTATTGAAAAAAACTGCAGACTAAGGCAGTGCAGTGATATTTACCAAGTAAGTCACAAGACTGCAGTACCTTAGAACTTTGCATGGTAAATACAAATTTGCATTGCTGCAGGAACACTGTGAGTTTCTGACCACAACAATGCAAAGATAACAGCCTTAAGTGAGGCTTACTACTTTTAAAAGGAACTGATGATGGAATAAATTAACCCCAACCTCCCTGACACCAGGGGGGTTCTACCATGAGGCCACCTAAGGATGTCGCCTCAGGCGGCACTCGGATGGAAGCAGCACTCCGGCTCTGTTTTAATTTTAGATTTTGCAGCTTCTGCCTGCCTCTGCCTTCCCACACAGAAAGGCAGAGGCAGGCCAGACATGGCAAAATCTAAAACAGAGCCGGAGTGCCGCCTGCCAGACAAATCAGCCTGATCACGATGCGGGAACCCTGAAGATGAATCAGCCTGATCACGATGTTCCTCCAAGCAATCTGGCTAATTCATCCGGCAGCAGCACTCCAGCTGTTTACGTTTTAGATTTTGCCGCCTCTGGCCTGCCTCCGCTTTCCTGCCACTTTTTTTGCTTGCGCAAGTATTCTTGAGAAAAAAAGTGATGGGAAGGTAGAGGCAGGCCAGAGGTGGAAAAATCTAAAATGAAAATAGCCAGAGTGCCACTGCACGATGAAACAGCCAGATCACTTGCAGGAACATCCTAGCGGCAGCACAGGAAGAGAGGTGCAGGTGGAGGGAGCGAGGAAAGGGGGAGTGCTAGAGAAAGGAGGGGTGACAGGGGTACAAATACTGGACAACAGGGGAGCAGGGCAGGAAGACAAAAGCTGGAGAGGAGAAAGCAGGGAGACAAATGCTGGGTGACAGGAGGGGGGAGACAGGAGGACAAGTGCTGAACAATGAGGGGACAGGAGGTCAAATGCTGGACAACACTGGAGGGGGGACTGGAGGACAAATGCTAGACAATGGGGGGGAGACAGGAGAGCAAGTGCTGGACAACTGGGGGGGGCAGGAGGACAAATGCTGGACAACTGAGGTAGACAGGAGGACAAATGCTGGACAACGGGGGGAGGGGGGACAGGAAGACAAATGCTGGATGGGGAGAAGTGAGAAGAGAAATTCTGGACTAGGGCCAGTACTACCTGGTAAGCTGGGTAAGTGCGACAGGGGGCACCAATGTCATGAGGGTGGTATTGCTAGCTACCCACTCCCTATTCAGTATGGCCTGTGTAGCACTGGTGGTCTAGTGGAGAGCCTGCCAACAGGACACGCTGCTCCTGCAAGCGGAAGGCTGTGACTAGCAATTGCGGCCTATCACAGCCTTCTGCCCATAGGAGCAACATGTCCTGTGGGCAAGTTCTCCTCTAGGCCACCAGCACTCTGCAAGTCAACCTGAACACGGAGTGGGGTCAGGCAACCAGCAACAGTGCTCTCCTAATGTCGGCTCCTGCGGGCAGGCTCTATTTCTCTGAGCCGCAGTCATGGCTTGCACAGCCCCTGCCTGAAAGGCATACTGCTCTCGAAGGCAGAAGGGTATGTGAGGCAATGATCATGGCCCAGAGAAGCAGAGCCTGCCCATGGGATCAGCATGTCCTGCAGGCAGGGGCTGTGCAAGGCCAATTGTGCCCTTCAGCTCTAGGCTTAGATCATGATCTGCACAGCCCCTGCTCGTGGGACATGCTGCTCCGTAGACAGGCTCTGCCTCTTCTATAGAAATTTATTTATTTATTTATTTAACAAGCACTTATATACCGCAGCTTCCAGGGATTAGCTGCGGTTCACAAATAACAACAGTCAACAAAGCATAGTTTGTTTTACATATAACATATAACTATAAACAATGTAAAGTTAACAGAAAATGTTAAACAGGTTAGCACGGAACAGTGCAACATTATATACATTATATACATATACATTTTATATAGGGTATTATCATAATGAGTGGTTCGGTTTTGATGGGGAAGGTTTTCTTCCCCATCAAAACCGAAATGGGGGGGGGGCATTGGGAAGTGGGGAGTGGACATGAGGGGGCATTGGGAGGTGGTCATGAATGGGCACAGGGAGTCAGAAGGGAGATGATGGGTGTGGGTGGGGGGAATAGGGAGGCAGCGGGGATAAGATTGAGGTGAGGGGCTAGGTAGATATTGGACATGGAAATGGTTATAGGGAGAAGCACGGAGGGGTGATGGAGTGGTGATGTTGGCCAGGGAGACTGGGAAAATGCTATTTTGTGGAGGGGGACACAGAGGGAAGATGCTGTACACTGGGTAATAAGGAGATGCAGGACATGGAGGTAATAGGGATAGAGAGGAGAGAAGACGGATATGGGGTAGATAGACTGAGAAAGACGGAGAGATGCTGGACATGTGAGTAATAGAGAGGGGATGGCATCGTATGGAGATGGGGTAGATGCTGGTTGCAGGGGGGATAGGAAAGGAGATGGCAGGCATGGAAAGAAAGAGGTACTGGATGAAGGGAAAAAGAAAGTCAGAGAGAGATGTTAGACATGGAGAGTAAGCAAAAGACTAGGGAATAATGGACCAGGGAAGAAGAGCTGGGGAATGGGTGAAAGTTGAAAAGCGGTAGGTAGATGGTGTAAAAAAGAGGGAGATTGAGAACTAGATAGTAAGGAGTAGTAAAATCTGGGTGGCCAGAGAGAGAGAGAAATAAATGGAAGAAAGGTGGAAAGAAAAAAATCAATATCCAATATGGAAGGAAGTGAAGAAAACAAAAGGAGAGACAAGAAATGGCAGATGAGTGGAGACCGTAGAAAGAGAGCTAAGAGAAGACAGAAGAAAGCAGAAGCCTCAGATTGAAACCAGCATGATCTGAGTATAAAATGGTCAGACGACAAAGGTAGAAAAATAATTTTATTTTCAAATGAATGATTTGACTTTGCGCTATTTTTATATTTTACACAGTACAGGGAAATGGGTCACTTTTATTTCTCTGGTATTGCACTGCATGCAGAGTCTGGCTTCTTGGGCTTTCACTTTAATTTCTGTCTACATATTTTTATTTTCACTTTATCCTCATTTATTCTGTATTTGGTGAGGATCTGTGTTCTGAGTGTGTGACTGAGGCCAGGTGGAAGTAGAAAAGTAGCTTAATGGCTAGAGCACTGGCTTTTTTTTAACCAAGAGACCAGAGTCCAATTCCCACCAGCACCCCTTGTGGCTCTGGGCAAGCCACTCAGCCCTCCATTGCCTCAGAAAAATCCAAGTTATCAACATCCCTGTTCAACATACATCACCAAGTTTAAGCTACAACATAAACCACCTTACATGCAGGATAAAGCAGTATAAAACACCTATATAAGAATAATAATAAATAACTTGGCATTTGTACAAAGGGACCTTTACTGTAGAAATTTGACTTGTTTAGCTTTTCAATAAGTGTATGAATGTTCTAGGGCTGGCTACTGTATTTATAGTGCTGCTTTTATCTGGGTAGGCCCCTTGTATGAGTTTTGGAAGTTTATGCTGGTATGGTACGGTTGATTTGGCCTTGTAGATCATCGGTGACGTTTGTAGGGTTTTGTATTAGTTCACAATATGCCTGGTACTGGAGAATGTTTGTTAGTGAAATGATCAGAATTAGAATGCTTTTTAATATATTTAATTCTGTGGGTGAATGTCCTACGACAGCTCTGCACCCATTGTCCAGGGAGAGGTTTCTGTGGATGCAGAATATATATTTAAAAAGAAAGTGAACTATAATGCAGTTTATAACAAAATAAAATGAGTTATAATTTTATAATTTGGTATTATAAACTGTGCTGTGATTCTCATCTTTTCTTTTAGTTTCTTGGCGAATAAGCATCTTGCATTTCCTGTTTTTTCAGATGGCGGGAAGTGCTGTGTTGGGGCACCAAGTCATTCATGTACTGTTGAAGTGGGAGGTGCTGCATGGTGCTGTTGGGTTGCTCTTTTTTGGTATATTTAGCAATGTCTTTCCTAAGCTTTGTGCTGGTAACATATGAACATAAGAACATAAGAAATGCCATACTGGGTCAGACCAAGGTCCATCAAGCCCAGTATCCTGTTTCCAACCGTGGCCAATCCAGGTCACAAGTACCTGGTAAGTTCCTAAAAAGGTCTACAGGTTCCACAATGTCTCTCTTGGGACAAGTAGTGGATTTCCAGGGTCCTCTTTAATAATAGTTTATGCACCTTTCCTCCAGCAACTTGTCTAAACCTTTTATAAACCCAGCTGCACTAACAGCTTTTTTATGATCCATCGGTAACTAATTCCAGAGTTTGATTGTGCGGGGCCATAGATTAACTGCAGGGAGGCCCATTTTCCTCACCTATCTTTAAGGCGCATTTCGCTAACTGGGCGTCATCCAATATCACTGCTGCTCGGTTAGCGCCATTCTCCGCCCCGGGACATCCCCAACATGCCCTGATGCTAACTGAATAGCATCGGGACACGTAGGGGACTTAGGAGGGAATATACAATGACACTAATCATGTAAGTGCCGTTGAATATCCTCAACTAAGGCATCTGCACGGTTTACTGGGCTGTAAATCATGTAGATGCCTTTCAAAAATCAGGCCCTTGGTTCCTAAGCCAGTGCCTCAACCATTAGGCTATTTCTCCACTTCTATTAGTTCACAATATGCCTTGTGCAGGAGAATGTTTGTTAGTGAGATGGCCAGAATCAGATTTTTTTTAAATTAGATATTGAGTTGTGGGCGGATGTCCCAGTTCTGCTCTGCACCCGTTGTTGAGGGGGGGGGGGGGGGAGAGTCGGTTATGTGAATGCAAAATATATGATCAAAAAGAAAAAGCAACAATCATAACACAGTTTATAACAACAAAATAAAAATGAGTTATAATTTGGTATTATAAACTGTGCGGTGGTTCTCGCTCTTTCTTTTAGTTCCATGGTGTGCAAACATCCTTTTATTTCTTCCACATTATAGAATTAACTTTTTGATTTGGTTCAGTCTCTGACTGCAGTTTTGAGAAAGCCTCTTCCCCACCCCCTGGCTCGGGGGGGGGGGGGGGAGGCGCCATCTCATCCCTCGCCTCAGGAGGCAGATTGCCTTGAGCCGCCCCTGCTGACATCCATTATTGCATTATCCCCTGCTACAGATGTGCATGTTGCACTCATTTGGGTATTTATTTGGCTGCTTAAAAATCAAGAGTGTGTGCAAATCACATGTGTGTGTGTGTATACCTATAAATTAATGCATGTACAATCAATCTGCATGTGCAAAAAAGATGTAGAGCACAGAGAAAGCATGCAATTAAGAAAAATCGCACAAAACCACAAAAAACATGAAAATCGCTAAAACTTCATTTTCAATGAAAACAAATGCATATTGCAATGTATATCCCTATCCCCACCCTCTGACATCATGATGCCCCTGATTGCTAAAGCTGCCACCTCCCATCCCTGATCTCCCCCTGGATTAACAAGCCTTCCTCCATAACTGTATACTCTTGGTACTTACTGAGGAGGATTCCCTGGTGTCTAGTGGTTGTTCTGGATGATTCCCAGTTGCTTCTGTCCCATTATCTACTGGCTTCAAAATGGTGATGACTTCTAGAGGTAGTCTTGCAGTACTACAACTATGGATCAAGTTGCCAAATAAGGGTGTGCTTCGGATCACTCCTGCCCAACCTTCAGTGAGGTTTAGGAATTGGGTTCTAGGGTTCTAGACCTAAGTATCCTCTGATATGGATGCCTGCTGTTGGCTCTCCTGTGTTCTCTCTGGGCCTCATGCAACATGGCTTTTGCAAACCATTTTTTCAGAAACAGATACTGAAAGGACCACCCAGACACATACAGATTTATTATTTATTTATTTATTTATTTATTTATTACAATCTCTTATATACCGCACTATTTGGGATCAGCGCGGTTTACAGTACAACAAAAGACCAGAACAACAAGCTGTTTGGTTTTCAATTGAACAGGAAAACGAACTTGGATAATACATGGGGAAAATTTAACTGAAACAATTTACAAAGTATTTACATGTACATATAACAGTATTATTCTTAGATCAGGTTGGGTGTTCAATGAGGGTTGGAGGTCAGGAAGGAGATAGGGTGTTCTGGTAGTAGTGGGGGAATAAATGAGATTTGATTGCCTTTCTGAATTAGGTTAGATCAGGGATAGCCCGAATTTCAGGTGGTAAAGTGTTCCAGCACTTAGGGGCATAGAAACTGAACGCCCTGTTAGATGTCGCTCATGAGCATTTAGTTGCTGCCTTAGGGATTATTAGCGAGTTTGTAGATATAGTTCTCCTGGATCTGTTAGGTGGAACGGTCTGAATGAAGTTCATTAGAGAGGAGGAGGTGATGCCTTTGATAGCCTTGAAAGTGAGTAATAATGTTTTGAGCAACAGTCTCCCGTGTATGGGGAGCCAGTGGAGCTGCTTTAGAATAGGTGTTACATGGTCCCTTCTTGATGCTCCGTAGAGGACTCTGGCCGCAGTGTTCATTGCAAGTTGCAAGGGGTTTAAGGTGGAGTGTGGGAGGCCTTGAAAAACGGCATTAGCGTAGTCAAGGTGCAGATAAGTTCAAACAGCTGCCCAACAGGAAGACTGACACACCTGGACAGGGAGAGAGACACAGGGATTTTGTAATGAATATAGCTAAGAGAAGATGTAGTAGCAGATACATGTGTAAGTCTCATTCATATGGAAAATGTAATTTAAGAAAGGCAATGATTTACATGTTGCTACGCCGGTTACATCTTTATAATCATCTCCCTGAACCCTTTTCCTTCTTCTCACTGAAGAGAAGTTTCTGCTTTGACAAGGGAGCCATCCACCATATCTGTCAGGAGATAGAGCTACTCCTCTGCTCCACCACACACAAGAGCCAGCCCATGCCCATTCACCTCGAGGTCACCACAACCTTCTCTGTTACCACTGGCAGTGTTCAGTCCATGTTGGCTGTCACAGTGAACCTCATCCAGTCACCCATCAGTGCATTTCACAGTTTCTAAAGGTCTTTCTCGCTCATATCACAGAGTATGAAGCCTTCCTCCAACTGTGCAGCAGAGGCAACTATGACCTAGTTCTTTGAAGTGGCCAGATTACTATCTGCATTGGGGGCCTTTGATTGTATATATATGGACTTCAGGACTACATGAGGGAAGGAGTCTACATACTACAACAGAAAGGCATTCTGCTCACTCAGCATATAGATAGTCTGCAATGCACAAGGGGAGATAACTGATTTGTTTCCATGATTCCAAGCTTCTGCTATGACTCATACATCCTGACCCACCTTAGCATCTATGAGAGATATGAGTGGACAAAACACCGGTGGATGGCTGCTAGGTAGGTTCTACACCAGGCCACTCTAACACCTAGATATGCACATGCTAGAAGGTCTCAGTGGTCTCTGGAAGCAACAACTAGCAAACAGAGCACTTAGTTGCAATGTCTTCCCACCACAGCTGAAACCCTGGCTCTTTGCTCTAATGTGTTCTCACTCTCTCTCCCTTCTAAGGAGGTAGTTCCCGACACCAGACAGATGCAGAAGAGCCATCAACAGGTCCATAGACACATCAAGTCCATCACTGAGGGGACCTTTGGCTTACTGAAGAGTTGCTTTAGGTGCCTGGACTGATCCAGGGGATAACTCCTCTACAGTGCAGCAAAGATCTGCCAAATATTCATGGTTGGCTGCATGTCGCATGATCTGGCAATTAGGTGGTGACAACCTCTGCCTGAAGGACTAGAGATAGCAGACCTAGACATAGATGATGATGCAGAAGTCCCAAGGCAGGAGGACATAGTCTATCCCAACCAACTCAGTATCACTGGCATTTTCTGTGAAGGTTTGTGTTTTAATAATTAAGACAGAAGCAAATACTGTACTTGTGTGAGGTTCTCGATCACCAAAACTGGTACCTTCATCCCAACCCCCCTGGTCATCCCTACACCCACTTCCCAGGTGCACCTCAGTTTTGTCTTTTTCTCACAACCCCCACCCCACTCCACCTGCCATTACCAGCCCACAGACCTTCAATCCTAACTCCCCACCCCTCAGGTGAACAAAGTAAGAAACAATGTGCAACTACTACTTCTAATCATTTGTATAGCAGAGCAGAGGAGTAGCCTAGTGGCTAGAGAAACAGCTAACACCCAAAAGATCAATGTTCAATTCCCACTAGCATGCCTTGTAACCTTGGGCAAGTCACTTTACCCTCCATTGCCTACTTCCAGTCATACCTTGCCAAGAAAACCCAGGGGTCAGAATTGACTTGATGGCACTTGGCTGTACATTGTGATGCTGTACACCACACAGGACTCCCTTGGACCCCCTCAGGCATACCATCAACACAACAATCCAGATGCCAATTGCAATTCAGAGTTTTTATAATGAACATAAAAAGTTGCCGTCTAAATGTTACAGCAGTACAAGGAGTAGTACTGCTACTGCTATTACTTATTAGGGGGTATCCCCTAATACACTGTGCTCCTGGCAGCAGCAGTGCCTGGCATGGCCTCCCTTTTCCGGAACACAAATGCAACAAAGTTCCCAAGAATCAGTACAAAACAACCATAGGCAGTCCCATGGACACAGTGCACCAAAACCCACAGTCTTTTCTTTAACAATCAACAGTGTTGCTCAGCTATGCAGTTTAACTGGCTGTGCAGCCTCCCTTCCCTTCCCTCCTTCAGGTTCTGTATGAGCTTATTGAACCTGCCCCAGGGCTAAAGCATTCACTATTCTGGAAACATTATCTCCATGGGTTAGAGGTGATTGTCCTCCTCATACTCTTGAGCTTCCATGGGTTCCTTCTACATGATTTCACTACCCTCTTCTCTATGGACCTTAGGGATCTTTTCTAGGGCATGGCCCTCTCCACCCTCCCTCTTCCAGCCTCCCTTGAGGTTCCAAAGAGTAAACTGAGACTGTTCAGGATCCTGCAGCGACTCGGTGAACTGGCTCTATTCTCTCCTAGCAGGGAACATTGAGGAAAGCCTCCTTCCCTCCGGGGGCCAGGCCTGTTTTTTTTTAGATTGATAGGTTCTAGGCTTTCCTTGGGGATGTAAGGAAGCCTGTATGATCCCAAAGGTCTTCCTCTGGTTTGTTATCCAGTGGATCACTACAACATAGAAGGGTGTACGCAGTGCTGTACATATAGATGTAAGACATGGTCCCTGCTCATCAGAGCTTGCAATCTACCCAAGACAAAACACATAGGCCTCAATTCTGAAAGGCGACTTACGGGGCTGCACGACCTGCCTGTATTCCCCCTCCGATTCTCCTCGCACAGCCAGAGCTACATAGGGGGAGAGCCAGCAGGGGGCAGGAGGGGTTGGAGTGTGGGTGGAGCAGGGAAGGGCTGAGGCAACAGGATGTACTGGGCCGATTCAGGTCACGGACCTGTATGTCCTGCAGGTCAGGGGGAAAGTGCTGCTTATTCCACCTTGGAGATGGAATAAGCAGCTTAGACCGGTGTGATTGGGGCCGGATCTCCCTCCCACCAAATGCTGGGGTTTGGAGAAGGTAGGTCCCCACCATCCAATCCTGGCCCTGGCTGCCCAGTCTTGGTTTGTGCAGTGGGGAAACAGGGGGTCGGCGCTGTGGGAGTCAGGGGGATAGGCAGGTGTGCAGGAGCATGTCAGGCCATCTCAGGCCCCGATCCTGCAACCATAAGAATGTCTGTTTGGCTTCTACAGTGCAGAATCAGGTCCTAACAGGCCCATTCTGCTCAGGGCCATCAGATAGCCCGGACATGCCCCCAAGGGATTGGGCTAATACTGAAACTACGGGCCAGAGCATGGTAAGATACATATAAGTAGTGGACAAGAGAGTGAGGAGCATCAGGATCAAAAAATGGCATCAAAAAGGTGGGTTTATAGCCAAGATTTAAATAGGGCAAGAGAAGGGGCCCGAAGCTCAGACTCAGGTAGTTTATTTCCAGGCATATGGAGCAGTAAGGTGGAATGAACAAAGTCTGGAGTTGTTAGTAGCAGAGAAGGGCAGAGATAAAAGGGATCTGCCAGAGGAGCGGAGTTCCTGAGGAGGGGTGTAGAGTGAGATAAGAGAGGAAAGGTAGTGAGGAGCCCCAGAATGAATACACTTGTAGGTCAGTAGGAGAAGTTTGAACTGGATGCAGAAACTGATAGGGAAGTAGAGTTACATGAGCATAGTGACACTGGTGGGATATAAGCCATGCAGTTGAGTTTTGAGCAGATTGAAGGGGAGAAAGATGATTCCAGAGGGAGACCAGCAAGGAACAGGTTACAATAGTTAAGGCAGAAGGTGACTAGTGAGTGGATAAGGATCTTAGTAGTGTGAGTAGAAAGGAAGGGACACATTTTGCTGATGTTATAGAGAAAGAAGTGGCAGGTTATAGCCATCTGTTGGATCAGAGAAAGAGAGAACAGACTCAAAGAAGACCCAAGGTTGCGAGCTGAGGAAACGAGGAGGAATGTAGTGCCATCTACAGAAATAGAAAAGGGAGGAAGAGGGGAGGTGGGTTTAGAGGGAAAGATAAGGAGCTCTGTTTTGGCCATGTTCAATTTCAGATGACGGTGCGACATCCAGGCAGCAAAGTCGGATAAGCAGGCAGAGATCCGGGACTGGACTCCTGGAGAGATTTAGAAACATAGAAAAATGACGACAGAAAAAGACCACATGGACTATCTAGTCTCTCCTTCCATATCAGCAACTACAACAGCAGGTGCAGAGAGGTAGATGTGAGAGTTGTCAGCATAAAGATGGTACTGAAAACCATGGGAGGAAATAAGTGCACCAAGGAACTTAGTGTAGAGAGAGAAAAGTGGAGGTCCCAAGAGGTACACCTTGTTCCCTCCCCTGTGATCTCCCCTCTGCCATTTCCCATCCTCCCCCTGCTTCTGACTCCACATAGGTGGATGTGATGCTGTATTGAATGATGTCACGGCTCTTGGAAGAGCTTTTTGACACATCATCCAGCTAGTTCTATCACCCAGCTAGCTGCATGGAATGAGGGAAATTTGAAGGGCTTTCCCTCCTTCTATGAGGCACAGGCCCCAAAATTTATGTGAAGGGTGCCACTTCCAACGTAGCAAACTACTGAGAGATTCAAGAGACCATAGAAATGAAGGAGTGCATAGGTGTTTTCCTTTTAAATGTGCTTCATGTTGGTGGAGTGGCTGGGGATGCAGATGGGGCTGGGACAGGTGACTGCACCACTGGAAGCCTCATGGTTGTCTGCAATGGCCCAAGTCCTTGTGCAGAGCCTACACCTAATTTAGCAGGGTCTATGACACCTCTAGCTGCCTCTCAGTCACTGATGGCCACTCTTCTTTCATCCCCGGTTGACAGTCACTGATGGCAGCTAATCTTTCCTGCAACTCTATTTTCTGCACATACTGAGTCAGGAGCTGATGGTTCTTCTGCAGCAGCTGCTCTTCACACCTCAATTACTGCTGGCCTCTGTGACTGGCGTAAGGTTCCTCACCTTCCACTTCTCTGGGGGCTCCTTCTACAGGCTCTTGGATATCATAGAGGAGTGATGGTGCCAGATGTTGTATATCTTCCACTCATGCTTGGCCTCATCCAGGATACCAACATACCTCTCCAGCTCCTCATCTGAGTTCTCTCCTGACTTGCCATCTGGTCCTCCACCTCAGTGTGTGCACCAAACTCTGCCCTGGCTAGTTCGATCTGTGACAGATATCCATATTCAAGGTTTTGGCTGCAGGCATCAGGGCTGCAGCCCTCACCTGGATCATGGCCTGTGGCTTCACCTATAGACAGGAAAGCAAATGCACTCCTTCATTATGTGAAAATCATACCTTTACTCAGCAACAAAAATAATGTCCAATGTGTGACTGAGGATGACATTTTCACTGCTGGTCGTGCCTCCTATGACACCAGCGCTTCCTATGCCTCCTTGCATTATACAAATGATAAGCCGGAGGATATAATAAGACCCATCCTGTGAAGGAGCAGAGCACTATGCCATCCCATGCCACACACAGAAAGGCTCATTTTACAAAGGATGTCCAAATGCAATCTCATCTATCGTTTATTACATTTGATATACCGACCTTTGGTAATGGCCATACAGAGTGCTTTACAAAGCTAATCATTAGCTGTACAATCAAATGAGGAAAGGAACTACAATTGGCATAGGAAAGTACTACAAGAAGCTACAAAAGGAGTAAAGAAAGTATAGTACAAGCCAAAATGTCTAAATAAAAACCAGGCATGTCCAAATTCAGACAAGATTTCACAAATGTGGATGTGCCCAACGTGGATGTCTATGGGGATGTCTACGTGAATATCCCCAGAATAGTATTTCAGAACAGGGATATCTAATAGTCTTATTTTTTGAAATTTCAAAATAAACATATAAGCAAAATAGAGATGAGTGAGATTATGTAAAGGAGAAAAAAGCCCATAAAGTAGTAATATAAGGAATAAACAATTATAATCTCATAATTATGCCATAATAAAGTGAGGGCAGCTAGCAGCCCTGGAGTAGGGTTCTAGGAAATGAAAAAGAATAGGAAATATGCAGAAGACCTCATCACAAAATGTTTATGTTTACCAAAAGAGGAGGAGGGAGGAGTGGCCTAGTGGTTGGGGCAAGGTACTACAGGCCAGAAGGTCAGTGGTTCAAATCCCACTAGAGGACAGCAACATTGGGCCGGAAGGACTGGGGTTTCTAGTCCCACAGGTGCTCCTTGTGGTCTTGGGCAAGCCACTTAACCCTCCATTGCCCATGTTCCCTGTAAGTATTAGTGTATGTGTCTCATATCCCCTCATGTTAAAGGTATCCCCCAACCACTTTGACCCAGTGAAAAGCAGGATATAAATGCAGCTAAATGAAAAAAAAAAAAAGAACTTTAAACATCATTACTTCTGGGATTTATCTACTTAGAATCAATAACAAAACACTATTGGAAAGCTCATAAATGTAATGCTTTCTTATCCTGCAAGACCAGTCACAATGAGTGGGTTATGTTACCCAACCAGCAGATGGAGGCAGAGGACAAATGCATCATTGTAAGGAGTGATATTGCCCTGGACCTTGCCAGTATTCTCTGCCTCCAGCAGATGGTTGCACTGTGGACTGGTACAGTAAGATTTTATTGGGCTCCCTGGGCTCCACAGATTGCAACCTGTGGCCTCTAAGGTTGAATTTCCCTAGTCCTGACAGAAACCTTTAGGAATCTATCTTTGAACCTTTCCCCAAACTGAGCTGGATGGATGTCCTGTTTCGGCATTCTGGCCTGTGAGCCTCAATACCACTCCTTAAGAACATAAGAACATGACATAAGAACTGCCATACTGGGTTAAATCAAAGGTCCATCAAGCCCAGTCTCCTGTTCCAATAGTGGGCAGTCACAAGTCCTTGACATTTTCCAAAAGTAGCCAGTTCCATGCTACTTAATCCCACTGATAAGCAATGGTTTTCTATTGGACTACCGTAATAACTGCTTATGGAATTTTCCTCAAGGAATTTGTCCAAAACCTTTTTAAACCCAACTACACTACCTGTTTTTATCATATTTTCTGATGAGTTACAAAGACTGATTATAGGATGAGAAAAAAACCCTCCTGTTTTAAATAGATTACTATGTAGCTTCATGGCTGACATCAGTGAAGTTTGTGTTCTCTACCTCCATCTGCTGATTGAGCAAGATAACCCACTCATCTGGACTGGTCTAGCAGGACTCCAGGAAAGGTAATTAACAGATAAGAACAAATTTTACCTTGTAACATGCCATTGAGTTGGTGCCAACTCATAGCAACCCTAATTTCACCAAAAATGCTAGTCCTTGTAGATTTACCCCAGTACTTTCTTGGATGGCAGATAAAATTATAGCATTGCTATTTAGGGTTATGACAAGCGCTTCATGTCAATTACCCCAGTGCATTCTTGGAAACACAAAGCAGTCATACCACCGCTTTTATGGGCTAAACAGTCAGTCACTCCATGGAGGTTACCAAATGCTTCATAAACATCTTGTAATCTCCTGGGATGTTCTATGCTTATCTCACTACTTTTTGAATTACATTATTACTTCTATCTCTTTCACAGGTTTCTACAAAACCTAGGTGCCAGGTTGCTATGGTAACTAGAATTTCCCCTGACCCCCCAGGATTTCAATGCCTTGTATTTTTTTTTTTTACTCCAGCACTCCAGCAGTAGCCACTGTGAAGAGAGATGTGTCTTCCTCTCTGCATTCTGTGACTCATTGTGAGTTTTGAGCTACATGGTGCATAAAGTTCCATGCTGGTCTCAAGGTTTTGAATCCACAAGACCAGAGAGGGAGTTCTGCAATGTACAGCTGAAATATACAGAGAACTATGGGTGCAGAGAGGAGAAAGCTCATGTTTTGGTGGCGTCAGCAGAACGCACAGTGAATAGGGCTGGCCGAATGGGGAGTCTGGGGGTTGGCTGATTGGCTGGATGACTGGCTGGAAGAAGTGGCTGTAAGGAATAACTAGCTGGTTTACAAGGTGGTGAGGGCTAATTTGAGGGGCAGGGGCTGAGGTGCAGGTGGCTGATTGGCTTCCTGGGAGGTGAGGCTGGCTAGAGAAGGGGAGGACTGGCCAATTAAGGGAAGAGGAATGGAGGAGAGAGACTGATGGGGAAGAAAGGGATAATAAAGAGAGACTGGCTAATGACAGGGAGGGGGATGAGAGAGAGAGAATGAGTAACAACACAGTGGGAAAATGAGTTAAAGACAGAAAGCAAGAGACTGAATGGGGAAGGGTGCAATTGGCTATATACTTCTGCCAGTGGCCTCCTCAGTGCATCAAAGTCTTGATTACTAAGCTTTCTTTTCCATTAGACATGGAATTGGAAAGCAACTTGAGTAAATCAGGCCCCGGAGGCACCAAAATGCCATTCCCGTTGGAAGGGGGCAAGATATGCCCCTTGGCCAGCCAATCTCAGTGAGACTGCAATCACCGGCTTCTCCTTCTGACTACCCACAGGGACCCGATCTCCCATGGGCATTCAGGAGGGGTCTTTTCTGCGATGGCCTCCCAGCACACAGTGGGCTGCCCATGGGGATCTCATCCCCCACCGGCAGAAGAACCCCATAATTGTGGCAAAGACCCCTCCTGTCTGCACACTGGAGATCGGGTCCCTATGGGCAGACAGGAAGGGAAGTCTGGTGATCGTGGCATTAAGGTTTTGGTGGGGCCAGGAACCATGTGGTTCACCCCTTTCCGATGCTTCTGACCCCCACACTATTCAACTTTGGTGGAGACGATGGTTGAGGGGGGGGGGGGGAGGTCTTAGCCACTGGCTCCTATGATTTTAGACTTCCTCCTATATTTTAAGAAAAAATTGCCAAGGCCTACTCTAACATATTCTCAAGAAGAGCATTCTAGATATTCCCCACCTTCTCTGTGAAATATTTCCTGATTCTTTTCGTGAGTCTTCCCCTTGGAGTACAAATTCAGGAAGTTATACAACTAAGGATCGTGATATGAAGCTTCTAAAGAAATATATTTTATAATTTAGGTGCTAATAATTTGAAACATTCTATCACTGACAGAGATACTTAAAAATAATTGTATGTTGCTTTGTCTGTTAATAATATTAACCAGCACATTTTTGTTAGTGGTATTGTGGAAGGGCTGTCAGGGAAGGTTTGCCTCTTTGCAGATGATACCAAAATCTGAAATAGAGTATACATCCAGGAAGGAGTCGATACCATGAGGAGGGACCTAGTTAAATTTGAAGAATGGTCAAGAATTTGGCAGCTGAGATTTAATGCTAAAAAATGCCTTGGCTCATGGATTTGAACTGCAAAAATCCAAGGGAGCAGATTGGTTCTGAGGATCTTAAGGTGGCTAAACCGATAGAAAAGGTGACAGTGAACGCCAGAAGGATGCTTGGATGCATAGGGAGAGGAATGGGCAGCGGGAAGAAGGAGGTGAAAGTGCCTCTGTATAAGTCTTTGATGAAACCTCATTTGGAGCATTGTGTGCAATTTTGGAGACCACGCCTTCAAAAGGATATAAAGAACAGAGTCTGTGCAGAGGGTGGCTACCAAAATGTTCAGTGGGCTTCATCATAAGGCATATGGGGACAGGCTTAAAGATCTCAATATGTATACTTAGGATGAGGGTCCATCCATAAGCGGCAGTTGGCAGCTTGCTGCACATTTGCCAACTGTGGCTTATGGATGGACCTGAAGCAGGGTTTTTTGTGAGACAGATACAAACCCGAAACGGGCGCTACGTCGTCTTCTTGGCACTATTGGCAGCATTTTGGCTTTGAAGCTTGGACATAAACATAGAAACATAGAAACATGATGACAGAAAAAGACCACAAGGCCCATCTAGTCTGTCCTTCCATAACAACAACTACAACAGTCCACTTTTTACCTTTAGAGATCCTCTGTGTTGGTCCCATGCTTTTTTGAATTCAGTTACTGTCCTCATCTCTACCACCTCCACTGGGAGACTATTCCACGGATCCACTACTCTTTCCGTAAAGAAATATTTCCGCATATCACTCCTGAATCTATCTCCCTTCACCCTCATCCCATGTCCCCTCGTCGCAGAACTTGCTTTCAATTGAAAGAGGCTCTCTCCCTGAACATTTATGCCACGGAGGTATTTAAACATCTCAATCATATCACCTCTATCCCGCCTTTCCTCTAAGGTGTACATATTAAGATCCTTAAGTCTGTCCTCATATGCTTTATAATGAAGACTACTAATCATCTTAGTAGCAACCCTCTGCACCGACTCCATCCTGTTCACATCCTTTTGAAGGTGCGGTCTCCAGAATTGCACACCATACTCCAAATGAGGTCGCACCAAAGACTTATACAGAGGCATTATCACCTTCTTTTTTCTGCTAGCCATTCCTCTCCGTATGCACCCAAGCATCCTTCTAGCTTTTGCCGTCGCCTTTTCTACCTGTTTAGCTACTTTAAGATCATCGGACACAACTACGCCTAGGTCCCGCTCTTCTTTAGTGGACAAAAGTACTTCACCTCCTATGCTGTATTGCTCCCTTGGATTGCTGCAGCCCAAATGCATGACCTTACATTTTTTAACATTAAATCCCAGCTGCCAAATTCTAGACCATTCTTCAAGCTTAGCTAGATCCCTCCTCATGTTATCTACACCTTCCTGGGTGTCTACTTTATTGCAGATTTTGGTATCATCCGCAAAGAGGCAAACCTTACCAGACAGCCCTTCCGCTATATCACTAACAAAGATGTTAAAAAGAATCGGACCAAGGACAGATCCCTGGGGCACACCACTGGTAACATCCTTCTCCTCAGAGTGAGCTCCATTTACTTGTACTCTTTGTCGCCTCCCACCCAACCAATTTCTTTTTTTTTTTTTTTTTTTATTTAATCTTTATCATTTTACATATTATGAAAAGCAAAATATACAAATCGAAAAGAGGATTGGAAAAAGCCAATCACAGGCATTCCCACAATACATAGGAAATCGCATAATTCAATCATAATAGCAAATAACACACATCTAGGAGGCATTCTATAAAGAAATTAACATTAGGCCCACTAGCCACCCAGTGAACCTCAAGGGTCCCAAAGGTAAAACAAAAAGAAAAACGTTTAAGAAGCAACAAAAGAATTCCCTTTCAAAAAATCTAACAGATGTTCAACTTCCCCAAATATATACCGCTTTCCTTGATACAACACATGACAATTACATGGAAACTTCAGGAAAAATTTAGCCCCCAGAGCCACCACCCTTGGACGGACCTCCAAAAAGGCTTTCCGTCTCATTTGGGTGGCCCTGGAGACATCTGGAAACAGTTGAATAAAATGACCACAGAATTTTTCATGTTTTTTCTTAAAGTAAGCCTTAAAAATTTTTTGCTTATCCAAATCAGAAACTAAGGAAACCAAGAGAGTTGCTCTGGTAGGTATCTCGTCATGAGAGGACTCTAAAAAAACAGATAAATCCATCAGGGGAGAAGATTTCCCACTACTCTGTCCTCCCTCAACCTTATCAACAGATCTATTTGAATCCCTCACCGGTAAATAATATATACTTGAGATACCCATAGCATCAACATCAGATAAAAGCAAAATTTCTTTCAAGTATTTCTTTAACAAAATAATTGGGTCCAAATAATGAGTACAGGGAAAATTTAGGAAGCGCAGATTCTTAGCACGCAAGGAGTTTTCCAAACTTTCATCCTGACGACGTAATAGGGTAACATCTTTCACCAAAGTGCCCAGAACTCCTTGGGTGGAAGAATCCTGCGCTTCACATAGAGCAACTCTATTTTCTAAATTAACCAATTTAACCTCCTGGTCAGACAATTTATTTACCGTTTCTTTAGAAAAGGTAGAAAGTTTTTTCAATGAATTATCAAAAAGCAGTTCCATACAAGACAATTTAGTCCAAACATCTTTAAGGGAAACATCATCCGGGGGAGCCGGCATCTCAACAGACTCAGGAAAAACCACTACAGACGGAAGTGGAGGAGACAAGTCAGGGAGTGGAGATTCCAATCGTAAAAACGATGATGATAATACCGGTTTCTCAACCTCAAACTGAACTTGTCCTAATACAGAAGGGATTCCAGACACAGTACCTTTGGGTAAAACCGATGAGGATAAATTAGTCTCTTGCAGGGATATCAAGGAAGAAGGAGTACTCACGGTAGAAACATCCACCGGATCATTAGCCACTACTGGAACATCAGATACTGTCCCTCCGGATCTTACATGAACATCCATCGGGCCTGTGACTTTCACGGCTTTCGACTGGATCGGAGGGGGCTTCTTCTTCCGTTTCCCCATCAGCGATTACTCGACCGCCTCGAGCGCCGAAGGGGCGCCAAAGGGGCGTGTCCTACCCCTTTGGTCACGCCCCTTCGGACACGCACCACGGGCACGCGCCCGCTAACGCGTCCCGCGTAGGGGGGCAGGCTGATATAGCCCCAATAAGACAGCGTCCCCAATCAGAGAAGCTGCAGCAGGTCACTGGGCAGGCAAATAGACCACACAGGGATCAAACAGGAAGTAAGTGAACGCCTCGGTATCCCGCGTAGGGGGCAGGCTGATATAGCCCCAATAAGACAGCGTCCCCAATCAGAGAAGCTGCAGCAGGTCACCGGGCAGGCAAATAGACCACACAGGGATCAAACAGGAAGTAAGTGAACGCCTCGGTATCCCGCGTAGGGGGCAGGCTGATATAGCCCCAATAAGACAGCGTCCCCAATCAGAGAAGCTGCAGCAGGTCACCGGGCAGGCAAATAGACCACACAGGGATCAAACAGGAAGTAAGTGAACGCCTCGGTATCCCGCGTAGGGGGCAGGCTGATATAGCCCCAATAAGACAGCGTCCCCAATCAGAGAAGCTGCAGCAGGTCACCGGGCAGGCAAATAGACCACACAGGGATCAAACAGGAAGTAAGTGAACGCCTCGGTATCCCGCGTAGGGGGCAGGCTGATATAGCCCCAATAAGACAGCGTCCCCAATCAGAGAAGCTGCAGCAGGTCACCGGGCAGGCAAATAGACCACACAGGGATCAAACAGGAAGTAAGTGAACGCCTCGGTATCCCGCGTAGGGGGCAGGCTGATATAGCCCCAATAAGACAGCGTCCCCAATCAGAGAAGCTGCAGCAGGTCACCGGGCAGGCAAATAGACCACACAGGGATCAAACAGGAAGTAAGTGAACGCCTCGGTATCCCGCGTAGGGGGCAGGCTGATATAGCCCCAATAAGACAGCGTCCCCAATCAGAGAAGCTGCAGCAGGTCACCGGGCAGGCAAATAGACCACACAGGGATCAAACAGGAAGTA
The DNA here is from genome assembly GCA_033557465.1 of Ichthyophis bannanicus. Classification (NCBI taxonomy): domain Eukaryota; kingdom Metazoa; phylum Chordata; class Amphibia; order Gymnophiona; family Ichthyophiidae; genus Ichthyophis; species Ichthyophis bannanicus. The sequence continues at coordinate 1,254,089,846 of CM066033.1, forward strand.
AGTGAACGCCTCGGTATCCCGCGTAGGGGGCAGGCTGATATAGCCCCAATAAGACAGCGTCCCCAATCAGAGAAGCTGCAGCAGGTCACCGGGCAGGCAAATAGACCACACAGGGATCAAACAGGAAGTAAGTGAACGCCTCCCCCACCCAACCAATTTCTAACCCAAGCAGTAACTTTAGGGTCCATCCCAAGGGTGCTCAGTTTGTTTATAAGTCGCCTGTGAGGAACAGTGTCAAAGGCTTTACTGAAATCTAAATACACCACATCTAGAGCTCTCCCTCGGTCCAACTCCCTGGTCACCCAGTCAAAGAAATCAATCAGATTTGTCTGACAAGACCTGCCTCTGGTGAATCCATGCTGCCTCGGATCCTGTAATCCGCTGGACTCCAGAAACCTCACTATTTTCTTTTTTCAACAGCGTTTCCATTAATTTACTCACCACCGAAGTTAAACTAACCGGCCTGTAGTTTTCAACCACATCCTTACTTCCGCTTTTGTGTAAAGGCACCACATGAGCCTCTCTCCAGTCCTTTGGCACCACTCCCGACTCCAACGAGGCATTGAAAAGGTCAGTCAGTGGAGTTGCTAGAACGTCCCCAAGTTCCCTCAGTATTCTAGGGTGTATCCCATCCGGTCCCATCGCTTTGTCTACTTTAAGTTGAGCTAGTTTCTCTCGAACACAGTCTTCTGAAAATTGTTCAAGATGTCCCTCGCTTCTGTTCTTATTTGTGGGTGTTTTCTGAGGTCCTGCTCCTGGTTCTTCATCTGTGAACACAGAACAAAAATATTTGTTAAGCAATTCCGCTTTATCCTTATCAGCTTCTACATATTCCCCCCCTGTACCCTTGAGTCTGACAATACCACTTTTGCCCTTCCTCTTCTCACTAATATATCTGAAAAATGTCTTATCTCCCCCATTTTATTGCATTGGCTATTTCCTCCTCCTTTTGAATCTTTGCCTTCTTGACTACTTTGCTAGCTTCTCTAAGTTGTTCCAAATACAGATGCCTGTCTTCCTTTCTCTGTGATCTCTTGTATTTCATGAAGGCCTCCCTCTTTTTCTTCACTTTTTCAGCTACTTCCTTCGAAAACCATAGCGGTCTCCTGTTCCTTTTGCCTTTATTTACCATTTTAACAAAAAGGTTGGTTGCCTTTAAAATACCCCTTTCAGTTTTGCCCACTGTTGTTCTACATCCCCCAGCTGTTCCCATCCCACTAACGACTCCCTGAGGTATTGGCCCATCTTCGCAAAGTTAGTCTTCCTAAAGTCTAAGATCTTCACCTTGGAATGGATTCTAACAGCCCTAGTCCTAATACTGAACCACACCATCTGGTGATCACTGGATGCAAAATGATCTCCCACTACAACATCAGAAACACTTTCACCATTGGTAAGCACCAAGTCCAGTATGGCCCCTTCACGTGTGGGGTCTGTTACCAATTGCCTGAATAGTTCTCCCTGTAGAGAATCCAGGATCTCCTTACTCCTAGATGATACTGCAGCAGGAAAGTGCCAATCAACATCTGGCATATTGAAATCTCCTAGCAGTAGCACTTCCCCTTTCCTAGCAATGCTGCGTATGTCTTCAATTAACTCTCTGTCCACCTCTTCCTCTTGTGAGGGAGGTCTGTATATCACACCAATGCAAATAGATTTCTCTTTCCCTCTTTCTAGTTTAACCCACAATGCCTCCTCTCTCCCTTTTAAGCTCTGTAATTCCAAAGCTTTAATAGTAGTTTTTACATATAGTGCTACTCCTCCTCCCCTTCTTCCTACCCTGTCCTTTCTGAATAAAGTATAGCCAGGTATAGTTACATCCCAGTCATGGTTTTCTGTGAACCATGTTTCTGTAACTGCCACTAAATCTAAGTCAGCCACTCCCACCAAAGCTTCAACTTCAGAGATCTTATTTCCCATGCTACGGGCATTAATACACACTGCTTTCCATATGTTACCCCTGTTACCCATTTCCATAAAGGTATTTAATGTATCACTTACCTGGGGGCTTTCACTTACCTGGGGGCTTTCTTCACCCATCCCCAACGAATCTAGTTTAAAGCCCTCTTCAGTAGATTAGCCAGTCTACTACCAAAGATGTGTTGACCTTTCTTGGACAGATGGATGCCATCTCTGCTCTGCAACCCTTGGAACAGCATCCCAAAGTTAAGTCTGAATTTTTAAATTCTAACATACATATTTAATAAAAGGAGAAGTCACAGTGGTGTTTTGAACGTTTTCATTACACTGAGCTGACTGACTCCAACAAAAAGTAATTACAACTTCACGGGGATTTTTCATTATCAGAATTTTGGATATTTTGGGCTATTTGGTAATTCTGATAGGGTTCTGTTTTTTCTACTTTTGACAGTCTTGCCAGTGGCAAACCCGTACACCCCCATGCAATGCCAACCTTGCCATATGATTAGCAAAGGTAGGCAAGCTTCCGGGTGCACCCTTCCTGGGCCAAATCCACACAGGCTTATCCAGGAACCCTCCGGGAACCCATCTAAACCCCCCACCCCTCTACCCCAAAGCCACAACAAATGCCAATGTGATCTTTGGAACCACTACAACAGCACAGGGCGGGATGGGTGAGAACATGGCAGCAGTCTCCCTGCTTCAGCCAGGACCTGAGAGAAGGGAGGCAGCCGGCATGCAAGGTATCAGCCCAACCTGCATACTCATTGGCACCCCTCCCAAAAACGAGAAGGGAGCCAATGAGTAATACTAATCCCAACAATTTAACAGACAATACACTATTATAAAAACACTATGATCCAATTCCAAAGTACCCACAACATGTATTTGTAGTTTTTTGTACATAGTTTACAAGCCAGTTTTGCTATTTTGCATTAGTTCATGCTGTTAACCATTACTTTTATTGTTACAAAATGTTCGATGTAAAACTAAGCTTATGCTTTGTGGATTGTTGTTTTATTGTGAACCGCAACTGAACTCTGGAAGTTGCGGGTTATAAATATATGTTAAATAAATAAATAAATAAATGAATTTGAAGGATGCCAACCTGCCTGCTCCTTCAAATGACTTCCGCCCCTAGCCAGCAACAATTGGGGGCCTACGCATTCCTTCCCCCCCCTGCCAAAATCAGGTAAGACCCCAAACATGGGCAAGGGTCCCCACATTGGGCCGTGCACCTGATTAAGGGCAGCAACTTGGGGACCATGCCCCAAGGCATAAAACTTTCCATAAAATATTTTTTCATAACAAGGAGATATTCAGCTGCAATTTGGTGTGTTTTAGAATCTTATAAGGTGCTAAGGCCTCTACCCTAAATAGGGGTCAAAGCAGGAGAAAGCCAGGAAGCCTCCCTTTTGCACAGCTCCCAATATTTCCTATGTAAAGAAAAATAGTTTGGTCTCTATATACTTCACATGTAAAATCATGGGAGCTGACCTATGCTGCAGTTAAAGAATTATTTTGCTCAGAACAGAGGTTCTCAATCCAATCCTCAGGACACACCTAGCCAGTTGGATTTTCATGATAACCACAATGAATATGCAAATCTATCTCATGCATATTCTTTGTGGTTATACTGAAAGCCTGACTGGCTACATGTGTCCTGAGAACGGAGTTGAAAACAACTGGCCTAGGGTATCTAAGTAGGAAATGGGACATCCAGGTCAAAGTGTGCACAGTTTCCCAAGTAATTTACAAAAGGCTCACTAAACATTTATCCTTTTGTAAAACATAGATAAGGATGTAAGAAAGAACACATGTGGCTTGTAGCACATCAGCAAGGACAAGCACTTTACAAAGAGACACGGTGAAAAGAGAACAGAATTGCACACATAAATGTGTTATTTCCATATGTTGTAATTACTTTTCAGAATGTGCATATTATTATCTACGTGCTGACAGGAAAGTGATATCTTAAAGAAAGGATTCTGCTGCTTTATACTGAATTCTATGGGAATATTGTTAAAAACAAAAAGAAGAGAATTCTTTCACCATGCATAGATATATTGTTCCCAGGCTGACATTCTGCTGATAACAGGCCTAGCCAACCAGAGGCAAATATGAACAAAACCTTATGTGTACTTATAAAAACTATACAATGTTATAAACAGCACATGGAATGTTAGACATGTCATATTTTGGTGGATGTATGATGTAATAGGTTATTAGTGGAATTAGGTTAATGCATTTGATCTCTTTTTGCAGTACCATAAAGGTGTGTTAGTCTATAAATAAGTCCATTTCAACAATAGATTTGGTTTGGAGAGTCAAGCATGACTCCCAATCTTATTTGACTTATATTAATACTGTATATGAATAAAAACTCATTTCCAAGGAATCTTTGAATAAAACGTTTTACAATTTTTTGAATTGTCATCTGATAAAAGAATTAGCATGATAAAATAGGCATCTGATCAAAAGCTGATAGGGATTTTGATATATCGATAAGAAATGAGTTATTAATAAATAGTTAAAAATACAATGAAAAGTGCATCTTACGCAATACATAGTTTAATCTGTCAATCAGTTTCAGTGGGAGCTGCTCTTTAAAAATGGTGGCAGAGTCACAGTTCTGCTTCTTTAAATAGCAAGATTGCTGAGAAGTGGGCACAATAATAGTTAGAATATTGTTCTTTCCTCCTTGTGATAAATCATCTCTATTTGGGGCGTAAAAGATGGAAGATTTTTGACAGATTTAAGCAATGGAAATGCTTCATCTTATGATAAATAGATAATGCCGTCTTGCTGATGAAGCAGCCTCTCTGCAATAGTTTAACAGTGATGGACAGCATGGAATCTGTCTTGCTTTTGGGAACCTGACAGGTACTTGTGACCTGAACTGACCTAAAAGTCCATACTGGGCTTGATGGATTTTGGTCTGACTCAGTATGGCATATCTTATGTTCTTATGATGGTATCCAATCCAAAACTGTTGCATATTTGGTAGATGTATTTTAGATAGTCTTTGGGGCATGTTTACTAAAGATTAATACGTGTTAAGTAAATGCATGTTAAAGGCTGCAAAGGCCTATAGAAATGGATGGACATTGGCAGCACTTGATGCACATTAACTATAACGCGCATTAACCTTTAGAAAACATGCCCCTTTGTGTGTTTTGCTAAATTAATTGTAAAATATAGGGCTTTGTTTACAAAAGTGCACTGTGGTTTTGCAGCTAATACGTGAATAATTTGAAAATTCATGCACACTAAATGCAAAGCCACCTTGTTAACCATCAAGACATGGGCAGCATTTTTCTGGCACAATGTATGCATATTTATCTGTTCTCAACTTTAAAGTCCTCTCTTACCCTGGGCACAGTCCTATGGCAGTAGCACTAGTGTTACTAGAGAAGCTGGTATGTTTTTTTTTTCTTTGCAGTCCTACCTCTGTCACAGCCAAACTCCTCTCTCTCCCTTAGAATCCAAAAACCCAAGCAATACTCCTTCCTTACCCTCTGAAAATCAGAGCCCAAATTATTGTCTATCCTTGTGTTCTCTCTATGTGTTGTATTTCTGCTATAACATCATCAGCCATGTGTTTTGCAGAAATTAGACAGGGACAGTTTTCTCTGGCTGCCTCTCAAACATTCAAACAGGATTGTCTCATGTGCTTCATACTGGTTGTTAGTGACTGCTCCTCTTTTGTGTGTTGCAGGTATAGTCCATCTGTAACTTCATCAGCCATGGGATCTGCAGAAAACAGACACAGGGATCGAATTCTCTAGCTGCCTTTCAAGCATTTGAATCAGGATTGGCTTAAGTGCCTCATGATGGTTGTTGGTGATTACTCTTTGGTCTCCCGCCTCCCAGATTAACTCCAATGTGTCTGGACTAGTGCACTGTTTGCCCCAATACAAGCACTGTGGAAACTGTGTCAACTGGGGAACTGCTAGGTACTTGTGACCTAGATTAGCCACTTTTGGAAACAGGATACTGGGCTTGATGGACCTCGGTCTGACCCAGTATAGCATATATTATGTTCTTATGATGAAAATAAAGTTCATCAATGGTGATTCTTGAAAAATTTCCAAGCATGCATGTTCGGTTAGTTGACACTGGGATGAACCGACTATGTCAATTTACATTGATTTTCCCATTCATACAAAAACTAATGCACATGTCTGTTTAATATGATGTCCCTATGGGATCAAAATCGCAGCATAGACCTGGGTGTCCAGGACGTGCCCTGTTTCAGGCACCCTGGATGTGCAGGCGCTTCCCAAGCGAGCCCAGCCAGGCTCCTGCATGGAGCCCCAGAGCCATGACATCATCTTGCCTGTATGTGCAGGGAACTCTATTGGCTGTGGTGCACCCTGGCATTTAGTAGGGAAGGACATCTGAACCAGACATCCATCCCTGCCAAACGCAAACTGGAATCTACACCACTATGTATAGGGTTGGTTTAAGTACTCACACCTAGATTTGTCATGTGTATCGCACCACTTACACTTACACTATTCTGTAATTGTACACTATAATTGTATACAGAAACGTGTACCTTACCTTATAGAACAGGTGCAAATATGCAATGGACTATGCACATTGATCTGAACAATACTTATGATCTGCAGGACTAGTGCGAAAGCTGATTTTGCTGGGAAGGATTCAGCAATTGTAAGTATTTCCCTGCTAGTATTTTCTCATACTCTTGGGTTAAAGGGAACTCTTTGGGTTTCAACTGATGAAATCTCTATCTATTTTAAAGTTCTTTGTTTTTTAAAGTCACTTTTTTTTTTAAAGTGCTGTCAAGTCAATGCTGACTCCTGGCAACACAGCAGCCCCTGGATTTTCTTGGCAAGGTATGACCGGAAGTAGATTGCCAGACCTTTTCTTCTAAGGCAATGAAGGGTAAAGTGACTTACCCAAGGTCACAAAGAGTGCCAGTGGGAATTGAGTGACCCCAGGTTTCCTGGATGTTAGGCTACTCCTCCACTTTATAAGCACATAGGGCACTGTTTTAGCAAGCCAGCTTATATTAAGTGTTTCTTTCCCTCCCACCCATCCCAACTCACCCACCCCAGGCATAATCTAAGATTTACAGTTGTAGTCAACATTATTGGCACCCTTGCAGTTCAATCCATTAATGTCAAATATCTCCTAAAAAGAAGTGGCCAGTGAAATGGCTTTGGACTATATATGCATACATTTTTGACACATAAAAGAATCAAATAAAACAAAAAACAATTAAAAAAGCAAATAGTAGGAAATAGGATAGAAACTCACACATTTCCAGAACATGATTATTCCATCTATCAAGGACAATGCAAGGGGAAGCACGTTATGAGCTTTTAATATAGCACAACGTGAATTTGATGTATCTGCCTTTAAGAAAAATCCTGAGGACTTCAGTGAATATCAGCTAAGTGAAAATAATATTGTGATTAATTTCTTTTTTTTTTTTAAACTTTTATTTTCATTTTACAACAAGCAAAAAGAAACAACACACCAAAGGAAACAAATACAAGCATACAATAAGGAAAAAACAACCCCAATTACCCCCCACCCCTATGCTTCTTCTCTAAGCTGATAAGTATCATCATATAAGCGCTTACAAACAACAGTAATTGTACATCAAAACAAACAGAAATAGTATCTGCGATACAGAATGATCATGTGACAGAGATTAACACAGATTTAAACAGTCAGATGAGAGCAGTTAGCAGTTTGAACATAGTCGTTGAGCATCTTCCATTTAGACAAGTGGTGGGGGGTCTGAGCGGAAGAGGCTAACATACGAGGTATTTGCTCATTTTTACTGTAGAGACAGACATGATTCCACCATTCATTGGGGCTCAGATGGGAGCTATTTTTCCAGTATTTCGTAATTAGGGAAATAGCTATGCCCAGCATAAAGTCTAAGAGGAAGTAAGCCGATTTGGGAAGAGAGGGGATCCCCACAGCTGAGCGGAGTCCCACTATCTTCCAAGAGAGGGGCTCCTGAAAGTGCAAAATAGATTGAATACGACCCCAGACCCGACTCCAGTAATACTGTAATGCGGGGCATTCATACATAACATGAGTTAGTGAACCAATGGCCACATGGCATGTCCAGCATCTATTGCTCTGGGTGGCGTTCCAGTTGGCTAACCTGTCAGGAGTATAGAAACATCGGTGGGCTAGAAAGAAGTGTCTGAGTGAGTGAGGCGGATCGAGAGACCCGTGTCACCTTGCTCCAGACTAGGCTCCATTGCTCCGGGGTCAAAGCTACATGCATTTCCCGCTCCCAGGATTTCTGTGCAGTAGGAGTGCCTCTATTTACAGTATTACATAAAGTTTTGTAAAAGTTAGATGCCACACCCGATGAGCTCCCGATAGATCGGATTATCTCCGACAATCCTTGGGTATGGGTTTCCGATGGCGGGAGCACCTTTGCACTCCGAAGACAATGCTGAAGTTGCACCAACTGAATATTTTAGCAGCAGCGGTATATAAAAGCTGATTGTATTGAAAACGAAGGCGTTGTAAGCGAAGTAAAATACATGGGTCAGTACGGGACGTGAGGAGACGCTCTCCAGCTTGTATCTGTTGTTCTAGAATCAGTAAATGTTGCTTTCTTTGTTTTCCCTGTCGAATTTGATAGCTAGTTATAGTTGCACGGATAGACGCCTTGAAACCCTCCCACCAAGCCCAGCTCGCAGTGTCATGGGGTGAATTAAAATGAAAGTAGTCTTGGATAGCGGCCTTTATGTCAACCTGAAAATCTTTTTGGTCTAGTAGGGATCTATCAAAAAACCAAGCACGGGGATGTTCACCTTGCGTAGTGACATGTAATGAGAAAGATATGGCAGCATGATCTGAAATATGGAGAGGATGAATCCTAGCCATGTCCACTTGGGATATCAGTGCTTTGGAGATAAGAAAAAAAAATCTATTCTAGATTGTGAGTGATGGGGGGCTGAGAAAAAGGTGAACTCTAAGTCGAAGGGGTGAAGCAGCCTCCATATATCTACTAACGCAAGATCTTTCATCAGAGCTGTAAGGGTATCAAGACTCTTGGGTGGACCACTCGTTCTAGGCGGCAGTCTATCTATCAAAGGATCAAGTACTTGGTTGAAATCGCCACCAAGTATTAATGGAGTATTGGCAGAGGCCTGTGCCAACTGCGCAATACTTGCATAGTAAACAGGATTATCCACATTCGGAGAATAAATACAAATACACGTGAATTCACTATCTCCAACCTTAAGGTGTGCACGGGCCCATCTACCCTCCTTATCAGAGCTAGTATCCATTACAGTAGCTTGCAAAGACTTCTTAACCAAGATGGCTACCCCACACCGTTTGGAAACGGCGGGAGAGTAGGCAGCCACCATGTTAGGCTTAGCGTTAAGTTTCAGTGTTTCAACGGAGTTTAAATGCGTTTCCTGAAGAAACATTAAATCAGCATGTTCATGATTAAGATAGCTAAGGATTTTCTTTCTTTTGATTGGACTATTAATGCCTTTTACATTCAGTGATAAGATCTTGCATAAGACCATTCAGAAGGGTTAAAAATTCTGAGAAAGAACATGATAACGCACAGAATTTCACAATGTCCCTCATAGTAACTGTATATGGCTGTACACATGACATGATAGAAAAGAAGCTAATGAAAAACAATGAAGCGCCCCATATACAAAAAATAAGCACCGAAGTGCATTAGAGAAGAAGCAGAACCCCAGAAATTACTGGCGACCATATGTCTGCGGGGAGAAACCCCAGAGAAGGCCTATATTGAAACATATAACCTGTATAGCTGTGCGTGCTCCGAATCCAACCGAGGTGCACATCATGGAGGGAAAGGAGACCAAGAAAGTTATATATGGAAAGAAAGAAAAGTCCAGGCAGTCTCTGTTCCAGGCTGTGATCACCGCGTCGGGCCATTCAAAATGGCGGGCAGATCCGGCGGATTACAGATCCAAGTTGTTGGATTAGCGCATCTGGTCTGCTTCTTTGGAATCTAAAAATGTTGCTAGCAGATCAGGATCTTCGAAGGTTCTAGTTTGGTTATGGAGAGTCACTCTGAGCTTCGCTGGATACAATAGGCCAAAGCGAGCCTGTAGCTGTTGAAGTCTAGGTCGAAAAGCAAGGAGTCTCTTCCGACGGTCAACTGTGGGCTTTGCCAGGTCAGGGAAGAAGGAGACTTTATGACTTTCAAACTCCAGATGATGATTCGCCCGGGCAGCATTTAGAATTTGCTCAACTTGCTGATATCTCAGTAAGCGAAAGATGATAGGCCGGGGGGTCGTCCGATTGAGCGCCATGTTGGTGGGAACACGATGTGCTCGGTCAATTTCCAGATCTCTGTGAAAAGTGATCTTCAGCAAGGAGGGAAGAGTTTTGACCAGGAATTCTCTTATATCTCCTGCTTCCGCCCCCTCCGGTACTCCAATGAGCCTTACATTGTTGCGACGGGCTCGATTATTGCTATCCTCTAACTCTTTTTGAAGATTCTGTATCTGACGCTCAGCCTTGTCCAGTTTCACCAAGCGCACCGCGTGCGAGTCGAGGACCCCCGCCATGTTGTCCTGCCGTAGTGAAAGACCTTCAAGCCGGTCCTGAAGCATACCGAAATCTTCTCGCATGGCTCGGAGCGCTTCTCCGTTGGACTGTACCAGTTCCTTCACACCGCGTATTTCCTCCAAGATCTCCTGTTGCATTTCGGGGTTTTCCCGAAGTGGAACCATCTTTTGTGGGGAAGACAACTCTGTTTTGGAGCGTTTTCCGTGTGAAGAAGAGGGAGACCCAAAGTCTAAGCGCGCTGGTTTGTGGGCCGCCATCCCCCCCGAGGCACCCCGGTAAGTTCGGAGCAAAATATTAAGTTTATGTAGGTATTAAGTCAGGATTCTGAGTAGGCCTCTCGGGAGCTTCAGCGCGAAGCGTCTAACCCGCTGGACATCAGGCTCCGCCCCCATTGTGATTAATTTCTAAGATAGATTGATTTTTCATCGGTTGGTTGACCCGAGGTGTTTATATACCCCTTAGGGATTGATAAGGGTTGCGTCCCTATATAAGAATAAAAAGGAACATTGAACCACAAGAAGATGTTGGTATCTTTAAGGTGCTAGTTCCGACAAAAAATAGGTGTAAGAAAGTTAATATTTATTGCCCTTGATAGATGGAATAATATATGTGGGGAATAAAATTAGATTAAATTGTTTAAACAAATGGTTCAGCGGCTGGCTATGAACTCCGGATGGGAGAGATTGCCTGAGAGTCGGTTAGCAGCTTTGTCTGTGTGTGCGGATTCCCGAGTGCAGCTGGAGACTGGAGGTATGCAAAAGCCAGTAAATTTAGTGCTGGAGAAACCTGCAATTATTACTTTGGATGTGCTGTGGGATGCCATATCAACCCTGACAACTTCCTTATCTACGGTTGTGGGTTTTGTGAGTTCTGAAATGGCTAGTGTGAAATTGGAAGCCTCTAAAAGCCATGAATTACAGACTGCTTCTCTGTTTCAAGTTAATGAGGAGATTCCTCGCCTTAAAGAGGAGCATGTTGCTCTGATGAGAGAAAGGACCATGTTAATACATAAAACTGAATATCTGGAGAATCTCGCTCGTCGGAATAATCTTCATCTGCTTAACTTTCTGAGATCCCCCCTTATGTCACTAGTGGAGATGGTACATAAATATCTAATGGACGTGCTTAGAATACCCATGGAACATCTACCTCCAATTACAAGGGCACAATATCTGTCTGTTAATATCTTGGAGGCTAAGAGGAAGAATGCTGAGGCCTCTGTGGGCGGACTGGGGGACTTAACAGGATTTCTGGAAAATTCTCTAGATGTAGTTACTGAGAGGACTACTATGCTTGTAACTCTGGCTCTGGAGGCTGACAGAGTTTAAATTCTTCGATCTTTTTTAAAAAATATTAATGAGTTGTTTTTGGGAGCAAAAGTTTGTATATTTCCTGACTTGTCACGTGCCACCCAATTAAAGAGGAAGGATTTCCTGGCTCTTAGATCCAGGACCACCTCATTGGGTGCTTCTTTTGTGTTAAAATATCCATCTAGATGTTATGTGTCTTACCAGAGGAAAGATTTCCTATTTTTTGACCCAAAACAGCTCTTAGAATTTCTTCGTGTGAGGGAAGAGATTAGGGTTGAGGTTGGGCCCAATACGGCTGATGCTTAAGTCTTGGCCTACTGGAATGCATATTTTATTTTCCTTATGTTTGTACCTTAGTTGTGTTCCTGTAATAGGGTCAAATTAGGGTATTTCCTATAGCTCCCCCCCCCCCCATTCTTATTGTGGGCTAATTGTAGGGATGATTTATTTCTTATTTTGTGAATTACATGCAAGTTTATTATGTGTAGTTCCTGTATTTCTCTTTTTTTTTCACTTAATGTAATTGAGTGTTATTATCAAATGCCAATAAAGAGTAAATGAAAAAAAATTGTTTAGATAGGACATGATTATTGGCACCCTTATAAAGAATTCAAATCAATTTGAACAGAAGAACCACATTCCCAATGCAGAAAAATTAGACGCACTTGTGATCAATTGTCAGTTCTCACATGACTTGAATCAACCAATGAATGATGGCTCTAATGTTTAAAATAGCCACAGCCACTTCTTGTTCCATTTTCACAATGGCAAAGATAAGAGAGCTGCCTGAGACCATCAGAAAAGCTATTATCAACAAACATCATTAAACTTCAAAGGAGTTTAAGGCCATCTCGAAAGACCTTAGGATTCCTGTGTCTATAGTTTGCAATATTATTAAGAAGTTTTCTGTTTGTTGAACAGTCAAGAACCTCCCAAGATGTGGTGGAAAGAGGAAAATGAAACCAAGAAGGTTTCAAAGGTTAATGCAAACTGTTGGAAAAACACCACTTACAACATCCAAAGAGCTTAAGGATAATCTGGAGCAATATGGAGTGGTGGTTTCAACCCACACCCTACACTGCAGACTAATTAAAGAAGGACTTCATAGGCAAAGGAGGACCCCACTGCTCAAAGCAGACATAAAAATGCATACCTGATCTTTGTTCAAACCCACCTTGAGAAACCATAATCCTTCTGGGATGATCTTCTGTGGACAGATGAAACCAAATCTGAGCTCTTTGGAATACAGACCACTGATACATTTACAGGCGAAGAAATGAAGCTTATAATAAACAAAGATACATAGGGCATGTGGTATTTACTGCCATCATTTTCTGTCTAGTCTGCTCTTCCAGATCCACTACAATAGTCCCCTTTTATCCTTTAGAGATCTTCAATGTTTCTCCCATGCTTTCTTGAATTCAGATACTGTCCTTGTCTCCACTATTTCCACTGGGATACTTTTCCACACATCTACAACCTTTCTGTAAAGAAATATTTCCGTATATTACTCCTGTGTTTATCCCCTTTCACTCTCATCCTATGTCCCCTTGTAGCAGAGTTTGCTTTCAATCAAAAGAGACTCTCCTCTTGTGCATTTATGCCATGGTGGTATTTAAATGACTCTATCATATCTCCTCTATCCCACCTTTCCTCTAACGTATACATATTAAGATCTTTAGGTCTGTCCCCTAACGAAAACCACTAATCATCTTAGTAGCCACCCTCTGCACCGACTCCATCCTGCTTATATCATTTTGAAGGTGTGGTCTCCAGAACTGCACACAATACTCCAAATGTGGTCGCACCAGAGACTTGTACAGAGGCACTATCGCCTTCTTTTTTCTGCTGGCCATTCTTCTGCCTATGCAGCCAAGCATCCTTCTGGCTTTTACTGTCGCCTTTTATATCTGTTTAGCTATTTTGAGATCATCAAAAACAATCATGCCCTGGTCCTGCTATTCTTTTGTGAACAGAAGTACTTCTCCCCCTACAATGTACTGCTCCCTTGGATTTTCACAGCCCAAATCCATGAGCCTGCATTTTTTAGCATTAATTCTCAGCTGCCAAATTGTCAACCATTCTTCAAGCTTAGCTAGATCTGTGCTCATGTTATCTACTTCATGGATGTACTCTATTGCAGATTTTGGTATCATCTGCAAAGAGGCAAACCTTACCTGACAGCTCTTCCACAATATCACTAATAAAGATGGTAAAAAGAATCGGACCAAGGACAGATCCCTGTGGCATACCACTGGTAACTTCCTTCTCCATTTACCTGTACTCTTTGTCACCTTCCACTCAACCAATTTCTAACCCAGTCAGTCACTTTAAGGTTCATCCCTAGGGTGCTTTGTTTGTTTATAATTCACCTGTGTTTGAACTGTGTCAACAGCTTTATTGAAATCTAAGTACACCCCATCTGGGGCTTTCCTTCAGTTCAACTCCCTGGTCACCCAGTCAAAGAAATCAGGAAAAAAACATCCTCCCTACAATTCAATATGGGGGAGGTTCCAAAATGTTGTGGGGCTATTTTGCTGCCTCAGGAACTGGAGGTCTGGAATGTATTAAAGGAATCATGAAGCTAGAGGACTACCAAGGTATTTTGGAGGAAAATGTGTTACCTAGTGTCAGAAAGCTAGGTCTGAGTCGAAGGTCATAGATCCTCCAGCATGATAATAACCCAAAACATACATCCAAAAGTACAAAAGAATGGTTACAAAGGAAAAAATTGACTGTTTTAAACTGGCCAGCAATGAGTCCTGCTATCAATCCAATTGAGAACCTTTGGAAAGAGCTGAAATCTGCCATTGGAAAAAGGAATCCTGGAAACATTCATAAGCTGGAACAAATCACAGTTGAAGAGTGGGAGAAACTACCAGCAGACAAATGTAAGAAACTTATAGATGGTTACAAGAAACATTTGAAGATTGTCATTGCTGCCAAGGGTTGTGCAATGAAATATTAGTGAAGGGTGCGATTAATCCTGTCCAAGTTATATTTTGTTTTTTTTTCTCAGAAATTACTATGTCTATGTTGTACAGACATCTTTTTTTTTGCTGTATACCTTTGGACATACTATTAAAATATTCTGATGACATACAGTTGAAATATTTTGAATTATTTCTCAGGAGATTGTACACAACATACCTAAAATGTTGAAGGCAACTGTATAGGCTTTTATAGCTCTAACAGGGACAGAGGTAGTCAAATTCACTTTCAGATGTAGCTGATTATCTTCATCAGGTATAGCTTAATTAATTAAGACCCTGAAATGAATCCTGATATGAACAAAGTCCCTTAAACCTATTAGGTATACTTTATTTTTTTACTTAACATTTCTTATATACCGCCTTTCATGATATCAAGGTGGTTTACATTGAACAAACTGAAATTACATTGAACAGGGCATTATAACTTGGAGATAACCCTCCATTGCCCATGTAAATAGTTATGTGGCTTGCCCAAGACCACAAGGAGCACCTGTGGGACTAGAAACCCCAGTCCTTCCGGCCCAAGGTTGCTATCCTCTAGTGTTTGTACAACTATCTCTAGCAACTTTAAGTAAACAACTTAAATATCTTAACAAATCCTTAAAACTAAGATGCAGACAGTGATCCAGCAGCGAGATGGGGGCTATCTAGTGTTTTGCATTGAATGTCACATGTACAATTTTCTCTTAGTTGCTGAGGGGTTTTACGTGTGCACTAGATGAAAGGAGCTCTTTGCTGTAAGGGAACAAGCCTGATCTCTGGAGGCTAGAGTAGCAGACTTGGAGGAGCTAAGGAAAAGAGAGAGGTATATAAAAGAGACCTACAGGGATGTACTAGTGAAGTCCCACCTCCAGTCTGGCAGCCTCTCTGTTGCCATGGAGGAGAGAGGTCACATGAAAGGAGAGCATCACCTTGGTGTGGCAGGAAGTGATCCTGTAGATAGGACCTGTCCACTAGGTGATGGAAAACCCTCGCACATTAAGGAGGTTTCTCCAAGGACATGTGTCCATGAGGGAAGAGTTAAGATGGCCGTTATAGTAGGCAATTCAATCATTAGTCATGTAAATAGCTGGGTGTCTGGTGGACGTGAGGACTGCTTGGTAATGCCTGCCTGGTGCAAAGGTAGCGGACCTCATTTGCCACCTAGACAAGGTTGTAGATAGGGTAAGGTAGCAGCATGCTGTCTTGGTACATGTTGGTACCAGTAACATAGGAAAGTGTGGGAGGGAGGTTTTGGAGGCCAAATTTAGGCTTTTAGGTAGGAAGTTGAAATCCAGAACTTCCAGGGTAGCATGCTCTTAAATGCTTCCCATTCTACGTGCAGGACCCAAAAGGCAGGCAGAGCTCCGGAGTCTCAATGTGTGGATGAGATGATAGTGCAAGGAAGAGGGCTTTGGCTTTGTTAGGAACTGGGCAATATTCTGAGGAAAGGAGGGGCTTTTCCTAAGGGAGAGGCTTTTCTGAAAGGATGGGTTCCACCTCAATCGTGATGGAACCAGGCTGCTGACATTAACCTTTAAAAAGGAGATAGAGCAGCTTTTAAGCTAGATAATACAGGAAAACTGACAGTCACCCAACAGCGCATGATTTGGAAGGATGTACCCTTAAAGGATACTGACAAAAGATTGAAGTTAGGGCATATCGACAGAGAGGTTCCATTAAAGACAAACCCAAATGCTCTTAAGTACTGTCACACCCATAGCCCCTTACATGCAGTATGGAGGGGCGTGGTTGTCATTAGAGAGATTCACCTTTTGGTCTTTAACTGACTGATTGCCTTGTAATGCCTTATGGGAAAGGTAGTTAAGTCAGAAAGTATTCAACCTCAGGTAAAAAAAAAAACACCTTTGTAGTTGCCTTGAGTGGTAAGGTAATGACAGTTTATTAACTGAAAAAAAACACGCTAAGGTTCACAAATTCCAACTTTGGATTATTTCTCCAGGATTCTTGTAAATGAACATCAGGATATAAATGAATTCCAAACAAAACAGCTTGCAATGTTCTCCAGTATAAACATAAATACTTTAACAGCCCCTGCTATCAGGCATGGCTTGCAGTGCTGATCAAACAAACAGAAAACAGCTTTCCCTAAAGCAGGTTTCTTTTTCTCTCAGTCCAAAACACTTCCTGTCTTCTTAAACATAGAAAAACTTTCAACAAGGCAGTTAAACTCTTCACAGGCAAGCAATTCTCTATGCAAGGTTTTCTTATAAACAGCCAAACAAAAGCTTCCCTTACTTTCACTGTTAATACAGCTTCAGGCTGAGCACTGCTCTGGCTCACAGCTGTTTCACCAACTTAATTAGGCAGCTTCAGCTTGCATAGTATAAAAAAGGTATTTTACCTTTAACTCAGGACCTTCACAAGTTAACCACAGGCTCTTAGGGCTACCGGACACTGGAGGTTTTCCTTATGGTTGACTCCCTTTCAACCCCTCTGTATTGGAAGACTGGCATAAAGAGCAATCCATGTATGAGACTTCTTCTAAAGCTAAGTCTGGTTCACCCAGTTGTATTGGCACTTCCTCTGTTTCTGGCTCAGAGGGCTTAGCTGACTGCCTTCCGTTAGGGCTAAGGCTGTCTCTGACAATTCTGTAGTGCTCAGAATTAGTCAAGCTTCTAATGCTCATACCTGGGTCAAAGCTTGTAGCAGCTTCTCCTCTCTCATGTTTTGGCCACCATTCACCGGCGCTTCCATGTCCTGTTCTCAAACTTGTGTTCCTGGTTCCTGCTGTTCTCACTGTTCCAGATTCATTCCTCTTCCAGTAGGCACTTCTACTGCTCTCACGTTCTCTCTCCTTTCCTCTTCTTCTTCCTCTCGGGCCTCTCCCTTCTGAATAAACTGACCTAGTCTTAAACCTCTCAGGTGCCTGCTCAACCCCCTCTCCTCTCAGGTGTTGGAGATCAAACTGCCTCGTGGCAGCTGAGTACTTGGGGAATTCAGTGACGTTAGGGTTCCTTATCCTGAGCCTGTATTCCCTCTCTTTTTCTCCACTAGGGGCATTCTGCAACCTATTGTAGCTAGGAATTTCCTGCTTTCTAGGTGTAAAGGGAGTTTTGTGTCTCTGACCTGATAAAACAGGTCCTTTTATAAGGGTAAATTCCTTCTCTTTATCCGTGTCTATTGCGTCCTGATAAGCTTCCTTATCACAGTACAAAGCAGACAGAGCTGAAAGATTCCAAATTACTCCATCAACTGATAACCAGATCAATATGGGCTTTTAGGTAGGAAGTAGAAATGCAGAACTTCCAGGGTAGCATTCTCAGAAATGTTTCTCATTCCATGAGTGGGAGCCAAAAAGCAGGCAGAGCTCTGGAGTCTCAATGCATAGATAAGATGATGGTGCAAGGAAGAATGTTTTGGAATTGTTAGGAAATGGGCAACATCCTCGGGAAAGAAGGGTCTTTTCCGAAGGGATGGCTCCACCTTAACTGGGATGGAACTAGGCTGCTGGCATTAACCTTTAAAAGGGAGATATAACAGCTTTTAAACTAGATAATAGGGGAAAGGTGACAGTTGCCCAAGAGTGCATCATTCAGAACGATGTATTCTTGAAGGATGCTAGCAAAAGATTGAAGGTGATGTCGCAGAAGAATTGAAAAAAATATTGATACACCAGCAAGATGTATTACAACTATTTGATAAACTGAAGAGTAGCAAATCACATGGACCAGATACATCCAAGTGTGTTGAAAGAACTGAAATATGAGATTGCAGATCTACTATTAGTAATTAATTTGTGAACTATCATTAAAATCATCTGTAATACCTGAAGACTGGAAGATGGCCAATGTAACACCAGTTTTTAAAGAGGGTTCCAGGGATGATCTGGGAAACTACAGACTGGTGAGCCTGAAGTAAGTGCCAGGAAAAATGGTAGAAACCATTATAAAGAACACAATTACTGAACATGTAGATAGTCATGGCTTAATGGGAGACAGCCAACATGGCTTTAGCCAAGGATGGTCTTGTCTTACTAATCTGTTATGTTTTTTCGAAGGTATGAATAAACAGGTAGACAAAGATGAGTCAGTTGATATAGTATATCTAGATTTTCAGAAAGCCTTTGACAAGTCCCTCATGAAAAACTTTTGGCAAAATTAAAAAGTCATGGTAAAGGAGGCAGTGTACTCTCATGAATCAGAAACTGGTTAAAAGACAGAAAACAGAGGGTAGGGCTAAATGGTCAATTATCACAATGGAAAAAGGTGAATAGTGGAGTACCCCAGGGATCTGTGCTGGATCCGCTGCTTTTTAACATATTCATAAATGGCCTGGAAATGAGAATAACAAGTGAGGTAATCAAATTTGCAGATGACACAAAATAGTTCAGAGTTGTTAAAACCCAAGAGGATTGTGAAAAATTGCAAGAAGACCTAGATAGATTGGAAAACTGTGCATCCAAATGGCAGATGAAATTTAATGTGGATTAGTGCAAAGTTATGCACCTAGGAAAGAACAACATCGGGGATGGAAGAGTGTTTAAGAGAGGCAGTCTATTGTAGACATGGTGATATTGCGAAGTCCTTTAGGAGAGACTCTTTCAGAGGAGCTGTGATGTTTGAAGATAATGGAGCATGTGGAAAATTGAACTGAAAATATAAATTGAAGGGAAAATATAAATTAGAAGAGAAAGTGTATAACGATTCATTTCTTTGCTTTTCTAATGTGTTTTTAAAAGGATAATGTTGTCTGGTTGTCAAAGATTTAAAAAGCCTGGCTGAAACTTGCCTGTTGTTTTAATAGCTTTCTGATCTCAGTATGAATGAAAACACCAGGTGAGTTTGTAGCACTGTGATTTCTGTACAGAAAATTGTAATCCTTAGTCTGTAAGAATTAGTGTGTTTTGATGGTATATGCATGTATGTTAGTTGGTATGAGAATGTAGTTAGTGGTATGGGCAAGTGATTAGAAGGTATTGCGTGAAGTGAGAAATGATATTAATAGAGAAGGATTTGTGTGATGAACAGTAAACTGAATATGAAAAGGGAAACTGGATTATATGATGGATTTTGCACTGTTAATGTATTTGGACAGCTAGTGGGGGGTTTTCTATCTGTACTAGTTTGTACTGTAGTATGGAATGGATTTTCTGAGTCAATGGATTGGGATTGGAATGCATTGTACACTGAAGTAAGAATCTTAGAAGCAGACAGTACAAATAACAAGCCTGACAGAGATTTGTGTGTTTACAGTAACCCTGTAGTAAGAAATATTATGTGCAGTTCTCTGGCTAGAAGACCTTGACTGCAAGTTTCATTTGAGAACTTTCTTTTATTTTCTTTTATTTTTATTTTTTTTAAGTTTCAACATCTTTATTTCAAAAATAAAAAGGAATTACAATCAAGTCCACATTAAAGGAGGGCAATAATAAGAAGAAAACAACCAACAATATTATTTACAAAGAATCACTGGACCCCAAACAAAATCATTATTAACTACCCTAAGACATAGAAAGAAAGTTGGGACAAAATTCACTAAACACTTTCCTTACCAAGCAAAAATACATTCAACTGATCAGCTTCCATGAAAACATATTTTGTCTGTTCACATAACACAATACATTTAGAGGGGTATTTTAACAAAAAGGAAGCCCCAATTGCTAAGGTGCGAGACTTTAATGCCAAGAAAGCCTTACGACGAACTTGAGTGAGTCTACAGACATCAGGAAAAACCTGGACTGTAGAGCCACAAAACAACTGATCTTTTTTAGGAAAATATGATCGTAACACCCGATTCTTATCAGTTAAAGAAATGAAAGAAACAATTAAAGTGGCACGTTTAGTAATTTCATCAGAAGATGATTCTAAAAAAGCAGAAACATCTAAAGACTGAACCACCAAATCATTCTCAGCACCTTTGACAACAGGGGAGGAGGTTTCTGCAGAAGCTAATAGAGGAACATAATAAACAGAAGAAAATTGTATAGAATTCTCATCATCAATCAGGAGAACCTCCTTAAAATATTTATACAACAAAATAAAAGGAGGTAAGTAATGTGTTTGCGGAAAATTCAAAAATCTCAAATTTTTTGAACGCACAGCATTTTCAAGGGACTCCATCCGATGATGAATAGTAAGATTATCTCTTATCGAAGAAGAAACAGCAGCTTGCATAACAGAAACCTGACCCGACATTTTATTCAAAGCAGTGTTATGTCTGAGCAGAGCTTCTTGATGAGCACCTAATTTCTGAACAACATCTTTAGAAAATTCTGAGACCTGGGATAGAGAAGCACGCAGGGAAACCTCCATGCGGGCCACCACCTCCCAGACAACTCTTAAGGAAACATCTATAGGGGGAACTAAACACTATAATACCATGGAAAACCTTCCACTCAACTTAGATAAAGGCTAAACACGAACCTGCCCAAAATCAAGTTTATACTCCCTACTACAAACAATACATACAAAACTTAAATGTATAATCACTCCACTCTTATGCATTGAAATTCTACCTGTATATAGTTACAACTGTCATAATCTGCCTATGTTATAGGGACAGTACTTTTGTTTTAACTGTTACACAATCTGTCTTAGTTGAATTATTGAATTATTCCGCTTAGTTTGTAAACCCGTTGTTGTGTAAGTTAAGATGTTCTATGTAAAAAGTTATCATTGTTCTATGTAAAACAAGCTCTGCATTGTTGACTGTTGTTGATTGTACACCGCAACTGATCGCTGGAAGATGCGGTATATAAATAAGTGTTAAATAATAATAATAAATAATAAGAAGCAGGAAACTCCAATACAGTTGGAAGAAAACTTTCACAATTATCATCTTTCTCAAGTAAGGAAACATCCAACCCCACTACCGAGGGCCCCACTCCCAAGACTTCACTCTCAGGGTGGGCAACCCCCTCAAAAACTTCCTGACTGGGTAGGGTAGAACCCTGCGCCAAAGGAGACAGGTCAGAGGCAGTACTTACGGACCCACTGGTCAAGTACGGCAAAGCACAATCCACCAAAACTTTCTGCACATGGCTATCCATCGGGCCCACGGTCTTAGGGGCCTTTGGAATACTCGTCGATGGAAAAACCTTTTTCCGTCGCTTACCCATGAGTCACAGCCTCCTCCTATTCCTCCTAGTTGCTCTGAAGGGGCTCCAAAGGGGCATGTCCTGCCCCTTTGGGCACGCCCCTTCGGGCACGCGACCACAGGCACGTGTCCACGGGCCGCGTCCGCGGAGGACCAGCAGCTTTTAAAGGTCCCGGGGGGGGGGGCGGGGTGACAGCGCTCCTCCTTCTCCGCTGCTCGGGGCTCCAGCCAACTGCTCTCTCGCCCTCCAAGCAGTTCAAGAGACCAGCAGTTTTTAAAGGTCCCGGGAGGGGCGGGGTGACAGCGCTCCTCCTTCTCCGCTGCTCGGGGCTCCAGCCGACTGCTCTCTCGCCCTCCAAGCAGTTCAAGAGACCAGCAGTTTTTAAAGGTCCCGGGGGGGTGCGGGGTGACAGCGCTCCTCCTTCTCCGCTGCTCAGGGCTCCAGCCGACTGCTCTCTCGCCCTCCAAGCAGTTCAAGAGACCAGCAGTTTTTAAAGGTCCCGGGGGAGGGGGGCGGGGTGACAGCGCTCCTCCTTCTCCGCTGCTTGGGGCTCCAGCCGACTGCTCTCTCGCCCTCGAGAACTTTCTTTTAAACAACAAAAAAAAGTAGTTGTAGTCAAAGTACAGCTTGAATGTTGCTAATTGTTTTATTTTTTTCCCTGTGAATATATACTGTAATAAGAACAACTTTATATTCCATTTGGCAGTACCCCAGGGATCTGTGCTGGGCACGCTGCATTTTAACATATTCATAAATGACCTGGACATGGGAATAACGAGTGATGTTATCATATTTGCAGATGACACAAAACTATTTCAGAGTTGTTAAAACCCATGAGGATTGTGGAAAATTGCAAGAGGATCTTTGTTAACATATCTTTATTCAGAAAAGAAAAGGTTATAACGATAAACATACACGAGATGTGAAGTACATAATACATCTCTTTACAAGAAGCCATATACATCTCATTGTAGCAAAGATAATCAGAATAACAGCAGCAATGTAACGTAACATACAAACATAAGTGAAAACATTGAAACAACACAAGTCATGACCAGTCCATATCCAGAGTACAGCCCCGCCAATAATGTAGAGAGGCTGTATGAAACGCTCTAATGCCTTGATCCGACATAATTATGTAATGTACTCCATTTCCTCCCCAACTTGCCTGCCCAAGGGCATTTAATTGTGTATAGTTCCTCGTAGCTATGATGGAGGCACAATAAGTTCCACCATTGCTCGAAGTGCACCTGATCCAAGTTTTTCCAATGCATTAAAATAAGTTTCAGTGCCAAGCTGATCATAAGATCCAAGAGCTGACTGTCAGGTTTAGACAGTTGGGGGCTAATCATCAGGGATTTAAACACAATAATTTGATAGGTGAGCTGAGCTTGTATATTGAAGATACTCGACACACGCTGCCAAACTCTCCCCCAAAACTCTTTCAGCATAGCACAGTAGAAGAGCATATGAGATAAAGTTCCAATAGCTGCATTACACGACCAGCAGCGGTTGCCCTCTTGTGCCGCCCATTTCATCTTTCGTTGTGGTGTAAGATAAGCACGGTGCGCCAGAAAGTATAAAGATTGTGTTAACGACACAGCTCTAGTGATTCTTACTTGAGAGTCCCAAAAGGAACTCCACTGCTCCGTGTCAAAACAATCCCCTGTATCGTTCAGCCACTCCAGTTGCACCTTCAAACATTCTTTCCCTCCTCTCGAGCGGAGGAGCATGAGGCATTTGGAGACTGCCCACGTGCCCTCTTGGATCTCACGCATTTTTTGCAAGAGCGGCCATCCCGAGAGCATCAAAACTGGGGATACGCCAGCTTTGCTCAAACAATGCCGAAGCTGGCACCATTGAAGCAGGCAGGAGGGTGGTAACCCAAATTCAGTGCACAGATCTCCAAATGTCTTGAAAGCTTTCCCCAGCAGCAATTGGCCAAGCGTCACAATACCGTGGTCTATCCACTTCATCCATCTAATTGGCTTCCCGTCTATGCAGAGTCGAGGGTTCATCCATAGCGGCATGTCAGCGGAAAAGTCGTCCCCATCTTCAATGCATTTCGCGAGACTCCTACAGGCTTCCTGGGTTGCACCCACTACCACATTCTGTAGCTTACCCGGCGATTGTGTCATTCCTATCATCATCCAGGTCCAAAAGGGGCCATTCAGAGCTTGCTCAACTCTCAGCCATCTAGGCCCATTGTCTTCGTCTTCCATTGAGGCCCACTGTGAACCTTGTCGTAACAGAGAGGCTTGATGCAGCCACTTAGCATCTGGGAAATGTACCCCTCCCTGGGTTTTGGGCAGTCGAAGCTTCCAGGCGGCAATACGAGGGACTCTATTGCCCCATAGGAAGGAGAGAAGCATACCATTGACTTGTTTATAGAAGCACGGAGGAAAGAACACAGGTATCATACTTAGGATATAGCTGATCTTAGGGACCAGTACCATTTTTATGGTTTCTAGTCTCCCCCACCAGGTCAGATGCAACGGGGTCCATTTATTAATACAATCACGGACTATTGCTTTACAATTGGATATATTTTGGTGTAAAGTCGCCTGCAGAGTGGGGCCATATACCACACCTAGGTATTTGAAAGACGATGAAGCCACTTGGAAAGGGTATTCATGCAGCATCTTTGCGGATACACTTGCATTCAGCGGAATCAAAGTGGTTTTTGAGAGATTCACTTTGTATCCAGAAATTGCCGAATAACTCTGTATGACTTGTAGGACCGTTGGTAGGGTTTCTGGCTGAAGGAAGAGCAGAAGATCATCTGCGTAGGCAGATAATTTACATTGCCTATCGGCAAGTTTGGCTCCTACAATGCTTTCATGTTGTCGTATCTCAATCGCAAGTACTTCCAGAGCCAGATTGAAGAGAAGTGGAGACAAAGGGCATCCTTGTCTGGTGCCTCTTTGAAGTTCGAATGGGTCCGATATTCCTGAATTGGCTGCAATACGTGCCGTTGGTTTGGCATACAGCAACATTATTCTGCTGAGACAGGTCTCTCCAATCCCAAACCAGCGTAAAGCTCGAAAGAGGAAGGACCATTCTAAACGATCAAAAGCCTTCTCGGCATCTAGGGATAGCCCCACAAGAGGTTCCGACACCTTCTGCGCTGCAAGTAATACGTGGGCCAACAGTCATCCATTATCCGCAGTGGATCTGCCTTGTACGAAGCCACATTGATCTGCATGTATTAAAGTACCAAGGAGCGGGTTCAGTCGGTTGGCGAGCACCTTCGCATAGATTTTGTAATCGGCGTTTAGGAGTGATATGGGTCTGTAGTTTTCTATTTTCTGAGGGTCTCGTCCTGGCTTCGGATGAATCACTACGGTGGCTTCTGCCAAGGCACCCACCTCCGGGTCGGGCACACATAGGCCATTGTAGTAAGTCTGCAGCATCGGAGACAGTAAATGCTGATATTTGTGGTAAAATTCCAGTGGGAGACCATCAGGTCCCGATGCCTTACCTCGAGCCATCTGCCCAATTGCTCTGCGTATCTCCGCCGTTGAGATATTTCTTTCCAATTCCTGAGCCTGTTCTGGCTGGAGCTTAGCTCCAGAGATTTCGGACACAAAGTCAGCAAAGGCCTCCGCACTACAGCCGACTTCTGTTCGGTATAGAGTCTCGTAAAAATCTCTACAGCGCCGCAGTATCTGTTCATCTTGAATAAGGAGATCTCCTCCTGCATCCTGCAAGGCTGCTATCCGCGACATGTTCTTCCGTGCTGTAAGCCAACTGGATAGTAAGGGACCCGCTCGGTTGTTCTCATGGTAATAAGTGCTGCGCTGAGTGTGCACCAGGGTGTGAGCTTCCTTATACAGCATGTTATTGTATCGGTATCTTAAGCATTGCAAATGAATCAAGATCATTGGATCATCGTTCTTGGCCAAGAGCCGCTCCCCGGCCTTGATTTGCCCCTCCAACTCTTCCCGCTCTTTCTTCTTGTTCTTATTCCTTCGTATGGTGTATGTTGTGATGTGAGCTCGGAGTGTCGCCTTAAAGCCTTCCCACCATCCCCAAATGGAAGTGTCTGAAGGATCATTACATTGGATAAAAGTCTCTATGATGTTATTTATGTAAACGCCGAAGGTCTCGTCCTGTAATAATGATTTGTCAAAAGTCCACCGAGATGGCATTTTCCGAGAATGTTCCGGTTGCAAGACCAGGGAAACTGCGGCATGATCTGAGACAGTGCCAGCATGTATGGTAGTCGCCACCACTTGTTGGAGCAGACTAGACGAAATCAGGAAGTAATCAATTCGAGTTTGAGTATTATGCGGCATAGAGTAAAACGTATATTCCCGGTCTGATGGGTGAAAAAGCCACCATGGATCTGCTAGGCGTGATTCTTCTATAATGCCCTGTACAACTGCATGCGAATTTGGTTTCGTGATTGCTTTGTACGGGGTCCTATCCAGCAAGGGATCTAATATCATATTGAAGTCTCCACCCAGGATTATATTAGTATGGGCCACTTCAGTTAATTCCATAGCCACTCCTTTGTAAAAGCTGGGATCATCAGATGTTGGTGCATAAATATTCATGAGCATAATCAGCGCCTGATCTAATTGCAGTGTAGCTCTGGCCCATCTACCCATGGGGTCTGCTCTCACGTCCTTCAGGGAGGAGTGGAACTTTTTGCGTATCAATATTAGCACCCCTCCTTTTCGTCCCACTGCTGGAGCTACCACTGCAACTTGATATGTGGAAGATGTTACCTTAAGCGATTCTCTCTCTGACAAGTGAGTCTCCTGCAAATATCTTATATCAGCTTTCTTCTGTTGGCAGTATGTTAAAATCTTTTTGCGCTTTATGGGATCAGTAATCCCTTTTACGTTCAACGTGAGTACGCTCAAATCAGATGTCATCGCGGATATAAGGTGGAATAATGTTCAACGAGGGTCTACTGTTGCTCCACACACTTATTTGCCGGAGCGTAAGCGGAACAATGGGTTGGACTGGCCATGATAAACAATCAAACTTTATATACATACATTTCAAGGTGAAATCTACCGCCCGTGCCATTATAGTGCTCCTATCTCCCCCCCCTCAGCTACCTTTCTTAACTTCATTTGCATACTCTATGCGAAATAGCATTACTAACTGTCTACAGTTACCATATTTTTCACCGTTACATATTTGGTCCCCGAACAGTTCAAACATATGCATTTATACTTTCATTTCCATATCTATTAGGCTAGTCAAAAGCTAGTATATCATTGCAGATTACCAGGGTCATCTTCCCAGCAGAAGCCGTGGAAAGAATGAGCAGCAAAATGAAAATGTGTCCAGAGAGTCCAATCTAGCATCCCCACATCAGGTTTACTTGCTACCATAAAAAGATAAATGACCAACTTCCAAAAGGTGTGTGTGATTAGGATTCCATGCCACTATGCTCTTGCAAGAAGGATCGCAATTTGTCGGCATCAACAAAGTTTCTCGTTGTGTTATGGAGCGTAACCCTCATGATGCCGGGGTAGTACAGGCCATACCTTGCCTGCACACTCTGCAGCATGGGCCTACACGCGAGCAGCGCTTTTCTGCGATCCATAGTTTGTTTACTAAGGTCGGGATAAAAAGAAACTTTTTGTCCTTGGATCAGCAAAGATGGGTTCTTTCTAGCTGCTTGCAAGATTTGCAGGGCCTGTACATGACGTAAGACTTTCATGACCAGAGGACGAGGGTACCTGACATTCTCGGCCTTGTGTGTGGGGACACAGTGTGCTCGCTCTAATTCAAAGGGTCTAGTAAAGGAAAGCTTCAGCACCTCCGGTATGATTTTCTCTAAGTAGGCGATCGGGTCGGATCCTTCGGCCCCTTCAGGGACACCCACAATTCGAATGTTGCTGCGACGTGCCCGGTTGTTCTGATCTTCAATGGAGTCCTCCATGTGTTTGATACGTTTAATCAGGGGGCCGACTTGATTGAGCAGTATTTCGTGCTTCTGTACTTGGCCCTCCACAGCCGTTACTCGCGAGCTCGTTTCTATCAATTTCTCCTTCACCTCGTTCATGTCCTCTTGGATCGCCGACAAAGAGGCCGCATTATTAACAATCATTTCCTTTACAGTCTTTAGCTCCAGTAGTATCTCTCGCAGGCTTTCCGCAGCATTCTCCTTCTCCGTCGCGGCCATTTTGTGAGGGGACCCAGTGTCTGATTTAGAGTGCTTTGCCGAGGACCCTGGTCCCGGCTGAAATTCCAGCCGCGCCGGTTTCAAGGTAGTCATCTCAAATGGTTTACCTGGGAAGGTAACACTTAGGGGACGCAAAAGGAATAAATAAAAATACCAATTTCACTATAGATTATTGCAGGATTCTTCAGTAGCCTCAGGAGCTCTGAATCACGCGTCCATTCGGCACCGCGGCTAGCTCCGCCCCCATTGCAAGAGGATCTTGATAAATTGGAAGACTGGGTATCCAAATGGCAGATGAAATTTAATGTGGACAAGTGCAAAGTTAGGCACCTAGAAAAGAACAACCCAAACTATGATGCAAGGTTCCACATTAGGAACCACCACCCAGGAAAGAAATTTAGGCATCATCGTGGATAACATGTTAAAACCCTCCACCCAGTGTGCAGCATCAGCCAAGAGAGCAATTAGAATGCTAGGTATCATAAGGAAAGGAATGGAAAATAAAACAAAGGATATTATAATTCCTCTGCATTGTTCCATGGTGCGACCGCACCTTGAACATTGTGTGCAGTTCTGGTCGTTGTATCTTAAAATGGATATAGTGTTATTAGAAAAGGTACAGAGAAGAGCCACTAAAATGGTAAAGGGGATGGAAGGATACCCCTATGAAGAGAGGCTAAAAAGGTTAGGGCTCTTCAACCTGGAAAAGAGACGGCTGAGGGGAGATATGATAGAGGTCTATAAATTAATGAATGGAGTTGAACGGGTAAACGTAGATCGATTATTTACGTCATCAGAATATAAAAAGACTAGGGGACATGCAATGAAGCTACAGGGTAAACTATTTAAGACTAAAAAGAGAAAATATTTTTTCACTCAACATGTAATCAAACTCTGGAATTCATTACTGGGGGATATAGTAGCAGCTGTTAGTGTAGCTGGGTTTAAAAAAGGAGGAAAGGTCCATAAACCATTATTAAAAGGGACCCAGGATATCACTGCTTGACCCAATACAAGCACTGTGGAACCTGTGTCTTTTGGGGAGACTGCTAGGTACTTATCACCTAGGCTGTAAACTGTGTAAATGCCCTTTGAATATTGGGCCCTTAGGGCCCGATTCTGTGCCACGAATAGCGAGGATGGATGTCCCAATGGGACGTCCATCCCCACTAATCGTGCCCCCTCCCGTCAGTGTCTACCTTCCCCCGCTGGTTGTATGGGGAAGCTAGATGTGGGCGGGAAAGGGGAGGATCAGGGCAGCATTAAAGCAGGCAGTGGACTGTCGCTGGCCCCGGATGTACAGGGACGATTTTAATGTTGGCCCTGTACATCCGGGGCTGGTGACTTGAACAGGGAAGTTATGCCACCTCTGAGGTGGAATAACTTCCCTGGATGTCAGGGATTGGCAGGCCTGGGCCTGGGAAAGGGCAGTAGGGGACAGAGAGCATTTTTCCGGTGGCCATCGCAGCTTTTAAATGGAGCCGTGGTGCCATGGCAACCAGATGTCATGGCGCCTCAGCTCCATTTAAAAGCCCTGACTGGTTAGTTGGGCTTGTCTTGTATGTTCAGGCTGGGCTGAATCTCAGTCCCAGCCTGCATGTACAGGACTGACCACAATTCTGATCCCACGGGGCTAGATGTGCCCTGCGAGATCAGAATCGCGACCTCCTTTGTACGTCCAGTCAAACCGGACATAAAGAGGGGGTGTATGTCCGGGATGGAATGAGCCTGTTAGTGTCCAGAGCCTCTACATTTAGTTACTGAACAAAGGCACCCTTAAAGACGGAACACCTAGTAAGAAAATGGCTTCTTTAAAATGTGCAGAGCGAAAAATGATGTTAAATCTCCCTGTCAGTATCAATATTTTAAAGTCATTCTTTCTGCTTGCATACGATAGTCTTTAATTTCCTAAGGAATATGCAACATAAAACAGCATAAAGACCATCGATAGTCTTTAACAGGTTTATGGTTTAATTGTTTTCATTTTGAAAGTAAATTATTTAGGATTAATTTATGCCTCAGTTTTATTGAAAAGAGTCCAAATCAAATTAATGAATTAAATCAAATCAAAATGCAGAAGCAGAATGCAGTGAAGTAAAAATTAATGGTGCTCATGAGAGAGAGACTTAAATAACTTGTTGGTCTCATTAAGCCTTCTTTCCTCTTGTGGCGTGCCTTCCACAGTGCATGACCTTTATTAAGGAAGCTGTATAAATAGTGCTTGGGTAGTCACTAATCCTTCCTCTTATATGTGATATAACATTCAGATTATATAGCAGCCCATTAATACTTAGCATGACTATTAATGATGCTGAAGATTTCATCTCTACTGGATCAAATCTGGATCCTGTCAGCCATAACTACAAATGATTACGATCTTGAAAGATCTGATGGACTATATGAAAAGATTTGATAGCTGTGTACTCAGAAGGTAGCTGTCCTCATCACAGAAATGACCCATTCCATTCTGTTCTAGAATGAATTTATGTATTTCTTCATCATTTCTGCAAAAGACCAAAAATGGCACAAGTATGGTGACTAATTACCCTCTCACCATTGGAGGTGGACCCTCTAGAGCGGGGTCAAGGCACAGTGGCAAGACTCTACCAGAAAGTTCCCCTGTGTTGTTAGTCTGGTACCTTTCACAAACACTAAAGATCAATGAAAAAAATATAACTACAAAATAATATGGTTGGTCCAAAAATGAATGTGAGGATTATAAAACTCCAGTTATGCATTTAAAATAACATTTTCTATATTTTAGCCAACGTAAGAATTCACGTCTTTTTAGAAGAAGAAGAGTACAAGAGCTTGAAGTTATATTATTGCGCAAGCTATTTTTATTTTATTTGAAAAAGTAAATATTGTTATGTTAAGCAGTGCATTAAATCTGGGGCCTGCTGAAGACAACACATGCTGACCATTAGAAAATTACTCTCTTAGTACTATATCAGCTGCCTGATAATAATGTATACCTTGCAAAAGCAATAACTTATTTATACAACTGCAGACCCCACCGTACCATAAAAGCATTGCTAAATTATTGCTTTCTTATCATCTTATCACAGTTTAAAGGTAAAAAGAAATGATTCTTATTCCTTGGATTCTGATCTTTTAGTCACATCCCAAAAATATTAATTAGACCTTTGTTTTTTTATTATTTTCTATTTATGCAATTTCAAACATTTTACAAGCGGGCCTTATCTATTGACACTGAGGTAGCCATTTAAAGAGATATTTTGTGAAGGACGTCCAAGCCAGAACAGCCAAAAAAAGACAGGCATATACAATTTCAGGCACGATTTCACAAACATGGACATGCCCAATATGGACGTCTGGGGGGTCGTTTACATAAATGACCCAGCATAGTATCCAAGACCGGGGGACATCTAGGAGACATTCAGTGGTGATGCAAAGACAAAACTGTTATTAATTACACAAAAAATATCACAGCAATTGTGGAGCATACTAAGGATAGTACAGTGCCGTCTTTTTGCCACCCTCCAGATATTTTAGGGCCCAAACAAGCACTTTCCAAATGCTCATTCTTGCTAGGAGCAGGTCTATTGTTGGACAAGGTCTCAGGGCCCCTATATGTTAAAACATGTATTTATTTAAAATTCTTATATACCACCTTCCCAGCTTTAAAAAAGTCATCCAAAGCAGTTGAAAGACTGAAATTGTCAGGCAATACACAAAATAAAATATCAAACATTATGCATCACGCATATTAACATTCTATCAATAAATATTAAATATCACAGCAAACCCCTTTCAAGGTACTGTTCCACAAAATAACCCAGATATAAGATACCTATCCCAGCAAGAACACCAGCTGCTCCATCACAAAGTACGGCTATGGAGGGAAAAGCAGGTTTTCGTCTTTTCCTGGAAAGCCTGTAAATTCAGTTCTAGCCTCAAAGCATTTAGTATCCTCGTCCATAAAAATGGGACAATCACAGAAAAATTCCTTTTACATGACCTTTCCTTCTTGTCCCTTCATAGATGGGACTTATAGCTGCTCTTTTTGACTGGATCGCAGAGATCTTAGAACATACCAACTCATTTTCTTCTGTAAATACTGGAGAGTTCTTCATATGCAATACCCAGTAGGCCACAAGCAAGATCTTAAACTAACCCAGGTATTTGTAGGCAACCCTTGCAGAGCCTTGAACAGAGAAGATGCTTGGCACTGCCATAACAAGACTCTTATTCTGCACCATTTACAGTATAGCCATGTCGTTCATTCCGCCGGGAGTTCAACATGCAATCCATTGAAATAATTTAATTGCAAAAGAACGTAAGCTTGGATCTGTCCTAAGCAGATTAATTTACAGCACAGGCCCAAGTTTTCTTACTAATGCCAATTGATAGAAAAGTAAGTGCATCACTTGCAAAACCTGCAGTTCTAAGGACCATTTTGAATCTAAGGTCAAGTGTTGGATACTGCAATGGCAAAGAACAAAAAGTTTAAAGATGCCTGGCCATGTTTTTAAAAGCACGGCAGGTTCGGCCCAAATTTGTGCTGTAGAGAGGCAAAAGGATCATGCTTTCTGGCTGCCCAGGTTTTCCGCTGCATCAAGGTGGTGCTGAAGAGCCAAATAAAAAGAAAAAAGAGGTTGAAAATTAAAATTAAAAAAAAAACCAGACTAACAGCCACATTAAAAATAAATGAAAAAGGTCAGTAAGTTGAGTGTTCTATTCTTGTTTGCTACATTTACCTCTTATGTTTATGTTTATTTGAATTTGATATACCGCTCAGACCAAAAGGTATTAGAGCGGTTTACAATACTACATCATTTAAGGAAATAAGAAAAGAACACCATTATAAGATAGGACAGAGTAGAGGACAGAAACAGTCAAACAGATAAGAGAAGGAGAAGGACATGGAACAGCAAGTTACCCTGATATATAAGCAGGACATCAATATAGACTCCAGAAACAGATGCCACGGACCAACACCTAAGGGCTACGCCAAAGGGCCCTCAGGCACGGGCGCGCCCCGGCAATGGCGGATCTTAAGCCGTTGGGCCTGGCCGCTGATTGGTGGGCTCGGGGAGGAAGAGGGAGCTCTTGATTTGGAACCCAGTCTCAGCTGCTCTGCACTAGCCTGTGATGTGTGACTGTAAGGGCTATTTCATCTAGCCCTATCATGAGATACGGGCGCATGGCCGTGGGTGCGTGCTCCGAAGAGGTGTGTGCAAAGGGGCAGGATCTGCCCCTTTGGAGCCCCTTCGTAGCATGAAGGAGGAGTAAGGAAGTTGCTTGCTCTTGGCACGGGGAAACGAAAAAAGAACGTTTTTGCTCCCCCGACAGTGAAAGGTGTTAAGGTTGTTGGTCCTCTTGACACTCATTTTGGAGTTAAGGAGAAAGTTCCTGCAACTTCTGCCACCAGGAAGGAGTATCCAGCTGTGAGTACTGTCTCTTCCTCCTCCTCAACCTCATTGGATTTTACTCCTTCCAACCTGAATAGTAGTTCTGTTAATGCTCTCCCTGCTCTACATAAGAATAGTGGGGGAACATTGGGACCTATTCCCCCTGCCGGGTTCTTTCCTACGTTTTGAATCTGTCTCTGACTCTAAATTTGTGTTACCTAAACCAGTTAGTTTCTTAGAGGTTTCTGAGAAACCTGAACCTCCGCAAGATATTTCACTTAAAGATAGTAACATAGTAAATGACAGCAAATAAAGACAGTATGGGAGTGGAGGAGTAGCCTAGTGGTTAGAACACTGGCTTGGTAACTAAGCAATCAGGGTTTGATTCCCACTAGTACTCCTTATGGCCTTGGGCAAGTCACTTCACCCTCCATTGTCTCAGAAGAAAGGCCTGGCAATCTACCTCCAGTACAAGTATTAAAGACCCTCCATATATATTGAGAGTCTGCTGATGAACTCTGCACTACATTAGATTTAACCACAGACCATTTCTACAAGGGAAGTGAATAATGATCTCAGACTCACATTGGCAATGCTTAAAACTTGTTCAAAGCAGTTCGCCTACTCGCATCAACGACCATGAAACATTCACTTATATTATTGAAATTGTTGTGCTTCTATACGTTCATTAAACTGTTCTCTAATTTTTTCCATTTTTTTCAAGCATATTTTGTAAGATAAAGAATGTGCTTATCTGAAAACTGCTGGCAACGTTCCCCGACGCCACCACAGGGGTACAGCTCTTGCGTTTCGAATGCTTCTTCAGGGGGAAAAATCATAACCCAGCACACTCTTTTATCGCACCGCGAAACATTCTGATTTCACTCACAACAGACCATTAATTCATCCAGACTTTATCGGTGTGTCATGAAAACGCGTGCTGGGTTATGATTTTTCCCCCTGAAGAAGCATTCGAAACGCAAGAGCGGTACCCCTGTGGTGGCGTCGGGGAACTTTGCCAGCAGTTTTCAGATAAGCGCATTCTTTATCTTACAAAATATGCTTGAAAAAAATGGAAAAAATTAGAGAACAGTTTGATGAACGTATAGAAGTTCTATTTTTAAAAAAAGCAGGTGAAATATTTTGGGCAGACTATACAGATATTTCCTGATGTGTCATAGGTCACTCAGAAGCATAGGAAGGCCTTCCTGGAGCTGCGAACTCGGGTCCTGGCTCTGGGGGCCTCTTTTTGTTTAAAGTTTCCCTGTAAATGTAATTTGGTTTATCAAGGAGTGAGGTATGTCTTTTTTGAGCCTTCTCAATTGGAGATTTTCTTGCAGGGATTAATTATTATAATTTGTGTCTTTTTTTTTATTTTATTTCCTTTGCTGCTCAGGATATGATAAAAGGGGTTACGTACTTTGTTTTGGGGTGATTCTGGTTTTTTGGGGCTCACCGTTGATGTGGACTGTTTATTATGTACGAATGTATTATGGCATTTGTATATTTTTCCTTCTTTTATTGTAAAAATATAAAAATAAAATAATAAAAAAAAGGTCAGTAAATTCTCAAATAAAGAAATAAACATTTAAAATGAATGGCTGACTAGTTTAAATGAAGTATCAAATAAGGAAACATGCCAAATAAATATATCTTTACTGATTCTGAAGAAATATGTGTGTGCATGAATGCATGGGAATCCGACTGCAGTTTCAGTACAGTGTTGAAGGAGTAAATGAATACAGCAGAGCCTGTGGCAAGTATGGGGAGAGCTCACAGGAGATAACACTCCTTGCACAGCCTTTAAATCAGATATATGAGTGTGCCCTCAGTTCATATAAGGGACACTTGTGATATATAGGGGTATGTTTACTAAACCGTCTTAATGTGTGCCTGGCGATAGTGTGCAGGCTGCCATAAAAGGAGTGGGCGTTTCAGTCTTAAAGTAGCAAAAAGGGATTATCGCCTGATAACGCGCGCTGCTGCGCACATTAATGGGCTAAGCGCCGCTAAGCACGTTAACGCGCGGTAATCTTAAGTAGGCGCCCAGACATGCAAACATAGAAGCAGAGGTGTAGTACAATAGTTAATACACTGACTGCTGATACAGGTGTCATGAGTTTGATCCCCCAGTGTGCCTAATGCATAAGGCTGGCTGAGGCATCAGCTTTGACATGTAAGTATTGTTTCTTGAGGCATTTTATTTGTATTTTAATTATTGCTGCCAGCAAACACACCCTCACGTGCCATAAACTAAGGTGCCACATAAGGCACCCTATAAGGCACTCCATAGGGCACATTATAAAGTGCACTGTCTGCCATGGCACCCTATAATGTCCCCTATAGGGCACCCTATAAGGCGCTCCATAGGACAACTTATAAGGCACCTTATATGGAGTGTAACCATAAGGTGCCTCAGAAGGCACTTTATAGGGCACCCTATAAGGCGCCTTCTGAGGCACCTTATGGTTACAGTACTCTGAGGGTGTTTTTGCTGGCAGCACTAATGTACATTAAAAATTGACAATGCCCTGGATAGCCCTATCAAATAACTCCACTGTGGGTTTTGAACCCATGACCTCTGGCTCTACAGGCAGTGAAGTAACCAGTGGGCTACAGCTATTAACAAGCCCCTGGCTGGCTACATAAGGACTGCATGTCACCACACAAACAGTCTGCTGTGGTTACCAGTATAGGGTTAACCCACCCGTACCCATGATGCACTGCACATGCAAATCAGCAGTCTACAGATGATCACAAGATGGGGTATGCACCCCCACAGCACCTCGGCCTGGTAGGGGGAACTGACCGTGTGCACCCCACAGCACCTCAGCCTGGTAGGGGGTACTGACCGTGTATGTTACTGGCACAGAGTAGCTACAGACCATCACATTGTGAGGGTACTGTGCTCACCCTGAGGGTGTGGTGGGGCACCCAGCACCAGGTCCACAGCACCTTTCATAGCTGAAATAGGTTATGCTGCAGATCCCCATCAGTGCTAGTGTGTGTGATAGGTAGTTCCTGCAGACACATCTGTATTTCTCAGTCATGTCTAGCCTTTATGGGCTATGATGCAACCAAAATAGTGCATATCCTGTGTTGGTACCATGGTCACATGATGTAGGTGAAGAGGAGAGGGGAGGGGAGGGTATTTGGACCCATAGGTGGATTATGTACCACCACCCCACCCAACCCAACCCAACCCAACCCACTCTCTGTGGCTCAGGGTGGGAAACAGGATCTCCCACCAACAGAGACACATTCTACCTCCCCGCAATGGTGGCCATCAACCCCATTCCTGCTGGGGAACAGACACCATACAGGGCAGGCAATGCACATCTGTCCACATCCATAAGGGAAGGCAGACAGAAGGCCTGGAAATACTCAGCTGCCCCCCACCACTATCTGACATTCTCCAGTAACAAGCCTCCAGCTGCTGCACCCTGCAAGATGTTTCATCCAGATACATACTAGCTAGCTGCAAACAGTCTGCTAACTAGTCCATAATGCATATTTCTGGAAGAGATGCATGTACCCAGAACTGGGATGTCAACATACACACCAAGCAGACAAGTCAGTGATTGGTCCCCAAAAGGAAACCAAAAACATCCCAGGAAAAAAACACTATATAACACTATGGGGGAACCTAGCCATGCCGTGGTCACTGCTCAGTCAGGGTGAGAGTGACCTCCCAGCAGGACATGCTGTGGCCACCCTGTCCGTGCAGGTGGTTGTCAGGCACTACAATGTCCGAGCCATTGCCCTATGCCCTGTACAGATGCATCCTGGCCAGGCCACCCTGTCCGGGCTATACCCATGGTACCTTGCTGCTCATTATGCACATTGGCAGGCTTACACTGGCAACAGTGTGGGCTGAGGATGGTGTTGGCAGACACCACACACTGGATAGACCAGGGGTGGGCAAACCTGGTCCTGGAGGGCCGCAGACCAGTCAGGTTTTCGGGATATCTCTAATGAATATGCATGAGATATATATGCATTAGAGATATCCTGCCAACCTGACTGGTTTGTGGCCCTCCAGGGCTGGATCTGGAGACCCCTGCCTTACACCTCTGTCATTTAAGATTGTGAGTGGACAAGGTGCAGATGTCCAAGACATCAAAAAGGTTAGATAGAATTTGTCACAGTCCTCCTCACTTCTCACCACCACCAAAAAATTGTCTATTAGACAACTTTTTGGTGGTGGTGAGAATCGAGGAGGAATGTGACACATTCTATATACCCTTTTGATGTCTAGGACATCTGTACCTTGCCCACTCATGATCTTAAATGACAGAGGTGTAAGGCAGGGGTCTCCAAATCCAGCCCTGGAGGGCCACAAACCAGTCAGGTTGGCAGGATATCTCTAATGCATATATATCTCATGCATGTTCATTAGGGATATCCCGAAAACCTGACTGGTCTGCGGCCCTTCAGGACCGGAGGTGCCCAACCCTGGGATAGACAAACACACGCTTCCACACCTATGCCAGCATTGTGCAAATATAGAGGCTCTTGGCAGCCCTGGCCACCGCATCAGTTCTGGGCACAGTGCAGGCATGGCTATGGTACGCAATACTGTTGGGGTCACTCCCCAGGGTGGTAAACACTGTCAGACATCAGACCTGAAGCACACTCCACAGACAGCAGAAAGGTTGCTATGATGCAGCTCAATCAGCAAATTGTGCTTAACTTAGGAATTGCTTTCTGCCAGTAATCATAGCAACCGTTTGATAGGTGTGTACAATATTCCCATGTTTAGGGTGGCATTGCTAAGAAATGCAAGTGCTAGTATTGGGAGATGCACGCAGGGTCCAACATCCTGCCTCTCCAGGAGGCTTTGGATAATGGAGCCTGTGGGTGAGGGTGTGTCTGCCCCTGTTGGCCGCTGCTCTAGGGCAGAGGTTCCCAACTCCAGTCCTGGTGGGCCAAACACTATTCGGGTTTTCATGCTGTCCCTAATGAATATGCATGAGATACATCTGCATACCATGGGGGCGGTGCATAGACATGCAGCACAGCCGTGTTTATTAGAGGCAGCATGGAACCTGAATGGTGTTTGGCCCTCCAGGACTGTATTTGGGAGACTCTGCTCTAGGTAATGTGCATGTTTATGGTGTCTGTGCTCTGTAGGGTAAAATGTAGGTTTATTGGGCATGTTTCTGTTATCTGCAATAAAGGTTCTGTCTGTATTAGCACGTTTTAGTAGTGGGTAAAATATGGGGACTGGGTTGGCAGGAACCACAGCTGGGGTTTGAACCTGTGACCTTCTGCTCTAGAACACACTGGTTGTGGTCACTGCACCACCATGTTGCCACAGAGATAGTGCATTCCCTGGAGATACCATGACTGTTTGTCAGACAGAGCCTGTCTGTTGCAGTGCACGGCACCCACCTAAACAGGGCTAGGCCATGGTCTGCTCTGGGCAGCTGCCACTGCCCCCTCCACCACCAGTACCCCTCTGCCACCATGCTGACATGCCCTTCTGCTGGTGGTGCTGGTGCTGCGCAGTGTCAGGCCATCCAGTGTGTGGGTAGGCAGCTGCCTATGGTGCGGGTTCTGGGGTAGGGGTGCCTGCATAGCTGTACACGCTTTCCCCCAGCACCGCCTGCCAATGTTCCGTGCCATTGGGGGTACCTGTTGGGTACTATCCCCTGTGACACCGTGGGAAGCACACTCTTGCCCATGTTGGGCCCTCAGCAGTTGCTGTCTGGCTGCTCTACTGTTTCAGCATTCCTATGGGCCAGCTAGGCATTACCCTAGTCTGCACTGTGCCCCAGCTGCACCACAGCATGTGCCGCCTGCAGCCCTCTGTGTCCCCTTTTCCAGCATCTGTCCAGTTGCCCATTCCGACATGCCCGCCTTGCTGTTGTGGAACATGTGCACACCATAGGAAACCTGTCCAATGGAGAGGAAAACCCTGATCAGCGCAATTTCACTGTGGGCTCATTCACCTTGTATGGGGACAGAGTATAGACCCTTCCAAAATTCATATCTTTTTTTTTTTTAGCTTTCTTGGGGGTGTTTTTTGATGTTTCCCATTGATATCACTATTGCCCAGTTTTTTTTCTTCTGGTCATTTTCACTGTTTCTTTGCCCTTTTGTTCGGTGCACATGTATCACACGTATCACTTCTTCATAGGTTTCCCTGGTTTTGCTGTACATTGCTGGACGGAAATGGTTTCTTTTCCCTTTAAATCAGCTCTAACGCCAGGGTTTCACTGACGTTAGTTTTCAGCCTCGGATTTCACAGCGTTAGTGTGCAGGGAGCCTCTCCCCTCCCACTCTCCGCCCACTGACCCTCTCTCTCCGCCCTGGGGAGCCTTCCTCCGCCCTCCGGGAGCCTTTCTCCGCCTTCAGGGCTCGTTTGCGCCTTAGCGCGCGTTAACGTGCACTAAAGCGCACTAATGTGCCTTATCTCGTGCTAAGGTGCCATTATCGCACGATAAGGCGCCATTATCGCACGATAAGGCGCCATTATCGCACGATAAGGCGTCATTATCGTGCGATAAGGCACCTTATCATGCGATAACGTGGGAGAGCGCACGTTAAGATGGTTTAGTAAACATACTCCATAGTTACTCGGAATAGAAATATTAATCTGCTTTTAGGTTTGCAGAGACCTGGTCTTCTACTTAAGTCTCCTTCTTAATTTTGCAGCAAAGGTATAATTTTTAAAGTTACAGGGACCTTTGCATAGTGGGCTAATACATAGTAAGATTACAGTTTGAATATTTCAGTTTCCATTGTCTGTTACAAGCCTGCTTCACAGGGTGGGGCTAATTGAATCACTCTACAACTGACCAAGTACCAGAACCAGTCTGCTCATCGCAGCTTCAAGAGAATACACACTCACCTAAGGCTTTCAGACTTTACAATTCCCTGTTTTTAATATAAATTTTAACTGTTGGATATAGTTTTTTAAGAATATTCAGACTACCTACATTCCTTGCATAGCCTTTAAATCAGATATCTGAGTGTGCCCTCAGTTCATATAAGGTCTACTGGCCAAGGACACTTAAATTCCTGCCCACCCTACCCCTCACCCCACCCACCCCAGGGTTGCATTGCCTATATAGTCATTATATACATTGACATCTGTCCTTTAATTAGACGTTACACCCACTTTTTCTCCTTTTCTCCTCCTAGGACAGCTAAATCAGCATGTCATGTATTCAATGCAATAACTGTGGTGCTTTCATTCTGAGAAGAGTAATTTGTAATCCCAGCTTTCCGCCTCAACCCTAGGAGACCATTACATTACATAAAGAAATTTCTGCTATGGTTGAGGTGGAAAGCTGGGATTACTAGTAGTTCATGCTACTTACAGTTCTGGTGGAGAATTCCTTGAAGAAGCGTTCAGTAAAACGTCTTGGCAGCCAGTGTGTGGCGTCAGTGTGCTTGCCCATCAACTATGTTGTTACCTCAAGATAAGTTTTGGCTTTTGGGGCTTTTGATTTTTGTGAGCCTCTTTTGCTTTTACATAGTAACATAGTAACATAGTAAATGACGGCAGATAAAGACCAACATGGACCATCTAGTCTGCCCAGCAAGATGGCAAGAGTAGGTGCACCTGTCGCTCTGTGCCACCCCTCCCCATGTATTTGTTTAGGGGTGAACCCACCACTCCATGTAGGACACCCCTATTTGTTGAGACATTAGATGGTTCAGAAGTTAGATGGTACCGTTTATTTTGGTTTTATCCTGTTGCTCTAAGGGATGTTTGTCCCATGCCGTTTTGAATTCCGTCACCGTGTTTGCCCCCACCACTTCCATCGGGAGGGCATTCCAAGCATCCACCACCCTTTCAGTGAATAAATATTTCCTGACATTGCCTTTCAATTTACCACCTTGCAGCTTCATGTTATGCCCTCTAGTTTTACAGCTTCCCCGTCTTTGGAAGAGGCTTGTTTGTTCATCATTTCTCTTTAAGTATTTAAAGGTCTGAATCATATCTCCACTATCTTTATTTATTTATTTATTTTTTATTTATTTATCAGCTTCTTCTATACCGCCCCTTCCAGAGATCAAGGGCGGTTTACATGGAACAATTAACAATTTTGTATACTAGTGTATACTTTACATAGAACGGTGTTTGGAACTATGTTTTGTTTGTTTTGTTTTGTTTTGTTTGTTTTTGTTTACCCATGGTCTGTCTGATTGTCTATTGTTTGCTTTGTCCTGTGACCTCTTTGGTCTATCTTCTCTTTATTTTAATGGATTTCTTTTCCTTTTAACGTTTTTATTGTATTATTTTATTGTAAACCGCCCTCACGTTTCGACAAGGGCGGTATATTAAATGTAAATAAAGATAAAGATAAAGA
The DNA here is from genome assembly GCA_033557465.1 of Ichthyophis bannanicus. Classification (NCBI taxonomy): domain Eukaryota; kingdom Metazoa; phylum Chordata; class Amphibia; order Gymnophiona; family Ichthyophiidae; genus Ichthyophis; species Ichthyophis bannanicus. Next base: position 1,254,131,520 of record CM066033.1, read on the forward strand.
TATGTACAAATAATACTACATGGAACAGTAATACAACTATTTGTAACTATTTACAAAGAACTATTCACAAGGATTGTCAACAACAGTTTTCATAAGACATTTTGCAGAAAAATAAATGAGTTATTAGTGAGAGGTCTGGCAGTGTTAGTCATTTGTTATATCTTGAGTCATGTGGGTATGCTTCTGTGATTGTTGGGGGGAGGTGCTCTGTTGGTAGGGGATTTCAAAATGGCTCGTGAAGAGGTAGGTTTTGAATTCTCTTTTGAATTGATGAAGGTCTTTCATCAAACGAAGGGTTAGTGGGAGTTTGTTCCATAGAGTGGGGGCGGCAAAGGAGAAGGCCCTTGCGCTTGTTGTTGACTTCATTTTTCTGATGGTTGTTTCTATGATGAGAAAGTGTGTTGCGTTTTGTCTACACGTTCTTGTATCTTATCACTATCCCTCCTCTCCTCCAAAGTGTACATATTTAGGTCTTCAAGTCTCTTCTCATAAGGCTTCTGACGCAGGCTCCAAATCATTTTGGTCGCCTTTCTCTGAACAGTTTCCAGTCTTTTTACATCTTTTGCAAGATATGGTCTCCAAAACTGAACACAGTATTCCAAGTGAGGCCTCATCAGTGACTTGTACAGTGGCATAAGTACCTCTTCCTTTCTACTGGTAATCCCTCTTTGTATGCAGCCCAACATCCTCCTGGCTTTTGCCACCGCCTTGCACTGTTTTGCTACCTTGAGATCATCAGAGATAATCACACCAAGGTCTTTCTCCTGAACCATGCATACCAACCTCTCGCCCCCTATCGTATACATTTCCCTTGGATTTCTGCTACCCAAGTGCATGACACTGTACTTTTTCACATTAAATCGTAGTTGCAAAGCATTAGACCAGTCTTCCAGCTCTTGTAGATCTTTCCTCATGTTAACCACTCCCTCAGGGGAGTCCACTCTGCTGCAAATTTTTGTGTCATCTGCAAAAAGACAGACTTTTCCATTCAGTCAGCAATATCACTCACAAATATATTGAACAGTGCTGGGCCCAGGACCGAACCCTGGGGCACCCTGCTAATCACTTTCCTCTCATCTGAGTGAGCTCCATGTATCATCACCTTCTGTTGTCTGTCAGTCAACCAATTTCTAATCCAGTTTACCATCTTGGGACCCATCCCCAAGCTACTGAGTTTATTGACAAGCCTCCTATGAGGAACAGTATCAAAGGCTTTGCTGAAATCCAGGTAGATTTATTTATTTAAAAGGATTTATATACCGCCTTTTCCTTAAATCAAGGCGATTTTCATAGCAAACAATCACAATAGTGTTTTAGGGGTGGTCATGCAGTGGTCCAGTGTGTGTTTGTGTGTGAGTTAGGGTACCTTAGATTCCTGTTGAACTATTTACATTGTGCGCTATTATTATCCATTGCATGCCCCTGATCTAGTTCCTTGGTCACCCAGTCAAAGAACTCAATCAGATTTGTTTGGCAAGACCGTCCTTCGGATCTTGCAACCTGTTGGTTTTGAGAAAGTTCACTATTCTCTCTTTCAGGAGCGCCTTCATTACTTTTCCTGCCACCGAGGTAAGGCTCACGGGCCTGTAGTTTGACACTTCTTCCCTATCACCTCTTTTGTGTAAAGGATCTACATCAGCCATTCTCCAGTCCTGAGGAACCTCTCCTGTTTCCAAGGATCTGTTGAAGACATCCTTTAACACTCCTGCAAGAACCTCTCTGAGCTCTTTCAGTATCCTGGAATGTATCCCATCCGGTCCCATGGCTTTGTCCACATTCAGTTTAGCAAGTTGTTCTAACACCTCATCTTCTGTGAATGGCGTGATATCTACTTCATTCCCATTTTTATATTTGGGAGTCACAGCTGGTCCATCTCCAGGATCTTCTTTAGGGGCAGAAGTATTTGTTTAGCAATTTTGCTTTTTCAGTGTCACTTTCCATGAGTCCTTTCCCAGCACTTCTGAGTCCTGCAATTCCAACTCTGATCTTCTTCCTTTCCCGAATATACCTGAAGAAAGTTTTGTCGCCACCCTTAACATCTTTAGCTATTTTTTCCTCTGCCTTTGATTTTGCTATCCTTATTTCCCTTTAGGCTCTTTGAGCTTGATCCTGTATTCATTTCTGTGTTCTTCTGTTTGCAAGCTTTTGAATTTTGCGAAAGCTGTGTTTTTTGCCTTTATTTGAGCAGCCACTTCTTTGGAAAACCAAATAGGTTTCCTTCTCCTGTTGTTTTTATTTACTTTTCTTACATATTTATCTGTTGTCCCTTTTATTGCCACCTTTAGTTTAGCCCATTGCAATTCCACTTCCCTTATCTCCTTCCACCCCGTCATCTCCTCCTTTAAGTACTCAGCCATTTTATTTAAGTCAGTGTTTTTGAAGTTTAGGACTTTGAGCTTGCTATGATTGGCCTGTACCATGGCTTTTATCTCAAACCACACCGTGTGATGGTCGCTGTTGCTCACAGGGGCACTCACTCAGACATTCGACATGCTATCACCGTTGGTGAGCACTGCATCCAGCGTTGAGATTTCCCTGGTCGGTTCCATCACCATTTGTCTAAGTAGTGCATCTTGGAGAGCATCCACAATTTTGTTGCTTCTTTCCAGATGTGCAGAAGGAGTATTCCAATCCACATGGGGTAGATTAAAGTCACCCAATATGATCGCTTCCCCCTTTGTTGCTATCTTGGCAATATCTATAATCAATTCGTTATCTCTCTCTTCAGTTTGAGTCGGAGGTCTGTAGACTACAGCAATATGGATGACAGTGCCATCTCCTCTTTCCAAAGCAATCCAGAGCGCTTCTTCTTTTCCCCATGTCCCCTGCATTTCAGTAGCTTTAATATTGCTTTTGACATACAAGGCTACTCCTCCTTCTTTTCCATTTTCTCTGTCTCTTCTGAATAGATTATAGCCAGCTATGGCTATATCCTAATCATGTGATTCATTAAACCATGTTTCTGTAATGGCCACGATGTCCAAATCCGTTTCCACCATTAGGGCTTCCAGGTCCGGAATTTTGTTGGCTAAGCTTCGAGCATTTGTGCTCATTGCTTTGCAGCATTTACCTGGCTTGTGTATATTTTGCATTGATTTTGTTCTGCCCACTTCTTACCACTTGCTTTTCATGTGTGGTTTAAAAGTGTGGCTGTTTCTGACGTTATTCTGCTTTTGCAGGGGGTGGCATGCAGATAAGAACATAAGATATGCCATACTGGTCAGACCAAGGTCCATCAAGCCCAGTATCCTGTTTCTAACAGTGGCCAATCTAGGTCATACGTACTGTCACCAGCTCTCCTTAAACCCCGAGTAGAGGTTAAGGGAGTGGGTTTTTCCCTATTGAAGTAGCTACTTTACAGATCCGGAAGCAACGCCCCTTGGGAAATGTAGTCTCTTCACTAAATCAATAAGGAGCAGTTGTGGAAAAAGTGGTTAAGCAACCAAAGGATTTTATTTCCCCTCCCGGGGTGGATTTTACCATGAACAGAAAACACAATCCAGGCATTCACTGGCATATGGACAAACAAAAGTTCCTTAACAGAAAAAGGCTTTCTTCAGCATTAACCAAGGTGAAAACAAACATTCAAACATAACCACGCTGTTTCCTCACAGCTCTCTGTTTCCACAGACTATCAGTGCTGTACTCTCTTTTCAAGCAGGCTTTCAACATAACTAAACTATTCCATTGGCCAGAGATAATGTACAGTCCATAATATCAATATCTTCTCCAGTATCAATACACTCTGGTTCACAGTCCATCAATTCTTCCTGGTTGTAAGGAAATGTTTGTACCGGCACTGCTGGTGCCACGCCTTTTCCTACTGCTCCAGGTTTTACTTGGTATGCCTGCGTTAAATACTGGCTTCCACACAGATTATCAGGCCCAGTATTCTTCTCCCAGCTCCAACCCTCTGGGTACAGACAGTCACCGTAATTATTTACATTCAAGCCTTTTGGCTTACCTTTCAGCCTTACTGGTGGAGGTTTTCTCTGGGGCTTTAGAATAGCTGTAGGTTCCCCAGCTAAGCCCTGCTCAGAGTATTTCACTTGCCTCCCTGGCTTTCTCTCTCTTCCGTGCTCCCCTGGATATTGCAGATAATCCCCTCTGCCCTTGTTATATCCTTTCCTTAGGGTTTCTTCTCTTCTCCTCAAGAAGGAATCTGTCTCTCCTTTCCACAGAGACTCTGGCTTACTCTGGGCATAGCTGTCTTCAGTGTAGCTCTCAATAGCTTCTCTCTCCAGCTCATATGCCTCACTTCCTGCTTCTTTAGCCAACTCTTCATTTCCTTCGTTCCCCTCGTTACCTTCTCTGCCTTCGTTACCTAACTCCATAAGCTCAACTGAACTTTCTTTAATAGGGTGAATTCTAGGGCAGTGCTCAACTCCACCCCCTAGCAGGTGTCCTGCATTACCTTGTGACTCATTCCCTGAATGATAGCACCGGCGTTTCTCTTGCCTCTGTGCTTGGTTCCCACGGTAACCAGGAGCCATGTGCTTTTGTTTACAGCTCAGCTCTACTCCTGTTCCTGGCTTTTTAGCTTTATCTAACGGGCTGGAAGGACCCACTATGTCACAGTACCTAGCAGTATCCCCAAAAGACAAAGGTTCCACAATGCTTGTATTGGGTCAAGCATTGATATCCTGGGTCCCTTTTTAATAATGTTGACCTTCCACATCTGTCACCCCCTTTTCCTAGTTTAAATGCATATCCACATACTGCCTGAATTTTTCACTTAGGTTTCTTTTCACTGTGACCGAGAGATGTAGTCCATCAGCACAGTATAGTCTCTTGTTGGTCCATCTGTTGCCCCAGTTGCCAATAAATCTGAATCCTTCTTGTTGCACCAGGTCTGCAGCCATGTATTAAAGCTGTTAATGTGATGCTTCTTCACCTCCCTGTTCCCTTTAGTTTACACTTGAGCTTCTCAGCTGTATAACTTACCTTGCCTCTCTCAACTAACTGGCTTTTGTGTGGTAGCCAGGTTAACTGTTGCTTTAAATTAAATATCTCTCCCTGCTCTGTCCCCAGAACCTGCTGTGTTTTAAACTTTTTTTCCTGCTCTAGCCTACCTGAGGGACTCCCCCCTCCCCCCCCTGCTGAAGTATTGTATAGCCTTCTTCCTGTCTCTTCTACCCACGTGTGCATAGTTCTGTTTGCCTCTCTCTGCTCTGGGAAGAGCAGTGCCCTCACAGTGCTCTGCTAGAGAGGTGCATATTTAACTCCTGTGACAACTTGCTGTGAGTTCTAGCTGTCTATTTGATTATTTATTTATTTATTGTCTTATTGGTGTGCTACTTCACCTCTCTGTTCCCTTTAGTTTGCACTTGAGCTTCTCAACTGTATAACTTACCTTGCTTCTCTCAACTAATTGGCTTTTGTGTGGTAGCCAGGTTAACTGTTGCTTTAAATTAAATATCTCTCCCTGCTCTGTCCCCAGAACCTGCTGTGTTATAAACTTTTTTTTCCTGCTGTAGCCTACCTGAGGGACTACCCCCATCCCCCCCCTGCTGAAGGTACAGGACAGGGTACCTTGTAATAGCCCTCTTCTTTTAATATGTCTTATTTCCCACCCACCCTCCCCAACACCCACCCACCCCTGGGGTAATTGTTGCTTTATAGGTACTTACACATCTTAGGAAAGGGGCTGCTCTCAGGTGCAGCTCTTTATCCAAATCAGTCATACATTGAAGACCTGAGATTAATTAAGCTTCAGGTGAACAAGGTATATTAGAGGTATTAGATACAGGAGTGGAGGAGTGGCCTAGTGGTTGGGGTAAGGTACTTCAGGCTGGAAGGTCGGGTTTCAAATCCCACTAGAGGACAGCAAACTTGGCCGGAAGGACTGGGGTTTCTAGTCCCAAAGGTGCTCCATGTGGTCTTGGGCAAGCCACTTAACCCTCCATAGCCCATGTTCTCTGTAAAATAGTTATCTCCAAGTTATAATGCCCTGTTCAATGTAATTTCAGTTTGTTCAATGTAAACCACACTGATGCAGAATAGTGCGGTATATAAGAGAATGTAAATAAATAAACAGCTTTATTGGTATAAGCACCTACACCAACTCTTAGTGAATACAGAATTTTAAGACCTAAACACCAGCTTTACACTAAGATGCAGACAACAGTCCAGCAGCAAGATGGGGGCTTTCCAGTCTTTTGCACTGAGTGTCACATGTATGATTTTCTCCCAGTTAGTGAGAGGTCTTACATATGCACTAAGTGCAAGGAGCTCTTTGCTCTCAGGGAACAAGTCCGTTCTCTAGAGGCTAGAGTAGCAGACCTGGAAGACACAAGAAAGACAGGGAAGTACATGGACGAGACCTACAGAGATATAGTCCTGAAGTCCCACCTCCAGTCTGGCAGCATCCCTGTTGCCATGGAGGAGAGAGGTCACGTGACAGGAGAGAATCACCCTGGTGTGGCAAGACGTGATCCTGTAACCAGGACCTGTCCTCCAGGTGATGTAAAACCCTCTCGCACCGAGGACGTTTCTCCAGGGCCATGTGCCCATGAGGGGAGGGTTAGGACCGCTGTTATAGTTGGTGATTCGATCATTAGGCATGTAGACAGCTGGGTGGCTGGTGGACGTGAGGATCGCCTGGTAACATGCCTGCTTGGTGCGAAGGTAGCGGACCTCACACATCGCCTAGATAGGATTTTAGATAGTGCTGGGGAGGAGTCTGCTGTCTTGGTACATGTCGGTACCAATGACATAGGACATAGCACAGTGGGTACTTCCCTAAACAAAGGCATGGGGAGGGGTGACCTGCAGAGAGCAGCAGGGGCACCTACTCTTGCCGCCTTGCTGGGCAGACTAGATGAAAACATTTAAATTCACTTGATTAAATTTCTTTAGTCTCAACACATTTTCTTTCTTGCCAGCGGTCTCAGATAAACGGTATTATTTGACACTTTTTTATGGGTAATTGAACTCTCCCAATGTAGTGTCCGTTCACATCAATGACCATAGGCAAGTATATTTTCTCGATTATTTAACATCTGTATTGCTCTTTTTTTATCTTTATCTTTTCTTAAAAAGCTTTAAATAATAGTCACCACTCCACTTATCTTATGCAGAATGGTGCCAACAAACGCCCCTTTCAACTTGATGGTAAAGGACAGACTAGATGGACCATACTAGGCTTTATTTGCCATCATGTACTATGTTCTCTAATCGGGTTTGTGGGAACAAATTTAACATCCAGAAATCAATGAAATTATTTGCTATTCAAAAAAATTACCACGAGGATCAGGGAACAGGTCTCAGACTAATTCGGGGAGGAATGTGAGAGTTAAACCTCTTCACCGTACCTTTCCCCTTTATTGCATCAAGGACCTGAACTTATTTTTCCCCTTTTTTTTGTGTTACTTAAAGTTCTTATAACAAAAGCTCGCTCACTTATTTCAATAATATTTCAATTATATTAATCTGTAGAGATGAGAAGAGTCAGCGCTTAACAACTCCGTTATGCAGATGTTCCTAATTCATTTCAGAACTTAGCTCGATGCTTATCTGTTAAGGCAGTCGGAGTCTGGGCTCAAATCCCAACGCAAATCCTCAGCGCTTATGCGTTTCACCGACTCTGCGGTTTCATCGGGGGCTGACTTCTCTTACAGGAAACGTGCAACTAGAGTTCAACATTGTTGATCCATTCTCTCTTCAGGTTTGCGGTTCAATGACATGCGCAGCGTTTTTTCATTGAACCGCAAACCTGGAGAGAGAAGTGAGGGAGGAGTGGTCTAGTGGTTAGGACAAGGTACTTCAGGCTGGAGGGCCAGGGGTTCAAGTCCCACCTGGGGACAGCAATCTCAGGCCGGAGGGACTGGGATTTCTAGTCCTATAGGCACTCCTTGTGGTCTGGGCAAGCCACTTAACCCTCCATTGCCCATGTTCCCTGTAAGTATTGGCGTATGTGTCTCATATCCCCTCGTGTTAAATGTATCCCCCAATTGACTGCTTTGACCCAGTGAAAAGCAGGATATAAATACAGCTAAATAAATAAATAAATGATACTGCTCCTATGCAAACCTTAAAGAAAATGCTTATAAAATTATTTTAAGGTATGCAAAGATCTGCTAGGGGCTTTAGAGCTATGAAAGTGACCTGTGTGAGTTGGAATGAAGATAGTAAGGAACTATTTCCAGACGGAGCTGGGTGTAAGAATACTTTTCCAGAGAGGATAGAATCCAAATGCAGGAACTTCAGTGCCTGTGTTGGGAAAGAAGATTGGGTAAGACATGCCAGAGAGAATGTGTCTGTGTGGAAGAGCTGGAAAAGGATTTAATTGATATTGATAATTATTTACAGGAAAAGTGCATAAGAAGCTAGAATGAAAGCTGAAGAGGAAATTTAAAATTAAATGTAGAAACATTTTCCTTGCTAACAGGAATAAGACTAAAGAAGCTCTGTAACTCATTCAAGCAGTTTTAAATCAAAGCTGAATGAGGTTTGAAGTGATTTATTTGAGAGTGAGAATTTGAAGTGATTTATTGGAGAATGAGTTTAATTCTGAGCAACATTTTGATTAAAAGTTCAACAATATGAGACTTGCTTTGAAGAGCACTGGAGTCCTTCAAGCAATGAAGGAAAATAACAGCTGAAGGTATAAAAATCCCAGTGTAGTGAGAGAAATCCTGAAAGTGAGCTGTTTTAAATCAGCGTACTGTTCACAGGATTTATTTAACCCTAAAACATATTGAACTGTTTCGGTGAGGAAGAGAGCATATGAGAGAGTGAAGGATTGAATGCATGGAAGAAAAAAAACATTGCCTTATTTGAAGAATTGAATTTTTTGACAATTGGTATTGTCTTTCCTGAGCTGATTGGTAGTTGTAAAGGATTGACTCTGGCACAAACCTAAAGAAAAAACAGATTTTTGCACAGAGAGTTCTGTGGGAGGAAAAGATAGTAAATTTGATTATTTTTTATTTTTTGAGGAATATCAAAGCACACCAATAAGGGCGAGAAAAGAAAGAAAAGGACAGAAACACTTTTCTAGATAGCACACATCAAGAAACATCAAGAAAGCAGCAAGACGTGGAAAGAAGATTTGAAATAAGTGACTGACATGCCACAGTGACTATTTTTTCTTATCAGCCCATCACCCTCCTTCCATTTTCATTCAAACTATTTGAAAATGTGGTTCACTGCTACTGGCTTGACTTTCTTTCCTCTCAAGACATTCTGGATCACCTGCAATCTGGCTTTTATCTTCTACATTCTACAGAAGGGGCCTTTGCCAAAGTCTCCAGTGACCTGTTCCTGTCCAAATTCAAGGGCCTTTACTCCATCTTCATCCTTTTTGACCTTATCTCCTGCTTTTGACACAGTTGATTATCACTTTCTCCTCAATATCCTGTTCTTGTTTGGATTTAGGGCTCTATTATATCTTGGCTTTCTCCTTATACCTCTCCTACCGTACCTTTAGTGTATGTTTTGGCGGAACTTCCTCCATTGCTATCCTACGTTTGGTTGGTGTACCTCAGGGCTTGGTGTTGGGACCTCTTCTTTTTATATACAGTAATCATTCCCATGATGCCCTGATCTCCAACCAAGGGTTTCAGTACCATCTTTATACCGATGGCTCTCAAATTTACCTTTTTGCACCTGCCAGGAACCCAGGCCTATGTTTTAGCCTGTTTGTCTGAAGTTGTTGCTTGTATGTCCAGCCATCATCTGAAATTGAACATGGCCAAGACGGAACTCCTTATCTTTCCCCTTAAACCCACCACCCTCCTTTCTCCTTTCTCTCTTTCTGTGGATAATATTACCATCCTCCCTGTTTCCCCAGCTTACAACCCTGGGGTCTAACTCTTCTCACTCTCTTTCTCTGCACACATCCAACAGATAGCTAAAACCTGTCATTTCTTTCTGTTTACGTGAGCAAAATGTGTTCTTTCCTTTCTGCACTCACTCTCAAGACTCTTATCCACTCTGTAGTCACCTCCCATTTACCTATTGCAACCTGATCTTCGCTGCCCCCCCCAAATCATCTCTATCCATTCAAAGTTCAGCCACAAAATCTTCTAGCAGTATCGCTGTGCTCACATAACTCCTCTTCCAAAGTCACTTCACTGACTCCCTATCTGTTTCCACATCCAGTTCAAACTACTTTTACTAGCCTATCAATACATTCATATTGCAGCTCCTCATTATCTCTCCATCTCACCCTACATCCCTTCTGGAAAACGCCTCTCATCAGGCAAATCTTTTCTATCTGCACCCTTTTCTTCCAATGCCAATTACAGACTTCATTTGTTCCACTTTGCTGCATGTTTACTTCTGGAACAGACTATCTGAGCCAGTGCATCATGCTCTGTCTCTGGTCCTATTGAAATCTAGGCTGCTTTTGGATTCCAATCTCTCTTATTCTCTTTACCAAATGTGAATAATAACCATTCCCTCTAGTTTCTATCCTGTTTGTTGTATTTATTTGTCTTGCATAGACTGAGCAGGTATTGTGTCTTACATGTACTTATACAGCGCTGCATATGCATTGTAGCCCTGTAAGATTATAAGTAGCAGTAGTAGTCAGGCCTGTACTAAGTTAGAAATGTGCCCTGGGCAATTCTTTAACCTGGTGTCCCTCTCCACCCAGCTGTGTGCAGGAACTCACTCTTTTTGGACTTCCTGGAAGTTCAGTGATGACAACAGCGCCCTCACTGTACTTGCATCCTATGTGGCTCGCACAGACTTGGTACGGCCATGGTAATAATAGACACATTGAGTAGCTTAGGGGAGTTTAAACAATGAAGCTTTCAATTCCTTTAAAAGTTCGCCTTTTGTTCTGTTTTCCTATGTAGCACTTTTTTGTCTTATATTAATGCAGAATTCACTAATCTTAAACCTTTGGTATCTTTTTACAAGGTTTAAGCTTTTTTGAGCAGGATTCATTTTGTGGGCAGCACATTCACAATCTTAACCAGAGAAATAATATCTGAAGAATAACTTCTGACTAAAGAATCATATTAACATAATAAATGATGGTACATAAAGACCAGCATGGCTCATCCAGTCTGCCTAGTAAGGTGCCTTTATTTTGGGTTATAACTGTCATTCTGTACAGGTTATCCCAAGTTTTTTGACGTGTAAAAACCATTTAAGTTTTGCTTTGAGTGGGAATGCTTTCCTTGTGGACCCTCTGTGTCTATCCCATACCTTTTTGAATTCAGTCACTCTTTTGGTCCCCACCACCTCCACCAGAAGAGCATTCAAGGTAGAGAAGAGTTTCTGAGCCAGTAGAAAGGGAAAGTAGGATGTGGTAGGGGCTGGTGCTGAAAAAAGGAGGGAAGGAGGATATAAAAAGAGGAGATATAAAGAGGAATGGGAGACTGAGTAGAAGGTAACAGACAGAATAAAGGGCGTTGAGACAGGAAACGGAGCAAAGGCTGGAGAAGGGGTGAAAGTAAAAGTAAATGAGAGTTAGAGATGAGGTGAGCATAGAGAGTAGAAATGAGGGACTAGGGAGTGGGGACAATGGGATAAAAGATGGGGGAAGGGAAGACTGGAGAGGTAAAATTGACAGATAGAAGGCAGGTAGCTAGGGTAAAAATGAAAAAGAGAGAATGAAGATTGGAGAGTGAGAGAAGCGGAAGTCAAATAACATCCTACTGTGGATGTCTAGAGAAGCAAAAATGAAACAAAAATGGAGAAAAAAGATGAAAGGGAAAAATTATTTTCAGATTTTGATATAAAGAAGGACTTGAATACAATAAGGAGAGAGAAGATAGAGAAACTGGAAAAGAGACCTTGAGAAAGGACATCGGAAAAGATTGACAAATGAACAACCCAATTAAAAAGTTAAAATGGCCAGATGCAACAAAAGTAAAAAGCATATTTATTTTGAGGTTTTAGTGTTTGGAATATGTCAGCTTTGGGAAAATGCATTTCTTATATTTTGCTTTTTTCAGGTGAGGATGAAAAGCATTTTCTTCAGTGTTCCACAGTTCAATGTGTGATTTCCTGGGGTTTACACTACAGTTGTCTGCAAGTTACTATTGCGAAATTGCAATCCCTTATTCTGTTTTAGGTAAGGATTAGTCTGTGTTCTCTGTATGAGACCGAAATATAGTATTCAGCTAGCATGCAGTTTCTATAATATTCTAATTTATCCTGTATTCCCTGTAGGAGATATATTGGGATTCTAGGGCTTGGTGTAATATTTACAGTGCTGCCTTTTCATAGGCCATGTTTCTACTGGTTGATTTCTGGAAGATTAATAAACCAGTTGTCATATAACAAAGCTGAAGGATATATGCTAAATTATTAATGTGCCATAACACAAGATTGGATTTTAGAATGTTTTGCAGAGTAAGATGTGCGTTGATATGTTTGACCTGATAAAAGATTCCTATAAAGGCAAGTTTAAATCATGGGCTGTTGCTTCTTGAGACATCTCAAAATTTAGCTGAACTGTTTCATATGTATGTGTGTGGTTTAACTTGTGTAAATGCTTGGAATAATTGAGTTTAAAATATTTTAAAGTGTCACCATGATGCAGACTACTTGGAAATTTGTTGTCAGATGCACTTCAACAGATGATGCCAATAAGAATATAACTAGCATGATTCAGATCCATATGCCTAGTGCCCACCTCTGTTAACCTTGACCTCCCCTTTCAAGAAATCAATACTGGCTCCTCCATTGCATGGATTTCCTCAAAGCTTACTTCCAAAGAATGTGCTTTCCTGCTCTATCCCACTGCTAGAATCCAATAATCCAATAAAGATCCAGGTGGACCAATTTATAGATACCTTTGGAGAATTAGTCCAGGTCTACAGTAGATAGCAGAAGGTTATCTGATGCATTCCTATCAAGGCCAATGAATAATGGCAATATACAAGGCATAGTTTTGCTACTGGGCCTCTGACCCTGAGTAGAATGAAGCAGTGCTTCAGATCCACTTTAGAGGGGGACCTTGCAAGCCATATAAAGGATGAACTGCACAGCTGGATTCTCCATGACATCTGTAAGTCCTGTTTGCCCTGATCCTGAAAGAAGCATAGCATCTGTCAGTGGACAATGATCTCTGGAGAAACCCAGGCCTTAGCTGTCAGTGCAGGAAAATGAGGCAGAGAAGACCTCTGCCTTTACTGTGTGCTCAAAAGATACTGATGAGTCAACTGCCCTAGGCAGACTTGTTAGATTATGCAGGGGGCAGTGCCGACCCAATGCATGTGCGAGTGTGTTGCTTGCACATGGCCCCACTCCCAGAGGGGTTCCGTAGTGCTAGCTGGTTTAAGAGGTGTGCCAGTGAGACCCGAAGCCTGCCTCACCGGCTCACCTTTGCACAGCTATGGGAGTGTTTTTCTTTGCTACCTGCGGCTGTGCTAACCTTTAGCTGCTGACACAAAAGACAGGAAGCACCCTGGTGTCCCTTCCATGAACTTTGCAGTGTCGGCGGCTGCAAGTTAGCACAGCCGCAGGCAGCAAAGAAAAGTTCTCCCGTGGCTGTGCAAGGAATGCAGGCTGTGCTTTGGGGGAAAAGGTGAATGGGTGGGCCAGGTCATCCGGCATCATTTTGGGGAGAGGCAGGAAACAACTGCTGGACACCACGGGGGAGCATGGAAGACATCTACTGTATCCTCCCTTGCGAGCTCCTCTTCTCCCATCAAACCCTATTCTGCCAGCAACTACAATTACAAAACCAAAATAAAAATCACAAAAAAATATAGCTGCAATGATCACAGAGCCTTCCAACCTAAGCAATCTTGAAACCTCTTCTGCATCTGGCTAGATGGCAGCAGGAAGCGAGTGTCAGGGTGGCAGGAAGCGGAAGAGATTTCAAGATTGTTTGGGCTGGGAGGCTCCACGAACATCGCTGCTATGCTTTATTGGTTCTTTTGTTTTGTAATTATAGTCGCCTCAGCAGGCAGAAAAAGGTTCAATCAAGGCGGTGTACACAGCAAACAATCAATTGAATTGGCATTTGTGTTTTCGTGTGTGATTATACTGTACAGTGAATGTGTATTAGTGTGGGTAGATTGATTGGCATGTGCTATTTACAGCATGAGCTTTATACAGTGTTATATACAATGAGCATGCGGATAAGTCAGTAGGCCGGGGTTGGTGATCCCATTATGTGCTCAGGCCGTAGTTCTCCAGGAAGAGCAAAGTCTTTAATTGTATGAGGTTGTGGGGGAGAAAAAAAGTGTAAAGAGGGTGGAAATGGGGGGCTAGAAAGTGGCTGAAAGACAGCGAATAGCAGGCTGGGAAAGGAATATGAGTACAAGTAGATAAAAGGTGGAAAGAGGAAGACTGAGGGGTTACGAAGAATAAAATCAAGCTGCAGGCAGATTGTGAGTGGAGGAGTAGCCTAGTGGTTAGAGCAACTGCCTAGTACCCAGAAGATCAAGGATTTGATTCCCACTGGCACTCCTGGTGACTTTGGGAAAGTCACTTTACTCTCTATTGCCTTGGAAGAAAAGGCTGGCAATCTACTTCCAGTGATACATTGCCAAGAAAACCCAGAGGTAGCTTGGTCACTATGAGTCAACACTGACTTGATGGCACAAAAAAAAAAAAAAAAGAAACAGGCAGATTGAAAGGAAAATGAGAAAAATGGCCAAAAAAGATGAAACAGGACTGATGTTAGATAAAAGGGAGGAATGGGAGAAAACAGGAACAGTTAAGAAACAGAAAATAGAAATGAGATCCTGAAAAAACAGACTGGAGAAAACCAACAAGAGAAAGTTGTAAAGAAAGACCAGGACCAACCCCCCTCCACCCAAATAAACCACAAGATACTCCCGACCCCTTCCCCCCCCCACTCTTCTAAAGTGCATCCTCATAAACATAAGATCAATAAGAAACAAAATACCAATTATCATAGACATGGTTAGAGACAAGAAACCAGACATACTCTGCATCACAGAGACATGGCTCATGCCCACCAATGCAATATTACTTAATCAATTACGAATACAACACTATGACCTACTCAATTGCCACTGGGCTCTAAAAGGGGGGCAGGGGCACTCATACTGATCAAAAAGGACCTCAAATTTACCATGGCAAATGTCAATAGTGTAGATGTAGAAAACAAAACCCTCGCCGTCTGTCTCATATACAGACCTCCATCACCAGATCACAATAACCTTACCTCAATCCTAGAACTAGCATGCACTTCATTGCTGAAAAAAACCACACGTCATACTAGGCGACCTGAACCTCCCATCCCTTAGCACATCCCACACAGCAAACTTCCTGGACACAATGACCGAATTGGGATTCAAACAAATTATACACACCTCCACACACATAAAAGGTAACACCCTTGACTTAGTCTTCCTCCCCACCCCACTTGCAAGCCATCATTTATACACCCCCTCCCTCTCCATAACAGATGTCCCCTGGTCAGACCATTACCTAGTAACCTTCTATATACCCACCCAGACATACACCAACACTACTCCTAATCCTAGACCACAAATCAGGACCTTTTCTTATTTCAATAAAGATTCTTTCCTGGATAATGTGTTACCACAATTGACAACAAGCTCCCAAGACATTAACACATCCTTAGAACAATGGAACCAAGTCATCCAAAAGGCAGCCTCCCCAACTATACGCACCTCCAAAAAACATTCAAAGAAATCTGAAAAGTGGTTCACACAGAAACTCGCGAAACTAAAAAAGGCAACTCAGAAAACAAGAAAAAAGATTGGCAAAAACACACGAAAATAAATCACAATACCTTAACCTCCTTAGCATTTATAAAGACGCAATTAACAAATCTAAAAGGGAATACGACACAAAGATCATAAATCTGTCTATTAATCGACCCAGGGAATTATTTGCAATTGTTAGATCCCTAACAAACACATCCAAAGCAGAATCCGAATCTGGTAAAATAAGCATGCAAATACTAGTCACCCATATCGCAGATAAGCTGAAAAATAAATCCTGCAGATCTATCACTTCCACATATCCATGCTCAACAAACCCCAACAAATGGGACAACTTCCATTTAATTGATCAAAAATACCTCCTCAAGTTCATTACAACGATCAACACCACAACCTCCCCCTAGATCCATGCCCTGTGTCCTGGATGAAGTCCACCAAAACCGAACTAGCGCCACACCTCCTACACATAGTCAACCTTTCCCTCTCTCAAAGCATTATGGCCGGATGCCTTTAAACTCACCTCCATCCGCCCCATACTAAAAAATAACACACTGGACCCAAAAGACCCAAGTTCATACAGACCCATAGCCAGCATACCATTTGTTGCAAAAATAATAGAAAAAAACATCCAAATCCAACTCCAAGTTGACCTCAACGCCCCCTTAGACACCCACCAATTTGGCTTTCACCCCTTTCATGGAGTCAAAACCTTACTGGTAACATTGATGGACCACCTCATTAGAGGCACTATTGACCACAGGCAAGGATTCATCCTCCTCTTCATAGATATAGCATCAGCTTTCGACAATATCAGCCACAACACGCTAATCAGGAAACTAGCACAACTAGGCATAGGTGGTACTGTCCTCCATTGGTTCAAGTCTTATATATCAAATCGTATGCTGCGAGTCCAAATGAACCAAGAAATCTCAGATACATCCATAGAAACATAGAAACATGATGACAGAAAAAGACCACATGGCCTATCTAGTCTGTCCTTTCATATCAACAACTACAACAGTCCACTTTTTACCTTTAGAGATCCTCTAAGTTGGTCCCATGCTTTTTTGAATTCAGTTACTGTCCTCATCTCTACCACCTCCACTGGGAGACTATTCCATGGATCCACTACTCTTTCCGTAAAGAAATATTTCCGCATATCACTCCTGAATCTATCTCCCTTCACCCTCATCCCATGTCCCCTCGTAGCAGAACTTGCTTTCAATTGAAAGAGGCTCTCTCCCTGAACATTTATGCCACGGAGGTATTTAAACATCTCAATCATATCACCCCTATCCCGCCTTTCTTCTAAGGTGTACATATTAAGATCCTTAAGTCTGTCGTCATATGCTTTATAATGAAGCCCACTAATCATTTTAGTAGCCACCCTCTGCACCGACTCCATCCTGTTCACATCCTTTTGAAGGTGCGGTCTCCAGAACTGCACACTATGCTCCAAATGAGGTCGCACAAAAGACTTATACAGAGGCATTATCACCTCCTTTTTTCTGCTAGCCATTCCTCTCTGTATGCACCCAAGAATCCTTCTAGCTTTTGCTGTCACCTTTTCTACCTGTTTAGCTACTTTAAGATCATCAGACACAACCACGCCTAGGTCCCGCTCTTCTTTAGTGGACAAAAGTACTTCACCTCCTATACTGTATTGCTCCCTTGGATTGCTGCAGCCCAAATGCATGACCTTACATTTTTTAACATTAAATCCCAGCTGCCAAATTCTAGACCATTCTTCAAGCTTAGCTAGATCCCTCCTCATGTTATCTACACCTTCCTGGGTGTCTACTCTATTGCAGATTTTGGTATCATCCGCAAAGAGGCAAACCTTACCCGACAGCCCTTCCGCATTCCCCCAAGATCAAGGGATACCACAGGGCTCGGCCCTCTCAGCCTTACTTTTTAACTTATACTTGCAACCCATTACAAACATTTTCAGAAAATTTAATGTTGGGCATTACATTTATGCCGACGACATTATGTTGTCCCTCCCAATAGACACAAACAACCCTTCCTACCTCAATCTCTCAGAGTGCATAAGAGAAACTGAAGTAAAATATCTTGGGATAATATTAGACCACACCCTCAGCATGCTCCCCCAAATAAAACAAACAGTAAAAAACATATTCTTCAAACTAAAAACTGTGCAGCACCTCCGACCTCTCCTGTACACTCATGACTTTAAGTCAGCAGTCAACACTTTAATCACACCCCACTTCGACTATTGTAATAATCTACTACACAGACTACCTCTCAAAAGCATAAACTTACTCCAGAGAGCCCAAAACATCACTGTCAGGGTCGTCACTAAAGCCCGTCTAACTGAACACATAACTCCTATTCTACATGACCTACACTAGCTCCCAGTACTGAGCCGAATAAAATATAAGATACTCATAACAACATTTAAACTGATTAACGATATCTCTCCCTCCTACCTAACCACCCTCCTACATACACCAACTAAATCCAGAACATGCAGACATAACGCAAGACACTCGCTTGCAATACCCAAAGCCATCTGCAGGACAAGAAAAACCACAAGCTCTAGGGCCTTCACATTCACTGCACCCAGCCTCTGGAACGAACTACCACTAACAATTTGCATGACCAAAGACTTACAGCTATTTAGAAAAGGACTCAAAACATTCCTATTCTCTGAGCATTTTGGAAACTCAATTGAACCCCCCCCCCCCCACAAACAGATATACAATTCACCCAAGGAACAACGTAAACTATGCAACTTGATCCAAGGTCCCCGCACACATATGATTCAATAGTCAACCCCCCACCCCAGAAATACTGAATACACTTTGTACCCTCACAAGTAATAATTAGTAGATCCACCAAGCCCTGCAAAGTCTATACAATATCCAATTCGCATGATATGTTTCTGTAAATAGTTGATATAATGTTCATGTAAAAACAATGTTCTGCTAAGTTTATTCAACACATGTATTCTTAAGACTTGCTCCTGTAAATAGTTGAAACAACGTTCCATGTAAAATGTTCTGTTTTTGTTAAATGTAAACCACCCCTGATCTCCGGGAGGGGTGGTATAGAAAACCCCAATAAATAACTAAATAAATAAAAACCCAATTGGAGAAACAAAATGGCCAGACAATGAAGGTACAAACTAATGTTAGTGTCAGTTTTTAGAGAATGAAAAATGTCAGTTTTGAGAATTTGGATTTCTTGTATTTTGTTTTCTACAAGAGAAAATGAATTTCTTCCCCGCTTGGCTGCTAATAGTTTGGGTTCTTGGGTTTTCCATTTCATTTTTTCTTTAGATGTTCCAATCTATAGTCTCTTGTATTTTGCTATGTGATAGTCTGTGTTTTCCTTGTGTAGCCACAGTGAGAGATTCTTTTAACATGTAGGATCTGTGTAGGCATCTGAACCAGTCTGGCTTGTTCTCTTTTCTCAAATGGAGGTGTTTTGATATTCTAGAATATTTGCAGCAATGACTTTTTACAGGTAGAGCTAGTGCAGTTTGGGTTCTTGGACTTTGTGCTGGTATGGTAGTAAGCATGTTGTTT
The DNA here is from genome assembly GCA_033557465.1 of Ichthyophis bannanicus. Classification (NCBI taxonomy): domain Eukaryota; kingdom Metazoa; phylum Chordata; class Amphibia; order Gymnophiona; family Ichthyophiidae; genus Ichthyophis; species Ichthyophis bannanicus. Next base: position 1,254,150,700 of record CM066033.1, read on the forward strand.
TGCTACCAGAAATTGTTTTTCTCATTTTATATGTTCCCTCTTTATCATTAACTTGGTAAAGGCATTAACCAATTAAATGTGGTATGCAAATACTTAGGCAAATGAGGTCCCATAATAAGTCTCTGCACATGGCCCCGCACCCTCCTTGGGCCGCCCCTCTCAAGGGGGTAACAGTCCCAGCTCCAGTATAGAGGGGAATATGGAACAAGTACAAGTAGGCCTTCTTGAATTATATACATTACTGGGTACTCAAACTTCCCATATGGCAATCCCAATTCAGCTGTTTTCTGAGGAAGAACTACTACAACTGCCCTAATAGATGCATAATTGATTCAGGAGATTCAGTGCACCTCCTGTTTGTCTGGCAACACAAGGTTCCAATACAAGAAAATAGAATGAGCATAGGAGTAGAAACTATTGCTGTGCTAGCAGTAGAAACTATGGTTTCCCCTTATTATTGGGTCCTGAGACTCTAGAAACTGGACTATTGATAATTTCAAAAATTTATCACCTCAGGAAAGTAATGTGCTTTTTCCTTATCCATACTTCTCATTTTATAGCAATTCTGGAAGCTATACCAGATTACCTTTATGTTCACCTTTTGTCTACACAGTTGTCTGCTTGTTTTAGAACAGAAGGATTATCACCCAAATGAAAGTACTCAGGTGTTCAAATGTCATTTAGACTAATTTAGCCCTTGGGATGGTTGACTGCTGATGTAGCTGTGCATGAAATGAGAGAATCAGAAGCTGCAAAGACGTCATATTGGGACATGGAACATATGAAGTATGAATCAAAGGAAGTTGGAGGTGGTCAAGAAGGAAATGGAACCCATAGAATTTGATCAATTGGGTATCAGCGAAATAAAATGGACAACCACATGGTATACTATGCTGGAAATGAAAGACAAGTAGCCTTTATAATTAAGAAGAAACTTTCAAGAACTATAATGAAATACAATGCGATCAGTGTACGCTTAATTTCTATTTGTCTATGAGGAATGCCCATCAACAAAACTATTATTCAAGTATATGCCCCAACAACAGCTGCTGCAGAAAAGGAAGAAGTGGATGAGTTCTATGAACAAGTACAAGCTGAAATTGGCAGAGAATGCAAGCAAGATATCCTGATAGTCATGTGTGGTTGGAACGTAAAAGTTGGTAACAAAGAAGAAGACAAAGGGGTATGTTTACTAAACCGTCTTAATGTGCGCTTTGTAACGTTAGCACGCGATAAGATACCTTATTGCGCGATAATGTCGCATCTGCTGGCGCACAGGTACCTTATTGCGCGATAAGGCGCGCCGCGGAGAAAACGAGCGATGAAGGCGGGCAAAGGCTCCCGGAGGGCGGAGGAAGGCTCCCCAGGGGCGGAGAGAAGGGGTCAATGGGTGGAGAGTGGGAGGGGAGAGGCTCCCCGCACACTAACACTGTGAAATCTGAGGCAAAAAAATAACGCCAGAGAAACCCTCGCGTTAGAGCCGATTTAAAGGAAAAAGAAACCATTTCCGTCCACAATGTACAGCAAAACCAGGGAAACCTACAAAAAGTGATAAGTGTGATACATGTGCACGGAACAAAAGGGCAAATAAACAGTGAAAATGACCTCAACAAAATGGAAAAAAAACATAACCAAGCTGGCTAATAGTGATATCAATGGGCAACATCAAAAAACACTCCCAAGAGAGCTCCAAAAAAAAGAAATGAATTTTGGAAGGGTCTACGCTCCGTCCCCATACAAGGTGAATGAGCCCACAGTGAAATTGTCCAGAGCAGGTTTTCCAACCCCATTGGCCAGGTTTCCTATCTCCAGGGACTACACAGTCTCTGTGGCTACAGTGTGGTGCAGTGAACACAGCCAGTGTGTTCAGGAGCAGAAGGTCACCGGTTCAAGTCCTAGCTGGGGCACCTGTCAATCCATTCCCAATATTTTAACCACTACTAAACCGTGAAAATACAGATGAACCTTTATTGCAGAGAACATAAGCATGGTTCAAACACCTATATTTTACCCTACAGAGCACAGACACCAGAAACATGTACATTACCTAGAGCACATTCCCCCAAATGCAGCCCTGGAGGGCCACAAATCATTCAGGATTGATGCTGTCTCCAATATTTATTTATTTTATTTATTTTACATTCTCTTATAAGGCCATATCAGCATGGTGGCAGAGGGGTACCGGTGGTGGAGGGGGCAGTGTCTGCTGCCCACAGCACACCATGGCCTAGCCCTCTTCACGTGGGTGCCGTGCACTGCAATAGACAGGCCCTGTCTGACGAACAGCCATGGACTCCCAAGGGAACACACTGTTTCTGTACCAAGACGGTGGTGCAGCACACACAGCCAGTGTCTCCAGGAGCAGAAGATCACAGGTTCAAGTCCCAGCTGGGGCTCCTGCCATCCCAGTCCCCACATTTTACCCACCACAAAAATATTATAATACAGACAGAACCTTTAGTGCAGATAACGTAAACATGCCCAAAACATCTACATTTTACCCTACAGAGCACAGACACCAGAAACATGTGCATTACCTAGAGCAGAGTCCCCCAAATGCAGTCCTGGAGGGCCACAAATCATTCACGTATATGCTGTATCTAATAAAGATGTGTGTACTTCATTTCCATGCGCCACCTCCATGGTATGCAGATGTATCTCATGCATATTCATTAGGGACAGCAGGAAAACATGAACAGTGTTTGGCCCACCAGGACTGGATTTGTGGACATCTGCCCTAGAGCAGTGGCCAACAGGAGCAGAAAGAACCACACCCACAGGCTCCATTATCGAAAGCCTCACGGAGAGGCAGGATATTGGGCCTTGTGTACATCTCACAATACTAGTACGTGCATACCTTACCAATGCCACCATAAACCTGGGAATATGGTACACATATATCAAAAGGTTGCTATGATTACTGGCAGATAGCAATTCCTAAGTTAAGCACAATATGCTCATTGAGCTGTATCATACCAATATCTCTGATGTCTGTGGAGTGTGTTTCAGGTCTGGTTTCTGACAGTGTTCACCACCCTGGGGAGTGACCCCAACAGTATTGCATACCATAGCCATGCCTGCGCTGTGTCCAGGACTGGTGAGTTGGCCTGGACTGCAAAAACTCTCTATAGTAGCACAATGCTGGCATAGGTGTGGGAGTGTGTGTCTATCCATCCAGTGTGTGGTGGTTGCAACACCTTACTCAGCCCACACTGTTTGCACTGTGTCTAGTGTTGGCTTGCCAATGTGCATAATGAGGAGCAAGGTACTGTGGGTATAGCTCGGACAGGGTGGCCTGGGCAGGATAAGAACATAAGAACATAAGATATGCCATACTGGGTCAGACCAAGGTCCATCAAGCCCAGTATCCTGTTTCCAACAGTGGCCAATCCAGGTCACAAGTACCTAGCAGTTTCCCCAAAAGACACAGGTTCCACAATGCTTGTACTGGGTCAAGCATTGATATCCTGGGTCCCTTCTTAATAATGGTTTATGGACCTTTCCTTGCGGAACTTGTCCAAACCTTTTTTAAACCCAGCTATATGAACACAGGGCATAGGGCAATAGCTGGGACATTGTAGTGGCCGGCCATCACCTGCATGGACAGGGTGACCCCTGCATGTCCTGCTGGGAGGTCATTCTCACCCTGACTGAGCAGTCACCATGGCATGGCTAGGTCCCTCATAGTGCTAATACCATCTTTTTCAAGTGATATCTATGGGCTGCCTTTTGTGGGGCCCAATCACTAACCTATCTGCTTGGTGGGTGTGATGACATCCTGGTTTTGGGTGCACACATTTCTTCCAGTAATATGCACTATGGACTAGCTAGCAGACTGTTTGTAGTTAATATGTGTGAGGCTGGAACACGTTGCAGGGTGCAGCAGCTGCAGATTCACTGTGCTCGCTGCTGGAGAATGTCAGATAGTGGTGGTGGGCAGCTGAACATTTCCAGGCCTCCTGTCTGTCTGCTATCACTGTATGGATGCGTACAGAAATGCATGGACTGCCCTGTATGTTGTCTGTCCCCCAGCTGAACTGAGGTTGATGGTCCCCTCTACCAGCACCATTACAATGATGTAGAATGTGGATCTGTTGGTGGGAGATCCTGAGCTCCAGAGGGCAGTTTGGATGGTACTACAGAATCCGCCTATGGGTCCAAAGAGCCCCCCCTGTCACATAAATCATGTGGCCATGGCACCCACACAACATATGCACTACTCTGGGTGAATCAAAGTGCTCAAGGGCTAAATTTGAATAAGAAACCAAAGATGGACACAGGTGTATTTAACAGCATAGCTGCAAGACCAACCCATCACATACTGGCACTGATGGAAACTCATACCATAGCCTATCTCAGCTAAGCCAGGTGCTGTGGACATGGTGCTGGGTGGCCCACCTCACCCTCAGGGTGAGCAGAGGACCCGCACAATGTGAAGGTCAGTACCTATCTGTGCCAGTAACACACATGCTCAGTACTCCCTACCAGGCTGAGGTGGTGTGGGGGTGCATACCCCATCCTGTGGTTATCTGTAGACTGCTGATTTGCATGTGCAGTGCATCATGGGTATGTGTGGTTTAACCCTATCCTGCCAACCAAAGCAGACAGTTCATGTGGTGGGCTGCAGTCCAACTGAAGCCAGCCAGGAGTTTGTTAGTAGCTATGGAGATGTAGCCCCCAGGTGACTGCACTGCCTGTGAAGTCAGAGATCATGGGTTTGATCCCACAGAGGGGTTATGTGATAAGGCTGTCTGAGGAATTTTCTTTTATAATTTAAATTGGTGCTGCCACCAACAACACCCTCAGTGCTGTAGCCTGAAGGTGCCTCCAAAGCGCCCTACAAGGTGCCCCAAAGGGAACATTATAAGGTGCCATTTTGGACAGTGCACCTTATTATGTGTCCTCAGGAGTGCCGCATAGGGTGCATGATGTGGCACCTTAGGTTATGCCAATGGGAGGGTGTGTTTGCTGGCAGTAGAATTTAAAAAAAAAATCCAAATGCCTCACAAAGCACTGCTGATATTAAAGGGTAATGTCTCAGGCAGTCATATGCAAAAGCCACAATGTGGCATTGAACCCATGACCCCTGTATCATCAGGCAATTTGTCAACCAATGTGCTACAACTCTGCCACTAGGTCTGTATGCCAGCACACATGCCTACGATTAACACACAGTAATGTGCTACACCTACCTCCATCGTGTCATAATGTGCAGTACGTAACCTATTGTGTGAGTCCAACGTTTAGCCCAGAAGGCCCCCTCCCCCCTCCTTATGGCATCCTGCACATCATTGCTGGATTCACATTAAGATGGATTAATGAACATACCCCATAGGCACACACAACCCCATATCACCAGGGTGAGTGACAGCCCACGTTGATGGGCTCTCAGGACTCCTTGGTGTAACTGTTTAGCCAGTCATTGCTATATGAAAACGCATAGCACACCAGTTCCAACAGTACCCTAGGAACCAGTGGTGGTGGGTTCGAGACCCAAGTGTGTAAACAACAAGGAAAACTTCTAATTGTGTTTTTAAATGTCAGACACATCAGTGCAATGTCTGTCTGTCTGCATCATAGATCTGTATAAATATTGTTGGCGACACCATACCCTGTGCGGCAAAAAGATGCGTGCGCTTGTTGAGGTGCGCATGCGCAGGTGGGGTGCTGCGCATGCGCGCATGTTGCGTCGTGCGTGCGCTCCTCATTGGTGACAGTGTAGAACATGGCAACCAGATCCAGGAAGCCTGCCTTCACCACCCGGGAGTTACGCTGCCTGGCACAGCTGATAGCTGTGAGGCAGCACAAGCTGTTTCCTGGTTCATCCAGGCGTCAGTACCAGATCAGGGCCCAGAGGGCGTGGGATCGGCTGACCCGGCGCTATAATCGTGTGGCTGATTACCCACATGAGGTAAGTGTATGGGGACAGGTCAGTAGATCCACATATATATATATACAGTGTTGATTGTAGCTGTGCATGCTGATGTGTGTAGGTAGTCTATCTCAGTGATGTGTATCAGGTAAATCCACATGCCATATTGTCTATATATCACATCTGAGTGGTTTGCCCTGTACCCAGGGGGCTAAGGACCTGTTCACAGAGTTCCTGATGCCATCCTGGTGTCATGGCAGCTGCTGCTGTTGATATGCTACAACACACCGTAACACAGGTAGCCCATAGATCAGACTAAGGAGGGTTTCTAAACATCCTGCTGGTATGATGGGGTCTGCAGTTGCAGGGTAAAACATCTGCCCCACCCCCAGGGGCTGTGAAACGTGCCCAAAATGGAATGTCAGTCCCATTGGTGATATGCGTGTGTGTGGCCCAGCAGTCTAAAACATCTGCCCTACCACGACTTGGCCAGAAAGTCCAAAAAAGTGGGTCCCCAGCACCCCTGCTGGTATGGAATATGCTGCTGTTGCAGTTTTCCAATCCACCCTACCCCCAGGAGTCCTGAGAGCCCATCAAAGTGGGCTGTCACTCACCCTGGTGATATGGTCCTGTGTGCCTAGACAGTTCTATACATTCTCCCTATCCCCAGGAGTCCTGAGAGCCCATCAAAGTGGGCTGTCAGGCACCCTGGTGATATGGTCCTGTGTGCCTAGACAGTTGAATACATTCTCCCTATCCCCAGGAGCCCTGAGAGCCCATCAAAGTGGGCTATCACTCACCCTGGTGATATGGTTCTGTGTGCATAGACAGTTCAATACATTCGTCCTATCCCCAGGAGCCCTGAGAGCCCATCAAAGTGGGCTGTCACTCACCCTGGTGATATGATCCTGTGTGCCTAGACAGTTCTATACATTCTCCCTATCCCCAGGAGTCCTGAGAGCCCATCAAAGTGGACTGTCACTCACCCTGGTGATATGGTCCTGTGTGCCTAGACAGTTCAATACATTCTCCCTATCCCAGGAGCCCTGAGAACCCATCAAAGTGAGCTGTCACTCACCCTGGTGTTATGGTCCTGTGTGCTTAGACAGTTCAATACATTCTCCCTATCCCCAGGAGTCCTGAGAGCCCATCAAACTGGGCTGTCAGGCACCCTGGTGCTATGGTCCTGTATGCCGAGACAGTTGAATATATTCTCCCTATCCCCAGGAGCCCTGAGAGCCCATAAAAGTGGGCTATCACTCACCCTGGTGTTATGGTCCTGTGTGCCAAGAGAGTTCAATACATTCTCCCTATCCCCAGGAGCCCTGAGAGCCCATCAAAATGGGCTATCACTCACCCTGGTGTTATGGTCCTGTGTGCCTAGACAGTTCTATACATTCTCCTTATCCCCAGGAGTCCTGAGAGCCCATCAAAGTGGGCTGTCACTCACCCTGGTGATATGGTCCTGTGTGCCTAGACAGTTCTATACTTTCTCCCTATCCCCAAGAGTCCTGAGAGTCCATCAAAGTGGGCTGTCAGGCACCCTGGTGATATGGTCCTCTGTGCCTAGACAGTTCTATACATTCTCCCTATCCCTAGGAGCCCTGAGAGCCCATCAAAGTGGGCTATCACTCACCCTGGTGATATGGTCCTGTGTGCCTAGACAGTTGAATACATTCTCCCTATCCCCAGGAGCCCTGAGAGCCCATCAAAGTGGGCTATCACTCACCCTGGTGATATGGTCCTGTGTGCCTAGACAGTTCTATACATTTTCCCTATCCCCAGGAGTCCTGAGAGCCCATCAAAGTGGGCTGTCAGGCACCCTGGTGATATGGTCCTGTGTGCCTAGACAGTTCTATACATTCTCCCTATTCCCAGGAGTCCTGAGAGCCCATCAAAGTGGGCTGTCAGGCACCCTGGTGATATGGTCCTCTGTGCCTAGACAGTTCTATACATTCTCCCTATTCCCAGGAGTCCTGAGAGTCCATCAAAGTGGGCTGTCACTCACCCTGGTGATATGGTCCTGTGTGCCAAGACAGTTGAATACATTCTCCCTATCCCCAGGAGCCCTGAGAGCCCATCAAAATGGGCTATCACTCACTCTGGTGTTATGGTCCTGTGTGCCTAGACAGTTCTATACATTCTCCCTATCCCCAGGAGCTGAGAGCCCATCAAAGTGGGCTGTCACTCACCCTGGTGATACGGTCTTGTGTGCCTAGACAGTTCTATACATTGTCCTAATCCCCAGGAGTACTGAGAGCCCATCAAAGTGGGCTGTCACTCACCCTGGTGATATGGTACTGTGTGCCTAGACAGTTCTATACATTCTCTCTATCCCCAGGAGTCCTGAGAGCCCATCAAAGTGGGCTGTCACTCACCCTGGTGATATGGTCCTGTGTGCCTAGACACTTCTATACATTCTCCCTATCCCCAGGAGTCTTGAGAGCCCATCAAAGTGGGCTGTCAGGCACCCTGGTGAAATGGTCCTGTGTGCCTAGACAGTTGAATACATTCTCCCTATCCCCAGGAGCCCTGAGAGCCCATCAAAGTGGGCTATCACTCACCCTGGTGATATGGTCCTGTGTGCCTAGACAGTTCTATACATTTTCCCTATCCCCAGGAGTCCTGAGAGCCCATCAAAGTGGGCTGTCAGGCACCCTGGTGATATGGTCCTGTGTGCCTTAGACAGTTCTATATATTCTCCCTATCCCCAGGAGCCCTGAGAGCCCATCAAAGTGGGCTGTCACTCACCCTGGTGATATGGTCCTGGGTGCCTAGACAGTTCTATACATTCTCCCTATTCCCAGGAGTCCTGAGAGCCCATCAAAGTGGGCTGTCAGGCACCCTGGTGATATGGTCCTGTGTGCCTAGACAGTTGAATACATTCTCCCTATCCCCAGGAGCCCTGAGAGCCCATCAAAGTGGGCTATCACTCACCCTGGTGATATGGTCCTGTGTTCCTAGACAGTTCAATACATTCTCCCTATCCCCAGGAGCCCTGAGAGCCCATCAAAGTGGGCTGTCAGGCACCCTGGTGATGTGGTCCTGTGTGCCTAGACAGTTCTATACATTCTCCCTATCCCCAGGAGTCCTGAGACCTGCGTAAGTTGTACTGTTAGTCACCCTGTTGCTATGGTGTATGGAGCTGATGATGTGGGCTAGGACACCCAACCCCCAGGGGGCCAGAGACCTGATTGCAATGGTGGGTATGTCATTCAGATATTGTGTTAGTTTATGGCAGGTAGGTTGCACATCTCCTGTAGTCTGTGAGGTCAGCACCTCATCACACACGTCTTTGATGTATCCAGATGGTATGCGAGCTGCAGATGTGGATGTGTGTAACAGCACTCCACCCCCATGAGCTATGAGATCTGATTACAAAGACCTGTAACAGAGCCATGTCCCCATAACTGTATGCTGAGTCAGGTCACACATCTGCCAACTTGCTACGAATCCCATACCTTGTTGCAGATGAACATTACTGATGGTGTTGGAAGGATACATGCATCTGCTGTGGTTGCACAGCACAGACAGAAACCCTGACATGAGCACAGGTGGCAATAGCCTATTCTGGTGCAATGGCCCCTGCCCCTGGTATTGACAACCACACCTGTCATAAGCATACAAGGCCCAGGTCATAGGAACATAACAACATAAGATAGCCCATACTGGGTCACACCCTCGTCCTTCACGCCCAGTATGCTCTTTGCAACAGTAGCCAAACTAGGTTATACGTACCTAGCAGTATCCCCAAGAGAGACACGTTACACAATGCTTGTAGTGGGTCAAGCATTGCTATCCTGGGCCTCGTAGAAACCCAAATGTCATGGTAGTGGCCCCTGGCAAGTTGAATAGGGCCACCCACACAATGTTCCATTTATGGACACAGCACCCATGTTTGTTAGGATATCATGTTGCCAGTGGGGTTGGGTCCGAGGATGTGCGTAGATCATGACAACACAAATGTGTTCACCAGACCACATACGGGGTTAGGGGGGTTACCCTGGACACCATCATTGGCAATCCAAATGTGGCATGGTCATGCAATGTCATGCAAGGAGGCCACAGGGGACTAGAATGATGTGTTCAGGGTGCCAGGCACACTGCACATAGGTGTCACTGCACACATGTCCAGAGACACAGCTACGCATGCAGGTGGCACTGGGAACAGGTAATCGCCTGGAACAAGCAGGAAGTAGTCCTCACATGTGGGTATCATCGGTACCGACAGAGCCTGCGTGGGAACGCTCTCCAGTGTCCAATAGGAAAGCTATTGGAAGCACCCCACAGCGCCTGTGTGCTGCCATCTTGCCTTTCACAAATGGCTCTCTCCAGTTCATTGTTTTCCACAGAGGCAGCAGGTCAATGTTCCTGTCACTGCTGAAAAACAGCTATTGTAGTGCCACTCCTGTGGCAGTGTCTGCCTGTTTTTCTTTACTGGTACCACTGGTCTTGTAATTTTATTTTCAAAAAGGTCTGATTCCCTCACACAAACAAACCTTTTTAACAAAAGAGCCAAAATCCTCTTTGTAGGTCTCCCCCCGGTTTGGCATTAGGCCCTAATCCCTCCTCCATCATGGAAAAGCACTCCTCGGCTGCATAAAATATGCTGATAATGTGCCGGTACCTTCTCAGTCACTGACAACCATGATTGGTGTCGCAAATGCTAATGGCCAGATCAATGCATGTCTGAATGTTTGGCCTCTGGGATGTTATCCAAGAGTGCTTGGCAGAACAAAGCAGCCAAGCTCGGTACCCTCTTTCCTTCCAACGTGGCCTCGGTGGCAGCCATGTCGTCAAGGACTTCCTCTTCCTCCCATGGATCTCAGGTAACCAAACACAAATCTGTCCGTTCCTCAAAGGTAGATCCCCCTCCAAATATCGGACTGCCACTGGCATTGCCTTGAGGAGCACGCTCCGGGCAAACAGCCCCGGTGGGAGTCCCTGGCCTCCAAAGCCACTTTGGGACTCCATGAAGTTCTGGAGGCCTCAACCTGGTCCGACCACCTGGTGCTATGCACTGGGGTCCTGGCTTTGGCCAGTACTCATACACAGACATCGGCAGTGTTGATTGACCAGAGGATCGTGGCCATCAAACGCAGTCTGGCAGCTCTCCTTGCGGCATCAAAGACCTTGGTTCCACCCCAGACCCTGCAAAGTCCAGCACCGGTATGTGCAGCAATTGCAGGATCGGCATCGGCAACTGCACCATTGGTGCTGATGAGTACCGGTATCCACACACCGGTACCGTGTCACTCCGATACTGAGGCCAATTGGTACCGATACCTCACTTTACCTGAGCCTCCGTAGAGAAGATACATCCAATCTCCTGAGGGGTCTGATGACTCTGACAGCTCAGAGGGTGACTATGTACCTCTCCAGGACAAGCCTGCCTCTCCCAAGAGGAGATTGTCCCCTCCTCAGGATATGTCCTTCCTGGATCTCCACACACATGTACTCAAGGGCCTCTCCATTTCATTAGTAACTCAATGTGAGCACAGGCCACGGGAGCCAGAGATTCACCAATATCATCAAACTCCAAAGGAGGCAGACATCCTGCCAATACATCAGATCTTAAGGAATCCTCTTTTGAGAATGTGGAAGATTCCTCTTACCACCTCTCCACATTCTCACATGTGCCTACTATGTATCGTGTGCCTCCGTCCCCTGGTTTGCAGAAAGGACACCTCCCTGATCACTCCATCATGGTGGAGTCTGCTATGAGGAGAATTAAACGTTACAAACAACAAGCCACCAACCCTTCTGGTAGGGAGTGTAAGACATTAGATGCCTTTGGTCGCTGTGTCATCCAAACATCCATGCTTTCAGGCAGGACAGGTTCCTATATCATGTACATGGGAATGTTCCTGACGGAGGTCACACGAGATCTACAACTGGTAAGTCCACATCTCCCAGATCACAGAGGTCACGACCATGTAGCACCTGTCAAGCATGCCCAGAACATTTCAAAAGTTGTGAACAGGGCAGCTTTTGACTGTTTTTCATGCACAGGCAGAGTCTCTGCCATTGCTATTGGGGCAAGGAAACTTGGCTGGCTGCAAGCCTCTCACCTGGAACACTGGGTACAGGGTAAACTGGCCAACACCCCCTGTAGTGGTGAAAATGTGTTTGGAAGAACCAGCAGGACAATTCTACCTTGACAAGGCTTTCAAATATTGTAGATTCTGCAAAGATGAGAGCCTTAGAAAAGCACTTCCTCTCCAAAAAGAAAGGATACTATCAGTCCTATGTTCAGCAAGGACAACCTGCAGTACAAGCTGCTAGAAAGGGTCAACAATCTACTAAGCAGAGAAAGCCGAGAGCTACTCTGCCTCAGCAGACCCAGCAGCCTCAGCCCCCACAGGGCCTTTGACTCTGTGATGGAGTACCTGCCCTTCCTGGCCCTCCAGGGAAAGCAACCGTCAACAATCCCAGGAAGATTAGGTCACCTTATCCACAGATGGAGGCAAATAACATCAGAACCCTGGACTCTGTCCATCATAGAAGAGGGTACAGGTGTCAGTCACATAGCCTGCCGCCTCCTACAATAGTAAGGACATTCAGTTCGCAAACGTCCCCCCAACTGAATCCAGAGGTAAAACATCTCTTACCTCAAGGAGCAATGGAAGAGGTACCTCATCTTCAACAGGGTTCTGGGTTCTCCCCCCCCCCCCCCCAATTTCCTCATACCAACGGAAAAAGGAGGTCACAGACACATCTTAGATTTCAGAGAACTGAACAAGTTCCTGTTCCAACAGACATTCAAAATGATTTCTCTAGGAAATGTACTTCCTGACCTACACAGGCAGAACTGCCTTTGTTCTCTAGTTCACAAGGATGCGTACACCCATCTTCTCTGCCAACAAGCACAGCGAAAGTTCCTTTGGTTCCTCCATCAAGGAAACCACTATCAAAACAAAGTTTTCCCTTCAGCCTTGCCTCAGCACCCAGAGTATTCACAAAGTGCATGTCTGTGGTAGCCGGTTTTGTCCGTACCAGGGGAATATTTTTCTGCCCCTACTTGGACGATTGCCTCATCCAGGCACAGTCACAAACACATGCCCAGGCCTCTCTCTCGTACACAATGCATGGACTCCAATATCTAGGCCCTGTCAGAGATCTCCAGGAATCGTTTCTGACTCCCACGCAATCGCTGGAGTTCATAGGAGCAAAGCTAGATACCAGACTGCCAAAGACCTACCTGACTCAGCCTCACTGTCCTCGCATTGTGCAACTTGTTTCGACAGCACTACAAAAGACTCACCTCTCGGCTCGAGAGATGCGTCAGCTGCTGGGTCACATGGCATCTACGATGCATTTGGTCCCCTATGCTTGTCTCCACATGAGACCAGCCCAATGGACCCTCTCTTCCCAGTGGATGCAAGCAACAGGCTGTCTCTCAGATGTGATAGTAAACTCAAACCACCATACCCTGTCCCTGGACTGGTGGCAGTCAGCACAAAACCTGTTGGAGGGGTCACCTTTCCTGCAAACCCCTCCTCAGATCACATTAACAACAGATGCCTCCAAAGTGGGGTGGGCTGCACATCTACTGGACACCTCCACCCAAGCCACCTAGAATTGTCAGGAGAGTCATTTCCACATCAATCTGTTTGAGCTCTGAGCAATTTGCCTGGCTCTTCATGTATTCCATTCCCTTCTACAGGCCAATAGAATACTACTTTACGCAGACAATCAGGTAGCCATGGTCTATGTGAACAAACAAGGAGAAACAGGCTCTCTGTCCCTTTGCAACGAAGCTCTTCAACTGTGGTTGTTTGCCACAGAACAGCAGATCCATCTCCTGCCAGTCTATCTCCCTGGCAATCAGAACTCTTGGCCATACAAACTCAGTCGTGTTCTGCTTCCGCCCAAATGGTCTCTACACATGGACCAACTCTGTAGAGTATTGCAACTCTGGGGAACTCAAGATTCAGACCTCTTTGCAAGTCCATCATATGCCAAACCTACCCGGTTCTGTTCACGAATCCCAGCTCAGGGCTGCCAAGCGAGGGATGCTGTCCTCCTCAACTGACGGCAGGAATGTCTATATGCCTTTCCTCCCATTCCCTTGATTGCCAAGACCCTATTGCAACTCCTGAGGGACAGAGGCAATATGATCCTCATAGCCCCACGCTGGCAACACCAGGTGTGATACCCTCTGCTTCTACATCTGTCCCAGGTTCCACCCCTGTACGTAGGGTCAGCTCCAGACTTACTGTCGCAGGAGAAGGGGAATGTATGGCATACAAAAACCTCCGTCTCTGCGCCTCAGAGCCTGGCTACTGAAGGCTGTAACTGCTTTGGCCCTCCCCTCACTCAGGAAGTGCATGATGTCCGTTATGCTTCCAGGAAACCTTCCACAAGGCAGTCCTATGCCATCAGGTGGACGTGACATTTCATTTGGTGATAACAAAAGGCCTTCAACCCTCTTGTCATCCATATATAAACATGTTTTGGATGAACTCCATTACTTATCAAACAATGGTCTCCAAACTGAGTCAGTCAGAGTCCATTTAAGTGCCATTGCTGCTCCTTCTAAACCCATCAATGGACAACCCATTTCATCCCATCCTCTCATATCCAGAATCATGAGAGGCCTGCATCTACCAAAACCTCCCCTTAGACCACCTCCAGAGGCATGGGATCCCAATCTGCTTCTAGGCCAGCATATGCTGCCGCCTCCTGAGCCCTTAGACACTACTTCCTTAAAGTCTCTGACCTGGAAAGTAAAATACCTTCTTGCAATCACATCAGCAAGTCGTATCAGTGAATTTCAAGCTCCAGTGGCTTATCCACCTTACACACGGTTTCACCATGATAAGGTAATCCTAAGGACACATCCACACTTCATGCCTAAGGTGGATTCCTCCTTTCATTTGAAACAAGAGGTTTAGTTACCTGTAGTCTTTCAACAGCCGCATGCTTCAAATGCAAAGAAGACTCTTCATACCTTGGACTGTAAAAGAGCTGTGGCTTTTCATCTGCAGAGGACCCAGCAACACAGAAGGTCCTCTCAGCTATTCAGAGTCTCTGATCCTTCGCATTTGGGTACAGCAGTTTCCAAAAGATCTCTATCCAACTGGATTGCTCAATGTATTACCTTTTATCTATCATAGCTAACACCTTTCACTGGCGGCCCATGTTCCCGCTCACAATGTGAGAGTCATGGCAGCCTCTCAGGCTCAACTCCATTCCGTCTATATTAACGACATTTGTGGAGCAGCTACCTGGTCCTCGGTTCACGGCCCACTACTGCTTGGATAAAGGCTCCCGCAGGCATGCTATGGTTGGTCAGCATGCACGCACTGTGGGATGCTCCCAAAAGCTTTCCTAAAGGACGCTGGGGAGCGTTCCCACACAGGCTCAGTTGGTACTGACGCTACCCACATGTGAAGACTTATTCCTGGTGTTCCTGGAGATCACCTGTTACAGGTAAGTAACTATGCTGTACATGACACACACAGCAGTGGAGCAGGATCAGCAAGATGCTGGCCACACAGATGTTTGTTTATGTTGCCCACCCACCAGAGGTAAGCAGTCACTGATGCCCTCACACATTGTTTTCACATCCACAGGTAGAGGATCTCCGGTAGAAGGGGCGAGAGTTGCGACTCCATTGCAATGAGTACCTTGCCCGCCTCCAGAGGGCGGCACAGTCAGAGCATGACGGTGAGTATTGGCAACCTTGCTGCCCAGGGCATCACAGGAGTTATTGATGGCGCCTGTGACGTCCACACATGTGCCCTGTGCTGTCCTGTGTTCCATCACTGAGCATGCAGCATGCAGGGAGAGGGGGTGGCTGATGTGGGGGTGGGGGAGGGGTGGAGGAGTGTGTATAGGGCGGGTGGGGGTGGCAGGGGGGAGGAGGGGGGTGTTTGGGGGGTGAGGGTGATGGGTATTGTCCCTATCCGTACCATTGTTTTATATTCTGTCTTTTTGTACAATATACACACTGTTTCATAACTCGAAATGGTCACGTGTCTCCCTTAGCAACACGCTATGGATGCAAGCATGGGATATGTGTGTAGACAGGTATGAGGGAGGAGTAGCCTAGTGGTTGGGGCAAGGTACTTCAGGCCGGAAGGTCAGGGGTTCAAATCCCACTAGAGGACAGCAACCTTGGGCCGGAAGGACTGGGGTTTCTAGTCCCACAGATGCTCCTTGTGGTCTTGGGCAAGCCACTTAACCCTCCATTGCCCATGTTCCCTGTAAGTATTAGTGTATGTTTCTCATATCCCTGCGTGTTAGATGTATCCCCCAATTGTGTTGTGACCGCTTTGATTGAAGGATAAGGCGGTATACAAAACTGTCTAAATAAATAAATAAAGGTAGACATGGGTATCATGCGTGGACTGGCTCCACATGCAGTCGTGGGGAATGACCATGTGTGTAGGTGTGTGAGACCAGGGTGGACCCTGAGATGCAGAAATGTAGACGACGGCCCAGTATACTGAGGCACGTGCATGCTGTGTGCAATGTGTGGGAACCGTTTCTGATGCAACATGCCTGTGTGCCAATAGTACAACTTGCAAACCAGTATGTCTATGCTGGCAGGGTAAGATGTTCTGATGAGCCCAGGAGATACTCAGGGGTAAAGCTGTTGAGTGTGTCCTGGGACAATACATGTCACAGGGATGGTTGGTGAGTAACCATATACGTTTGTGGGGGGGCAGGCACGTAGGCAGTGTTGCAGGCAGGGACAAGGGTCACACATGTGCGTCCAATGTAGGGGGTATGACAGGATTTTAACTGTGACGGCTCCCAACACTGGACATGTAGCTCAAGGACATTCCCCCTGTGCAACCCGGGAGGATATGTAAACCGCCACACTGCAGCCCAGGGGCTGGGATCTGACACAGTGCATGGCACACACATGGCATGTGATGGTGTCTGTGCAGTGATACCTGCCAGTACAGACACCCCACCATCGAGTGGCCTGTGTGCGGGACACAACATGCATTTGCACACTACCTAGGGGAACACAGGGACACACATTGGAGAACACACATATGTACTGGTTAACAGCTGTTTATTAGACCCGCAGTCACCTCCTGCGTGGCCGCCCGTGCCTCCCACGGCACACCAACCCACCCCCGCGGTACTGCACCTTGTCCTGGTGCCTCAGGTGACGGTGCTGGTGCTGGTGCTGGTGCTGGTACTGGTGCTGGTGCTGGTGCATGCTGCCGCATTAGGCCCATAATGTCCTCCATGGCATCCGCAATGCGGGCAAGCGCACCCGACCGCATCTCCTCCCGGATCATCCTCAGCTCCCTGGTATTTTCTCCCATAGCCATGTATAGACGCTGGAATGCCTGATGAGTGCCTGTGGGTGGGACAGAGGGTGATATGTGAGATTCCTCTCCAGTACCAACTGTCACACATACACATGTCACGCATATCCCAGAAGAGCAGTCTGCAGAACAGTCATGCCTGCCAAACCTACCAAAGTTTAGATCTGTGTCTCCCATGAGCCATCCCCATGTCTGGAAGGGGTCTGGATGAGGGGTCCTGAGAAACACAGATCTCACACATGGCACATTGCCACAGTTTAATATGTCAATGCCAGGTCTGCACACTGCTTGTCTGGGATAGGTCAGATGATCTGAGGGGGCCTAAGACACACATACACATATCTGGGGTGCCCCCATTTCTATAATGCTGGCACACACTGCAGATTATGATGTCAAATGATACTGTGTAATTAACAGATATTAATGCGGTCACTTTTCACAAAGTACAAATTCAGATAGTAGTGTTGCTCTGTATTACAACATAGGAAGTGCTTTATATCATATTTAGACTCATGGCTATAGAGGTCTCAGAAACCACAGGCTGCCACTGCTTTCTGGGGAGCTGCAGTGGACTGATGCCTAAGTGTACATCAATGACCCCACTCATTAACCATTAACCACTCATATTTTTTTGAAATTTTTTGATATCAACAAACAGTGACGTTTCCCTTGACAAGCCTCATAATTATAATGTGAAAATATCTTTAAACAATGAACCAGTGCTTAGCTTTGTGATGAATTCCCGATGCTTGTTCACGCGCTATGAAATGCGTTTCAACCAAGTTGGTTTCATCAGGGGAATCTTTCAGATCAGCACTCTAGTATCACTGGTATGGCTCCATTAGGCTCTGTCTGGTACATACATTCCAAACTGTGGCTGCAGTGGGTGGCATGAGCCGCCCCACCTTCTCACGCTGTCTCCACCAAGTACTGCATGCCATGGACAGCCGGGTGCGGAATTATTTTGCCATTCCACACACTAGGCAACAGTAGTGGACCCTGAACCAGGCCGTTGAGGCGTTAGCCGGATACCACACGTGATGGGAGCTATTGATTGCACACATGTTGCCCTGGTGCTGCCTAGAGACAGGGAGGTAGTGTTCTGCAACCGCAAACACTATCATTCCCTGAATGTTCAGGTTGTATGTGATGCAAATATGCATATTCTGAATGTGGTCCCCAGGTTTGCAGGGTCCACCCATGATGCCTTATATCCTGCATCACTCGGCACTATTCCAACAATTTGAGGCAGGACAGTATGAGGACTGCATATTGCTGGGTGGGTGTTTCCCATTTCTGACATGCACATGGTGCTCATGTGACTAGGCGTATGTGCAAATGTGTGTCTTGGAGTAGATCACTCATTGTGTGTGTGTGTCATCTGTCTGTGTGGGATATAGGGGGAAGGGGGGGGGGGTTGCCCTCCAAATGCACCCTGCTATGGTGCTGTGTGATGCTTGTTGATTGGATGCGAGCATTTGTGTGGTTGTTATATATTATGTTGTCACCAATCCATACAGCTACCCCTTGTCTGGTGTTTCTTAGGTTCCCCCACTCAATCTGTAATAGGGTAGACACCCAGGAAGCTGTAAAAAACATGAGGAGTGATCTAGCTAAGCTTGATGAATGGTCTTAAATTGGCCAGCTGGGATGTCATGGTAGGAAATGTGAGGTTAGACTTTTGGGCTGAAGCAATCCAAGGGAGCACTATTGTATAGGGGGTGAAGTACTCTTGTCCACTACAGAAGAGCGGGACCTAGGTGTGGTTGTGTCTGCTGATGTCAAAGTAGCTAAACAGGTTGAAAAGGCGAGGGAAAAAGCTAGAAGGCTGGCTGGGTGCATACAGAGATGAATGGCTAGCATAAAACAGAAGGGAGAATGCCTCTGTATATGTCTTTTGTGAGACCTCATTTGGAGTATAGTGTGCAATTCTGGAGACTGCACCTTCAAAAGGATGTGCACAGGATGGGGTCGGAGCAGAGGGTGGATACTAAAATGATTAGTGGTCTTCATTATACAGCATATGAAGACAGACCGAAGGATCTTAGGATGTACGCCTTGGGGAAAGGAGGGATAGAGATGATATGATGGAGATGTAGAAATACCTCCGTGGCATATATGTTGAGGGAGAGAGCCTCTGCAAATTGTAAGCAAGTTCAGCTACGAGGGAACATGGGATGAGGGTGGAGGGAGATAGATTCAGGGGTGATATGCCACCATATTTGTTTACTGAATAGGTGGTGGATCCATGGAATACTCTCACAGTGTAGGTGGTAGAGAGGAGGACAGTAACTGCATTCCAAACAGCATAGGACAAACACAGAGGATCTTTAAAGGTAAAAGGGGACTGTTGTACCTGTTGATATGGACAGACAGACTAGATAGGCCATGTGGTCCTTTTGTGTCATCATATTTCAACGTTGCAATGCTGCATAGTTGTGATGTCATATGTTTCTTTCAGAATTTGTTATGCATTTGTTTTGCACATATATATCTGTGTCCATTTGAGGGGACATGAGCTCATGCTTTAACTAACCTCATTTCTTTCTACAGGTGATGCAGGATATGGATGTCACCCCTGGTTGCTGACCCCTGTGCGCCAACCACTGACACATGCAGAGCGGAGGTACAATGAGGCCCATGCCACCAGCCGCTCTGTCATAGAGCGCACCTTTGGCGTTTTGAAGAGTCGCTTCAGGTGTCTGGATAGGACAGGCGGCGCCTTACAATATACTCCAAAGACTGTGGCAAAGATCATCATAGCCTGTTGCATCCTGCACAACATTGCTCTCAGGCACAATATCCCTGCAGAGATTAATGAGGGTCTGGAGGATGATCCGACGTGCCCCCCTGTACGTGCCCGTGAGGGCACAGCAATCAAGGCAGCAGGTGATTGCACAGCTCTTCTCATGTACGTACTGCATATGTTCCCACATTTGTTGCTATATGTGGTGCAGTGCTAATACAGGTTAACATTTGTAGACCAATATCAGTAGGATGCAACACTGCACTGACAACTGGCTGGCCATCCCAATGTCAAATATAAGCATGACTGGGAACCAAACGATGTGGGCATGGCAGAACAGAGGGCTGAGGTGGATGATGTGGGTGGTGGTTTTAGGCTTGTGGGAGGTTTTGGGGTGACATTCGTGGTTTGTGGATGATTGTGATAGCGTGCTGCTGTGCAACCCCAGTTAGTTTGTGTTATGCTTTGGGTGCAGCAAGGTGAGAGGCATGTGGTGTGGGTTTCACAGTGGGAGAGAGGACCATGTTTGGGGCCACTTGTCCAGCTGTGTGTGTTTTTCATTTGGTATTTTGAGCTGATTGTGTGTGGTGGTATGCTCTTGTAAGCTGGATGTGTGGATCTGTAATTTTTGTATAGCGCTACATGTGCTACGTAGCACTATATACATGCTCAGTACTATCTGTCATAATGGTAATTGAAATCCTTACGGGGGAGTTAGTGGAACAACACAGTGTGGCAGACTGTATAAGTCATCGCGTAGCCCTAACATGGATGCGGTGAAGGATAGGGAAACTGTGCATTGTCCCAGCCAGGGTTTTTTGTTTTTGTTTTTTCCATTGCAGAATAGACATGCAGTGCAGTGTTGCATATGTACACAGCAACAGAGGTGATTCAGGCAAGATCAACAAGGTGTAGGTTACAGTAGGCAAGCAGAGAGATCAATGTGGGGGTGGATTGGGTTTTAGGGGTGTTTTCAGGGAAAATATTTTAATATTTTTCATCAAAATTTTTTAAGCAAATCTAGCTGATGACATGTCGACATAAACCCATGACTCAACTACAGGCTGTATAAGTGCATAGAGGAGGAGAGTGCATGCCAAGTCACCAACTACATTGCATACCCTAGAGAAGGAATGTAATGGCCACATACACAAAGAGGCTCTGATGGGAGGGGGGTTATTAGGTGCACATATAGGCTATCCATGCTTTGCCATTAATCACTTTCACACAGTGGGCTGACATGCAGCCATCAAGGTCAGGTCCAAAAGCAGACATCGGGGTGTGGTTTAGGCGGACATAACGCAGACATTGAGATATATGTTTAGCAACTCATTAGCACACAGCTGTTAATGTTAGTCCAAGGTAATGAGATATACATACCAGGAAATGTGTTTGGACAGAGGATTCCCGGAGGTGCCCCCTGCATATTTCCGTGTGTTACAGCAATTGACAGCAGGGTAGCAGACGACATTGGGACACCAGTACACACAGTGAAGGGGCCATGGGGAGCAACATGGGGGACCCAGGATAATACTTCAGCCTTGGAGTGAGTTGGGAACACGGTAGGGAGAAAACACATATGTTCACGCAGTGTGTGCGACAACAGGGAGGTGAGGGAGGGGATAGACAGAGTACGGAACCCCTGTAGCTTGCCAAAGACATGTCCTTGATGCCTCTCACATGGGAGAGATGTGTACAGTGTGATGGTGAACAGTGAGTCTGTAAAGGATGTTGGGGGGTGTGGAAGCTGGGGACAGGAAGGTGCAGTGTGTGTTGAACAGCTAGAACATGACATATGTATGTTTACCTTGTGTTATCCCAATGCACAGGACATAGTTGTTGAAGCTCCTGGTGCTGTGGTGCATTGGCAGGGGACTGTACATCAGCCAACATGCTGTGGTCCTGGGGTAGGTGGACCTACAGCTATATTGTCTGTGCCAGCAGTCAGGGGGAACACATGTCCTTCGGTGATCTTTTACTATTGTCCAGATGTTGTGGTTCACCTCTTTTCCCTGCACCTCCCTAAACCATATGTTTGCTGTTGACACACATATCCCCATGTGGTTCCCTGTCCAGTATGTCTTCAGCAAACACTGTCTCTGGGACATGTCCAACAGAACTGCATGTGTGTGGAGGTTGTAGGGTTTTATGGGTGGTGGCCTACACGTGCACCCTTCCCCGACATTGTACCATCAGCCAACACCAGGGTATCATTGCATTTCACAGGGCTTTTATGTGTACAAATCTCCACTTGTGGACATACAGGCCATATGCTACTGCTGGCACGCTGCCCTTAGCATACTGTGTGTGTGTGTTCTTGTGTTGGCTGTGTGATGATACAGTGTTCAGGCTTTTTACATTATCATGTGTTTGTGAGGTGTCTGTACACCTGGGGGGCGGTGGTGACTGTGCTATCTCTACCTTACTGGTGTTTACCGTGTAACCATTGTGGACATGTGTTGTGTGTTGGGAACAGAACTGTGTCTTGTGTTCTGACATACCACTGTTGACCTGCTTTTAGTATCACAGATATTGGCGTGACATGGTGACATGGAGATTCTACATATTTCGCTGACATTGTGTCCCTTCACACTGTGGACCTGTTATGGCCTTTGAGTGGCTCAGAGGATCCCAGACATACACCCTGATGCAAGCACAAGGTAGTTTGCACCTTTGTTCTTTGGTAATGACATCAGCCTTTACATGTTAATGATTTACTGTTTGTGTCATATACATTTCATGTTGGCTCTCTGTTCACGAACGCTGATGCACATAGGATGGAGCTCTGAAACACCTGTGTCACATGGCATGGACGGAACCATATCCATGTGACCCCCATGTGTATGCTTCCAATTCAAAATGTCCCCAACATGCAATGTTTATGGTGTTGTGATCATGTCATGTTTGCCTGTTTGTCCCTTTATTATGTGTTTCTTAATGATTGACTCTCTGCAATTTGTGCTGATGTTGCAAGGTGCATGCCAATACAATATTTCTCCTCTTCTGACACAGGGCAGAGAACAAACCAGACACATCTATTACAGTGCATGTGGCATCACCATCACCCACCTGTTGGGGGACAGAACACCATGGAACTTTTCCCTGGAAAATGGTGCCATAGGATGTTTCACCTGTGCGAGTGCGACACATGCCTAGGATGAACAGTATTATTTTTGGAATGCTACTTTGCCCATGACAGACCTGTCCAACACACTGTTGCTGCCGTGCTCTGGTTGGGAGTCATGCTCATCGCAGGAGACACACAGGACCTTTCATGTACTGTGGCATATTGGGATGTGACACTTGACTATGCATGCCCAGGGATCCAAGAATATTCTAAACCTCATGTGATGGATTGCAGATACGCTATGGACTTCGCACACTGTGTACTGGTCCCCACGTGTGAATCAGGGACTGCCATTGTCACTGTATGTTGCACATTCCTCCACAGTTGTTTTTCTTTTGGCCACGTGTGTGACATGGAAAACAGGATATGCTCGTCTGTTTCTTTCAACACAAGCATACCGCTATACGTGTGGCATAGGGGTAGCGATGGAGAGGTCCTGTTGTCTATGTCCACCTACTCTCCACCTGGACATGATACAGGTTTTGCCGTCAACACCGTTTTAATGCACACCATCATCCTGAATTGATGTTTTCAATCACCAAGGGTCTTTGCGTGGCATGTGTGGCATCACTGAATCATGTTGAAATATCAATGGTGCATGTGCATATGACTGACTATGTTGGCAAAACACAGCACGTGGCAATATGGCTTCTGTGTGGTTTACTGTAACAACCTGTTTGCCCTTAATTTCCCTCTCTATATACTGTTTCTTGTGTTTGTTTACTGTACAGACGTACCGCTCTGCATTGATTTACAAACCTTGCATTGCATGTCTGCACAGTCCTATTTATCCCCTGAGGTGACGACACTCACATTGCCACGTTATATTTGGAGTGTCACAGTATTAGTGTCCGTTGTCTTCCTTCAATTGTGCATTACATTTACGGTGATATACGTTTGTACAGACACTGTCTACACACCAACAGGGGACCTCCTGCATGGTGTTATTCTCTGCATGTTTCTGCAGGTAGTTTTTTCATTTGAATTCTGTCTGTGTTCATGTGCCTCTGCTACCTGTTAGCATATCCTCATTGTGCATTTGATGATTGTTTAGGGTTACATTGTTGCAGCTTGGATTCCTATATCAGCAATATGTGATAGCTGTAACATTATTTTCAATCTGTGGTTCTAAAGTTACAACGTTTCAACAACATATGCTGTTTTCATTTGTGTGCCTCCTGTGTTGCCAGATAGATATATTTTATGGGAACAGCTCATGATTGTGTGTGTTGGTCCCTCATCATGCACCGCCTACTGTCTACATGCACTCATATGTGAGTAACACATTTGAGGCGTGCGGCAGCATGTGGGGGGTGGGGGCCTAATGCATAGTGGCTGCACATTATGTCTCCTGCCCTTCATTTGTAGACGGGCCAGTGACCTTTCTGTCTTTCACCTTGGATCCACTCACCTTGATTTTAAGATGGCGGGATCTACACTATCTGTGAAGATGAACCCAAATAAACATATGTGTTTGATATACATTTTGTCTCTGCTGCTGCTTGATCATGGTGACAAACGTGCTATACAATGTGTGCCTTTGAGTCAGTCCTGACTCTTTGTGACCCAGAGACTCCAGGGTTTTTTTGTCAGTGCCACTGGATGTAGATTGTCAGGTCTTTCTTCCAAGGTAATGGAGGGTTACGTGACTTGCCCAAGGCCACATGGAGTGCTAGTGTGAATTGAGCCCTGGTTGTTTGGTGACCAAGCCAGTTTTCTAACCACACTAGGCCTACTTACTCCCTTCTCCACTCTTTGATCACATTGACACTTGTAATCTACTGATTTGCTGGTCATGTACATGGCCCACCTGTGCTCATTACCTTGTACGGTGGCAGCTGTGTATCTGTCTGCAGCCCATTTTTGCCACATCCACTGGGTATTAACAGGTTTCCCATACACACGCCTCCTTTTTGTGGTAGTATTTTTTTGGCATTGTGCTCAGTGTGGCTGTTTGGGGGTAGTGGTTAGAGGCATAATTTGTTATGACGCCATCAGTTTGTTTGCAGGTTTGATCCCCGCACATGTGTGGTATATATCTTTTTTTTTGTTTCTTTTTCTGTTGTGCTAACTGGAACCATTAGGTACCAGCAAGTTCATCACCTCTACACACACCCTTTTTTTGATCCTCCCTCTCTCTTTGCACTTTTACCCTTCCCCTCCTTCCCTCTCCTTACCACTGTACAACCAAGGTGTACCCTCTGTTGCTTGCTGGCCTAGCCATCACATATTATCTGTTACATAGGTCTCTTTCACTCTCTTTCTTTATGGTGTTTTACATGGCAGTGCACTTGGGGGTTTTGTAATTGCTGTGGGTTCAGCTGGTGTGTGGTAACAACCTGTTTGCATGTTGAATCTCTCTCCTGTTCCTGTTCCAGATTTTGCACCATGCTCCACAGAGCAATACCTCTGCTGGCCCTTGGGGTTTAGTTTCTTTCCCTCCTTTTGCATGCTGCAATCCACTGCATTCCATTTCACTGTGTGTGTGCATGTGTCCTCTGGTCCCAATTACAGACTGTGATCTGATCTGTTACACAGCAGATCTGCATGTGCAATTTGGTCATGGTGTTACTTGTTTGGTGTGTTGCCATGTCCTGACAGCCAGCACAGGCGTCTTGTGTGATGCCCCCCTGAACTATTTTTTGTATGCGGCCTTTACTAATTGAGCTCACGTTGGTGGTGTGGCTACCGGTTTGGTGCATTGCCATTTTTGGTGGTATGTGGTCATAGGTGTGATTCCTCTCTTTTCTCTTTCATTTGTGTAAATGCTTGTCCTGCAGACGAGTTTTCAATTCTCATTCCCTGTGACAGTTCATATCTGTGGACATCAGATCTGTGCTGTGAGCCATTGTACCCTCATCAGAGTTGTGAACCGAATTCCTTCTGCTGGTCCATCTTTCTGTCTGGTCTTCCAGCTATGTGCCACATCCTACCCTGATGTGCATGCTGCTACCCCATGTCCTGCACTCCTACACCATATCCTGCATTGCAACTCTCCCTGGTTGCCTTCTCCTTGTGTGGTTGCTCTGCATTAGCACTGCTACTCCACTGTCATCCTGATATTTCACCTATCCTGCCATTTCATGGCCTCCTCTGCCTGCACACATCGTTCGCCATCCACTGTCACACACTGTGATTATTTGCATGGTACCTTATACCAATCACTCTGTTGCATAGCTAACAGCGTGCCCTAGCTGCCCCCGATATGTTTGTCCATTTTTTTTCTAGCTGCCAACATGGGCTGAAGCTGATTTGTGTGGTCCATCAGCTCTGATCTCCTACGTCCCTTCTTTTACTTATGTATTTGTATTTCTTTCTGCTCTGTGCAAGTGTTTGGGTTACGTGTGTTTGGTTTTTGGCCACATACCATCTCTTGCCCCTTTCAAATTGGGGGACCTTACGACTGCTCTTGGCCAACATTTTTGGGTTCACCTATACATCCTTGGGGCATCTTTCTTACACGCCACAAGCACTTTCGATTCCAGGGCAGCTTATGGGGTGCCTGTACTATGGTGCCTTGGGAAGTTGGCAGCCTTTCAACATGGCCTCTGGGGAACATTATAAACTCGCCTTCGCTGACGTGGTTGTTTAGGATGTGCCTTCTGGTGCACCCTAAAAAGGTGGCATTAATTTATGGCACTAGGGTGGGGTTCTTTTTTACGATGGCAGCACAGATTGTTGTACAGTTGCAAGCAGAAAACAGAATTAACCCCTCAGCTCCAACCTTATTCATTAGGTAACCCTGGGGATTTGACCTCATGACCCCCTGCACTAATCAGTCAGTGTCTTAGCCATTGTGGCGACACTGCTGTTCCTCCATGCATGTCAGCGCACCTACTTTAGGATTTCCATGCATTAAAATGCACAGTGAGCTTGCCATCAAAAACATTGCTATGACCTTGCGGGGCCTCATACGGCACCCTATAATGCACACTATAAGCTACCTTCTAAGGGTGCCTGGGCGGACCAGGGGCACTTTATAGTAATCCCTCCTGGAGTGCATTTATACGGCGTGCCTGATGCTGCACCTTACTGTTATAGACACTTTGATAGTGTTTTTTGGCTAGCAGCAGTTAATTAAACTCCTACAAGATGCCCATATTACACATAACATGTAATTGCCTCAGTAAGCCTTATTCTTGGGCACAGTGGGGGTTTGCCTCAATAACCCCTGCACCACCCTCAGTTGTCTTAACCATTGGTGCTTACACTGCTCTTCCTCCTTGCATAATCAGCGCACCTACTTAAAGATTTTCATGCTTTAAACTGCCCACAGTTGCTGCCATCAAAAACAGTGCGATGAACTTGCCAGTGCCCTCATAGGGCATCCCTTTATGGCGCCCTAATATGCCACCCTTTTAAGAAGCAACATTGTAGGGGTTTCCTTGGCGGACAGTGCAACTTTTAAATGTGGCCCTTCTGGGGTAACCTTATGGTGTGCCTTATGCAGCACCTTATGTTTACAGCGCTTTGAGAGTGCGTTTGCTACAGCCGTACATTAAAATAAAATTAAAATGCCTCATAATGCAATATTACACATAACAGGTAGTGCTTTCAGCCAGCCTTATTTCATTGGGAACCAGTGGGAGGATTGAACCCTGAACTCCTGCCGCCATCAGTCCGGGGTCTTCACACATTGTACTGCAGCTCTGTTTCTTCACTTTGCCACATCAGACGTGCCTAGCTTATATTTGCTTTCCCCCGGCGTCCGGCGTTTATTTACAATCGTGCGCTAATGTGCGCAGCGCACATTAGCGCACGATAAATCCCGGTTTTGCTAGGTTAAGACCGAAACACGCCCACATTTCCCTTATAATGGCACTCCTGCCAGCCACTAAACGCCGTAACACAAACGACGGTGGCACATTAGGACGCTTTAGAGAAGTAAACAGTAACCCAAAGTAGTTACAAACAATATGGACTTGGTACCAGAAAAAAAACATACGAGAAAGACTGAAATGATTCTGCAAGACCAATGATCTATTCTCGCTCAAACACCTTCCAAGAACACAAGCAACATTGACTTCACCCAATGGATTGTTGCAAAGAATGCACATTGACTACATCTGTAGAAGCCAACAATAGAAAAGTTCAATTACATTATCAATGAAACATACTGACTTGGAGGCTGACTGTTATATAGATTACTAGCTAAAAGCTGAAAAAGAGCAAAGCCACACTCACCTGAACTTGTGGTAGCAAAATATGACCATATTGATAATAGATCATTTTAATAGACCACCTATGAAATTGATTTCCTGCTTTGGATACAAATGTATTTATTTTATTATAAAGCTTTTTAATTTGGGGGGGGGTTAAGGGTGTCTCGGCATACTGCGCTCTTCAGGACAAGTTCGGTTTTAACCGTTACAAAACAATTCTTTGCCAGAGACAAGGAGAGCTCTGTCCCAGGAGCTACATTGAATAGTATCAGAAACCTGGATTTAGTACTGGGCCAAAACTATTTACACAACAACATTCCAGCGAACACGCTGAGCGGTAGCTGAAGTAAAACTATTTACAAAATAGTCAATGTTAGGATGCCCAACGGAATGCTTTAGGGCTGGGGGGTCATGTTTACCTTCAACAGTAATCAACATTATAGTCAATCATGTTTATTTCCAGTAATCATTTATAAACCAGTATCAAACACATGGTCAATATGTTAGATGGAATTGGTTCTGCTGCTTTTGTATCTCTGCTGCTGCTCTCTCCTGCTCCCCCTTGGCTAGCGACGTCTTTGTCCCTTATTTTCGGAGTTTGTGGGTTGTGGGGTGCCTGCTTGATTGAATTGAGTTGGGGTGTGATAGCCAAACCAGAAAACTTATGAGATGAGGCGCATCAGGAAAAGTTTGTTTCACAAAAGAAAAGTGAGAAGTTTCTGTACAAAAGGTGACAACAAGTTGAGAAGGCTCCTGTACCAAGGGTGAAAAAAGATCAAAAGCAAAGACCGTCCAAAATGGAATGACTGAATATACCCTGAAAAATTGTCCAGAGACACAGATGAAGCTAAAACAAGGAGCCAGATCGCAAGAAAGGTAATCACAGATAGAACTTCAATTGAGATTTCCAATGTGCATCAAGATGAGACAAGGAGAAGCAAACTGCACAATAAAATGCATGCAAGGAAATTATTAATAGCAAAATAGGATTGGCTTTCCCTAAAGCTATGAAGAGTTTAACGTCGCATTTTGGACAGGCTCGCAATATTCTCGTTCTATTCTCGGTCCCTCTCCTCTTCTCGCTCTCAATTCATCACTCACCTCTGTTTGTTCTGGATGATTTAGTTTTTAGATTTGTTTTCACACTCAAAAACAACTATGAAATACCCGGCAATAACCAAAGGCCACGTACCTGCAGGCTGCATTTATACTAACAACTCAAAAACAAACCGATATATGGTGTGGGTGGCGTGGTGCAAATGGACCCTGAGCCTTTGAGAGTAGGGGTGAAGAGGGGGCCGATGCGGCGGTGGAGACATCATTTTATCCATTGGGTCTACCTGCGATTTGTGTGAGACTTTGGCCAACAACAGGCAAGTGAGCCAATGGATGAGGGGCAGGTGGGCGGGTTGTCGCCCCAAGGGGGAGCTGTTCGCGTGCGAGGCGTCAGTCCGTCAGAGCTTGTTGATGAGCACGGCAATCTTGCAGGAGCTCTGGGCGCCTCTGTCGTGCGGCGGTGAGTGGGGTCAGCAGTCATCAGCATGGAGGAGGTCCCAGTAGGCATTTTTGCAGCGTCGGGCCGAGGTGCGGCTAGCCGGATTGAAGGTGGTGTGCAGCAGAAGTTCCTGCACGTGGTCGGCTGCTGCCAACGAAAAGAAAAAAGGTGACAGGCTATTGTTTTCTGCGTTGGGATTTGATTAGTGCTGGGGTGGGGGGTGGATAGAAAACGGAGTAAGGGGATCATAGGGTACAAATAAAAGCATAGAATACGCACAAGGGAACAGGAGACAGAAGGGGAGGGAGAAAGCATGTGTTATTTTGGGTTAAGGATTGGGGGTATTTTCTGGTGGGGGGAATTCCAGCATGGGAGGGCCGGGGTGTGCCAGGGGGGTAGGGCGGCCCATGGGACGGGCAGCTGCAGTTAAAGGGCAGGCAAGCTGGGGGTACAGGGGGGTGCCGGGGCAAGGGGGGGTCAAGGGGCATAGAAAAGGTGGTTTCGGGTGGAGGGGGTGGCCAGAGCACGGAGGCTCAGGAGGGGTGGGCAGATGCCAGGGAGGGTCTTGGTCCGGGTGCAGGGGGGTGCTCAGGGGGCTTGGGGGGGGGCTTCCTACCTCTAGGTGGAAGGGTTCCAAGGGGGGGCAGGGGGGTGGGGGACCCCCAGCTTGGGGAGGGAGGCTACTGGTTTATCTGGCCCAATGCATATTATGTTTTGGGTCGCAAGGGGGGTGGTCGAGCAGGACGAATTGCTGGTAGGGGGCCCATGTGAATGGCCTATGGTACCTTGTGTGTTGTATCCCACAACTTGGGAGCATTGGCGGAGAGGGGGGCAGGGATTCGCTCCAGGGCTGAGTGGCTGGGAGCATGGCCGCCTCCATAGGCCATGGCAGGTTCCCCCCGCCTTTTTTTTTTTCCCTCCTTGTCTTCGCAGATGCAGGCTGGCGAGACATAGAGCTGTCAGAGCAGCCGGGAGGGTGCGGCGTTAAGAGGGGACGGAATGGACATGAGAGCCAGCGAGAACTGTGCATGCAGCGGTGACAAGGATGGAGCAGCAAGAGGTGCTTCAGGAGGAAAAAAAAATTGCATTCGGGGCCGGCTTGGGATTGGCCTCTGTAGGGGCGCCGCAGCATGGGACTTCTTGCCGACTGCTGGTGCGTTGCAAGGGGGTCAGAGGGAGCAGGGGTGATGGGGGGATAGTTAGAGGGGGGGGCGAGGGTGCCAAGCCAAGAAGAAGTGTCAGGCACTCGCGTAAAGCGGCGGCGGAGGTGTCGGGGTCGCCTCTCTACGTCATCGTCCGATGATGTTTCACATCATCATCTTCCAACCGGGGGGCCAGGGAAGCCGTTCCACGGGCGTGGGGTGGAGTGGTGGGTGGTTGTGTCTGTCGGAGTAGGGACTACGCTTGGGTCCTTTTCTGAGCTATGGGAGGGGGCTCCAC